>CM067084.1:67963754-69163754 GCA_034008185.1 Gorsachius magnificus
AGGTGAACTTGGGGGAAAATCAACCCCGGGGACCCAACAACATTCCCCTCATGAGCCCTGAGGGGGTGGACACACGGACCCAAGCGGTGAGCCCTCTGCACAGGGAACAACACCAAAGTGCGGAACGGGGCTCGGGATTTTCCTCCCTTTTTTGGGTGGGGGGGGGGGGGGGGGGGGGGGGGGGGGGGGGGGGGGGGGGGGGGGGGGGGGGGGGGGGGGGGGGGGGGGGGGGGGGGGGGGGGGGGGGGGGGGGGGGGGGGGGGGGGGGGGGGGGCACTGATCTCGGGTCTGTGTGCTCTCTGATTCCATATTAGAGAACCTAAAAAGAAGATTTATCCATTTGTGGAGTATTGTTTGGTTTTTTTTAATTATGTTCATTAAAATATTTTTGATTCTTTTGTCTGGGAAAACAATTTTGGAAATATGGACTAAGTCTATTGTGGTGTAGACTGGTCCTCCTGAATCTGCCGGTTCCTTGAAAAAACTGTTCAGAAATTGAACTGCCTTTTGGGATTCTTGGCAATACAGTCTACCATACTGTTTGGTCTTTCTTTAATGATAATTTCTAAAGACCTACTTTCGTATCAAATTAATTGTTTAGCTCAATTGGCCTTATAATTTTATGATGTTTTCATCCTTGTTAATACCATCCTGAATTTCAAAGGTTCCACTTAACTGAGTTTAACAAAGAAGCAGGTAAAGAAAACTCCAAACTTGCAGTTTATTGAATTCCTTTCCCACTACTTTTCAAATTGAGCTGAAAGATTGCATTCTATCTGAAATGTCAGAAGGCATTATGTAATTGATGCCAGTAATAAAATGTCCATTGGTTTCAATAGGCCCAGGATTCACATGAAATTATCTTTTTTTCATTCATTTGCATTTCATTATCCATCGCAAATCATGGAATCACAAACCCAAGGTCCTGTAGCTTTAGATGTTGTATAAATGCAAAAGATCTCTTCACTACCCGTCTTTCTGTCTCTAGAAATGCACTTCAGAATTATATGTAAGGTACAAATCTACTTAAAAGAGAACTCAATGTCTCATGACTCAGAGCTGTAAGTGACAGCCAGGCATGGGTCTACACCCAGGTAAATTCTTTGCTGTTAGGAAACTCCAATTATATTTACCAAGTTCCACAAGTTCATTCAAGGTAAAAACTGGGATCTAGTTCCAGTTATTTTAGGACCTGCGTGTAACAAAAAAAATGCCGTACTCCTTGCATCTTACTGCGGATCTGCCCAGAGCGCTGCAGTGCCAAATACGGACGACTGAGATGCCTCAGGTATAAATAGGAGAAAGGCCTTGCTGGCTCAGTGCTCCCCTACATTGGAGAAGCAGGCGGGTAGGCCACCTGGTGTGCCTCATGCCATACAGAAGTACCCAGGGAGACATCAGTGCTGCACAGAGCAGGCAACCCTCTTGTCCAGCCATGTTCTCTCCTGTAGAAGGAAAGGATACTCCATAGGAAGCCTACTCTAAAAGGTAAATTTGAAATACAAAACAGGTCAAAAGCCTTCGTTTTCTAGAAAATTGTTCAAATTAACTAACAATGGGTAGAAGGACACATTGAGCCTTTGAACTGCTGAAAGCTGTAACAAGGGCATTTCCTTGCGGAGCTGAGTCTTGGGGCAGGCACGGCACTTAAAGAACAGTAAGGAAGCCCTACCACACAGTGTTTGATGCGAGGGTAGATTTAATCTTTACTAATGAGTCAACAGGGGGTTCAGTAGAAGACTGTATGTTGAATTAGTATATTCCCAGCTTCACTGTCCATGCTTCCTGGACAGCAGCTCTCAATTTTGTGGTCTTGTGAGTAAATCTGATCTGCTGATACTGTGGAAATTGCCTGCTCATGTTATGGCTCAGCCTCTCCGATGTGTTGTCTGTCACAACGCCTATTTGGTGCAGTTAGAGAGAAAATATTCTGCTTTGCCTTGACATAGGATATGGACAGCCCTATGCTAACATATTAACACGTTAACGTTTGTCCTCTTTTAATACTGCTTTTAATATTTAAAGTGCAATCTTCACTTAATACAAATGAGAACTTAGTGAAGCATGCAAACTTCAACTAAAAGTGAATTCAGCTGAGCAGCACCATTTGAACACTGAAGAAGATTTGTATTTCATGTTCACAAACAAAAAAAATCTTTCTTCTAGTGTTTTTATTTTAATTCTGTGTTCTTCTCTTTTATTCAAAATGTTTACCTTTATAGGATGGCTTGTAGCAGATTTTAACATTGATATATGCTAATTAGCTGATAAGAAAAACCTGACTCAGACCAGATGAGGAGAACGTCATTAACTTATTTTGTTTCCAATGTCTTCTGGCATTTTCTTGAATTTTTGAGGTATTCTGATGTTGAAAAAAGAAGGGAGTCCATACTGAAAGTTCAGGACAATGCAAATTTCATTAGGTTGCCAGGAGTGTCAGATCTCTAAGAAGCCTGCGTACATCACATACACCTGAGCCAGAAGACAAACAAAAAATAATTTAGGCAGGAAGTCACTTGCTGCCTCTGCCTCTGGGAAGCTTGTGAAAGGTACACTTGGCTGTCATAGCCATTGCGGCACCAGGAAATTTGTCCTTCCCAGTGCTGAAATCCTTTTTACGTATCAGAGACATCAGTCACTGCAGACGTGAATCAATATTGAGGTGATGGCTCATCTGATTGCTTATGGACTCTGTGTTCATTGCCTCTGGCTTTTACAGAAAACTTTTGAACATTTTCTTTGTTTTCTGTACTTCTGGAAAGAAAAGTTACTTACAGTCTCTCCTGATTCTCCTGGACCATTTATGAAGGAGCCCTTCAGATATGGTTGTTCCTTCACAATTAGGTCTCTCCCATAAGGAAAAAGGTGCCGAGACCTTCAGGTTAAAATGTAATAATTAACAAAAAGATTCACAATTAACAAAATACCTTTAATCGTTCCTGGTTTCAGCAGGTCGTTTTCACATCTACTGTCACATTCAGGAGTTAGTGATAAATAAAGCATTTTAGAGCACCTTTTACAGAATTTAAAAGACCTCACTCATGCTGTTATACCAGTTCAAATGCAGTTGATATCCATCTCTTTTACAGCTTAGGTCAATGTATAGAAAGATGTAACTATTCTCTGACTGTCACAGAATGAGAGGGAACTGTCCAGGCTGCAATATGTGATTTATTTTGACCTCCCCTGACCCTTTGCTTCCTTCAGGTCTCATTTCAATACAGCTTTAGAGTATTTTTATTTAAATTAACTTCTCAGCTTAATACAACACACTTATAAATAGGAAAAATTAACCCAGCTAAGAGTGTCTTTCGGGATATTAAAAAAAGATCACAGTACAAAAAGATTAAAACCTTACCAGCAGTATTAACAATGTTCATATTTTATTGAAATGTGCTTTTCTGTGAGAATTCTTCATTTTACATAAATTTGAGAAGACGCTTAAAAAGGTAAACCAAAAACCAAAAACAATTCCACCATTAAAAATGGGGAAAACAACCCCACCTTTTTGCATTAACTTTTATTAAAGCAATAACTATTTTGATGTCGATAAAAGACAGTTAAAATGAACCAGAGGAGAAGTTATTCCAAAGCAGCTCTACTTATTAATGTGCATTGTATAAACTCTCCTGTTTCTTGTTGTTCTCCTCCTTGCTTACTCTTTATTCTCTTCCCCACTTCCTTTCCCAGAGGGAGTTTGCATTTTCTAACTCACAGGTTATCTTTTGAAGCAACTGAATAGAAACAGAGATAACTATATACTGTTAACAATTCAGGAAGTATTAACTAATTAACAGTCTGGAAGAAAAAAAGATAAATGAAATGAGATCTCCTTGCTGGTAGGATCCATAGGTCAAAGCCAGTCAGAAGGTCTTGACGTCATTATGATCAATGGCTGCAGGAGGTTCAGGGTTGTACAAGGTAGAAAGAGAGGTTTTCCCCAGATAGTTGTTTCCTGAAACTACTATGTAGTCTTTATATTAATCCTGGGGAAAAGGAGTGGTTACTTTTTGTTTCTCTGATGTTTTCATTTGGTCTTTGTGTCATTTCATCTGTGTAAGAGGAAGGAAATTCAAGACACACTGTGGCGGAAATGCCCTTAGGAAAGTAGCAGAGATGGGTCTAGACTTGAGTCATGTCCTACCTGTTCACCACAGGTCTGTTATTCTTCTATTAGCTCCAAAACACCACTACCATGTTTATCTTAAAATGTGGCATATTTTAACTTTCTGGATTACTTCATCTGCTTAGTAGGATTCATCAGGAACACTCTGATAGTATGTCTTTAAATAGAAAATTTCTGGAAATATGTTCTTTTGGACTAAACTTTCATTGAGAACCAGGAGAAAATGATGATGGTAACTCTCTCTGCCTTGCCTCCAGAAGACAGACTGCAGCGCAGTGACTGGAGCACTCTCTGGGATACAGGACACCACTACAGTGTTTCCTTGTTAGTATAAGAAAGGCAGGAGATAAGAAGGTATATTAATGGAGAGAATTTCATTTCAGGGAGAAATCTTGTGGCTAATGCTTTGTACAATGCTCTAATCTCTTAACCCGGGCTTTCTTCCAACAATGCTGCAGTAAAGCATTCTTGATGTTATCATTCTAAGTAATAGGCTCAGCAGCTGAAACAGAAAGTGAAGAATTTTATTATTTCTGCTTTTTGCCAGACTTTCATACCTTGATCCTATCCTGTTCTGTGTCAGACATTCACCTATGGGCCCCTCGCTGATTGCAGTGTTTCCGAAAGTCCATTTTAAATGCAGATAGAGAGAAAAAGGCAGTGTTTCCTTCTTTCTAATACATTTATTTGGTAGTTTATTGCTATGTATCTTCAGGAATACACTCTTCTCATTTGAACATTGAAACCTACTGAAAGCTCAACAAGTAGCAATATGAGTGGTTTCCTCACTTCTGCCCTACAAACTGTGACCCATGTGTCATTCACAGGGAGTTATTTTACAACTAAAAAGCATCTGAATTGATGACAGCTCTTACCCAAGAAACCATGGGTCTGAATCCAGGAAAATGTGATAGAAATGTCTACTCCAGTTTACGCTAGCTCTTGATAACTACCATGGCCTGTTCCACTATCTGAGAACTGACTGCACTAGAAAAGCATTTTTCCATTCCCTTGCCCAGAACAGGAGTCAAGGAAAAAGAATGGGATCTCTCAGGAAGGAAATTCCTATCCTGAAGCTAGAATATTGAGCCAGGCAAAGAATCCCGCACACTTACCACTGTTTTAGTTGCTCAAGCAGTCTACTGTTGCCACTTGCTTTACAGTAATATCTGTTTACATTTGTATTTTTCCCCCACTCCCAGAGTTTTCCTTCAGTTACAAATCCCATAACAGCCCCATTCAGGGATGCTCTCCCAATCATAGTGGAGCAGTAAAAAAGGATTTATTTATAATTGCACTGTGACCAACGAAGTACCTGAATTGTCAGCAGTTGGCATGAATCAGAAAATAAATTATTTTTCTGCCCAGAAGAGGCCTTGGAGCAATAGAACATTATCAGGATCTGAACAAGCAAACTAGGTGTTAGAAGAGAAAGGCATACATCTTGCGGAGGAAGACTTTGGCAGGAGAAAGAAAAAAATAACAAAGAGGGCTTGGTTCTCAGCCAGGCAAAATTTCAGCAGAGGAGCTAAGCTGTGCTTACAGCAGCCTGGTGAAGGAGGGGGGACCTGGCTTTTCTGGGCTTCAAGAAAGGAGTCAGAAGTGAAGGATGAACACAAAGAGTGACATTGCATTTTGGAAATGGGCCATTTCTAAATGATCTTTACTTTCTTATTCCTATCCTGAGAACAAAAACCAACAGAATGTTAAAAACTCCCTCCAAAGACTATCTCTGTGCATCCGCTTGTTTACTTCGGTCATCTACAAACCGAGATCATCAGTAAACCAGAAGATTCAAACTTTAAAGGGGACTATGTCCATCTGAGGGTTTACTACTAAACCAAGGGCTAGATGATTGGATCAAGGACTCTTGTGTCTCAGCTGGAGGCAGGAGAGCTGCTTGATAAGACAGGCACTCACAGCTCAGGGGGCCTGAAACTTTCCGAGGAGTTGGTGGTAGCATCTTCTTAAGGAGTATTCAGCAAGGGCGCTCATCCAGAATATTGAAATGGTAGCCTGGAGATCCAATGTAACAGTAATCTCCTTGTATTATTTTCAATGACTTGGAGAAATGTTTCACTGTACCATAATGCTGAAAAGTATAGTGAACTTTGTTCCTAAATCCTTTTCATTTCTGTTTTGGTCTTCTTGGAATAGAATGAACATGAGTTAACAGGCAGGAAATTGTAAGGCTCAACCAATAGTTTGAATTCTGCAGATGCAAAACTGAAGTTATAATTCCTGGAATAAATTGTAAGATTTATATAATGCAATATATAAAAATGCATTATGTAATATAGCAGTATTAAGTAATATAGTAGTGAATTATATACTTTAAAATTATTGCACCTGCAATACATCATTGCAATTATATATTCAAATGTATAATACATATAATTTATTGTCATATACAAAATGTAATGAGGTAGTAAGGCATAGAAAATTATCAGGCTAAAGACTCTGACATGCTAAATGCTGTACCCAGCTTCCATACATTGCAGGCTACTCCACAAGGTGATCTTTTCAGACCTTAATTGATAAAAACCCAATGAGAATGAATTAGATACTTTATTAATCAGTATTTTGCATATCCTAGACAAAAAGATTAGTACCCACTATTTAACATAATCTTGATGACAACTGTGGCCTAAAACCAGCCAGAGTAGGGTTGGAAACTGCTCAGATTGCATCATTGTGGTGTGAAAACAGTGACACTGAAGATGGTCCTCATACATGAGAAGCTAAAGACTCAAGTCCTTGGAGTTTCTGTCCTTACAGGCAGATTGTCTTTACATCCTCCATGAGCTTTCAGTCCCAAAACACTCTCAGCAAAAGTCCTCCTATCTCCCACCAAAGATGAATAGAAGTGCTTACTTTTAGCCTAGAAATAGGAGAAGGAGGTGGGCTGAAATCTACCTCTGTTGTTCTCATGGGTAAATATAAATGAGGAATCACCTTTTATGAAGCAGAAGCTCAAGTGTAATTTGAGCGTATGCTTGTTGATGTCGAAGGGAAGAACTACCTATAAAAGGAAGTCATGACATTGAGAGCGAAGTTTATGATTTTATTGCCTATAAACTGTGGCCTAGCTATTTAAAAACAAAACAAAACATCTCTTTTTGTTTGTGTTTCAATGTATAAATGTTGTCTTTTTTCTATTTTCTCTCTGAGCTCTGTTACATGAATGCTTTATTGGGTAATAGCTAACCTCAAGTATTTTTTATGTTATGGCAAAATCTTTGGCAAAATCTGTTGATCCCACAACAAGCAACAATTAAACATACACCTAGTGTTTTAACCTGTAACCTAGAATCTTCCATCTACTAATAGCTGTGTTTGGAAAGCTGTTATGAATATGCTAGAAAAACAATGGATAGAATAAAAGTCCAGCTTTATACAAAAAGGACGTGTCATTTTCTTATTATGTGAAGACAGCAAGCAAGACTTGGCTCAAAATGGGTTGTGTTTCATTTGCACAGTCACTGTAATTCTGAAGTGATACATTTGATGATCAAAGGGCTGGAGAACCTGTCCTATGAGGAAAGACTGAAGGAGTTAGGTCTTTTCTCCCCAGAGAAGAGAAGGCTCGGGGGGGACCTCACCACAGTATTCTGGTATTTAAAGGCTACAAAGAGGACAGAGGCTCCCTCTTCACAAGGGGTCACATGGAGAAGACAAGGGGCAATGGTTACCAGTTGCAGCAGGGGAGGTTTCATCTTGATATAAGAAAGGAACATTTTACAATGAGAACCACCAGTCACTGGAACAACCTCCCCAGGCACGTGGCAGAATCTCCATCGCTGGAGGTTTTTAAGATGCGATTGGACATGGTGCTGGATATTCTCATCTAGGCTCCTTTTCCCGCAAAACATTGTACCAGATGATCTCTTGAGGTCCCTTTCAACCTGGGCTGTTCTATGATTCCACAAAAATGACCTTTTTAAAAGAAAAAATCTCTCAGTGTTCAAGAATTTTATTTTTGAATTTGTCATTCGCAAAAGGTAGCATGCTGAAAAGAATGGGGATTCATAAGGCACTGTGAATTAAAACATATTAAGACCACAAATACAAGGTCAAGGCTGGTGGGAGACTGAGTCTCTGTGTTGTGGAATTGTAAAAGAGTATATGATTTTATAGTTAAAGACTATACCATAGCACATATAGAAAAAGATCCCCCAGGAACATAGGTGGTACATTCGAGATTAACTCCTGAGTCTGAGTAGTTGAGTATTTCACTGTGCAGTCATAAGGTCCAGGTGAGGTGAGGGAGAGGGTAGTCATTTCCTACTCTTGTACATCAATGGCTCTTCGGTATGGGCAATTTCTTCCAAATCCTCATGTTTATCTTCCAGTGAAGGCAAAAGGGACAGAGTAGGTTCCTTTGGGTCTTTGTCCTTCCATGCATTTTGGATATTAAAGCAAGTGAATACACTGCTAATTCAGCCAACCTGGCAGCCCAGCCAGCCCATAGCAATAGCACACAGGTTGTAGGAAATCACAGGTATTCCCAGCCTGCTAACCTAATTAACTTGTGCTTATATTTTCTCAGCCAAATCTGAGAATTATGTGCAATTATCCACATTACAATTACCAACAATTAAGAACAGTTACATTCCTAGCAAATATGTTTCCTTGTGTCTTTACAAATGCCGAGCCTGATGTCCAAGTTCCAGGAGGAAGCGAATATCATGAGCAAGCAATGTGCTTACAAAGTGCCCTAATTTCCAATGAGTCACATTTACAGATACACATACAGATACAACTGTGGCTTTTAAGTACAAAAAATAGGTCACCTGGACTGTATGGATGAGAAATGCATTTAAAAAATGAACAAACTCCATACATAAATGAACAAACTCCATATATAAACAAGAAGCTGAAATAAATGGAAAGACGGCTCAGAGACGGAAGCAGCCTGAATAACCTGAAAGCAGAAATGAAGGTGGTGTTGGAGTCTAGCAGATGTGTTGTGGCACCATCTTCCTCAGTTTTCCTACTCCTCCTCTATCCTTAAGGGAAAAATCAGACATGTTGCATTACTCCACAAGCCCTGTGAGAAGGGAGTCCTTCATAATTTAGAGACAAGTCCTTGTAGGAGGAAATCAAAGGAAGAAATTAGCATATGGGCATTGACAGCACTCAAGGAAAATAAAGTAGGTTCACAAGAATCTGAGGAAGAATGCCAGTGATTTCTCTAGAAGTCCTGGTTTGTGCAGACACCAAAGCTTCAAGCCTTCAAGTGAACCTCCCAAGCTATCATTTTCAAATGAACCAGGAGAAATCCAATATACACAAACCAGAGGAGCAGGATTTTGATCCCAGATGTGGACTCAGAATCTGTTGTTTACTCAGTGACATTTTAAGAGCTCATGCTGTGCTGTTACAGAGCCAGGTGACTCTTTCCAAGAGACAGATATCAGGGTGGTCTTTAATAAATAGTAGGGGTTTATTCTGGCCTGTACTTCTAATTTGAGCAATAAGTTATTTCTTCATCTGAGGGTTGTATTTTCAGCTTTGGTTTTCACTTTGCTTTTTCACATACTGCATTTTACATTTATTTCTTTGAGGCACTCTGATCTGAGTTCAGACCTAAATATGTTTTCTGTATGTGCCCCAAAGGGACACTTTAAGCTAGTCAGGCATTGAACAAGTGCTCGTAGCCTTCAAACCTCTTTCCAGTCAGGCCTTTACGTAGTACGGCATGATAGTGAATATCAGAATTCTGGACTTTACAATTTCTATGCTTCAGTTTCCTCAGCTCTAAACAAGGGTTGATGATAAAGGTAAAATTATTCATGTACTTAAATGATGTGTAAATCAAATATTTAGTATATGCATAACCTATCAACCAGGAGATTTCTTGTATTTAAAAGGTACTTGAAGATCCACCACAGGTTCATTTCTATCAGAGGGAAAAGTCTCCTCTCAATTCTGCTTTGTTATACACAAAATCAAAATATTCCATATCTTTACCTGCTGGCTGAAAAGCATAGTGCTGGGATGTAGGCAAGACACCAGGGACCTCAACTACTGAGCGGTACAGAGTAGAAATGAGCATTTGCATCCCATCAGGGCTGGCAATAGAAGGGACTGAACCTCTGAAGGAGAGCAAGCTGCCTATGGGCAGAACAAGACTCCCAGTGGGAGAAAGAGAGAACGAAAGGGGAGACAGGTAATTAAGAACTAAACAATAAAAATTAGAGAGCTGGGAGTCTCATCATGAGCAGAGGGCATTGGGTGGCCAAGAGGGCCATCACCCCAGCTTCTTGCCTGTCATAGAATCATAGAAACATTTAGGTTGGAAAAGACCCTTAAGATCATCAGGGTGAGGGACAGCTGGGTGACACTGTGTAAGAAAGGTCGGGACTTCAGTGGATTAGGGCTCTTGCTGAGCATGTGTGATATGTTGGTGCCCAACTCTAAGGAAGGAAGGAGAAGAGGATATGAAAGTAGTGTTAAAGGTAGCTGGACTAGAAAGAGAGCAGACTGAAACCACAAATACCAGGAAATAAGAGATAATGACAAATAGCTACCTAACTGAGTAAGCTATATAATCACAAGAGCATAAACCAAAAAATAGGTTAATATTTGGGTGGGAGCAGATTTTGACTATCTTTCTGTGAACTGCTCCAGCTCATCAGCTGTGCAGTCAAAATAGTCTCTAATATGAAAACAATTCATAATTGTTATCCAACTCCAACATTCAGACCATTTCTAAACCCTTATCACTGGCGATGTTTACAGACTGTACCAATAACTGGCTTTATCTGCAGTGCAGCCAGGCTAGAAAATGAAGCAGAAACAAAATGTTACTTAAGGTCATGGAATCCATGTTACATTTATAATTTGGCACAGATATCTCAAACACAGTAAAATCTATATAAGCTGTTAACTCTAATCTTCAGTCCCCTTCTGTCCAAATGTAATTTTGCTGCAGTCTCTTGACAGGGAATTATATTTCTGAGGTTTGCCTGATGAACAGATACTCTGCCTTTTAGATAAGTAAAAGATGTACAAATTAATTTAAGTACTAACTAGGGATATACATCCTGATTCTTCAACTCCTACATATCAATGAATCAATTACTTCTAGGGTCATTTTGCGAGATGCCTGGAACTAACTCCTCAAACTACTAACTTGCCAATGGTTATGGAGCTGCTAAAAAAAGAGTTCTCAAATTTTGACTTGCCCTTGGCAAATTTCAAGATATAAAAAATATATGACTGGCAGACCACTTGTTTTAGGCATATCATGTACAACAGAAATAAAAAAAAAACAACCCAAAGTATGATAGTACTCAATTTAATTTCTAGACTTAATCCGAAAGATTTGGGATTTTTATATATATATATATATTCCTCATGCCGACCACTGACTAGAGATTTAGACTGGAACTACAGTATATAGTTTTCAATGGTTTTATCAGTTTGACTGCTTTTGTGGTCTTTATATACAGGAAAAGCCCTAAAATAAATTAGCATAAATAAAGCATGCCAATTAGAAACCACTTTTGGTAGTATAATTTATTTCCTTAAGAGAATTTTTAGAGTTTATGTTGTCAAAAGCTACATCTATTAACATTTTTTTGTCATACAATCATGAAATAATTTAGGTTGGAAGGGACCTCTGGACTTCCCCTAGGCCAGCTTCCTGGACTAGTGGTGTGGGGCTACCTTCAACGCTAATCAGGTTGCTCAGAAGCCAGCGCTTCTCCAGGTGCCTCTTCCAGTGCTTCACCGACCATTGCGAACATTGCCTTTTTGTATATACAACTAGAATTTCCCTTGCTGCACCCAGTGATCATTGCCTCTGAGCAGAGTTTGGCTATGTCCTCTCTCACCTCCCGCTACCTCAGGAAGTGGGAGGCAGCAATTAAATTCACCCCCAAGCCTCCTCTTCTGCAGACTGAATAAGCCTGGAGCTCCCTCAGCCTCTACTTCTGTGCTGGATGCTCCAACTCCCCAAGCTCTTTCGTAGACCTCAGCTGAGTTCCCACTTCTCTACACATCTCTTTCTTGTCCCAGGGGACCCAGAGCTTGCCAGGGTATTGCAGAGGCAGCATCGCAAATGCCAAATCACCATCCATTATCATGTCCCTTGACTTACAGCCCAGGGTGCCATTAGCCTTTCTCCTGTAATCACATTTTAAGACCAGTGCTTACTCATGTAGAAATCTCTTAGAATACTAAAGATTTAAACTAATGAATTAGTGAAAAGATCTCAGAGCTATAATTTTTCTTCAAGAATCCAATTTGGGAATTTCTCTAGGTTGTGTGGGTTTAAAGATCTGTGTTCATACCTCAGAGTAGCTAAATACCTACTGCAAACTAATGCTTAAATATAAGAGAAAAATATTATGAAAGAATTCAGGATTAGCTTATCATGTTTCTACAGAAAACACCAACCATTTTTTAATGTTAATTTTTGCCTAATTTTGCTTTGTTTGAAATCAGAGAACTTTTGAAAATACTGAATAAACAGCAATTTTTTCTGTTCATTTTGCTTTAAATTGAATATAATTCATGTTCTATTTTAAATTGCTTTTTCAAGAGCAATCTCCATAGAAAAATGCTCAAGGAAAATGGACTGGTTTTCCCAACAGTCACCAGGTGTGAAACTTCCTCTCAGAGCAGGGTTAAGGGTTCATCCTCTTCCAGGAACACTTGGGCAGAGGGAAAGCAGATGAACTGCTTTGCTTAATTAGTCAGTTTATCTGAATTAAGGATTGGCTCACACACCTAGGACAAGTAGTATAAAAGAGGGTTGGCAGTGCTGAAGAGGAAAAACTGAAGACTTGTTAGAAGGATGTGTAAGAGAGAATAAATTTCAGCCTGAATTAAGGACATAGTAAGTAAAAGAGGGTATCTAAAAAAATAGGTGCGCTTTTTTTTTCCCCTATATGTTTATGTAGTTCCTTACAAGCTGGGCTGTTGAATCGGGGCATACTGAGCTAGCGTATTAAGAGTGTACATATGCAGGGGGAGATGGGTGGTTATTTTGTTCCCTTTTCAGCTATACATAAATACAGTATGCTGGCATAAGTTGTGATCTGTTTAAAGCTTGTATGACAAGACTCCTTACACGCTGACTAATACTGTCTCCTTATAATCACTTATGTCTCCATGTATATTTTTTGTCTTGTATGTCAGGCAAGGGTTTAATTAATGGAATGTGCATATTTTTAAAAAATGTCTCTACTACAATTGTCTTGGCTCATAACAGTTTCCATGTCTTTCTTCCATTTGTATGTCCACCCTCATAGCTGTTACTTTATTCAAATTAGTCAGGATATAGCTTCTAGGTCAAAACAGAAACATTGTTAAGCAACTTTTTTTTTAAAAAATTATTTATAACAGACCTTAAAGTCTTCACGTTTCTTGACCTGCCTACAGCACTTGCACAACTTCCAGAAAGGGTCTTTTCCTTTGGACAACTTTCCAGTTGCTGCTACTGCTGAATAACTGACACTGGGGCTGTTTTCATTAGCAATAAGAACCCCAGAAGTCCCATCCTTTGAGGCACATAATTAACAACAATTTATTCTTCAATAAAACTTAGCATGTACCATAAAATCCCAAAGGTATATTTTTATTCCACAAAATCTTAGTTCATCACATTATGCATAATGGAGCATATTTATTAGCATAATCTAGCCTAGTAATGCTGCCTCTCATGTTAGCATGTATTTAGTAGGATAAGAGAGGAGTCTTAGAACAGGAAGTTCTCATGCAAGACTAAACTCTGGTTTAGGGGCACATAATCTTCCTAAGAAGTAAAATAAAGCAACAATCAATGCAAATACTAATAGAAAGGAGAAGAAATATCTGTTACATAAATGTTGTGTTATGAAATAATAAATACAGCGTGTGCTTTTTACAAATTCAAGTAAACATTTGTGCATAGTTAACATAGTTTTTAAAAAAGAAACAAGTTAATTTTAAAGGCCAGGTCTTCAGTTGTTCGAAACATAAATACTGTACACTGAAACAAAGTTTGGGTTTTTACTTGTCTTCTGAGGTTTCTATTTCTGTGTATGAATGTAGAATTACTTTATGCATATATACAGGTTTGGGTCTTTTCTGGTACTCTGCTCACATAAACCCTTACATAAATTAATCCACGTAGTCCTGCAAATTGTACTCTTTGTTCTGTGCTCCAAGATCAAGCATGACTTGTTCTAGTTCAGCATGAGGTTAGATACATACAGCAGATTCCCTGTGGAAAATAAGGATATATGGCTGGACTGCATATATACTTGAAGTGTGTGAAACTTCTTCCGTTATTTTGGCAGGTTTCTTCCATTATTTTGTCAAAGTTTTAGTCTCTGGATTAAGTTCTTGTGCAGCTCCACAGAGAAGCCATTCTGGTGCAGGAGACCTCATGAACATCTGCACATTGCATTGCCTCTTGAGATCAGAGATTAATCACTGGATTGAATACTTGCATATTGTTTTGAGCTATGGCCTGTGTTCTTCCAAGATGTATCTAAGCTCAGTTTAACCTGACCAATGGGGAGTTAACAGCCTTTCATATTTACCCTGCTAGCTCAACATTTCCAAAATCTTGCCTTGTTAATGTATCTGACCTCATAGGAAAACTCCTTAAGACTTATTTTGTGTGGTCTATGCACAGCCTATTTTTTCCTATCTGCAGCTACTTCTACAGTGGCTAGAGGAGCATAGTGCCGAGGCTCCCACACTAGCACAGTGATCTGGTACAACCCCTCCAGCCCCCTGTGAGAGGTGAGGTCCTGGGGTCTGGTTAGTGCTGTGCCCTTCCCCATGTGCAGCTCTGTCACCACTGGGCTGATGGGGACTGGTGTGCCTAACGCTGCCTCTTGTCTCTGAGCCAGTTTGGAGAGCTCTCCACTCTAATCTCCTGTAAATCTGACTCCAGGCTGGAATGATGATCAACTAGTGACTGCAGATTAACAGGATTATAGGGGGGGTTATTCGGCATATTAAGTTTAGTCCAACACAGGATTTAGATGCAACTGGAATATTCAAAAGTGACCTGATAAAAGCCCAGTCAACCTTGATTTTAAACTCAGTTGTGTGAAGCTGATAGTCCTAAGGAGAGTAGGTAACTCTCTAGGCATCTGCTGCTTCTGTCCAGGCTAAAGTGAGAGAAATGGTCTCAACCAGGAATCTTCTCTGAGCATGTGGAGAAGCCCTCTGAGCAGGTGTACTTACTGCATGCCCTAATGCAGCAGCTAGATCCAGACCTGACAGAGAGAGGCAGCCATGGACATGTAGCTGGAGGAGCAGCTTCAATGGCCTCTTCACTCCAGCAGCTTTCAAAGGCTTGCTCACCCCAAGACACAGGCTGATGGCTGCTCTTGAACGGCTGAAGGGATTAGGACTGTGCCACTCCACAAAAGATCACACTAACAGTCTTTCTTGTGCCTGCTTGGCAAGAGTGTCTCCTAGGCTGTGAGCTTGGCTCTGTACTAGAGTGCTATACCCACTTATGCCACAGCCTCAAGCTTTCACTTAGCTACACTTTTTTCCCTAGTGAATCTTATACCCATTGCCTGCCCAAGTCTTGCGTACTATGAGCCTGATCAGTGCAGGTGCTAGAGGAATGGGACCCAATTTTCTTAGGCTGAGGAAGAGACTGAAGCCAAGTTTCCTTCCTCCTAGGCTGTTACAGGTGATGGTAGTGGCATTCCTGGAATCATAAGTGTCCTGGGTTTTTAGGGGAAAAACAAATGGGCAATAGGTATTAGTCTGGTCCTACAAAGAATGGCTGCTGGCATTGTCCTCACAGCAGGTTTCTGAGCTGTAAGTCTCCAAAGCAGTATGAGCAATGTAGTTATAAGAGATAAACTTGGCAGCATGCTCTGTGACTCACTGTCCATGGTATATGCTTTTCTTTAAAGTATCTGCATAGTCCTGAGGCACAAACTCTTCATGGCTCAGCCATAGTCTTGAAAACCAGCATAACTCTTCAGAGCTTCCTGGAAAACCTCTTTCAAGTTTTAGAATAACCCTGTACTGTGGTGGCCAGGAGGTTCCAGCAGGATGAGATGCAAGTGTATCGTGTGACTAACTGGGATTTGTCCTTTCTTCTTTTGTTTGTTCTCATTTTTGTCATCCCAAGTGGTGTGAACTCCCTACCAAGAAACTATTTATCTACTGGATAGTGAAGCAGAATGTTAATCCTGGGGCTTGTAGTCACTACTGTGTAAATATTAAGTATCAGATAATGGCTCTTTGGGGAGAAGGGTGTATCACCTGTAAGTGTTACTGGCATTGCTATTAGTCTCCTGGATCCAAGGCAGAAGATCTGGCAGATGTTAGCGAAGCACACTTAGACCTTAAGTGAGGCACTAGCGGCAATACAGCAGTGTGTTCTGTCTCGGTGCCTGTTCAAGCAGTGTGTGGTCACTGGGCCTGGGGAAGTTGCTAATCCCTGTGTTAGCTGTGAGCCTGAGGCCGAGTTCCAGTAAAGTTCACGCAGGGAAAGATTTGGAAAGAATTGTGGAAGAACTAACTAGATTCTGGAGTCAACTTCAAATATAACTTATTAGCAACCATGTGACTGAAGCTGTAAAATGCAGGATTTCTTGGATGTGCCTTTTCTTTAAAGCTTCAGCTTGTGTGTTCCTCAGAACTCTCTGTAAGGTAAGATCAAACAAAAATAGCAAGTACACAACTGGATATTTCAATGAATACTAATTCCATATTAGTGTTTTAATGTCTAATACAGGAAACTGTTCTTTTTTTTCTTAGTCCAAAGACTTTAAGATAGGTGTTACTGTCTTTTAAAAGACTTTTATTGCAGTAAAACAGATTGACTGACAGGAGAACTAATGAAACTAAGCAAGTAAAGACATACTATGCTGATCTTTGTTCTTTCATCTTTATTCTAGTACACTTAATGGCTTAACATTAAGCCAACAGATTAGTTTAGTGGCTATACCTTTCTTTGCCTGCTAGCTGACTTTGTTCCTTAGGTACCATTCAGCTTCTTCCCCTTGCTGAGAAACTTAAGGCTAAGCACTTATCACCCCAAGGCTGGGAGCAAATGTGCTGGACATATGAAGAGTTTCCTTGGTGCAGGGAGAGGTATGTTTTAGGATGCATTTTGTTACTGTACTCCAGAGGGACAGTGAGACCTCAGCAGTTTCTAGCCAATTGGGGCGGCAGGCACGCCTCCCCCCACCTCCCTCAGCCACGCACTGACTGAATCTGACTTGCAAACTAGGGGTTGGCTGTCTTTCCTAACACTGTCTGCAGTCCTTTCTGTTGACCAGGAGGGAAGAAAGAGGCTCTTCACTTTCTCATCATTTCTCTTGAGTCCGCGCAGCAGAGGATGCCCAGCAATCACTCATCTGCTTACTGATTCACGAAAGGTTTGTGTTTAAGGGAAATCTTCTGATTCTGAGAGGAGTCGGTGCATGTAATGCCACAGCTTTTATCTACTGAAGGCACTATTCTGTAACCACGGTATTCCTTGGAGGCAACAAATTCTCTAATGCTTTCTTTAATTGATGTAAGTATAGATTAATCATATGCTAACTTGGCAAGTGGCTTCATTGCAAATTGCTTTTGCCTTCAAGCACAGTAAAATGCTCATTATAATAAAAAACAAATCATGGGGAGCTTGAGCTCCTTGGTACAAATTGACTTGTAAACTTGGGGTCTGGCATAAGTATTCTAACCAATACACAAGGAAATAATCTTACAGCAGTAAAATCTAAAGAAAAAAAGGGGTAGGTATGGTGGTTTCTTAGAGTGTGTAGTAACGTATGTGAAAACTGGCAACAGAAAGATGGAGACTCTTGTATCCTTGCTTGTTTGGGTTGGGAGGGACCTTTAGAGGTCGTCTAGTCCAACCCCCCTGCAATGAGCAGGGACATCTTCAACAGGATCGGGTTCCTCAGAGCCCTGTCCAACCTGGCCTTGAATGTTGCCACGGATGGGGCATCTACCACCTCTCTGGGCAACCTGTTCCCATATTTCACCAGCCTTGTAAAAAAAAAAAAAAAATTCCTTCCTTGTCTCTAGTCTAAATCTACCCTCTTTCAGTTTAAAACCATTACCCCTTGTCCTATCACAACAGGCCCTGCTAAAAACCCTGTCACCACCTTTCCTATAAGCCCCCATTAAGTACTGAAAGGCCGCAATAAGGTCTTCCCAGAGCCTTCTCTTTTCCAGGCTGAACAAGCCCAACTCTCTCAGCCTTTCCTCACTGGAGAGGTGTTCTGTCCCTCGAATCACTTTCGTGGCCCTCCTCTGGACCTGCTCCAACAGGTCCATGTCTTTCCTGTGCTGAGGGCTCCAGAGCTGGACGCGGCTCTACAGGTGGGGTCTCACCAGAGCAGAGCAGAGGGGCAGGTTCACCTCCCTCAACCTGCTGGCCACATTTCTTTTGATGCAGCCCAGGATATGGTTGGCTGCCTGGGCTGCGAGTGCATGTTGTTGGCTCATGTCTAGCTTTTCATCCACCAGTACCCCCAAGTCCTTCTTGGCAGGGCTGTTCTCCATCCCTTCACCCCCTGGCCTGTATTGATACTGAGGGTTGCCCCAACCCAGGTGCAGGGCCTTGCACTTGTCCTTGTTGAACCTCATGAGGTTCCCATGGGCCCACTTCTCGAGCTTGTCCAGGTCCCTATGGATGGCATCCTGTCCCTCAGGCGTGCCAACTGCACCACTCAGCTTGTGGTCATCTGCAAACTTGCTGAGGGTGCACTTGATCCCACTGTCTGTGTCATTGATGAAGATGTTAAACAGTACTGGTCCCTCTGAGGGACACTACTTGTCACCAATCTCCATCTGGACATTCAGCTGTTGACTACTACCCTAGAGCTTCTGTACTACTTTTCAAATCGGACAAACCTGGTCCATGAGTGAGAGAAGAAAAGGACAAGTAATGGAGCAAGAGGTTTTCTTTCTCTTCCCCACAGCACTGAAACAGAAGAAACCTACAGGGGGACATGGCGCTCTCATGGCTTTGTCTTAGCAGCTGGAATTTCTTCCTCATTCCTAACCCTAGTGTTATAGTGGAGGGGGCAATGAAGCCTTTTGACTCATCCTAGGCTTTTACTAGGAAGAAATCTTATGAACAAACATCACAGACAATGGGTACAAGGAAAGACAGCAGATTTGTTTAACTACAGAGTTGTCAAATCAGCTTGCTATAATGTTTACATTACTGTTCCATTACCTTATGACTGCTTCTTAGTTTGAAAATTGGCAAGGTTTTTATGTGGTCATACAGCAACTATACATTTTTATTCAAGTTTAAAGGGAAGAACAAATAGGTAATATTGGAAGATACCTGGATTTCCATCTGAAGGGGAACTTCAGGTTCTCTAACAGGAAGCTATTTCAGTACAAAATTTTTGGATTGCAAGCTGTTTTTCAAAAGGATTAAAAAATAACTTATTGGAGCTCTTGAGCAAGCGAAGCAGATAGAATGAGATTATAACACAGAGCATGTATTGCCAGATCACTTTGAAGAGAGCGGTATCAACTCTTAACCCTCTGACAGAGGGTTTGGAGTCAGCCTATACTGCTACAGAAACCAAGTGGATCCATTTCATGCAAAAACACCCAGCAGTAACCTTGAAGAGGAGCAACTATAGTTAGAAAATATTTTTTCTGCCAAGCTGTCAGTATTTCAAGGCAATCCCTTCAAACATGAAAAAACATGCTGTAGGGAAGAGGGCAGCTTAAAAGAAAGTCACAGCCAGATTCCTCCCTCCTTGGGTCTTGGAAAAAAGAAGTTAAGCAGCATGTGATCAAAAGTTGTGAGGTCTTGTTCTCAGTCTCTGTAGTTATTTGAAGCTGTCACATTATCCCTTTCACTACTCATATCTGCAAGCTCCCTTGCTTTGCTCTCCAAGCATTTCCTTGGCAACCTGGGTAGAACCACAATTTGTAAAAGTAGTTAAGATCACTTCAGCTTAGAGGTGACGGTGAATTAGGATAGGTATGGACGGTCAGTGTCCAAATGCAGTCGGACTCTTCTCTATATTCCCTTTTACATACAGCCCACCACAACAGAGAAGCATAGATCTGAGGAATAACATCTATAATCTGCTGTCTCGAAAATCTGTGGTCAGTCAGACTTGCATAACACAAACAAGTCATTATTTGGCCAGAGAGGACTGTGGCTTCTGTGCAACTATGTGGACAGGCATGAGTCAGAGCAAAGATGTGCATGTAAATATCCTGCAATCTAACCTCCAATTTGAGAGATTATCTTGTCCTCGATATAGCCTATACTACAAAGGATACTAGGCTTTAATCAACCAATGTAGGTCAGGACAGAGGTCACTTAATGAGGTCTGAATGCCATAAAAGTAAGGTAAACAGTCTTTGGCATTACTGTCTGCTCTTGTGGATTTGGGGATGAAGTGTGAGCATAAGGTAATCTCCCAGGAAGATGAGGAACAGCACATTAGATATTCATTTCAACTAGGGCTAGGTCTAAATTACTTAGAGAAAGGAGTTGGAGTTGAAGAGTTAAAGCTAGAGTTTCAAGCAAAATGGAGGCTGGGATAATTGCGGACAGCAGGATGCTGTGGTAGTGTTTTGCACCCAGAGGGAAACAAATATTAATCAAAATGATTAAGTGATAAACCAAGCCATGAGGATGTGGGGGCCATGGGGCAGAACTGAACTCTAGTTCCGGTCTTTCAGAAATATGAGGAAAGGCAAGACAGGGACAGCAGCTTAAGGAGCTTTAGGAATGAATTTCGTGTCTTTACTGAATGCTGGGGGGTGGGGTGGGGAGCGGAACAGGAAACTGTAGTAACAAAAAACATCTGCAGGGGACTGAATGGAGGAAATCGCCAAAATTGTCTAAATTTGTTTTGAGGATAGTTGAGAGCATAGCAAACTAGAGTTGACACCAGCACAGAACTGTTTCAAGGAGTTATATATAATGCAGGGTATTCAATGAAAATAGCACATATGCCTATACTGTATGGCTTATGTACCCACCTAATGCAGTCATGATGGCAGGTACTGTCGTGAGAGAGGTTATGTCCATATGGTATGTCATCATTTTGCTTCCTTTGAGAGAGTAAGGATTTGTCCAAGAGTAACAGTGGCTATATTAGAAGTTTGCCTAGCTTATTCTGGCACATTAGATAGCTGTTTCTTACAGGCTGGCTAGAAGCTGCATGCCTCTCTTGCAACAGTAATTACACAAGTTAAGTTTTTTGTCGTTCTGGCTTCCCTGGGTTATGATTTTGCAGCCTAATGAAACAATCAGACAAGTTTCCAGCTGTTATTAACTGCTTGAGAATTGATCTGTTCTCTGTTAGGGATGAAGGGGGGATAGCAAACAGCCTTTACTAACCAGTGAAACACCATCATGAGTTTCAGTTTAGACAAATTCATGGTGTTTCCCTCTTTCATCGTGGCTCTTCTCTCTACATCGGTTAAGATCTTGAGTACAAAGTTGGAAAAACTGACTGCAGTGGCATTATTATCATGTTTGCTTGCAGATTAGCAGCTTGTTCTGGTGCAGCTGATAAACCAGTATTTGATTCTACTTAAATGTCATACCACTCATTGATAATCAGTTATTAAACTACAGGGTGGGTATTTACACTCGGTATTTCTTCAAAACACTGTGTTATGCTTTTTACACTGTTTAGTCTGAAGCTGAAACTCCATGCAGAAGATTTGTTCAGGGGCAGGGTTCATACATTGTCTTAATCTCAGCAGTTGATACATGATGTGTTACGGCAGATCAATGAGCAGTGAGAGACTTAACCAGCTCTTGAGCAGACCCTTATTTTTGTATATCTGACTTGCGAGTTTCATGATGAGAAGTTAATTGTCAGGGGGGTTGGAGGAGAAGAAAAGAAAACGTGCATAAGACCAGAGAAGTGTTTTACTATATATATAGCTAAAAGCTCTCAGAAGTTCCTATGAGACATGTCTGTTTCTGCTGCTACAGTTACCCGCCTGGGTGAGCCAGACCTAGTCTTGCTAATTGAGAATCCACTCTATTTTATAAAGTAAACAAAAGGAAAACAGTTAAGGAGTTTGCCAATAGGCTTATTTTCCCTGCGCCTTTCCCTGTGAGACTTGAGAGTATCTGGCTTTGTGGGGCTCAGGAGCAGAGCCTACACATCTGATGTGCACAAACTTCTGCTGTGCAACGTCAGTGAACAAAAACCCCTCGGAGAGCCTCATGTGCGTGCAGTCCTCTCGGAGAGGGGTTGGGCTGGGGAGGAAAAGGGAGCAGGCATGACAGACACTTGTGATATTTAACACTCTGATGGGTTGTATTCCTCAGCCACAAAAAACAGGCAAGTACAAGAATCTATGTATTTTTACATAATTACAGTATTTCCTGTTCCAGCCCTGTAGGAACAGATGGGCAGGAGCTCTCAGACGTCTCTCCCCTGAGACACTAAAGATCTGCTGTATCACAACTAAAGTAGAAACAGCATAAGCAATTATCAAATAAGAAGGGAGTGAAGGAGAGAGAACTTTAATTAAACCTGTTCTGAAATGGAAGTAAACAGCTGAACAAGGAACTTTATTGCAGGAAGCTTGAGAGGATGGAGAAAAAGTGAAGAAAAAAGAAATTAATTAAATGTTGCCCCAAAGGCAAACTAATAACCCAGAATAGTCTGACAGTAGTCCAGTCTTCCTCAGGATGTGATTGACTTGTCTGCTCCTTCCCTTCCCACTCTCAGCCTCTTGCTCTAACAGAGTAATCTGTAGGACTATACTAGCGACGGGCTGCTTCTGTAGGCTGTAGTGCCCCATCCTGTTGCTAACTCTGCTTTGTGGGCTTCCCCAAGCAAGCAGTGCTGGCTGGGGTGCCCTGCTTCTCTCTGACCTGGAGGATCTGGCTCCCAGCTCTGTTTTGCTTGCTCTTTGAGCAATCTCTGCACCTCAGCAGCTCAGTACAGCAGCACCTCAGAAAAAGTGGAGAATTGTACCAAACCAGACTTTTCCTGTGCAGAGCAAATACTCTTCAAAATAAACATACCAAACCACTGTTGGTAGGGCAGAAACCTAGGGCTGAGGCTGCCTGTTACGGCATTAGATGAGGAGAGATTCCTTGGGCACACTGGGAAGATTATGGTACAACTACAGTAGTGTGTTTGTTCGAATTGCGGTAAACCAAGACATGCTCTGGCTTGCGAGGCAGCAAGTCTTGGAGCATGCGAACTGTACGTCTTGTAAAGTTTAGGAAAATGAGAACTGTTTTAATGACTAATTTAGATACAGCCTGTAAGGCATAATTGCTTAATGTGGCACAACAGGAGTGTGCCCAGGGAACCAAACAGTTTATGCACAGATGTGCATATAAACCAGCACAACTTAGCTTAGCAAGGGTATCGCTGGTAAGTCTCACAACACAAGCGTTAGGAAGCTTCAGCGAAGTCATCAGAAAAGAAGCTAAAATTGACAATCTCATGTATTGATCCTGTGGAACTCATTGCCTTTAGGATGTTGGAACAAAAAATATAAATTGGAGAAGTGAAACAGGAACATTGAAAGTGGATCCAAATGCATACTCTAAGTTAGGAAATTCCTAAGAAACCAATAAACAGAAGCCGGACAGGTGAACTAGGGAAGGTTTTTCCTGCACTTGCTTCATTTCTTACTGCATCCTTGAATATCCACTACTAGCCATTATAAGATGTGACTATGGGGCTGGACCAAACAGAGCTGGCTAGTTTTATTAAAGTGAGACTGTTTGTGTAGTTACCTGTACCTTGCAAAGGTTCTGCAAGGAAAGGACAACTCGAAGGAAAAGGCACATCTTCCTAAAATAAGGAGTCCTCAGTGTACCCAGTCTCACATAGTAGTATTCGTCATTTCTGTCCTCTGCATCTTTCATGAGAGGACAGGTCCATAACAGAATGTGCTGCTGGCTGCAGTCTGGATCAGTAGCAACATAAGGACTCTTTTATTAAGATTTATTTTAATGCTTTGCTTGTTTTGTCTGCCTCTGAGAACTGAACTGACAGCTTCCTAGGGCTATCCACAATAGTTTCTAGAACTTCCCAAATTAAAATAGCTACTTGTGAGTCCATTACTCTGTATGTATTAAGGTTTTTTCTACATTGATTAATACACATGTATAAGCAATTAATGTTATCTGTCACTTAAAAGACAAAGTGACTTTCTACAACTCTGCAATCACTTTAGATTTGTATAGCAGTGTACTGAGGACAGGCAAACATTCTCCTCACATCTGCCCTCCTTTCAAAATAACTCATTGATAGGTTGAGCAATACAATCCCCATATAACAGTGGTATTGTGCACTACTCTAACATTTGATGGAATTAATTTTATGCAGAAGTAGCTAAATTCAGCAATATGACCAATATCCAGTTCAGCATGGTGTTTAGGTGCTGTGTAACTTGCTTGTGTGCTTAGATAGCATCCTGTACTGGTCTGTGAATTACCTTTCACAGACCAGGTCATGCAAAGTACTTAAAATCTTGATTTTTTTTTTTTCACTACAACTATAAATGGGGGATATATAACCAGAACTCTGCTATGCAATTGCCAATTATTTCATTACTCACTTGGGGAATAAGCCCATGGCTTTACATTCTTCCTGATGGCTTAGTGTGTACTAACTATACATTCCTGTTTCTGTTCTCAGGTTAATGTTTTATTAATTAATGACATAAGTCTTAACATGAAAGTAATGCCCCTTGAATCAACAGCAAAGTGGAATGCAGTAACATAGTGTTGTTCCAGGATTTTTTCAAAATGCGTGACATGAGTCATGCACTTGGATATAATTCAGTCACTATCACATCCTCTTGGCACAATTGGCAATAAAATGTGAGTCTTGTGAAATGTCCTAGGTTCTTCTGATAATCTAGTGACAATATTACTGTTAATGACTTGCCTTATGTCGGTGTTCTCCCTTTCATATACTAGCTTACACCATGAAATTACAGCAGCTCAGCTTGCAAACCTGCAGCAGCAGGAGTGGGCAAAGGTAAACCCCAACTGAACTTAAAAGCCAGTACTTAAGACTCAACAGACCAAAGGGTTGCTACAACAGGAAATGGTTGAGCATGAGTGAAGCAGAAAAGGTGGAAAGAAACCTTATGGTAGCTGTCAGTAGCAACCCAAATGGAGGATATTGGGCTATCAGTGTCATGGTTTAACCCAGCAGGCAGCTAAGCACCACTGGTGGGATGGGGGAGAGAATCAGAAGAACAAAAGTGAGAACTCATGGGTTGAGATAAAGACAGTTTAACAGGTAAAGCAAAAGCCACGCACGCAAGAAAAGCAACATAAGGAATTCATTCACTCCTTCCCATGGGCAGGCAGGTGCTCAGCCATCCCCAGGACAGCAGGGCTCCATCATGCGTAACAGTGACTTGGGAAGACAAACACCATCACTCTGAATGTCACCACCTTCCTTCTCCCCCCAGTTCTATATGCTGAGCATGACATCATATGGTGTGGGATATCCCTTGGGTCAGTTGGGGTCAGCTGTCCCAGCTGTGCCCCCTCCCAGCTTCTTGTGCACCCCCAGCCTCCTTGCTTGAGGCAGTAACTAACACGTCCCTGTGCTATCAACACTGTTTCCAGCATAAATCCAAAACATAGCCCCATACCAGAAAATTAACTCTACCCCAGCGAAAACCAGGACACATAGGATGTTATGCAGGTTTATAACTTGATGCTTTTACATTACCTGAGAAACTGTGCATACATCTGTCTGGAAGCTTGTGCAGTTACAGGGTGGGCTGTCATCTCACTGGAAGAGATCTCTTGCTAAGAGCCATTCATCAAATACATGTTACCTTCCTGTGGGGCTTAGGCATCTTCTCTGAAGGTTCAGTGTGCGTTCTTCAACATCAGTAATCAGCGCCTGCAACAGTGTGGTGCGAAACACTTCAACAGTCCTCGAGTAGGCCACTCTTCTTCCCTGCCCTTAATTACAACGTTGTGTTCTGTCCACTACATGACAATCAACACCACAGGGAGGGCACAGGAAATAAGTTTTATGGAGCTATTTTATAACATGATGTAAAGATTTGAACTGGTGAGTGGTTATTCCTGAAAAAATCATCCTCAACTGTCAGTGCCACTGCAGGAGACGTGCTCAGCTCCATGTAGAAATGGGATTTAAACGTAGCAAAGTTTGTGTGAAGAGGAGCAATGTAAGTTTACCTGTCACAAGTTGTTGTTCCTCTCCATAGGAAAAGTTTGAATCCAAAACAATGGATTTCTGTCCATGTCCCTTTATTCCATGAACTGAACACAAAGATACCTTATTCATTTGAAATCACAGTGAAATTAATTTCATTTCTAATGTGTTCTTGGAATATGCTGTTCTGCTTAAATAATCATTTCTATAAATGATGAGTTCACCTAAATAATTAGGTGGTTAAGAAGTGTTACTTTTCATCTCGAGCAAAGACTGACAATTAAGTTTATTGCAGAAAAGTTATTTTACAATTTGACTGCAACTGAAGCAAAGACTATCTCCTTTTTTCTTATGGAAAATTCCTTTTGCTATTATTAGAGTTAACTGGCTGAGAGACTCCTGCTTTTGACAAATAAAGATACTATACTACACTCTTGTACTGTCATCCACCTCCCTTTCTAGAGATCACAGTTCAAATGACTCTGGTTTCCAGAGTAGAAAAACAAGGAATGAAAACAGTGTTATGTTCAAGTTATTGTTTATGGGCAAAGAGGAAGCACACCTTAGATCTGCTAAGAATTTATTGTTAACTGTGAGTTTACTGTTGCTATAATTGGAATTTTAAGAGTCTCGTTACTAGTCCAGATATATTTATTACAAAGGAAGAGAGAATAACAATGCAGTGAGAAGTGTTATACACCTATTCCTCAGCTGCTACTCTTCTCTCTAGCATGATGCTCACCCATCCTCTGCTCCTCCAGGTCCTAAGGTTAATGGTCTTGCCCTGGTGAGGGGTGGGCTATGACAAGTCATCTGTACCTCCAGTCCTTTGTTCTTTTTTGTTGGTCTGCAGGTCCACATGACATCTGAATGTACTATATAATGGTGCCTTTTATGTGTGTTGGATACTATTTTTGTGGACTATTTATTTGTTTGACTACCAGTCACCTGGTGGCAGTGGCCAGGTTCAGCCAAGAGCCCTGATCTGCAGACAAGCCCCTCGTGTGAGGCAGGTCTGAGGCTCCGATGAGAATCGAAGTCAGCAAGTCATGGCCAGGCCTTTGACCCCAGCACCCAGGGTCGGGCACAGCCCTATGATCAACAGGCAAGTCAATGGTAACAAGGCAGGTCTGAGTTTGAGCCGCAAAGTAAAAATCTGGATCAGCTTAAGCTGGACTGAGGACAATGGCCAAGAATGTCCCCTTGCCGTGCTCTCCTGAGTGAAGGTGGAGGGGAATCCCCGCTGTTTGCAGAGGTTCTCCTCACAGCTGGGTGCCTGCACCCATCCTCTAAGCTGGTCCTGAGCCCAGGACAGGCTATGTGCTTGGGGCCCTGACACCACTAACTGCTGAAAATGGTAATAACTAACAGACTTCGACCCAAATAGATTTTTAAATGCAAAGCAGGTACTTGAGCCATCAGCCTTTCCAGTATTTCATAATCCCTGGAAATGTAAGGGAGTTTCACATATTTACATTCATGTAATTGAAACCTAGTGACTGTGACGAAACATTTTTTGTAACATTTTTTTAAAGCTACAACAAAAGACATATAAATGCCTCTGGAAATCACAGCTAAAGCTTGGGAGAGGGGGAGGATCTATCTCGCTAGACCTTTCTTTCATTCTCCAGTTCCTCAAGGTGGGAAAAAACCACCTATGTTCACAACACACAGAATTTTACCATATTTACATATGAAGCTTTAATTATACAAATTAAGGTAGTGACACTTTAAAGCCAATTCTTGTATTTCATTATCTTTCCCTACTTTTAGAGGGGAATACTTTGGTAGTATCTCTTAGCCTTCAAGAGAATAAATGGTGAGCTGCTGCTTGCCAGGTTTCATGAATCTGTGGCGAGAATAATTCGTTACACAAATATCTCTGTGTTTATTTTTAGTCCCTAGATGAAGAAAAATAAAATATCAGACCTAAAACTACAGCTAGACAAGCTAAAAGGGTCTGGCAGCTTGAAGCAAAACTGGGATTGGGGCTATTTAAAATAACTGGGCAGGTTGGATAGGGCAAAGTTTATTTTCCTAGCTTGATTTCCAGGACCAACTTTCACAAGAAAGCAACACGAGTATATATTTCTACTCTGGGCTTGCTCTGCCTCCTTTTTAGGCACATTCAGCACTGTGAGGAATCTGTGGACTCCAGGCTCGAGCAGCGCTTGCTGCTCCCAGGGGGCTGGAGCTCGAGCCCTGCAACTCAAGTTTTGAGCAAGTTAGGGACAGGCTGAGAGTGCAACGCATGCAAAGGCATTTTGTTTCATTTCCCCTTCCAGAGAGGTCAAGGGTGATGTCTAAGGCTAGAAGGAGGTGCTATATTATTGAGGATGATACTGTGAGTCAGAACATGGAGCCCCACCTGGAGGGGCCTTGTGTTAAAGCCTGGTGTGTTAGCAGTTTAAGTGATCTTTTGAAAAGATCACTGGTTCTCCTCTGAAGATTTCAAGAGGAGTACTAAACAATTCCTAAGTGTAGTAGGACTGCTGATTGGAAAAACTCTTTCTGTAGAAATTGCCGGCCTGTTCTCAATGTCTATAATGAGACATTAGGAAAAGATGTGTAAATAATTCATCTGTCAGGGTATATGTGCCTGCTGGAAGCAAGTTTTGCTACTACACAGAGAAGGAAGGCTCAAGCCCTTAGTACCCTGGTGAGAAGTTCCCTTGCTTATAGAATTAATAAAGACAACAGGAGCTGCTCAAACATATCTTGGGAAACTTGAAAGTATTATCCAATGTTCAAGTAAAAGACCCTTAGATGCCCTACAGTTTCCCTTATTTGGGATTGAGCCCCAAATTCCCACCCTAGAAGGGCTTCATTTTGGGGCATAATGCTTTTTTATAACAAGAGTTACTTTGAGAATGTTTCCTTTCCAGGTTCCACCTGGAAAGGACCTGTCCCCAGGAGCAGCTCTGGTCTTAAATCAGGGCATGACCTTACAAAATAAAAGCTTTTACTTGTCAATATTTAATTCCACATTTACTAAATGGCAGGTGGATGCTAGACTGACTTCACTGGAAATAACTTGGCAAAGATTTAACTAGCTTTAATCTACATGGAAGGTAATGTTGGAAATAACCCTAACATAATGATAACATTAAACTCATGGCTTGTAAGATTTTTCCTAAATGATGACATACCAGACTTGCATGTGTAAATGAGAGAAAATGGTTAAAACTACACTAACGGCCAACACAACAACGGGTAATTATTAACCACCTTTTCTTCCAAAGAGTTGGGAAATACTCTACTGTAGCTGATCCAAGGCACTGTTACGTAATAATCCCTAAAAACTACTTCCAGATATTCAATATTCTTATTCTGCTTTTTCCCCCTGATCTGTTATACCTGCTTGTACTGACACCTTTGTACAGGGAACTTTGATGTTTTTAAGCTGAACAGACTGCTAAATAAAAATGGTCAGTGTCCTGGCTTTTCTCTCAAAATGATAGTTTTTAGCAGTGCAGGAACGCAATACATTTCCATCAAGGACATGCAGCCATGAAAGACACCAAATTCCACTTTTGGGGCTTTACCTAAGTAAGAAGCTAGATGTTCTCACTTTCACTAGCAAAGTATTTATGTACATGCTTGATTTTCCTATGGAATTAGGTTTAAAACTAAACTGTATACTACTGCTTTGCCATATCAGGGCATTTTTATAGAACTAAAATCTAAGCATCAATTTGGCTTACCAATTTGAGACTGAATTTCCAAAGGGACCAACTTGCATAGAAACCAGCTACATCTTTTTCTGTGAATGAGCATTCACACATGTAGTTACAGACACTGCATAGTCTTTGGTTATCACATGTACTCTGGCATTTCTTCCTAACAATGAAAAAATTCATCTTGAGCCTGAAATTAAAATTTCACAGACTTCTGTCTGAATATTCAGTTGGTGAGCTTTCAACTTAGGCTTGCTTGTAAAGATTCTCTCTGTTTTTTTCTGTTGTGTTTAATCATAGAATCATAGAATCACCTCGGTTGGAAAAGACCTTTAAGATCATCGAGTCCAACCGTTAACCAAGCGTTAAATTCAAGTTAAAAAAATCTTTGCTTCTTTCTTGTGTGGTATCTAACAAAGCAGTTCTTGTTTGTCCTCTTTCTTGGTCATGACTGCCTAAGTTGCCCTTGAGATGGTTTCTTTGTATTCTTGCTCAAGTTGATACAGGCCAAATTTATAAAATTGAATCTAAAACTTGGGAAAACTTCGACCAAAGAGGTAGCTTTGTTTAGTCTGAAAGGATTAGTTCTAGCACAGAGTGGTCTGCTCTTCAATAATTATTGAATTCATGCTTTTTGAACAGGCACATCTTCCAAAAGCTTACACAACCACATATAAGTGGTTTTATAATGTAACAGTGCCAGCGCTATAGCCTTGTCCTGCTTATTTTCCTGTCCTTATGCTAATCATGGGACATGCTGAGCAACAAGTCCTTTCCACAAATGATGGATACTACTAAGAAGTGCATCTTTTTAGATGTCACAAACCTAATCACTTTGGATTAATGTAAAAGTTGAGAAGATTTCAGTTAAAATGTAAAATGTAAATGAAATATATATAGGTCTGGAAGGTATCATCTGTCACTTGCATCTAAGATGCAAGGTATGTTTGAACCTCACCTCTCCACTCTCTCACTCTAGAGAGCGAGGGGAGAATCTCCTATTTCCTTATAACCACCATAACACCTGTGTTAAGGGCTAATTTACAAGACGACTTTTTTCCTGTTAATTGTAAGATATTGGGTGTCATGTTGAAGACACTTTTAGATAAAATACACTAGGGGATCTTATGGAGAACTTCTTTCCTGTTGCCCCAAAGTGGTGTTTTCATTGACTAGCAGCTTGTAACCTAGGAAGATGCCTATGTTTAGCTGAGGCAAAGTTGATGGTAATGTCTTTTGAGAACTTCACTGAGATTTATGTAACAGGGTCAAAAGTGATCCGCAGGAGCTGCCAGAATGATCATAACCTGAAACACAAATCAAGCACCACACGCTCAGTAATGCCACCTTCCCTAAAAGAGCAATGTTCAAATCCCAGGCAGAATTTAGTTTCAGCCAACTCATGTCTGTACTTCTGCCTCTTTACCTAATGCATCTTGGATAGCTTAGCATCTGCAAGCTTATAGATAATCCAATTAAATTAGCCATTAAGGTCCTTGAGGAAATGCTGATGAGCCTTATTTAACGTACATTGGATTTTTAGAGAAAGCAATACACATACCAGAAAGGAAAAGGCAAAACAGAGAGCACCTTCTCACAGTGTTCTTATCTCTACATAGCCTTGAGATGGGAACTACAGCAAAAGCAAAGTTAGAACTTCTACACCCTTGTCCTGGGCCATGTTTTGTTTAGCATTTAAACTAACATGGATATGGAGTTCTTCTCTATGGCACAAAGCCAGAATGTCAGACAAGGTAAATCTTTTTACCAAATACTGTGGTTTTTGTTACTGTACAGCATGTCTTGTCCCAGCCTTTCAAAACCTTGCAAAGGGGTGGCTCCTGGCAAGTACCACACACTGCCTTACACGCACAAGTACTGGCCCAACACATCACTGTTAAAAACCATTTACAGCACATGGAATGCTGTGGGTGTTCCTCCACCTGGTCACCTGTAATCAGCTAAGAGTATATGAATGCAAGTCCTAGCCTTAGGCGCTTGCATTTCAAATGTATATTGGTTCGAATGTGGGAAGCAAAGCTTTTTCACGCTGTGTGGCAATTGAAACAAAGACCTCTTGTATGGTATTGCAGCCATACAAGGCAGTTTGTTTTCTGTTGGGTAGGAAAGATTTATTGCATGAATTCCAGCTGAAGCATGATACTATTTTTTTTTGTTTTACTGTTAATTATTTATGACTTCTGAAAAGGTATAAAAGAGTTAAAGCTGGCTCTGAGTTTAATTCAATGATTTAAATGTCCCTATTTCAGAGAAGAGGGCTGCTGTAGCAATCCTGCAGAGGGCTGCTTCTGAACTGCGCTGAACTTCAGAAACTACTGGAAGTGAAGAATACTTTGGATAAGTGGTGAGTTGGACTTGATACTTTGGAGCAACTTCTCAAATTTGGTAATGTTCTCAAGGGTTTGGAAGGAATAGATTTATCTTGGTATAAACCAATTCTGTGACAGTTGTGAACAAATTATTTCCTGTGCTACTTAAGTACTCAGCTTCTATATAAGCAGTCATTAATTTTGAAATCTCTGTCTTCCTCTCCTGGTTAATAGATTTCTACAGAAAATAGCTTTAATTTTTCTCCCAATTTTTATTAAAAAACCCACCTTCATTTTGAAATAGAAATTCAGTCTTTCCCCTTCTCCGTAGCAGAGATCAGATTGTGACTTGTATGAAATACTGAAATCCAGATACAATAATTGATCATCTTGAGAAGACACTTTAGGACTGATACCACAAATATAGATAAAAAGAGACAGACATACACATTTTTAACACTCTCAACTGATTACTTAAGTGAACAGGTATTTCTGGAAGCTGGGGTGTGTACAGTATTTGAGATTAACTCTTGCTAAATGGTTCAGTACCATAGGAATGCTCTGTGCCGAATTAAAGTCATGCCACACCTGACTCCAGCAATGGTATTTTAATATTGGGACTGTTTGACATTTTCCATAAACAGTGTAAGAAGCATTGGCTTGTACAGTCTCACTTGCACCAGAATAGATCTCGCTTAACAAAACTACTTGAGAATAAAATAAGCCCTTCAGTTCTTAATGGAGCTCCAGAACACCTATTTTAACCAGATAGTTACGTCACTTATCAGGATCTAATACATAAATTGTTCCTGATTTGGGGGGACACAGAAACTTGAAATGTGTTCTTCACATTGCATGCTCTAATTAATCAGTCTTTTCACTAACTGATAGCGGATTTCTTTTGTGTGAGTGTGTATGTGTGATTTACAGTAGCAGGGAGAGGAGCAGATTCATTGAAGCACACACTGTGGATTAGTGACAGCAGCATCTAGCTGGAAGCACAGGGAAGTCCTCAGCTGAAGGCTCTTACCTTGCAGGGATGGCTCCTTTACTGAAAGGCGCGAGTGGTAAGCCACAGAGAATTTCAGCTGTGAGTTGAGTGGAAAAAGCTAGCAGCAGTAGCCCTAAAGAACACAAGCTATGGGATAGGAGTGAGTTTCCAAATTGTTCTCCTCCCAAATTTGCGAGAATCCCAAATTCCTCTTTTACCAGAGTTTTAGTGTTGAACAAAAAAAAAAAGTGTTTTCTGAAGCACCTACCTATTTCCAGTACAATGCATAGCAAACCAAAGTTCTCAAGTTGGACAATTTTGCCTTCCGAAAGGCAAAAATTATTAGATGTCAGTTTACCATGGCTCAATAGGACTTACTGAGTGTGTTCGGATTATTTTTACACCATGTTTTCCAAAGCTTTGCGATTCACATCCCATTGCAGCGTTGTCTCTCTTAGTGCTTCTTTTTCCCATTTTTAAAAGAAACAAACTATCCTGTGCTACACTTGAGAGAGATTTACTCTGAGGGGTGCAAAACAATCCCTTTCCAGCCCTGAGAGGCTGTGCTGGTTTACGAGCACATGAATTTTGTCAGCTGGAAGCTGCTCTTCTGACTTCCACATTTTCCCTGTGCATAGTACTGCAATGTTGACACAGACATAATTTTTTTATAGAGGTAATGTATTTTGCACTTGGGAGACAGACATGGAAGCCATGTATGCCCGTCATGAGGAATTCATGTCAGCAGAACCTTTTATATCACAGTTAAACTGCCTGAAGCTTGCTTATGTTCTGCCTTGGGTGGGGTGACTGGTGCCTTGGTGTAAGTCCAGGCCACCTGAACAAGGTGGCAAATGGGCCCTAACTGCGTACTTGCCCAAACAGCGCTTTGCACTCAGACTGGGCAACAACAATAACTGATCTATTCCAGGTCTTATACTCTTCCTGGTTTGAGTTTTTTTTCTTAATAACTGTGACTTGTAACTCAGCTTTTCTGAGGTGGTCAACTCCTTGGTCATTTTGTCATCTAATGTAACAAATACGGCTATTTAAAATCCAAGTTCATCTGAAAGTACTCCCTTTGCATATTTGGTTTTTTGTGAACACAACAGCTTTCAGATAGCTTTTGTTTTTCCTGACATGCAGTCAGTTAATGAATGCTGAATGATCAATAGGAGTTCAAACCCAAACCTAGGCTGCAGTAGGTTTATTCATACCCTTCTCAAGTCAGTTTGCTGTGCCAGTCATAAAGCTCCTGCTCTGTCAGCTGCTGAGCCATCCTTGCCAAGGCTAACAATCTGTAGGAGTCAGCTGGATTGCATGTCCTGCTAATGAACTCGACCTATACGTTGCTAAATAAACTGCTGGATAAGTGGGTAAGCAAACTAGCTCTGTTTGTCGTGCTGGAATGGAAGGTGTCTCCTGGCCTGACAGAAATGAGCCTTTCCTGACTTGTGGGTCACCTCCTGACTAACTGTCCAAGCTAGGGAGCCAGCAGATCTAATCTTCCATGATAAAGAATGAATAATGAAGGAATATTTCTGGATCCACAACTTAAACAACTTACCTGGTACTAGCAACACAAAATTCAGGAGGAAGGAATACACTTTTCTGCCCTATCTGTTAAAACTTTTCGGTGAATGGCCACCAACAGCAGCAGTGCAAATCTCAGACTTTCATTCCCTTAAGTGGAACGTCAGCTTCTTTAGATTTTGTCAAACACTGCGATTTGAAGATCAGGTTTCTGCTTGCTATAATCATGTCTCTCTTCCCTGCAACCAAGTCAACAAGACTGCAAAAGTAACATTGACAAATCCGTGCAGGATTTCTGTGATTTCTACTCTCTCCCCAGTCCAGATTTCTTATTTTTTGCATTAGATGTCTGTCCTGGATATGGTAACAGTCACATGGATATGTTCAAAAAGTTGTGAAACTAGGGTTACCCAAAGTATTGGAGGGACAGTTCAATCTGAACACTTGTGCAGATGATGCACTGTTAGCAATTAAACTTTCCAGACACAACAGACATATCTTAAAAGTGTTTTAAAGATTGCTCAAAGAACAAGAGGAGGATTCAGCCATATATTAAAAAAAATGCAGTGAGGGAAGGCAGACACAAGTTATCCTTGCTAGTGGCTTAGCTGTGAGGTTGACTTACGTCCCTTTAGATGCTTAGCAGACTGTTTCTGACCGAGGCTGTGCTGTTTCTGTTTCAGTGCTATGCCCCATGTACTCTTTGTCTTGTAAGCTCTTAAATTCCAGCTTGACCACGCTTTGTTTGTGCCCTGTCAGATCCTTCATTAATTTAATTATATCTACATTATCTATATATGAAATACTGCATAGCATGTGGGTGCTGCAGTGAGCAAGTCTGACATTATTTTTGGTATGCTTGTTAAATGTGGCATGGGACATGTGAACTGTCTGATGATGAGACTAAGCATCTCTTATAAAGCAAAATGCACTTGCCTTGAAAGCTTCTTTCTGAAGAGTAATTTAGCCGGAATTGACTAAGGCCCTTTGCAGCAGAGGGAAAGGAATTGTCTGCAGGTTTTCAGTATTGATTGTACTGGGAGGTAGAGAGGGAAGAAGGTAATTCTTCTGGCTTTAGCGCTTATAGGATGCTGTCACATTTCTAGCCTCTCTTGATAAACTCTCAGTCTGATTTCTTGGAAGCATCTGAAATAAGGTCCCAGTACTGCCAATGGTGCCAGTACTGCCAGCGCTTTCAGACAGAATTTCTTCTTGGAAAACCTGTTGTGTGTGTGATGGTCTCAACACAATTTCCACTCCAACCTGCTGTTTTACTAAATTGACTGTTATTCCCCGTGTATCACAGCTCACTATCTTGTAGACTCTTGCCTACAAGACAACTTGTATTCAAGACTGGATCTGTCGTTACCACAATGTCCAAGCAAGCAATGATCTTGAAATGTGTTGTCAGCTCAAGACATTGAGACAGAACCCAGTAATTCATATTCCAAATGAACTGAGCAGACCGACAGACTGCCCAAGATCATACAACAAAGCACAGTGTAAATAACAGATAATCCACTGTCTCCAAAACCCCAGAAATCAGTTTAGTTTCTTAATAAATGATTATTAAAATGTCCTTTAACACTATTAAAGCACATATGGTTCTGTTCAGGCAAGAATTTTCTTGACAGAGCAGTAAATAAATGGACCCCTCCTTTGTAAGTGCCTTCAGACAATGCTCTAGCTAATGAAAGGTCTTATAATCATTAGAATCACACCATCAATTAATCCAAATGTCCTGGCTGCAACCCAGCCATAGTAATGTAGTCCCCCCTGACCATAGTAATGTAGTCCCCCCTGACTATGTAAACTCCTTTTGCAGTTGCACTGGGCTGACGTTCCTACTGTAACAGAGACAGCGCATCCACTCAAGGGCCTGACACCGTAGCTTTTTTCCTCTTCATGCTTTAGTTGTGCTAAGAACTCCTATTCCTGCTCCAAAGAGCATGCTGCCCTCTGAGTAGGCTACTTAAGCACAGTTAACATATATTTTGGGTTGCTTTTAACTGCATTCGGTTTGGTGCTGCTGTGCCTTCCTGAATGAGGGTCTGACTTTTGAAGGGAATAGCTAGGCTCCTTATACGAGTCCTTCCTGGGTCAGATTTATGATGTTATTAAAAAAGAAAAAATGCTGAACAGTACCGTGACTTTCCCTCTTTTCTTCCTCAGCTATTACCTAACAGGATGGAGAAAAAGCAGCAAAGCAACGGTGAGATGAAAGAAAATACGGCGGTGAAGAAAAAAATGGTGAGTGAATTCCCCAAACCTGCTAACACGTGTGTTTGCTATTTGGGGACTGGAGGCAGAAAATAACTATTTGGAACCTATATGAATACTTGTTGGCATGGGCTCAGTGTCCTAAATCCAGAAATACTGCTGTTCCCTTTCTTCCTTTGGTACCTGCACTGCTCATGGCCATACTGTGCAGCTCCATCACAGGCCTCTCATTTTTTCTGTGCTTTTCTTTATATGTACGTCTGGGTTTGAACTAACCAAAAAACTGTTTAGGCAAACCATTCTGGGATTACGTGGCTTTAGGATAGGTTAAAGCCTCACTTTTATGGGAGGGTCTCTGTCATTTGAGGACAGTGGTAACATTCTGGAGGAGAGTATCTGTGCCTTCAAAGGGAAATTTTGGGGCATGTATTCTGTGGAAAAAAGCTTTGATTTTTGTCTCTGACACCTTTTACACCACAAAGCTGTGTATTCTTCCCCTTTTTCCCCTTCTGCCCTGACACATAAAAGCAAACTGATGCTTCTTTCCATGGGAACATGGAGATTTGAGGAAGTGGAAGCTGCCCGGATAAAAATTGGAGGGGTGTGGAGAGTAGCACATGTTTTGTTTCTGTAGCTTACTGACGGTGATTATAAGAGGTCAAAAACTGTGAGTTAAGGTGAGAAATCATGTATGTATTATTCACATGCAGCCGTATTATCTGTATTTGAGTATGAACTTGCCCTGTGCTATTTGAAATAAAACTAAATAAAACACAGGTGTCTGATTCATCTCAAATACACTCCGTGTATTTTAGAGGCTTGATTCTCCTAACTTGACTTTTTTACTGCTCATGACCATTCAAAGAGGTTATAAATGATGCCCGGATCACCTATCTATGCTGACATTTCTCAATATGTACGATAATTTTACATGTTAATGAGTAGCATCTGGCTTTCTATTCAACCACTGCTCAGCTTGATCTGAGCCAAAGCCACTTCAAAGTTGCTGCATCACAAAATGCTATCAAACCTGCAGTGCTTTATGGTATTACTTGTTGTGACTTTGAGAGCTCTACGTTAGTTGTGAGGCACGTAGCAAGTCAGAATTGGAAGCAGCGCAGATTTACACATGCAGTCACCTGGGAATAGCTCCCAGATGCACTTGATGCTCATCGATGGCCAACTAGAAGGTGTACTTTAACTCATAGCAGTTCAAAATCCCCGTGTTTGCAAGTAGGTACCTTCAAAAGGAATAGCTGAAGGCCTTTCTCTTCCCCAGGCAGCATGTCTAACCACCACCCGTTACCCAGCAGCACTGTGGCGGGTCAGACCTAAACCTCCCAAGGCTGTGGAAACATCCAACACACCGTGCGGTTAGCACCCTAATGGGCTGCCAGTCTTGCGGGATCTTCACTTTCCAGCCTCCGCAACAACACGGGAAAGCTCTTCCCTCCTCACTCCAGCCTCTTGCTTACAGAGAGGCAGCCTCCGCTTCCAGCCGCCACCTGCGGCACAGCCACCCCCTGCAAGCCGTGGTCCCCCAGCCCTCGTATCGCCCGGCGCGGGGGGGGGGGGGGTGGGCGCGAGGAACCCCCCAGTCGTGACATTCCCGTGCCCAGCCCGCGCTGCTGAGGGAAGAGGCCTGCCGGGAAACCACCCGCGCGGCGCCGGGCACGCACGTTCGCTGGAGTGGAGCACAAGCACGCCGATAAATCACGCCGGGCCGTTCCGTCCCCTGAGCCCGCCCCGCAGCCCCCGGCGCTCTCCGCTCCCGGGAGCCGTGTCCGCCCCCCCCCCGCCGCGCCCGGGCGCGGCCGCTGCGCACGTGCGGCGGCAGCATGGACAGCGCGGCGGAGCCCGAGGCGGCCACGCTGGTGGCGCGGGGAGAGGGGGGCGGCCGCCGCCGCCGCGCAGGCAGGAGCGTAAGTAGCGCGGAGCAGCGCGGCGTCTCCGCGAGGGGCGGTTTTTTGTTGTTGTTGTCTGGGAAATGACCGCCGCTGGTTAAGCCGTGGGTAAGCGGCGGGGCGGGGGCGAGCCCGGCGGCGTAGGCAGGCGGGCGGGCGGGGAGCCCGGCCTGCGCTGCCCGCGCCTCGGGGACGATTAGCGGCAGAGGGGGGATCGCCGTCCTCCCCCGGCGCGGCGGGCGGGCGGAAAGGCGAGGCCGGTGCGCGGGGGCCGTGGCAGCCGGAGCGGGTCCCCGCTGCACCCCCGAGGGCGAGGCAGAGCTCCGGGTGCGCAGCGGCGGCGCCGCCGAGCCCTTCCCCGCTCGGAAAGTTGTTGGTGCCCGTGTAGGAGAGGCCGGCGGCGGGCAGGCGCGGGGGCAGAGCTAAAAATACCGCGGCCGCCGAGCCGGGACCCAGAGGACGGGCGGAGGGCAGCGCCCGGAGCCGGTGCGCGCCCGCCCGGGGCCAGCGGCCGCGCCGCGGGTGAGGCGGGCGGCGGTGGGAGCGGAACCAGGCGGGGAAGCCGCGCTGCCCCGGCGCCGCTTCCCTAGCGGGGAGCCCTGGGGGCCAGGGCGAAGCCGGGGGGAGAGGGCGGGCGGTTTCCCCTCCCCTCCCCTCCCCTCCCGCAGCCCCGCGGGCAGGGCAGCCGGCGGGGCCGCCGCCGCAGCGGGCGCACCTGCCGGGAGCCGGCGGCTTGCGGCGGGGCTCGGCGGGGCACGGCCGCTCTCCGAGTTCGGGATGGCCTGGGTACTCGGGGCTTTCCTAAAAATGGGTCTCCTTCAGGGTATCGGGTAAGGAGCTCCAAAATCCGGGTTCCCGATATCGGTAGAAAGCTTTAGCAGTATCCGTTTAAGTGTATTAAAACCTCCTCATGTACGCTTACAAGTGTGTTTTAATCTGGGATGGGGATTACAAATAACCAACTGAAATACAGTGTTCTAAACTGTGTTTTGAAAGCTGAAATGCAAACTGGCATGCATTTAAAATAAAAAGGCACCTGAAGGCTCACAGTAGCTGGCACAAATGCGACGCTGAGCAAGGACAGGAGTTGGGAAAAGCATCTTTCAGAGCACGGTGCCCTGGGATGTGGGATAAAACCAAAGCCGCGGGCTCTCGCAAGTAAGTAGATCTCAGGTATCTGGAGGTCTTTGCTGTGAGCTGACACGTAACTTTCCAGACTGAACACTTAGTGCCGTGGTGACGGTCACACCTACCTGCCCTTGCGCTGACGGCAGCGACGCATGAGCACACGGATGGCGGTGAAGGAACACCTATGAGGGAGGCGTGGTCGCCTTCGTGTTTACTGGTCACTGTGAAACACTTTGGGTTTTTCTTTTTTTCTCCTTTCCTTTTGCTGGTGTTGCCAGAGGGTAAATGTTTTTCTGAGCAACAGTTTGAATTTTTTTGTGTGTGTGTGTTCTTGCTTCATTGTACTTTTGTCTTTTATCTGGCATTGCTGAAGCCTGAGCAAATATTTAAAATAGTGTGTGAGGAGATAGGTCATGGAGAAGTTTAAGTTCGTGTTTCAAGAACTGTAGAACTCTGAACTGAGTAAGTCTGAGGTTTTCTGCAGCAGGCTGTATACTTGAAAACTTCTTGGTATTGAAGTAGGCTCTAAACCCAGCTATTTGCAACAGTTAAGAATAAAGTGGATGGGGGGTTTCTAATTTGGCAGCGCTTCTGTGATTTGTCCTCCATTATCTTCCACTTAGCCCCATGTGCATATAATTTTCCCATGCTGAAAGGTTTCAGTGGAGTTTTTAATATACACGAGGCTATATGATCCAAATAATTTTGTTTGCAGGATTTTTCTCGATGGCTCTAGCATTGTTGGAGCAGAGCCCTTTAGCAATATTGCAACAAGATTACCGCATAGCACTGGTGAACTCACATTTATAATTTGTGAACCCTTTGAGAGCAGGCTGGTAGACCTCCAGGAATATTCTCAGCGTCATCAGTTCAGAGTAGTAGCAATTCCTCCTAAGCGTAGAAATGCTTGAGCATAGTAGAGAAATAATGGGCACGTAATATGCGGTGTTACCACTGGAAGCTAAATAAAGACTTCTGTCAAAATTTCTGCTTTTTGCTAACGAAGTAATGGCGCAAAGCTTTGTGTGTGTGTCAGGTTCATTTTAAGAAGCTGGCTAATAATAAGAAATTGTATTTGGCTTATGTAATGAACTCGACTGGATAGATTTCTTACACAAGGCTTTTTCCCTCCTGTCCACTTCCTCCTGACCTGACCGAAAACAGGCTGGTTAATGAACTGTGTAATCTCTTAAAAAAAGTTCCCACATCGCGTGGAAGAAGTTAAAAACACTCAGCTGTCCCACAGGGCACGTTTTGAGCCCTCGGGAGCGGCAGCTACGGAGCGTGGCAGACCCTATGCATGCTGGGCTGTGCACTGCGGTCCCTGCCCCGGCACCCCAGCATCTCATCCCTTCTTCACGGCTCGTGGTGAGTCTGCGATGACTGTGGAACGTGAGCTCCGGCACATGCTAACAACAGCGTGCGTTCGCTTGGCCTGCTCTGCCTGTGAGGCTGATGGAGCTCGTTCTGGTCCATCATCACTGCCGCTACGCCATGTGCTAGCTACACAAGGCTGGTTCATGCTCCCAATCTTCATTTTCCAAAGCGAATGTACGGCTTTGTGCAGCTGATGGAGTGTATTGAATCGTTAACCTGTTGTATCTGCTATCAATGATACAACTGAAGCTGAGTTTGTTAGGCCTCCTTAAGCACATCTTTCTCCCTGTGAAAGCATTGAGGTTTCAGTGAGTGATGAGGCTGGATGTAAAATGACAGCGAGATGTGCCTGAACTTCTAGATTCTTGTAGAGTTTAAAAAAAAAAAAACACATTAAAAAGCCATCCAATTTAACGTACTTAGAAGTCAAGAAAGGTGAGTTGTCTTCCATAATCTACAAAACAATATGTGCAGCCAACTGGCCACCAGAACACTGCCTTTAACGTCTCTTGGGAATGGCAGTGGCTGCTTCTGCCGCCCTCTGTAATGCAGCAGGAGAACTGAGTAATACTGGGGAAGGTGGAAAGGATGCTAAAATGCAAGGTCTCTCAAATCAGCTGACTGAAACGGCAGTATCTAAGCAGTCCTACCTTTTATTCAACAGCTGATGCGGAAGAAGAAATTGTTAGCAGAGGTGGGCCATAAAAACAGGACGAGGGGGATGGAGGGAGGAGAGCTGAAAAGGGAGAGTACAAGTGTGTCACTGGGGAAAAAAGGCAAACGGCAACTTCACCGGAGCGTGTGTATATGTGGCAGCAAATTACTGGTGGAGACTTGATTGTGGATTACAAAACCTAGTTTGTAGGCATCATTTTAATTTGTTTGATCACAGTTTTACTAATCCTTATACACATAGGAGTGGGGGCCACACCAGCTCACAGGCTTTCCCCTAAGTCAGGTCTACCCACAGACCTTTTGCATCAAGTATGTGGTACTCCCTGCTTCTTCGTGTTAGTGCTATGTTGCCAACAGTTTCCTCTGCTGAGAATATGCTTCCCCAGCATTTTACTTTTTGGTGCGGGGGCTGATGGGATGCTTGCAGCAAAAATCTGTGAGGTTGAAAGAAGTTCAAGTGTTCACTTATGCCTCGGTAAATGTTAACCGAGATGCTGTCGCTTCAAATTTACTGTTCCTTGGATTGCAGCAAGGGGAACTGTTTCAGGCCATTCTGCAGCAAGAAGATCTGCCTGCAGGAGCTACGCAAGATAGCATAAGGAGCATTTAAAACCTGAGGTACGTTAATTTAAAGTATTCTAACAATGCCTTTATCTTTTCTTTGTTTTTCAGAATTGGTCTGGGAGTCTTATTGTAGCCTCTTTAACTGGTGCTTTTGGGTCGTCTTTTCTTTACGGTTACAATCTCTCGGTGGTGAACGCTCCGGCAGCGGTAAGTGCCTGACAGAACTGAATTGAGTATCAGCAGAGGGCAGCCTTGTCCAGCTCGTGTGTGCTTCTCCACAGCCTGCTTTTGTACCCCTCCTGAGGTAGCAGGAGAGGTTAAATCTCATATGGGAGCTTTCCTTTGCCTGAAAGCTGCTTTCTGCTGTCCATGAGGTTTTCACGTAAATTCGGTAGCTGTCAGGAAACGAAATGCTGCTGTTGAGGTGAGTGGGTGCACGTGGTTTGTTTCTCACTCTCCCTAAGCCCAGAATAAAACTAAATCTTCTTGCACGCTTTTGCGTGGTAACATATTTTTAATAGTTTTTCTTTCTGACTAGTGAGTATTTGGTGGCTCTGTGCACATGTTCAGCAACTTCTGTACACAGTGTTCAGTTCTGGAGGGTTGCACAACATTTCATTCCCACAGTACCGATATTATAAATAATGCCTCTGGCTTCCTCTTAAATAATGGGCCTCCTCTTCTGCGTTTCATGGCGATGCCTTGTTTGGTTCTGAATTCAAAACTGCTGTGTTGACCATCTGTTGGCTGCAACATATGGAACAGATTTGATGTACTGTGAAATCAGTGTGCAGTAGTTGGGGGGGATTTCATTAAAATATCAGTTATCGCAAATGGAAATCTGAACATTTTGTTTTTACACTGGCTGTCTAGAGATCCTCTTAATTCAGCCAAGCACAGCAGTAAGCAATTCAGTGGAGTTGCAAGCAACACTGTTTTGAAAAAGTAGCTAGTAAATTTTGGGAACTAGCGATGGAGATGCCATTTCAAGAGAGTTCCTTTCCAAAGCTAAGCTCCTTTTATGGAAATATCTTATTAAAATGTCTGGCTAGGTTTCCACCTAGACAGGTTGGTCACATTAAAGGTAGATGCAATATTTATGCAAATAATGAAAGAAGAATTTTTTTTAAATTTATGTTTCATACTGTGTATTTTATTTGGTAAACTGACGACCCGAAGGACTAGGAAGAGTAGGAAGTGTAGGAAATTTTAGTTGCCCCTTTCATAACTTCTGGGAATTTTCTTGACGTTCCTGGTACGTTTTGTACCGATAACACCAGCTTAGACAGATCAGATGTTTATTCTAGCATGACAGTTCTAGGCATCACTTCTCCTTGCAGTCATCAGATGGTAAACGTGGCTTGGAAGAAATCAGCAGGATGATGAAACTCTGTGAGCTATGGTATTGACTGTTCTGATGGTAGACATCCTTCCTGCGCTGCCTCGGTCCTGTCAACAGAGCAGTGAGAATGATCCAGTTTTTAAGCTTTTAAGCACCATTTAAAAAATGAGCTGTCCTGGTAATCGGAGCTCTCCTGCCACTTTCTGCAGGAGTAAAAGAAAGAAAGGATGATAGGGCATGCTCTTTGGCAACACTTCGATGGGTAGGTTTGAACCATGTGGTAGATTATAGTGGTGACCAGAGTGTGGGTGGGTAGGTTGAAGGTGCAACTGCACCGTGACAAATGCTAAATTCCAGGCTTTGTGGTTAGTAGCACTTCCAAGACTGTCTGTTTATGTTTGAAATCTTCACTGTTGCTTTTGGACTGAAGCTGGGCACCGTGTTGATGGCTGTGGTCACGCTGTTGACAGGTATGCATGATGCCCGCCCTTTTCTAGTGCAGTGTTGCAGTGTTTGTTTGAGAACTTTGTGTCCTTCTTATTCATGTTAAGCCATACGTTAGCTTGGGCTAAGGAGCAGACTTAGTTACACGCTCTACAGACAAGGAATACATAGCTGTGTACTTCAAGGGCAAAATACCAGTGTAGCCTGTGGTCCTCTCGCTGGCCCCAGAGTTAATCTGTGCCATCCATTTGCCTAGGGCAGGCCACCTTCCCGTCCCTGGAGCTGCAGTGACCAGGTTGAAGGGAAGAGCCTGGGCTCTGCTCGTAGCCGTGGTGGGGAGGAGCGAGCCGTACCAAAGCTGTGCTGCTTGCAGCACACGAACAGGAGCCTTTGCCCCATCTGTTTTCCCCCATTTGACACCGAATCAGTCTGCTGCAAGGTCACCCTTTGGGAATGCTGATGTGAGGTGACTGAGGAAAATCGAAGGGGAGCAGCTTTTAGCTGTAGATAAACAGGTTATATTGGGAGTGCAGTAATTCCTAAAAGCTGTAAGCTGAGTTTCATTTATAAACTTGGTAGGACAAATAACTTGTTCTGGTGGCGTGCGGCTTACAGCCTGCATTCTGTGAGCATCTCTCTGTAGGGTGTTGGATCTCTTCTGCCCCTATTTACTTTGGTACAGTTCCTTTTGATGCCTAAACTCCTCCAATCTTGGGGGAGGACTCTATGATGCTTTGAGAGGTATTGAGAAAATGCCTTATAATGAATGCTCACTAAAACATGGGATGTTTCCAGGATCCTGGAACCAAACACATCAGCATGATGACTGAGCTGGGGCAGGGGGAAAGTTCAGTAAAGACTGAAGCACTGAAGAACAGTTTGTGAACTCTCGTATACGTTCCCTTTTGGTGCTGAAAGGTGTACCAGCTCATCAAACCACAGGGGAATACACCTGCAGTTCTCACTGGTGAACTTTACTGCAGGTCATCTCGTAAGGTAGAGTCAGTCCAACTTCCATGGTATTGCAAGGGGGGAATAAACTGCACCAGCTCTGCTCGGAGCAGAGAGCGCTTCCCACTCGCTCCCTGGCTTTTCTGTGGGAAAGAGCAGTGGCCTATCACAGGTGTGCTTCCCTCTGTGCTTGGCCACAGGAGAAACCCAGAATTAGAAGTCCTCGTGGGCTTGTTCAAAGAGTTACTGGAATTTATTAAAAACGTATGGGAGCATTTGGCAGTAGGAGGACAAATGCTTTAATTGAATACAAGTCAAAGCTGTCTTTTTCTGAGCTGAATTTCTACAGTTCGTTCCATGGACTGGTTATGGGCAAGGTCTGTGGAACAACGATGTGCTTTGTGCTCTCTGCGGAAGTGAAGTCTCTGCTACTTACTGCCACGCAGCCCTTGCCCCCTTCTTGCAGGCAGCTGCAGCTCTGCATTCCTTTTAGAGCTGATACAGGGAAAGCGAGACTATTGCAAAAATGTATAGCCTGCTGTCTCGGCCAGTTGGATAGTTGTCACTATGTGGGAATGACCCTTGTAACTATGGGTAAGGTCATTTTTCTTCTCTAAAGACCAGCTTATCTCTTCCCTTGATTCAACTTATTTATAGTTCAAGAGGCAAGGAAAGTATTTCCCTTATATTTAAAATAAATACATTAAAACATATATATATATATGTATTTCTCCCTTATGTTTCCCACCCTAGCACTACTACCTTAATGAACTGAGGCAGAAGAATACGAGATACTGATACCAGTCAGCTACCATTCCTTGTAGGCTTTGGTTAAGGGCTAAAATTTTTGTATACACATTTGTGCCATTAGTGTTGTTCAGACAACTGATTAAAATCTCAAAGGAGCCTTCCCACAGAATTCAATGGATTCAAATCCAGTGGATTTGTTGGGTCAGACTTGTTTTGTTCTTTGGGTTTTCATTTTCATGTGCAACTCCTCAAGACCTGTACATGTTATTAGCTTCCCATTTGTTGTCAGTGGGAATCCAGACACAGGTGATGCACATGCCAGCACATTTATCTGTTGCTATTGAGTGTTGTGGTTTGTACTTTCTTTTCTTGAACATTTGCAGATATTTGATGTCTCCTTGTAAATAACAAAGCTATGCTGAGAAAATTAGTCATAACACAAGGGGAGAATAATTTGCATGCTATTTTTAGCCATAATCATTAGCAAGAAATGCTAATAGTATTCTAAAAATGTTTTCTCTTCGTATTCATTACTATCAGAAATGAAATTCAAATAAACAAGGAGATACCTGAATCTAAATATAATCTGAGTATTGGTGTTAAAGAGATAAGAAGTACTACTTGATTTAATGTCAGATTGAAAGTTTACCATGAGATTCTTCTAAGTGGGCCAAGCACCAAATTGACTTTTTTTTTTTCTCTTTTTGTTTTTGTTTTTTTTTTCTTCTGTCTGTTTGTATAGAGACATGTAAGATAGGATGGGAGAAATATCCCTGTCTTCCTCTTAATTCAAGGCACAAGAGACTGACAAGAAACTTGATAGAAGGAAGACAGTAAGCGGTACATTCTACCTCCACCATTCTTGGGTACTTTGCAGGTGGAGAGGTAGTGTTTGAAACCAAGTAAAGGTCCTCAGATTGAACAGTCTACATGTCCAAGGCTGGAATACTTAAAGAAATTTCTAGTTTGAACAGGGAAAATGTGTTAGGCTTATACTGCCGAGTGCTGCCTCAGGGTAATTTAGTACCTATGGCATGCTGGAGGAAATCTGAGCAGAAGCTGGGGAAAAGTGCCAAGAATTAAACTTTGTGATGCTGCAGAGCATGTTGGGGAGCAGCGACTCAGAACGGGTGAGAGCATTACACAGCGTGCTGTGCCCTTACGCAGCGGTGACCGCCTGGGGCCACATCCTTGCCAGAGTATCAGGTGCCACGGTGGCATCAGAGCTTTGCTTGATTTTGAAATGGGAACAGCATAAAAGTGAGGAAGCTTGACTAAAAAGAAAGTAAATAGGCGATGTCTCTGCAGGTGATACAGAGATTGTTTAAAAATGTCATACCGGAGCTATGCCATCTTCACCTTTTAGAAAGATGAAGAAACTTTGGTGTAATGCCGAATGCTTATGGGTAAGGATGAGGGGGGAGGCCAACAGAAAAGATATCCTGTTGGGAGTCTGTTACAGACCACCCGACCAGGATGAGGATGTTGATGAAGTATTCTACAAGCGGCTGGCAGGAGTCTCTCAGTCGCGAGCTCTTGTTCTCGTGGGGGACTTCAACTTCCCAGACATCTGCTGGAAATACAACACAGCAGAAAGGAAACAGTCCAGGAGGTTCCTGCAGTGTGTGGAAGATAACTTCCTGACACAGCTGGTAAGTGAGCCTACCAGGGGAAGTGCCCTGCTTGACCTCCTGTTCACTAACAGAGAAGGACTGGTGGGAGAGGTGGTTGGTTGGAGGTTGTCTAGGCCTTAGTAATCATGAAATGGTAGAGTTTTCGATTTTTGGTGAGGTAAGGAAGGGGGTCAGCAACACCGCCACCATGGACTTCTGGAGGGCAGACTTTGACCTGCTCAGAACGCTGGTTGGGAGAGTCCCTTGGGAGATAGTCCTGAAGGGAAAAGGGGTCCAAGAAGGCTGGGTATTTTTCAAGGAAGAAGTCTTAAAGGCACAGGACCAGGCTGTCCCCATGTGCCGTAGAACAAATTGGTGGGGAAGACGACCAGCCTGGCTGGACAGAGGTCTACTACTGCGACTAAGGAAAAAAAGGAGAGCTTACCAGCTCTGGAAGAAGGGGCAGGCAACCCAAGAGGAGTACAGGGATCTTGTCAGGTCATGCAGAGAGGAAATTAGAAAGGCAAAAGCCCAGCTGGAATTTAACCTGGCCACTGTTGTAAGGGATAATAAGAAAAGTTTTTATAAATACGTTAACAGCAAAAAGAGAGACAGGGAGAACCTCCATCCTCTAGTGGGTGCAAGGGGGAACATTGCCACTAAACACGAGGAAAAGGCTGAGATACTCAACGCCTTCTTTGCCTTGGTCTTTAATGGCCTGACGAGTTATCCCCAGGGTACCCAGCCTCCCGAGCTGGAAGATGGGGACAGTGAGTGGAATAAACCCCCCGTAATCCAGGAGGAAGCAGTCTTTGACCTGCTAGGCCACCTGGACATCCACAAGTCTATGGGGCCGGATGGGATCCACCCAAGAGCGCTGAAGGAGTTGGCAGAGGAGCTTGCCAAGCCACTCTCTATCATTTATCAGCAGTCCTGGATAACAGGGGAGGTCCCAGATGACTGGAGGCTGGCAAATGTGACGCCTCTCTTCAAGAAGGGCCGGAAGGAGGATCCGGGGAACTACAGACCTGTCAGCCTGACCTCAGTACCGGGGAAGATTATGGCGAGGTTCATCTTGAGTGTGCTCACCAGGCACATGGAGGACAATCAGGGGATCAGGCCCAGCCAGCATGGGTTCATGAAAGGCAGGTCTTGCCTAACCAACCTGATTTCCTTCTACGACCAGGTGACCCGCCTGGTAGATGAGGGAAAGGCTGTGGATGTTGTCTACCTCGACTTCAGCAAAGCCTTCGACACAGTCTCCCATAGCATTCTCCTGGAGAAGCTGGCAGTTCATGGCCTAGATGGATGTACTCTTCGCTGGGTTAAAAACTGGCTGGATGGCCAAGCCCAGAGAGTCGTGGTGAATGGAGCTAAATCCAGTTGGCGGCCGGTCACAAGCGGTATCCCCAGGGCTTAGTTCTAGGGCCAGTCTTGTTTAATATCTTTATCAATGACCTGGATGAGGGGATTGAGTGTGCCCTCAGTAAATTTGCAGATGACACCAAACTGGGTGGGAGTGTCGATCTGCTGGAGGGGAGGAGGGCTCTGCAGAGGGACCCGGACAGGCTGGATCGATGGGCCAAGGCCAACTGTATGAGGTTCAACAAGGCCAAGTGCCGGGTCCTGCACTTTGGTCACAACAACCCCATGCAGCGCTACAGGCTTGGGGAAGAGTGGCTGGAAAGCTGCCTGGTGGAAAAGGACCTGGGGGTCCTGGTTGACAGCCGGCTGAATATGAGCCAGCAGTGTGCCCAGGTGGCCAAGAAGGCCAATGGCATCCTGGCTTGTATCAGGAATAGTGTGGCCAGCAGGAGCAGGGAAGTGATCGTGCCCCTGTACTCGGTGCTGGTGAGGCCGCACCTCGAATACTGTGTTCAGTGTTGGGCCCCTCACTACAAGAAAGATGTTGCCTTGCTGGAACAGGTCCAGAGGAGAGCAACCAAGCTGGTGAGGGGTCTGGAACACAAGTCATACCAGGAGCGGCTGAGGGAACTGGGGTTGTTTAGTCTGGAGAAGAGGAGGCCGAGGGGAGACCTGATCGCCCTCTACAACTACCTGACAGGAGGCTGTAGTGAGGTGGGGGTCGGCCTCTTCTCCCTGGTAACAGATGATAGGACGAGGGGGAATGGTTTGAAGCTGCACCAGGGCAGGTTTAGGCTAGACATTAGGGGAAACTTCTTCACTGAAGGGGTTGTCAGGCTCTGGAATGGGCTGCCCAGGGAGGTGGTAGAGTCCTTATCCCTGGAGGTATTTAAAAGAAGGATAGATGAGGTGCTTAGGGACATGGTTTAGTGGTGGGATGGCAGGGTTAGGTTAACGGTTGGACTCGATGATCCTAAAGGTCTTTTCCAACCAAAGTGATTCTATGATTCTATGAATTAAACATCAGGAAAGAGAAGTAGTTACAAGGCATCCTTCAAAAACCTGCAGTTGTGCTCATGTGAGGGAAGCAGAAAAAGAATATAAACTCTGATATATTGAAGGCTAAAAACTGCGCTGGTCCTGGAGTTTGGGTACTTTCAGCAGGCACAAAAAATGTCCAGATAGAGGGCTTGGGCATGTAAGGCTTATAGGTGAAACTGAAAAAGGGAGTTCAGAAAATACAAGGACATAACAAGAAACCTGAATTGATGTTTTGGATTGGAGAAGTTTGGGCAGGTCCCATGCTGGAACCTTCTTTATAGGTGTTGTATTGGAGAAGCTGAAATGTCAGTAGAGATATGGAATAAAATTAGTGATAATTTTCTGTCAGGTTGCCAAAATACCTTAGCCTTTGTTCAAGACTGAAAAAATAACTCAAAATATAGGCTTTGTGTCACAGTTCAGCTTCTTTTTAAATAGCCTCAGGAACAAGGAGACTGAGAGGGTTAATGCGACTTTAAGAAAAAAATAGTTTTGGGGGGAAAATTTGGAACATTCATGTTAAGAATTAGTTACTTGTACCTGACAAACTAGCAGAACCTGTAGTAGAAAAGTGAGAATTTGGGGAAGAGCTGGCATGGCTTTTGCAAAGGAGAACCGTGATTCAGGCATCTGAGTTCTCCAGATATACAAGAGGCTCCTGGACTTTCAAAAGATACCCTGGAAGGGCCCTTATGGAAGGGTCTTAAGGAAATTAGGCTGCAATGGGAGAAAAGTGTAGGTCTTGGGATAGCCAAAGAGTTAGAAGATGGGTTTCAGATTTTCATTTCTTAAGAAAACCAGCTTGTCTGGCAGATATATTTGTGTCAGGATCTTAGGTGTCTGATTTCATGTTTGATACATCTTTTATTACTGAAAAGAAATTGTTTACCTTCTTTAGCAGCCTGAGCTTTGTTCAAAAAGCAACTTAGGTAAATTTGAAAGGGAGAAACTATAACATAAAAATGATTTGGAATTCTTAATTGTAATGGTGCCAGACAACTAGCTCTTTTTGACTGCTGCTGTGGACTTCCCCCCCCACCCCCCCGTCGGTATCAAACCAACAGCTGTCAGCTCTTGCTTCCCTCCTCTAACATTTATTTGTCTTGGCCGTAAATTCTTTAGGAGAAAAATGTTATCTTTCATTGCCTGGCTTAGTAGGTCCTTGATTTTGTATGGCTGCCAGATGCAGCAGTGTCATAAATACAGTGTAAAAGTGGACACAGCCTCCCTTCTTCCCTCAAATTAATGAATGCAAATTATTTTCAATTCTATTTTTTTTCCCTAGTGTTATGCTGAAGAATTGCTAGAGTCACTTACTTTTACAATATTGGCCCTTTGGGAAAAAATACTCTAGTGAAAGGCACTTAATTTTGAGCAAATCTGGATTGAAATACAAAATAGAAGTGATAAATACTGTTTCATGGTGAGTACAGTGTAGGCTTTTACCAAAAGAATTCCTGCTTATATACCTTCTAAAGCATCTCTAAGCATTTTTCAGGGAATTTCTGAAGTCACATGTGAACTCTCCCCCCGTCTACCAACGTATGGCACTTGGTGCTGTGTCCTGTAAGGCAAGCCAAACTCTTCTCTTGATGTCAGTCATGTTGCTGGCTGGCAGGAATTGGTTGCAACTCCCTTCCTCTTTGTTACCTTTGCATTTCTGCCAATTCACCAACTTCTTTAAGAGATTTTCACTTCTGCCTGCCACTGGAACCTCCTTCCCTCCCTCTTCTTTATTTCCAGGTTATGGGTACTATAGATGAATGAAAAAGCAGTAAAACTACTTGCTCCTAATGTAAGAGCCTGATTAATGATCGGTGACTCAACAAATTAATTGATTAATAGTAGTTAGCATTTTAACATTTGCGCATGCTCTTTTCTTTAAAAGGCATTGCAAATGCTAGGCAGTGCAGTTTTGTTTGCCTTGTCCAAAAAACTGTTATGCCGGGATATGATACATCACCTGCCTGAGGTTAAGAGTATGGGTGTGAGCACTGAGTGGAGCTCAGCTGACGTGCAGCACCTTGCCAGGCATGGGTGGCGTGATTTTGTGGAGCCTCCCTCCTTAGAGGTATTCAAAAACCTCTAGGCACAGTCCTGGGCAGCTGGCTCTAGGTGGCCCTGCTTGAGCAGGGGGTTGGAGAAGATGGTCTCCAGAGGTCCTTCCAACCTCAACCATTCTGTGTCCGAGCCCATAGCCCCAGTTCAGGCTTAAATGTTCATATATGGGTAGACAGTAAGGCTGTCTATGTTGTACTGACAACCTAAATGGTAACTTCCTTGCTTTACAGGATGTGCTCTTCTATAAGCCTCTTGTACATTCATGTCTACCTGTGGCTTTTTTCCCCACCTTGTTTGTGACCGACATGTAGTTAAATATATGCATGCTGTTGACTGCTGCAGTTAGTCTGTATTGCAGTTGCATCTGGAAGCAACGCCTCATTTTTTGGAGGAGGGACATAGAAGAGCAAGGATGGTTCCTGCAAGCAAGCTACTGTTGTTTTTTAAATTCTGTTTCTGTTAGTTGTGTTTATTAAAGTGTGATTTTTACATGTATTATTATTACTGTGTATTTTCTTTCAGTATATCAAGAAGTTTTACAATGAAACGTGGGAAAGAAGATATGGCTTCTCAGTGGATGAAAGCACGCTGACTCTCCTCTGGTCTATAACTGTTTCTATTTTTGCCATTGGTGGCCTTGTGGGTGCCATTATTGTTACCCCAATCGTGAAGTTCTTCGGACGGTGAGTGTATTGGAAAACTTCTAGTTTCTAAAGCAGTTTCTTGCTTGGTCTCTCTAGAAGGCTTTAATTTTTATTTTTTTTTAAAAAACCTTCCTCACCAGAATGCAAATTTAAACATCTTCAAATTATGAAAGCTCATTTCTAAGAGTTCCAAATTTCCAAGAGTTAAATTAGTACCTTTCTGGCCTTACTGTGCATCGTTTGAGTGACAGAAGCCATTTGCTGTGAATGGGCAGTGGGTTGAGATGTCAAGGAGGTCGAATTGTCAAGAATGCAAAAGGAAAATACCATAAAATAGGAAAAATTTCACAAAGGATTGGTAGATTCTTGTTTTGAGAGTCTGCTGAGTATCTTACCGTACACAAATAAAGCTGTCAACATGCTTCATTTGCTTCTCAACAACATTTGTTGTCATATGGTAATAAAAATTTGCTCTTACGGTTTTTTCCGTCATTGTGTCAACTTAAAATACAGTTTAAAGAACTAAACTAGGGTGAAGTCTGTGTTTGGTCTTCCCCAAGTTTGGGGACACCTTCCCTGCTCTATGCAGTGCAGTATTTGACTATGTCATGACCATAGGTAATACGAGTATTTTAGCAATGTTTGTGCTGGTATATGTTTGCATTTTTGGAAATATTTCTATCAAATTTTTGTTTCATACAGTCTTCCAAAGAGAATTTTTGCTTAGGGACATGGTTTAGTGATGGGATGGCAGTGTTAGGTTAATGGTTGGACTTGATGATCTCAAAGGTCTTTTCCAACTTAAATGATTCTATGATTTTAAAAGTAATTTGTAATTTACCTATATTTAGAAGGGCATGAAAAAAAAAGCCATTATAACATTCATCTTAATGCTCATTTGGCTTTTCTTTAATTGTAAATTCTATTTCTTTTTTAAGGTTTTCTTAGTATTTTTCCTCAAACAGTTATGTTTTCAGGTTCTTCCCTTTCATGCTTACAATAAATCTGTTATCCATTCTTCACTAATTTTTTTCCCAAATTAATTCCCAGAATTGTCACTGAGTCTTCTTTACTTTATTAAAAAGTGAAGTAAAAAAAGAGTTGAACAGCTTTGTGTGCAGGTTTGTTGAAGTGGTGGCTGATCTTAGTCACATTAATACCACTTTGATGGGAGCAGATCATATTTCCAGGGCAGAGCTTCAAAGCTTGCAGACTTTGCCCCTGTTTATTATGTTTATCCCCGTTACCTCGTGAAAACAGTGCTCTTGTAGATAGGCGTACGAGTACTTGATTATGGCATACGAGTACTTGACTAGAGATGCGAAGGGACTGCATCTCTCAGGGACCTGGATAAAGGCTGCACGTCAAAGCGTGGTTCTTGAGTTTGTTGTTTGTGCTGCAGTGTGTTCGTCTGGTGTAGGAAACCAGACTGACTTATTGGTACAGTAATTGGGGAGCGCATTATGAAATGTCGACAGAACAATAAAATACTTCACTGTTAAATTGTTCAAGTGTAGGTTGGAGGGTTGTATGTATGATGAAGCAGAGCTCCATTTACACCAACAGAGAATAATGAACTAAGGGGGATCAAAAGCATTAGTCAGAAAAAATGTAATGACTTTAAAAAGAGCAATCTTGAAACATATTGCTGTAAGGTTAAGAACATAATTTCCAAATTACCAGATTCCTAGGCCCTACTTGCTTTGAGAGACATAATTTTTTCAAAGAGAGCCTTTATCCACATAAGCATAAGTCCTATGTTCAAACATGGCTTTGATACTTCACAATTTAAATTTTCTTCTCCTGCCAAAGAGCAGCTGCTGTTGCATATCCTGAACGCCCAGAGTGATGTGTTCAGTGGGTTCCTTAGGCCACTGCTAGGGAGGCATTTGCAGGAGCGGGATGAGGCCTTCCCTCTAGCCCGGTGAACCGTTTTGAGTATGGAGTGATTACGGGAATTTGTCTGGATTATCTCAGCAATGCCACCACTTTGTTATTCTGAAGTCATCTACTGTAGCTGAAGTGATGATGAAAACAGATTCAATCTGTTACTGGCTTTTATTTAAACACCTAGTTTAAAGAACACACAGCTTGTTACTTAAACACCTCATTTCCTTACTATACTTTTTGTATAAGGTATCTTATTTGCTCCCAAGTGGGGCTTCTAGAGTCTTTCTTATTACTGAATTTTGAGTCAACAATACATTTTTGATGAAACCTTAATTCTGTCATTTTCCTAGTTGTGAGTTTTAGACAAAAGGATTATTAATTAAAACCTCTAATTAAAGTTATTGCAGCCATGGAGGGCACGTAGTCTCTAGGATTCTGTTCTGGCCTCTGGAACTATCCAGAACCATGAGAGCAAATGAAAACCTGGAAATCACAAGAGGTTAATAACACATGATTTTGCAAAAAGGCAAGGACAGCTCTGAGGAAGAGATTATCGAGTGTTTTCAATATCCAAAATACCTAAAAAATAAAAAGACAGAAAAAATCCTTAAAGCTTAGCTCTGTTTGTGTCTAGCTGACGGGTGAACTATCTGTCTCAACTGGAATGCCTATAGAAACTGATTTCTACTGTGCAAATGGCTCTTCTCTTAGGACTACTTCTGACTGAGTTCAGGATTGGAAGTTTCATTCCTGCAGCAGTACGGATAGTCTGTCTTGGAGAGAAACAGTTTTGGCATTAGGTTGCAAAACTTACTGTTTGGCTTAGGACATAGCTGCTTGTGACAAATGCTCTGTGCTCAGTCGGAAGTTTTTGAAGACACCTTTTTGGAATGCGCGAATGCTTCATTTCTTTTGGCTGGAGAAAATTCTGAATTATTTGAATGGAAGGAACAAAAATCTTCATGTCTAAATGAATGCTAGTCTAGTATTTTTAGTGCAATAACTTGAACTGGGGTTCTGAACTGGAACTTGAGTCCAGATTCCATTTCCCAGGTCTGGCACTGTTTTGCATGTTAACTTTAGGTTGAGTCCACTTCACTGTCTATTCTTCTTTTTACCCAATTACAGAGATAGGGATATTGATGTGGTGTATAACCTTCAGCAAGACTGAAAAATGAAATATGCTATGCAAGAAGTAGGTATGATTTTTATACTTCATTAGGTTTCATGTACCATTTGGACAATTGCTTGATCAGGTTGTGATTTGGGACATGAGAGAAATTATTAGGCTGACCAACACATCAGTGTGTGTCTTTTCTTGTGGTGGCCTAGTGTTGAAGTTTGCACGCTTACACCTTGTAAGTGTGGTGAGTACAGTTATCTGACAAGATTGGTTGGACTTTCCCAAGGGAAAGTGTCTGCTGTCGTGCTTTATTAAGTGTGGTAACCGCATATCACTTATATTAAAGCTATACAAGCAGTGGCTTGTTGGGATTTTTTGATTTGTTTTTTTTTTTTCTCCTATGCCTTGTTGCTAAAGTAATACAGTTTTGGTTAATGTGACCAGGAAAGCGTAGGGGTATTTTTATGATGTAGCAATTTTAAATATAGTATGACCTGACTGGGAGTAAACTCAGACAGCATGGGGAGTTTGGAGGGTATTAGCTGTATTTTTTTTTTCTTAGGAGCTATGATGAGAAGTTGTTCCCACTGCTTATATTTGTGATGGCTTGGCCCCAGCTGGCAGCCAAGCACCCACCCAGCTGCTTGTCACTCCCCACCCCCCAGGTGGGACAGAGGGGCTGGGGAGAAATTGGAAGAACAGGAGTAAGAAGATGACTCATGGGTGAAGCTAAAGAAGGGGACACCAGCAGTTACTGTCATGGGCAAAACAGGCTCAACTTGGGGAACTTAATTTATTGCCGATTGGCATAAATATTTAATTACTGATCAAGTATTGGGAAGCAAGGCAAATGTTAAAACATCTTTCCGCCCACTTTCCCAGACAGACCATCACTCCGGGCTCCTCTCCTTCCCCTTGGTACCTTGGCAGGTCACAGACAGTCCCTTCAGCGAGGGAACAGGCAGTGCAGGGGTTTGGGGTCAGCGTGCAGCAACTTCCCTCTGCTGCTCCTTCCATCTTGCGCGTCTCCTAGGCTCCAGCATGGGTCCTCCATGTGCCACAGTCCCACTGGGGATGTACCTGCTCACTCCTGGAGCACTATCTTCTCCACTGACCTTCTCATTCCCTCATTCCATCTCCTCACAGAAGCCACCCCTGCAGCCCCTTCACTTCCAAAACCTTGCCACAGACACCCAGTGCAGTGTTTTCATTACCAAAAAATTACACGCTTTATATAGTCACACTCTAAACAGTGTATTACTTTCTCATTTTCTTTTTTTTTTAATCTGGCAGAGACCAAATCCTTTATTTTTATCTTTGTTAGTTAGGCTGCGCTTTTCTCTTCTTTGCTGCATAGAATAAGGGGTCTCTGGTCAACTTTTTCTACAAAAATAAATGTTATGTAGGTTTTATTTAAATTAAAAGAGAAGAAAGTAAAAACTTCAGATGAAAGTACAGCACTTGTTTGACCTGAATGAACATTTTGTTTCCATTTCTGGCATTAGTTATATCACTTTAGCCCTCTCAAATTATATCCATTTGAAAAATCTGTTTGAAATGGTAAAGTCATCACACTCAACAGCTTTGTTGTATAAACATATATTTCAAACGAGCTGTATGTCATTGTTTGATCGTCATTACTCATTCAATCAGTGTTCAAAAAACACTAGAAAGCAGGAAAAGTAATTAAAAATACAAGTATTAAAATATTTCCTATTAAAAATATATTGATCTTTTGTAACAGGTCGGATGACTGGTTCAATGGGTGGGAGATTTCCTGTTAGTACCTATGTACTGAATTCAAGAAGAATGATTATTGCTGCGTCAGTTTGTTACCTGCTTTAGAAAACAAAAGGGTAGATAGCCTGTCTGGTCATCGCTCTTCTTTTGCATGGAAATTACAATATATTGAGATCAAAAAATCCGTTGAGAATACTTAGAAATTTCATACCACTTCAGTTTTTTAATAAAATTGGTGTATTTTCAGCCTGTGCTGTTTACTGTCAAAGTTAATAGAATCCTCATAATTTATATTATCAGTGATGATTATCTCCAGGTAAACTTGTTTTCAGATCAGTTGTTTCCTTCCTGTGTTGTGAGTGGGATTGGAGACTTCAGTGTTGAGTTGTACCTCTAGAGCCAAAACAAGACTGTGCTTAGTTATGTGACTGGTAAAGACAAAGCTCCATGGCTTTACCGTGTATAACTTAAGTGAGGTGACTCGCAGATGGAAAACATAGGGTACCTTCAATCTCTTGCCACGTAATTGTGAAAATCATGGTGTTTTGTCTTCTATTAGATCATAAGCAATGCAAAGCAGCTATCTCATCGTGATGTGCTGTAGAGAGGCCACCACGTCTCCAGCAGATATCCCAGTCCTGGCTGTGACTCTGCCTAGGAATCATAAGAAACTTTTCTATCTTTCTCAAGATTGAACCTGATGATAATGGCTTCTTCAGCCATTCACCTCCAGGCTGTAATTTAGCAAAAAGCCACTTAAATCCATATTTGTGGAGAGACGTGTATAAAGTAGCAGTGATTCTCTGAGTTCTGGGTGGGTTTTCTACTTCATCTTTCAATAGAGAATCATTGCAGCAGAGCTATTGATCTTAAATATTTTAACCACTCTTCCATATGTTCAGGAAATGAGACCTCAGATGTCAGTGTTTGAATCTGACTGTCAAAGGCTCGTGAAATCCTACATATAATTTCTTTTGTGAGGTATTTCCTTCTGCAGAAGTTATGAGACTTATGAGTACCTCAAACTTGAGTAGAAGGTTCTGTAAGATGAAAGCTTTAAGAAATACAGCTGTTGGTACAGTGTGAATGAGAAATTGATTTGAAACTTTTAAAATGTTTTCATTATTTTCTTTGTATTTTTTTTCAACAAATAGTTTTTCATAAAGAACAGTTCTTTTATTTGAAAGAAATTTTTTTTTTGCATTTTATTTGACTGCTGTAGAATAAAATAATTTAAAAATTTTTTGGCAAAAAAGATGTAAATCAAGATTTTGGTTAATTTCAACAATTTCTGGACAGAGGTCAGTTTTTATCACTCCTATGAGCCCAAGTGTTTTTTCTAACTCCACGAGTAAGCAAGTAATATTCCTCAGTGTATGTGTTGAATATCATAGGTTTAAGGATGAATTATAATGCCATAAATATGTCAGTGTTGGGAAGTTCTCAAAATGGCAAAAACTATATGTAACATAAAAATGCCTATAGTGATATCAGCTTATTGCTATTTGAAGTGTATTCTCTGGCTCCTACATACATACATTTACCCAGAGTACGCTTGTTTATATTCATATGCAGAGTCTTGGACATGGCACTTGGGTTCTTAGGACGTGTAGGATGGCCTTTGAAGTACCGCTCTGTAGTGAACTATGGTATGTTTTATTTTAAAGCTGTGGCATGGGTTTGGAACTGTATCCATTTGGGTATAGTGTTGTATTTTGGAGCTCTACGCAACATGTAAGAGGCAGCATTTGTTAGGCCCTTTCTGCTTTTATTTATGGATATTTAAGAATAATAGCCTAGTGTGCTTTGAATATGACTAGATTTAACTGTTTTGGTGCTGGTATCTACATAAAATATCTTTTCCTTTTAGGAAATGCACGTTGCTCCTCAATAATGTGTTTGCAGTGACAGCTGCCTTGTTGATGTCCCTCTCCTTGCTGGTGGGGTCATTTGAAATGCTCATACTGGGACGCATTATAATGGGTGTTGATGCAGGTAAGCTTTTATCACGCTGTACGTATCCAAAACGCTGGCACCATGCGTAATCTTTCTCCTCTCCCCCAGTTAGATCTTTCTTTACATTAAAGAGGATTTCAGGGACTAGCCACGCTGATTTCACTGGGGCAAACCAGCAGAATGAAGGTTGGATGATCTGATGTTTAGAATGAATGCTAGCCACCCTGCTTGTTCCTCCCCCTTCCCTCCTCCAGCCCTGGTAGAGTGTATCTGTCTCCACGCCATGAAAATCCTGTGGCTAGGAGGGTACAGTCTATTTATTAAAGCTGCTTGCTACTTCGTGTTTAGAAGTTCTTGCATCCCATGCTAATACCTGTAGGTTTAAGGGGAAGGTTTGGTGCATCATCATTCGCTCCTAGCAACATGGTCTTCCCGGTTTAAAAGTAAATCATGGAGGTACTGCTGCACTCAGATAGTCTTGCAGCTAGTGGTGAGGTTCTCCACAACTTCACAGACTGGTAGATGGTGAGAGGTATTTACCTAACATGGAGACAGACTTGATGAATTAGGTAATTACACTGAGAGGGTAAAACTATCTTGACTCTAAGCAATAGAGCATGCTTTGACCTTGGCATCGCTAAGCCCCCTTCCTGGCAGGCTTTGTCTGTGGTGTTAGTAAGCACAAACTACAGTTGTTTGAAAGTGGATGTGTCCATTGCTTGCAATGTGAAGTTCATGGGTGCTGACCGCTAATTTTTGTGTCAGATTACCACCAAACAACCAAACTTCAGGAGCTTTGTAAATACTGTTGTTGTACTAACCAGGGTCATGCATGTCTTTTATCCTGGCTTTGAGCAGCGTTCTCGCCCTTATTTTATGCCTGCTATTAAGAGCCATTGCAGCTGTAAACCTGTATTGAGATGAACATCTGCTAATACCCTTTACAGTAAAAATATTTCATCTGACAGCATCTGCTCTCTCTGCCTGATGCATTGGAGTTTTTTTTCCTTACCTGCATCAGTGCTAATGTGATTTTTGCTTGCTTTGAAATGAACAAATTTAAAACATAAAATTCGTTCTCTTGGCGATTCTCATCTCTGAGTAACCTTTGGTGCTTCTCATCAAATAGCAGCATATGCACACCACTGTAGATCTGTAACAGATAATCAATCGCATGGTTATTAAATGGTGCAAGAGGAATTAGGCACAAAGAGAAGATATATATGTTCACAGATAATATGAATTAATTATATTCTCTTCATGCTTTTATGCCAGTCTTGTCAGCAGATTAGCACTCAGACTCCTTTCAGTAGATGTTTGGTTTGTACCTGGCATAATGAAAAGGCAATTTGGCTTAGTATATGGTTTTTTTTTTTTTCTTCCTTTGCAGGTATTTCTCTAAGTGCCCTTCCCATGTATTTGAGTGAAATATCTCCTAAGGAAATCCGTGGTTCATTGGGTCAGGTCACAGCAATTTTCATCTGCATTGGTGTTTTCGCTGGTCAAGTTTTGGGGCTGCCAGAAATATTTGGGCAAGTAAGTATTTAAGAGATGTTTTCTGTGGGGGAACACAAGCACGCTTAAAGTGTTATATTTTTGTATTTTGCTTGAGTTCCTTACAAAAATGGAAGCCAGAAACATTGTTTTTTTCTTTTGAAGCACTTTGAAAAGTGGTTTCTTCCATGTCTTTTAAAAGCGTGTACGTATGACTGAGTTTGGGAGATGTGGCAAGCAGTTTTAATAGCTTGAGCAGCTTGTGTTTTTGCGTATGCAGGTTTTCCCACCCCACTCCCCTTTCTTGATGTACATTTATGTTTGCTGGCTTCCAGTTTCTTTGAGTACCATGCAAGTGCTTAAGAGTTTTTGCGTTTCTCACTTACAATTTCCCAATGTGAGATAGAACTGAAAAAGGCTTGGTTAGAGTTTGTATGAGGACCCGAATAGGCAGACTCCTGCTCAATGTTAATAGTGTTGCTTGTAATGCACTCCTACTTTTAGACTAGGAGGTGGAAGAGCAGAGTGAATGTATACCTTTATGGAAAGAGATTATCTGTTCTGATATAAGAGGTTATCTTGCTGTTGTAGGCTGAGATTAACTTGGTGGCCACTGGATGTCGTTATTACTCTAAATAAATGAAGTCGAGGTTTATTCAGGCTGGCACTTGGAAATACTTTTAATCTGGAGATGAATCTTCAAGGCGGTGTGGAGGAAACATCTGCAGCAATCCTCTCACAATGAAACCTGGGCTAAGAACCCCTTCTGACAGCCAGCAAAAGTAGGAAACAGTTGAAAATTGAGGAGAGCTTGTGCTCCTGTGTCCATCCAAATTCAACTCCTTTGTAAATACACGATGCCATCCTCCGTGACACTTTTATTTTTGTCTGACCAGCTCTCCTATTCTGCCCCTTTATCCTTGGGCTCACTTACCCTGCTCAGCTCTCCTGAAGGCAAATGGTTTGATTCAATTTACCCCTTGTTGAAGGACAGATTACTCCCCATGCCACCAAAGCAACAGATTTTAGGAAAAAGCTTAAAATGGCTTTCACCAGCCTTCATTGTATGGCTCCTGCAGATGTCCCTTCTCTTGTTTGAAAGCTAGTCTGTTACAAATGTGCATTAAATGTCAAGAGGCTGGTTCAACTTATGTAGTAGGGGTTTTTTGGTTTGGGGTTTGGTTTTTTGCTTTGGTATGGTGGGTTTTTTGTTTGTTTTGGGGGTTTTTTTGGGTTTTTTGTTTGTTTGGGGTTTTTTTCAAACGGGCATACACTTTTTAAGGTGAGGTGTCAGGCAAATTCTTATTCCCGTTAGGTCTTTGAGATACTTTGAATACGAAATACTTACTCCCTGGTTTCAGCTCACTCTTGCTCTTTTTATTTCTCTTCTCCCCTTCCCTCCCTCCTAATTGTTGTCACTACCAAATTATGGAGGTGTTGTGGTTTAACCCGGCTGGCAACTAAGCACCACGCAGCTGCTCGCTCACTCCCCCCCCTCCCTCAGTGGGATGGGGGAGAGAATTGGAAAGAAAATAAAAGGTTAGAGCCGAGGGCTGAGATAAAGACAGTTTAATAAGAGAAAATAATAATAATAGTAATAATGAGAATGATAACAGAATATACAGAATATACAAAATGAATGATGCACAATGCAATTGCTCACCACCCGCCGACCGATGCCCAGCCCGTCCCGAGCCACGATCACACAGCCCGAGCTGCGACCACTCTGCCCGTGACCGACCGACCGACTAACCCCCCCCCGGGCATGACGTTCTATGGTATGGAATAGCTCTTTGGACAGTTTGGGTCCTAGCTGTGCTGTACTCCCAGCTTGTTATGCATCTGGCCGAGCAGGAGAAGCTCAAAAAGTCCTTGAGCAGTCTGAGCACTACTTGGCAACAACTAAAAACATCAGCGTGTTATCAACATTCTTCTAGTACTAAATCCAAAGCACAGCACTATGCTAGCTTCTGTAAAGAAATTAACTCTATCCCAGCCGAAACCAGGACAGGAGGTTGTGTTTTTGCTCCTACAACCTGCTTTAGTGTGCAGATAATTCATATTACACCATTAAAGATAGCCATTAGTTTATGTCAGAAGCAATATGCTTTAGCTGTAGAATTAGTTCTTTTCAAGATGGCTAACATCAGCATGTAAAGGGGGCAAAGTTTTGGCTAGTGTGAATTAGCATATTTCCAGCAAAATTATTGGAGCCAGCTTGAATTTTCTGGTTGGATATGTAGGTGTATTTTCCTTTTAATATATTAATGAAATTTAGCACTGAAGGGAAACCTCAGGCTGTTTGAAATATGGTTCCCTAGTGCAGTCTTATCCTTTGAAGGCTTTATCAAAATTTTTGTTGCTTTCAGTCAAGCCAGGACTTTCTTCCCTGCCTTCATGTGGTTCCCATTGAAGTCAGTGGGAGGTTTGCACCAGGAACAGCAGTTGTTGCCAGAGGACGTTGCTGCAGAGGGTACGTGTGATGAGCTTGCTTCTGCTGAAGCTGGGAGGCAGCAAACATGGTGTCCTCCTTCTGAGGCAACACTTTTCCCTCTCCCCTTCCTGGCCAACACCTTCCTCAAATTTCTGTCACTTTGATTGAGTTCAAAAGTAGGTTCAGGACATTTGCAGCCTATTTTCTAGTTGTCCGCATCTCATGGATTACATCATGACTTCTGGTCACTAAGAGCTTCTTATCAAATCGTTCCCGTATTATTTAATTTTTTTCCTCCCTTTTCTTCTGTTCAATAAATCTTTCCTGCATTTGAAGTGAGGCCAGTTTCCAGATCCACAGCCACTGTAGTTCGGAGACAGCTATGCGTTCATAGTGTCTTTTAAATTATTTCAGCTGTAACTGTAAAGCAAACTCTTGCTTTCCGCAGTAGCCTGAGGTCATTGTGTTATACTTAGGCCAAGGCTGTAATACATCATTCTATGAATATTACAAAGGTGGAATTATTCCACAAATTGTTTAAAGAAAATAGACAGGAGAGCTGCGATCAGTAGCAGCTTGTCACCGGCAATCACTGTTCTGCGCAACTGTTTGCACCAGCGTGTGGAAAACCATCTTTAAGTCTGTCTAACAATGTCCAGCTTTTTAATGATCATGGCTTAAAACCTCACAGGAGTGTGTTTTGCTGCGCTGTGGTTGGTTGCTTGTTTCTTTCAGAATCAGTTGTAAATAATACTAATTACAAATGGTCTTCTGCCATGGTTTCATAACAATTTTCTCCCAAAGTTTTTCATGTATCCATTACTTGCGACTTGAGCAAGTATATAAGAGGTTGTTGACCATAGTATCTAAGCAGTGATGGTTTTGAAGAAAGGAGGGACAAAGATGTAATTGGGCATTTTGCTGGAAGAGACTGTTTGGAACAGGGATGGACATGAGGAGGGCTGCAAGCATGGCCAAGGTCCTGTCTTGTGAGAGGAGGTGACCGCAACGTTGCTTGTGTGGCCAAGTGAATAGAGGGAAGGGAGAGGAACTGACTGCACCATGTTAACACAAGAAAGAATTACAGAGGGAATAAGAGCGGCTTAATCTCAAGGACAGTATTGCTACAAGAATAACTTTCTATAATTGTTCTGTGAGTAATTCCATGCTGAAATTCAGCAGAGTGATGTTTGGAAGAGACCCACAGCTGAAGTACCTTGAGCAGAAAATATAACTTTTAAATTGGAGCTTGATGCATTTATTTGGATTATATGAGCTCGTTGCCTTCAGGGGTTCTATGGAAGTCTTTCCACAGAAAAGGAAAGCTTTTATGTAGGCTGTGGGACATAGCCTTACAAGCTTTTATTAACAACCTAATTGATAACTTCTTCCGCTATTGAATGCAATGGTGTTCCTTTAAATGTGGAAGTATGATAAAAATAGCTCCGAAGCATTTAAAACTTGAAGCAATTCAGAAAGTCCTTATTGCTTTTTGTGTCAAGTAGGTTAAGCAGCCCCAAAGTGATTTTTTAGCAATCTTATTTATGAAGACCAGCCCAGGTGAAGCAGGAGGCATGTGGGCAGCCCCAGGTTCGGTGCAGGAGGTGGGGGGGAAGTGGTCAGCTTTGGCTGTGTTACTGTCTGAAGGCTGGCTGGATATTTCCTATTCCTTCAGCCTTCCCAGGCTTTCTACTGTAAGGGGGCTGATGGTTGAGGATCTTCTAATTTCCTTCCGATACCTTTTCATGTCAGTTCTGTCAGTTTATTTTCGTTATTCTTTTGTTGAACTGTTATTATCCCTTAATATCTCTTTCTCTCCCCTGCCGTGCCACTGATCAGTGTTTCCTTTCTCTTGCCCCCGTCACTTGTGATCTTTGCATCTCAGGTTAGACTTCATCTCCTCTAGTAAAACAAGTTCTTTAATCTCCTTCTCATCCTAGGTGCCTTTCTCTGTACCAATTCTGGTTTTAAATTTGACCCCAAGAGAACAAGGTTATACAGATAACCCAGACGAAACGGTACTTTTAAAAATAAAATTATATTAAATACTCCCTTACTTCCTGGTTCTCCTGGAAATATTTTGGCTGAAATATTCTAGAAGTGCGTTTACTTTTTTTTTTTTCTGTCATACCATATTGACATGAACTTGCCTAGCACTACTATATCCCATTTTTAAATTATAGTGTAAAGGAGCAGATGCAAAAAAAAAAAAAAATCTAATAATGATTTTAATATTTAAATACATGCATTCCTTTGGATTCTGAATATATAGGCTTCTATTCTATTTGTCTCCAGATGTACTAATTTTAGAGGATTAAGTCTCAAGGTGTTCCTTTAGACAGCAATGCTTACCAAGGGTGATTATTCTGAAGGAGAAAAGCTGCAGTCATGACACTGGTCCTCTGTTGCTGTGGTTTGATATTCTTATTTTCATTCCCCTGTCTTAATTCCCTACCATCCAACAAATCCCAGCAATGCTTTTTTTTTTCAAGGTTCTGATTCTTGTAGGTCATAACCTGTGGGAAACCTCATCTACTATGTCTCCACTGAGGTTTGGGAAATTACACAATGGTAAAGCTGTCTGGTGATCAGACTGCAGAGCACAGCCACTTTCCGCGCTGGTGACCTGCTTCCCTCCACCACCCTGACTGCCGAGAGGAGTGTGCTCGCTTTCCTGTGCTAGCATCTCAGTGTAGTCTTCTGTAAGCCAGAGCCCTGAACTCCTCAGGAAGCCATGGCGACTGTAGACAACAACTTGATGCTGGCCCACGTGTTATCTGCTGTAATGTGGGCACTGAATTATTGCTACTGGCTACAAGATTATTTAATTTGGGGCAGTTTTGGTTGCATAGCACGTGCAGCTTTCCATATATCTGACTGAAGGAAAAAACAGGTATCAAGATAAGGAGGAAGTGTTTCAGACCCCTGTCACTTCTTCAGACACTGCCCTTCAGGTGTTTCCATTCTCTCTGTTTCGGTGATTCTGCAATTTAATCACCCAGCCCATTTTTCTGACAGATTGCTCCCTGCAAAGCAAAGGCCAGTGCGTTGTCAACTTCAGTTTTGAAAGTTCAAGTTCACACTTACTGTCTTGGTGGAATTTTGTCTGGCCTGATTCTGGCATATTCTGTGTGTCCTCAGGTATCTCCCTGTAACTAACTCATCTAGTTTCTCATGCGTGTAATGCCCCGCTCCAAAGGTTTTCCTTAGGATGGTACCATCTTTCAAATGTTGTAGACCACCTTGCTCTTCTGTTGCTTCAGCTTGTTTAATGAAGGTGGGCTTTAATATTTCCTTAAATGATAGAGGATTTAGTTTATGAATACATTTTCTGTAATTACTATATTCATAATTTTTTTTATACATTGAGCCTTAGTGTATCTCTCATCTGTGTACCGATATGAGAAAGGGGGGTAAAAGTGTTTCGCAGTGTGGGTATGTATTCAGGACAGATAAAACTGGATTTGTTGCTTCTTGCCATCTTTTCCTCAAACTTCTGCCTTGAGACCATGTAAAGGCTTTGCTAGGCTGTAGTTGTTTCCCCTGGAGTTGCCCCCAGTGGCTGGCTGACTCTGACCAGAACAGCTGTTTGCCATAGATAGGCCAATGAAAAAATAGATTTTGTTTACTTCAGGAACCCTATTTTATACACTTCAAGTGTTTCTAGGTCATGTACCACAAGCTTGTCTAACTATATTGCACTGTTTCATAGAGGGTAGTATGTCATCCGAAAAACCTTGTTTTGCTTGCGTCCTGAGACTTATTCGGGCAACACTTTCTGAATAATCCCCGTTGCTACTGTAGGTGTTTCCACAAAAAAAAAAATGTAGAGCAAACAAAAACTGTAAAATTCCTGATATGTCGATCTCGAATGTTGCAGGTAGTGTTGTTATCCTGCTTTAAAAAGACTGTAATTGAGCAGTATGTGAGGTCCAGGAGGGAGCAGCAATGATCAGAGATGGGAATTGGCTCCTTGAGGAGGAAAGGCTGGGTTAAGGCTCAACAGCTCTTATGGGTAACCCCATGCTGGGTAAACCTTAAAGCGGTGGAAAACAAAGTATGCCAGAGAAGACTCAGAATGTCTCTTTAAATGACACACTGTCTTTGTCCAGCTTTTCCTTGATCTTTTTTTAAAGACATTTGGAATTTGCCATGTTGCAAAACTGCTGTGCAAGTGCAGTTACGAACTTTACTAACTGGATGCTGGCTTTTCATGAAACAACATGAATTGCAGTTTTATATTCCACGTTTTGAGGATTTGCGCAGCTATAATGCATATCTGGCTAGACGTTACCTGGTTTTAAAAAAGGAGTTAGCTGGAAATAAGTCTGTGACACATGGTGATACTGGACAAACTGTCCTTTCCCCCCCCCCCCCCCCAGCTGATTATTTTAGCAAAGAAATACTGTTGTGGATATAAACATCAATTTCTACAGCAAAATGAGCTAAATTTGGGAAAGGACTAATGAACTTCATAGGCATTGTACTATATGTCTAGTAAGGAAAGATATCTGTATTGAGTCCCTTTCAAGTTAGTTCTTCTTTATGCAAGTGGACCATGACAAGGGTTTAGATGCCGTTCAAATTCTAATTTTCTTTACAAGACCTCTTAAAAATTTGTATTTGAAGTAATAGATATTTGTGTATTTAGGAAAGTTTGTATAGGAATTTTTCATTTTGCTTTACCAAGGTCTTCTTTTAAAAGTACTCCTTCACTTGCACGAAAATAGGTGGTGATGGAATAGGTGGTTGTACAGCCTGTGCAGTTGAAGGCTGTTCTGAAAACTAAGCTTTGATTTTACTTGTCAACGTTTCATTTTTAGCGTGGTTTTTCTTCTTTTTTTTTTTTTATTAAACTGATCCTTCTTCCTAAGACTCTTGATTCATATTCAAGGATTCCTTAAAAACTGACAATAAATTATAGACAAGAAAAGAAAGCAATTCAGAATTGCTCTGGGGACCAGCAGCCTGCAGGTGGATACCAATGACAAAATGGTCTGTTGGAGATGCTCTTGAAATGAATGACAGTAGCATGATGACACAAAGTATGAATCAACCAGTTTCCTTGTATTTTTCTGAGGTCTTTTGTTCTATGTGTTTATCTTCCCCTTGAGCCATGATAGTGACTATAGTTAAAGATACTTATCTTTAAAGGTATGAGTGAGAATTTATTTCAGAATATAGAACCAAGAGCTCTTGTGGCAATATGAGACAGAGGAGAACTTACACAGGTGAATTCCTGCCACTGTGTGAAGCATCTTGGAAATGAAAGCAGCTTATGCCTCATGGATGCATGCTGTTTACAGAATACGAAAAGGTGTTTGTAGCTTCTGTTAGAGTAGGACAAAAGCATCCACTAGTTTGGCATTTTCCAGAATTGCTCTAATTCCCAAAGTGTCCTACTTGTGATGATTTCAAACATCTGGTTGTGTAGAACTGTGTAACATCTTCATTCTGTCTAGTTAATCCTAGAAATATAACCAAGTGAAAGAAAGTCTAGTTGGAGGCAGTAACTGGCAGTGTATGCCAGAGGTCAATACTGGGTCCAGTCCTGCTCGGTATCTTCCTTAATGACCTGGATGATGGTGTAGAGTGCACCCTCAGCAAGTTTTCAGACACCAAACTAGTTGTAGCTGATATGCCAGAGAGTCATGCTGCCATCCAGAGGGACCTCGACAGGCTGGAGAAATGAGTAGACAGGAACTTCATGAAGTTCAACAAGGAGAATTGCAAAGTCCTGCCCCTGGGGAGGAAAAACCCCATGTACCAGCTTATGCTGGGGGCCACCCAGCTGGGAAGGAGCTTGACTGAAAAGGACCTGGGGTCTTGGTGGACACCAAGTTGAACATGAGCCAGCAATGTGCCCTTGTGGCAAAGAAAAGGATCCTGGGCTGCATTAGGAGGAGTATTGCCAGCAGGGAGGTGATCCTTCCTCTCTACTAAGCACTGTTGATGCCCCATGTGGAGTGCTGTGTCCAGTTCTGGGCTCCCCAGTACAAAGGAGACATGGACAGACTGGATAGAGTCCAGAGAGGGACTAGTAAGATGGTGAAGGCACTTGGAACACTGAGGAAAGGCTGAGAGAGCTGGGTCTGTTCAGCCTGGAGAAAGCTCAGCTCAGGGGGATCTTACCAATATATATAAATACCTGGAGAATGGGTGCAAAGAAGATGGAGCCAGGCTTTTTTCAGTGGTGCCCAGTGATGGGACCAGAGGCAACGGGCACAAACTGAAACGCAGGAGGTTTTCTCTGAACATCAGGAAACCCTTTCTTACTGTGAGGGTGAGCAAGCACTGGCAGAATTTGTCCAGAGAGGTGGTGAAGTCTCCATCCTTGGAGATACTCAAAAGCCATTTGGTCATGGCCCTGGGCAGTTGGCTCTAGGTGATGCTGCTTGAGCAGGGGGGTTAGACCAGATAACCTCCAGAGGTCCTTTCCAACCTCACCCATTCTGTGATTCTGTGAAGTACTAAATGTACACAGAATTATATATAGTAATTTAAAATGCAAAGATTTCAGTGGATTCCTGTTGAACTTTTGAAGAGTGGTTTCCTAAGGCTCTTAAACCTGAGCTCAAAGACTTTAACTAAGCCGTGTGCCCAAATACGTGTGCAGAGCTGTTAATTTCAGTGGGACAGTTTATTTCCTTAGAAACAGGCTGCTTGCTAGTTCTTGGTAAGATATTAAGAGCAAAAATTAGTGTAGGACACGGGAAAAATAAACTAGGAATTTGGCTCATCAGTTCTGGTCCCCATTTTTTTTTTTTTTTTTTTTTTTTTTTTTGATCAGGAGTTGTCTAAGTTCGAAGCAAGAGTTTGAGGAGGTGGTTTCAAGTACTCCTGTAAACGCTCTGCATTGAGACAGACTTGCAAAAGGTGACTCCAAGTTACCCTGGTCCCAGACATTCCTCTGGACTGCTGAGCTTGTACAGTGTTCCTTAAAAGCACAGGAGCAAAGCTTCTTTATATTCTTCTAGTAGAACGCAAAACTGACTTAAAGGCCAAAACACTTAAAGAGTGTTTTGAAACTTCTGCTAAGGATACAGGAGATACATTGGTGCTTGTAAATGGCTGCTCAAATCCATAATGGCATGGCATCTGCTTAGAATAGCTCAGAAAAACACAAAGAAAGGAACTTCAAAATACAATCTTTTTAAAAAACCCGCTACCACCAACAAAAAAAACCAAAAAGAAAAAACACAGAAACCCAAAGCAAGAAAACCTTTCTGCTTTTATTCAGGTAATCACCCATTTCAGCAGGTGTTTGTATGCCCTTCTGAGCCTGGAGTGATTATGTGTGTCTGGATGGAAATCTGCCTGCACTTCCTCCAAACTGGTACCAGACATGCCAATTAAGAATTGTTTTAGGTAGCGATTTTGAAGATGGCGAACCTTTTTAAGTATGCCTGCTGTTCCTTTTTTGTCTAGCGATGGGGAAATTTCCTTCGTCTCTTCACAGCAACACGTAAGGCACAGACTTTCTTCTTGCTGAAGCAATTTCCGTGTCCTTTATCGAGGCACACTTGCACTTAATTACAAGCTGTGAATTGCTGATCAGGGGCTTGGAGGTCACCTCACCCAGTAGTTGATGCAGCCAAGGGAAGCCGCTATGCAGGCACCCGGTGGTGCTGACAAGGGTACCGAAATGCTGCCAGGACCCTCTGGGTTGTTGCATATTCATAGTTCAGTAGCACCCATGGGAAGAGGAGGTCTGCTCTGTTACACCACCCCTGTTGGTGGGATATGGTGGGTGTTGATATATTTGTAATGGAGACGTTAAATGAGGTATTTTGTTTATACCTACTGTGGACCAGCTGAGATTATGTATTTTCTGGAGATTATAAATCAACGTTTTATTGGTTCCCTCAGACAGACACAAAGGTATTTATTCATCCCTTTTCTGTACAGAACTCATTAAGTAATGCATGGGAAAACAGCTGTTAGTCTTCGTATTTGCAAATGAGTTTCAGTCCATTAAAGTTGTGCTGTGAGACTTCAATTCCTGAAGTTTTAGGAACAACACATGGCTCATTTGCCGTATGTAATATTGAAACGTTGCAGTTTTGCATTTGTGAAGGGGAGCATCCTGCAGGAGAGGATTTGTCTGAATGTAGAAGTAGAAGTGTGGTTACACAGAACTATGGAGATAGATTTATTTATTTTTGGCTTACTGCTGAACAGCAGACTTCATGGCAGAGCACCTACTGTTTGGGTGGCAGTTTATCATCAGTGAGGGCTACTGCCTCATACATAGACAGTTGAAGCAGTGCCCGCCTTGAGAAGATAAGGTTTCTGTGTAGTTGTACTCTGTTTAATTAGGTCAGTTGGAAAAGCAGCAGAAAAACTTTCATGGAAAAAAGTCGTTCAACAGGTCTGAAGTAAAGACTTCAAAACACCCTGGAAGTTGAGAGCAGTTGCTTATAATGTGTCGTACTGCTTTCTCCTTGATCCACTCAAACACAGCTAACACATGTAACTAAACCTAGAGCATTTGTTTATATTGTTTATATATATATTTTTATATATATGAATGTTTGGCTTTTTGCTTCTTTGTCAGACTTAAAAAGGTTATTGTAGTTGACCTAATAACACACAGTATCTGTCTACAAAACTCATCTTACCCTGTGTTAGTTCGACTCTGCTTCAGAAGTTTGTGAACAAGTAAACCTTTTAGATTAAGATTTGTCTCCTTAGTGCTTGAGTATCTGATGATACCTACAAATCTGTTATTAAGCAATAAATCTAAAATGATTTGACCTGTGACTTCCTTCCCAGTGTGCTTCACATGTTGAGGAGATAACCATCATTTAAACCTTTTTGAAGGTTCTGGATGATTAACATTTCAGTTTTAATTTCCATTGTCCTTTGTAAAATCACCCATTACTGCAAATTCATTTCCCAATATGTAAATTTGTCCTTTACAAATTGGATATTGATGCTGTGGTAAATTGGTCAAGCATCATAAGGTAGCATGCAGTCATTGTGTTGAGTAGTAGGGTGTATTTGCTAGACTTGTGTTCTTAGTTTGGTTTTGAAACCATTGGCAAAAAGGAAAATCTGGAGGTATATTTGTGATTAGTATTTTGAAGGATTTTTTTAACTTAAAGTAAATGTCAACTTAAAATGAGATTTTTTTAAATCTAAACCAGATGTCACCAGTAAAAAAAGCGTCAAGATTAAATATTCAGCTGTTTCAGTTGTTTTAAAAACAACAAATGTGCTTTGGGGTTTTTTTTATGGGTTTTTTTTTCCTTAACTTTGATATACCTTAGTCTAACCTTTTTAACTTTTATTTGGCAAAATATAATCACACACTAAAAAAATAATTGCATCGAAGTATAATTTCTAGATGCCCTGAAGCATTTTGCTTTGCCTCCTGCCACAGCCCCAGGAGGATGCAGGTCTCTGGAGTTGTGTGTGTCGCATCTGCCAGTCCCACGGGGACATCTAAGGTACCCTGGGGCATCAGAATGATACTGTATGCTTCTGTTCAAGCAACTGAATCTTATCCTCTTCAATTATGTTAATTTACTATTACTTTAATTTACTAATTAATATTATTTATAAGTTAACCTGAATCTACATGCATTGCTGAAAGGAAGTTTGTCTGAAACTTTGCATAGCTCCAACGTGCCTCTAATATTTCTTTCTAAAGAAGCTCAAGTGTATATGCTGGCTGCTGATAATAATCCCCTTTTGAAAGCTCACCATTTCCCATTGCTTTTCTCAGAAGTTTTTGCTTTTCTCAGAAATGAATAAGCAGTGAAGACAAATTATGCTGAGTGTTCAGTAAAAAGCTAGCTGTTACTCCGATAAAAAGTTGGACCAAAAAAACATCTTGGTGACCTGTAACAGACACTTTAATTCTCCCTCTCAATATGTACAATGTGATCTAACATGCAATTTAATGAACAGAAGGTCATGGGATTTGGACACCAACCACTTTCAAGGCTGTTTTAAGTCCTGATCTGAATGTGGTTTACTAAGTAACAAAACCCTCCCAGTTGCTTCTGTGAATTTTAGCTTAGGATTGTAGAGCCTTAAATCTGGTAACTTTCTGTACTGTTTAATACTTGGGAAGACAGGAGACTTCAGTAATCTTGTTGTCAGAGCTGTGTCTGTAGTCATGGCATATAAAAATAAGTATCTATGTGGGTGCAGAGCAGAGGTGAAACATGCATGCTGTCTGGGTTGCTTCTGGTTTAAACGAGAAGGTAACCAATTCGTGACTCTGTTATTAAAACATATTTTGACAGAAGCGGGTTACAGGAATGGTCATGCAAAGAGAAAACTGTATCCAGCAGGGATGCAACTACAGGACAGGGAAGTTGGTGCCCCCCTCTGCAGCCAGAGGAGGCTGTAAAGCAGGGTTCCGAGTGGCACCAGGAAGGGAAGAGGAAAATAGTTGTCCTGCACTTTATGCCAGTAGCTGGTCTGAAGCTGGAGGTACAGAAGACGTACTCATTTCTCAGCTGCCTCATGATTATCACCTCTGTGCTATACCCTTGACTCAAGGAAGAAAAGACAATTCTCGTGCTAAGAAATTAATTCCATCTCGATGCTTTTTCAGTCCTTGGCCCCAGGACAGTGAGGTTGTCCTTTACCTTTAGGAGTGTTCTATGTGGCACAGTAATAGATTAACAGAGAAGTGCTGGACTTGTGCAGGCTTCTCAGCTCTGCACACACAAGTAAGTCTACTCAGTCTGTTCTGAGCAGGGATGTGATTTTTTTTTTTTGTGTGTGTGTGTGGCAAACAGAATATTTCTGGTATGATACGAAGTTTTCATGCCAACTCTCTGTTAAAGAGGGTAAGATTCAATTACTTGAACAGAAGCATATTGTATCATTTTCATGTCCTAGGGTACCTTAGATGTCCCTGTGGGGCTATCAAATATGACACAGAAAACCCCTGGAGGTGAGGCAAGATGCTTCAGGGCATCTAAGATTTATACTAGATATAATTTGTTTTGTCTCTGTGTGTGTGATTATATTTTGCTAAACTAAAGTTTGAAATGTGTTCCTGCTTCTTACAGGAACATGAAAAAGAAGAGACTGCCAAATCACTAGTTCCTGGCCATTTTGAGTATCTTGCATTGGATGCAAGATGCTTTGTCTCTTCACTCCCCACATATAAAATTAGTAAAATATGTCATTTTACATGAGAAAGGTATTATGCAAAAAAAAATAATTCTGTTTGTAAAGTGTCAGTGCTGTAGTAAACCTGTCGTCCCCCCCCCCCCCCCCCCCCCGCAATTAATTCCAGAATTAATATTTAAAGGAGTTTGGAATAGTGACTGGTAAATAGACCTTCTCACTGAGAGATCACAGTTCATCCTGTGCACTGAATGAGAAAAAGAGAGTGAGTATTTATTTTATGTGATCTTCTGCCAGTTTCAAGCAGTAAAGCTAAATGAGCCCTCGATAGCTCCGTGAGGCAGCATGGCTGTTAGCTGGGATGCAAAGCAGGGCTGGAATCCTCTGGGCAGTGCCCTGTGCTACCCCATGTGCAGGCTGCTGCCTAGGAGGAGGTGTCTGGGGCTTGTGTTTGGGGTGCAGTAATTTCCCTGTGGCTCTAGGAAGAACAGGAGACGGGAATGTGGGAAGTGTGCCCTGTGGCAGCTGGGGTCAGAGATGCTGGACATGGGGGTCCCCACAGCAGAGAAAACCAAACTCGGGGCAGAGAGCAAACAAGGAGCCTGACTGTGGTGTAATGGCTGATAGTCGGTTGGGAACGAGGAGTGGAATGCATGTCCAGATTATGCTTTTTAAATAACTAAATAAAATTATTTAGAGAAAGAGAGCAAAGCCTGTGGCAGTCATGTATTTCTTTACTCATGGGGTTTTTTTTATCCTGTCATACATCTTGTGCTGGAATACTTCATTGGCCTCGCTAGATCTTTCCAAAAATGAGCGCCCACATACAGGGCAGTACAGCACTTCTTCCCACCTCTGTTGTATGACCTTGTCAATGACTCTGTTCTCCCTTTTAAAATTTTTACATGTAGGTGCATATTCTTAGCCTTTTTTGTGTTGAAAGTGTCTAAAAATTTTATCAAAATCTTCCTGATTAGGGAAAATATTAAATGTAACCAGTGCTTAAATAGGTCATTGAACTTCATATGGACAAATGGTTCAGCTGTGCCTGTTGACAGTTTCCCCATGCCTTTTCCACCTTTTAATTGTTACAGAACGTTCCATTTGCTGCACTTCAGCTGGTGAATCTCTGGCATAGCAACATTTAGAATCATAGAATCATAGAATGTTTTGGGTTGGAAGGGACCCCTAGAGGTCATCTAGTCCAACCCCCCTGCAGTGAGCAGGGACACCGCTAACTAGATCAGGTTGCTCAGAGCCCCGTCCAACCTGGCCTTGAATGTTCCCAGGGATGGAGCCTCCACCACCTCTCTGGGCAACCCGTTCCAGTGTTTCACCACCCTCGTTGTAAAGAATTTCCTCCTTATATCCAGTCTAAACCTACCCTGCTTCAGTTTAAAACCATTACCCCTTGTCCTGTCACAGCTGGCCCTACTAAAAAGATTTTCCCCATCTTTCCTATAGGCCCCCTTTAGATACTGAAAGGCCGTAATCAGGTCTCCCCGCAGCCTTCTCTTCTCCAGGCTGAACAACCCCAACTCCCTCAGCCTGTCCTCATGGGAGAGGTGCTCCAGCCCTCGGATCATTTTAGTAGCCCTCCTCTGGACCCGCTCCAACAGTTCCATGTCCTTCTTGTGCTGAGGGCTCCAGAGCTGGACGCAGTACTCCAGGTGAGGTCTCACCAGAGCAGAGTAGAGGGGCAGAATCACCTCCCTCGACCTGCTGGCCACGCTTCTCCTGATGCAGCCCAGGGTACGGTTGGCCTTCTGGGCTGCCATCGCACATTGCCGGCTCATGTCCAGCTTTTCATCCACCAGCACGCCCAAGTCCCTCTCGGTAGGGCTGCTCTGGATCCTTTCTTCCCCCAGCCTGTACTGATACTGGGGGTTACCCCGACCCAGGTGCATGACCTTGCACTTGGCCTTGTTGAACCTCATGAGGTTCACACAGGCCCACCTCTCCAGCCTGTCCAGGTCTCTCTGGATGACATCCCGTCCTTCTGGTGTGTCAACCGTACCACTCAGTTTGGTGTCGTCCGCAAACTTGCTGAGGGTGCATTCGATCTCGCTGTCTAAGTCATTGATGAATATATTAAACAGCACCGGTCCCAGTACGGACCCCTGAGGGACACCACTCGTCACCAGTCTCCATCCGGACATCGAGCCATTGACCACTACCCTCTGGATGCGGCCATCCAGCCAGTTCCTTATCCACCGAACAGTCCACCCATCAAATCTATAGCTCCATTACCCCTTGTCCTGTCACAGCTGGCCCTACTAAAAAGATTATCCCCCTCTTTCCTATGGGCCCCCTTTAGGTACTGAAAGGCCGCAATCAGGTCTCCCCGCAGCCTTCTCTTCTCCAGGCTGAACAACCCCAACTCTCTCAGCCTGTCCTTATGAGGGAGGTGCTCCAGCCCTCAGATCATTTCTGTAGCCCTCCTCTGGCCCCACTCCAACAGTTCCATGTCCTCCTTGTGCTGAGGGCTCCAGAGCTGGACGCAGTATTCCAGGTGGGGTCTCACCAGAGCATTCATTTCAGTAATGGCAACTAGGTTGTAGCTTTCTAGCAGCGTGATGGCTTCCAACTCCTCCTGTTTGTTGCCCATGCTGTGTGCTTTGGTGTAGAGGCACTAGAGCTGGGCTGTCGGCTGTGCCACCTTCTTAGAGGAACACCCCGTAATTCCTTTAAGGTATTTCACTGGTGTTTCCCTGTTGGCTCCTGGGCTCAGGAGCCCCAGGCTTCAAGTGTGCTGTAGTGTAGCCAGCACGTCTCAGAGCAACAGGCTGAGGGCCCTCACTAGCACCTCAAGCCTGTACTATCCACCTCCCCCTTCAAGTCTAGTTTAAAGCTCTGTCAATCAGCCCCGCTAGCTCATGAGCAAAGACCCTCTTCCCCCTTTGAGAAAAGGGAATCCTATCTGACACCAGCAAGCCTGGTGCCATGTAGGCCATCCCATTATAAAAACCCCCCAAATTGTGGTGGTGACACCAGCCATGGAGCCATGTATTAATAGACTGGGCCTGTCTGTTTCTTCCAATGGCGCTGCCTGCAACTGGAAGGAGCAAGGAAAAAGTAACCTGTGCTCTGTATTCCCTTACTAACTGTCCCAGAAGTCTCTTTTGATCACCTTTGGACCACACATTTTGGCTTCATCGCCACTCACATGGAAGAGCAGTAATGGGCAATAGTCCGAGGGCCATACTAGGATAGGAAGTTTCCCAGTGATGTCCTGAACCCGGGCCCCAGGGAGGCAGCAGACTAAGAGGATGGTCTGTCCAGCACGACATCCATGTCATGCTTTATCCATTTCCTTTTTTCCTTCACCTTGTATTTTGCAGCTTTGCACTTTATTATATCAACCCTTGAACGAGTCTGTGGTTGTCAAACTTGCTCTGCTATTTAACTGTCTTTTACAAATAGATCAAAGCTGGGTTTTTTATGCTCCAGCCAAAGCAAATATCCAAAATTAAAATCTTACCATCTTGACATGTTATTTGTACTGATTCTGAGCAGGTGATGAGTCAGGTCCCCTGTAATTAAAATATTTAATGCTCTTTTAAGTTTTTCCTGAGATAAAATGGGATGTGGTTGTTCTCATTTCTTTCAGTAGTGCCTGTGTGCTTCTCCTTACTGATGACAACTGAGGTGAGGTGTTAATGTGTCTTCTAAGTCATGCTTACATTGCCTTCTGCCTTTACCTTATTATTGTTTCTGAGCATTGTCCCAGTTTGTATCTTGTCCTGTTTGTTCTTAAAAAAGTTAGGGAACCCCTCTTTTCCCTGCTTCTTTTAATTCTCTCTATAGAGTCTAATTCAGCTTCATTTTGAGCAATTTGTATTTTATACTTTCAGACCAACAAATGTATGATCCTTTTAAACTCATTTTAGTCCTCCTATTTATTCTCGGTGGTGGGATGAAGAATTTGAATGTGAATAGTGTAAATTAAGAGAAAAGCAAGTAGAATGCATGTTCTATAGCATTGAATAGGTGTTATCTAAAAACTTCTGAAATGGAGAAGTGGCTTGGAAATGGATTGGCTTTGGTGACTTACTCATCAGCTTGTGCCAGCAATGGCAAGTGGCAGCATATTTATGATTGTTTTACTTCAAGGTTTATAAAAGTTAAGGTTTATAAAAGTAAACCAGAAATCTTTCATGGAGGAAGTAAAGGAAGCTCAGTGTTGTATGTGATGAGAATAGAGAGCTTTTCATTATACTGTCAAGGTCTGTTACCTACTGCAAAGGATAAGTTCAGAAGTTCAGTCTTGTTCATAGCTTTTTCAAAATAACACTTGCAGAAGAGTTATTTGAGAGAAATGTGACCAACTGAAAAACCATACACTATGGGGGGCTTTAAAAGGGGTGAAAGCTTATTCCAAGGAAGTCTCCATAGGTTGGCAGAATGTTAACAACAATATACAGGAGAGACTTTTTTTTTTCCTTTAAAAAGTGTCCTTGGCACTGTGGAAGAAACCTATAGGAAATATGATGTGCTGATCAAGAGTAAGATTTTTGTGTAGAAGTATTGTAAAAAGTTCTAATGCCTTATAGACTTTACACTTGCTATGTACCATATATATTACAGGAAACAATGATAGGGATTAAATAAAACAATTAAATTTTTTAATTACTTTGTATGAAAGAAATGTCTGATTCCAGGCAGACGTAGACTAAAACTGATCAGTTGTGCTGCCTGTTAAATTATTCTTTACAAACAGGTACCTATTTTTTAATGTGATTCATTACTTGATCCTGAAGTCTTAACGTAAGTTTAATTTTCTAATTTTTAAAATAAGACTGAGGCTCATTTGTTTATAAACAGATTGATAACCATTCTTTGTTCTTCTATATTAGGTAAAGTTCTCCACTCAACTTCAGTTAAAAAAAAAATTCAGAATGAAGAAATAGGATCTTGAAGTCCTCATGGTAATGGAGGCTTTAAGGAAGACTGATAACCTTGAGCTTTAAATTGTTTGAAAAAATCCCTTTCTCAAGTTGTTTTCCCATCCCAGCAGATTTAAAAAAACCCAAGCCTGCCACTTCAAGGGCAGGTGAAATGTTTCATTAGGAGATACCCTGCATATTCAGTGTTCCATGTTATTAAGTTATCTCAGGCCCCAGTTCAGGTTCGAGGCTGGGATTACATCCTGTACCGTGCAGTAAGTTACGTTTTAGCAGTTGCATTACTGAAGTGGGAGAACATAAAATAAAAACTATCAACAGAAAGTAGCTTGGGGACTTCTGACCTTTGATTTAACTGTGGAAGACAATACTGGAATAAAATTTATCCAGCTCTGTTTGGGGAAATGTGGGCTGTGAATGGATGGATTCATTCTGATGGAGGGATGGGATCCAAACCCCCGGTGCCTCTCAGAGCTCACTCAGCCAGGATGCAGTGCAATCTGCTTTTGAAAATGTGCTAGACATGATGCCTGAACAGTAGGCCCACTGCAGTCTCAGCAGGCTTTGCAATTAAGAACCAAGTCTCAAATTAGAAATCACTGAATTAAATAGATGAATGCTTAACTTGGAGGAAACAACTAAAAATTTAATCTTGACATGCAGTTGGCACAGAAGGCATCTTAAGAACATGGACAGATCAAGGGCCATTTTGCAGGAGAAAATAATACCGCTGGCATCTTTGTTCTTCAGCTGCTTGAAGGGATCCTGTCTTGAGAGTAAGCCCGGAGAGCTGGATGAGTTCTCTACTGCCTTTCCCAGCCTTTTCCTGAAAGAACTTTGTTCAAGTCACCCTCTGTAGCTGGTTTCAAATAATTAATGTGTTTGAGGATGTTAACAACTTTGTTTCAGTTGATTTCAAAGAAGATTATGAAAGTCAGGTTGTATTGGAAATCTGCTAGCAGTTGAGTAAATTCATATACATAGCGTTGGGTAGAGCAGCACCTTGTGCTCTTTGCCTATACCATGGTGAGGCTCTGGCAGGTTAAAACTGCCTGGCTTCTGTAGGGGGGACTTGCCAGGGAGGGGTCATCAATGTTTTGCCTTGGTGGGGATGCTGCAGATGGCTCTCGTGTTTCAGGTCCTTGCTGGAGGCTTCTGGCAGATCACTTGCAAGGGATAGAAAAAGTACTTTCCGTTTCATGGACTTGGGAACAGGGCTGTCAGTGTTTCATTTGAACATCTGAGCTAGGCTAGCTAATTCACAGTGGGAAACAGTATAATGTATTATTCTTAGTTACAATGCCATAGAACCAAAGGATGTCTTTAAGGATGTCACTGAGAGAGTGGTCGGTCACTGGAACAGGCTCCCCAGGGAAGTGGTCACGGCACCAAGCCTGTCAGCGTTCAAGGAGCATCTGGATGACATTCTTAGTCACATGGTTTAGTTTTAGGCTGTCCTGCAAGGAGCAAGGAGCTGGACTTGATGATCCTTATGGGTCCCTTCCGACTTGAGATATTCTGTGATTCTATGATTTTGGGCAGGAGGATAGGTGAAACCCATTTTTTTTGTACTTAAATTAGCATGGAAACCATTTCAGGAGGGGGAATCAATGGTTGCAGGAGAAAACATTAATAAAGATAACCTCACTTGGGTTAGCCAGATACCTTATTTGTCATTAAATTATATAGCTGTCTTTCACTCTTATTGCATTCAGCTGTATATGTCACCTTTTCTGAATGGAAATGAAAACTGCCCAGCTGTGCATTAGTTGTGCTTGTAAGGCAAGTGTTGTGTTTTGCCAGGTAGAAGAGGCTTGTGATGAGACCTCAGCCCGGCTTGGTTCATTCCCAGCAGCTGTGAAATGCCGAGCAGTCACTGCCTGCGTTACACTGAGAACCACAAAATTGTGCTAAACTGCAGATTAGCTGAAGTGTTATCAGGATTTTACCCATACTATGACAGTTAGAGAACTGAGCCAAATATATATATACTTTTATTTTTTTAGACCAATTAGATGAAGAGACAACATGCAGGTATATGTAACTATATGAAAATAGTGTTGTGCTATTTCTTAAAGCTAATGAGTGATACTACTGTGAGTGGGGATGACTTGTACAATATATATTTGAGTATATATCACATTTTTACATGTATAGGTGTTGATGCTGACGGAAAGGAAAACCATATATATTGCTGTCTTCCAGCTTCCCTGGCTCTCTCTTTCCATGCTTAGTCAGTCGATGGCTTGAATTCCGTCTTCCTTGGCCCTTGAGTAAGGTGATCTGAGGGGGAAGTGTTCAAACTGCTTCCTAAGCTCAGGCAGAAGCTATCTCTCTGCTCACTGTCACAATATGTTGAATGATGAAAAGTTACAGCATTTCCTTTCAAAGCTGTTTTTCTTCCCAGTATCGCTATGGGAGAGCATTACTGACACGTTTGCATCCGTTGCAGGAATCTCGGTGGCCTTACTTATTTGGAGCGATCGTTGTTCCTTCATTGATACAAGTCGTGATTCTGCCTTTTCTTCCTGAAAGTCCTCGTTACCTCCTACTTGAAAAACATAACACGAGCAAGGCAGAGAAAGGTATGATGTGTTACTTCATTGCGACAAAGCATGTTTATTGTAGGGATGCAGGCAGGAAAATAATTCTGGTATCACAGTAAAAGCAGAATATTCCAATAGGAGAGATTCTCTTGGCAGTTTTCTTCCCTCACCTTTTTTGTTTGACTCTGTGTAAAAATAACTGTTGGTTTCATTTTTTTTTTTTAAATAAATTAATAAATTAAGTTCTCCAACAAACTAACCTGTATAGCGTTATGCATGGTGATACAAACCTAACCAAATCGCCCTGCTGTATGCAGGGCTCATTCAGGAGTGAGAGGTGATTTCGGTCTTCATGACTCTTTCTAATCTACAGTCTGTGGTTTGCCTAACAAAACCACCGATTCTGTGGCTGGGTTTTATTCAGTAGTCACTGTTTGACTGTGTGTTTCTGCAACTCAATAACCTCTGTAGATCTAATAAAAACCTCATACACCTATTTAACTGAAAATTCTCAGTGCTGCCATATAGCTTGCTTCAGTTGCACAGCCAAAGACCAGAATATTTTGTTCTTTCTCTAGGTCCTATGTATAAAAAAAAAATGCTTGTGTGATCACAGCTGCTGTATACTCTGCCCCACTAAAATTACTATGGTCAGTTGTTAGTTCCAATATATCATCATGTTATGATTGAGAGAATATTGAAAATCAGGTTCTCCTTATTACAGGGATGCATTAAAAATAGGAGTGTACACAGAAGGAAGGAGCCTGATTATAATATCAAGATGTTTGCAAAACGTAACTGAGCTTTGAAACATATTCCTAAAAATTTGAATATAACTCTTAACATTTTCAGTCAGTAAAATTACCTGTAAAGTGTGAATCAGTCCCTAAAACTTAAATTTAATACTCTTTTTGCATGAAATAATGCAACTCACTCTATCCTGTTTCTTCTACTATGAAACGAAAAACTGGCTTTTTTGTTCTGATGAGCGCTCTGAAGTAGCAATGGCACCACACTAGTGGAGACTCCCATGTTGTCTCAGTTTGGTGTTGAAGAATTTTGTAAATTTTGGAGCCTCAAACACTTAAAGATACAGTAGGATGTTCAGAAAAAAAAAAGGAAAATGAAGAAAAAAGGAGAGAGTAAAAGCGACAAGGGTTTGGGGAGAGTTCCTTAGCTTTACGGAGTCAGGAGAGATTTGGTGAGGCACAGAAAGGCTTTTCCAGGGACGGCGAAGGCAAGGGCTTGCCCACCAGCCATGGTCTGAGCACCCAGCAGGAGCGCAGTGGTGAGCAGCTTGGGGCTGGCTGTTGGGTGGTAATTTCTGCAGCTCCACTGCTGGGCTGGGAAGAAACGCCTGTGGGTGCCAAGTTTAAACTGGCTCATTTCTACCTGATAAAATTGTAAATGTATTTCTGGAGCTATGGCTGGCAAAGAGTCTGCATCTGCGGTGCCATTGCATAATGTCACGCTCGTTCTAGGGATCTGTCGGAAATACTGCCACAGTACCTGGAAACCTCAGCACTGACAGTGAAGCTGGGCCTCTTACAGGCAGAGTTTAAAAATTGTAAAAAATTGGCAGTAAAGTAACACCACCTGCCTTGAAATTCACACCATTTACTGTTGCTGGTAATGGGCCAACTGCAGTCTGGGATGTTTTCAGTAAACGGGTTTTGATAAATGATCTGAAAGCTGATCTAGAAGCATTGGAGGTGGATTTTGGACCAGAAGACATCAGGAGAGCAAAGTTACCCTCACCTTACTTGCTAGTTGAAGGTCAGTGAGCTGTAGCAATGGGCTTGCTGGTTATGGGAAAGTGGCTTTCATGAGCCACCTGAAAGACTATAAATTTAGACGCGTGGAGAAAAAAGAGGAAGCTGATATAAAAAACTTCTCAAAGTAACCGCTTATCAATAGAAGCTTTTGAACCTGATTGATTCTAAAATAAAAAATTAATACAGGGATAAATTGTAGTACAGAGTGGAACTCATTTTGAGTGTAGTCTACAGAGCTATCAAAACAGCTAGGGACTAATGATGCAGGACAGAGATTTGCAAGGGACCGTAGGGCAGTGAGGTGTATACATCCTCCTGAATTTCCCTCCCATTCCTTGTGTATCAAGCAGCCATGCTTCTAGAATTGGCCACCTTAAGGTAGTGTGTCAGATATCAGCTGCAAAATAGGTAAGGATGATTCTTAAACATAGCTTTAGAGTTCATAATCCATAAAATCCACCTGTAAGGCAGCATAGATCATATCATCCTATACTTCTGTGCTATAAGTATCCACATGACTTATTATGAAGCATATTAGGAACACAAGTAATTTTCTTTACCATTGCACATCCTCTGTAATCCCTCTCCTAGTGTAGATTTGCAAGTGAGAGTATCGTTGGATATCTATTCACCATGGGGGTAGGTGGGGAAGAAGTTGGGTTGTTTCATGCAAGGACTGGGCAGAGGACACCTGGGTTGTTAGCCCGGAGTGATGGGCTTTGGAGTCCTCCTCCCCACCCCAGGGCACTGGAGAAATCCAGCTTAATCTGGAGAAATCCAGATTAGGCACGAGCCAAGTCTCCGGTAACCGGAGTAATGCAGTGGAATAATGAAAGCGAATGGGGGGGAATTCACAAAATAGGAGGGCTGTGAATCAGCAATCAAGAAAAATCACCTGGATGTTAGCATTATCTGCAGAAATGGGGGAGGAAAAGCTGGAGTATTAGGGAGACTAGAGGAGTTTGTGGGTTATTAAAAAAAACCTACTAAGCCATATGATGACAATGCGGTATTCTCTATTTTAATGATGACTACAGTAATACTTTTGAATTATTTGCTTCTTTGGTTAAATCTGCATGTTAATATCAGAAATGTGCAAGTCTTCCTTCTGACTAAATTATTTTTCTTCCCCCTAAAGGATCAAGGCTATTCATGCAAATATGCATTTCACTGTGGATTGTATCTTGCTGGAGAAATAGAAAACTGTTATTGGTAAAAGGTCTGCTGTATTTAAGGCAGAAAACCACATTAGTCTTTATAAAATACTCTAAAATGTACGTGTATATCAAAGCTTCTAAAATGGAGATGACAACATTAACCTTCCTAATTGTTTTAGAGCAATAAAAATCTAGTGGGATAATGTAGGTCACTGAGTTTCCACAAAGTTCTGCTCCTGCTCTCATCCCCTCCTTTTCTTCTGTCCTCAGGAGATAGATAACCAGACTATAACTACCGAAAAGCAAGCAGCCTCATTCTCTTTTTTTGGGCAGATGCGTAAAAAAGCATGATGCCTTTAAGTGGCAAATAAGAGACTGAAAGAGGGAGAAGGACCAAAATGTTTTGCGTAAGTGATGAAAAAAGAGAAGGGATAAGGTTAGAGCAGGCGCACAGCGAACATAAACCATGCCACCACAAGTGAAGCTACTCCGTGAGCACGGGAGTAGCGAGGGCTCGGATGAGCGATGTCTCCTGAGCTCCACTGACGGGGATCCACCCAGTTCCCTGCTTTCCGCTTTCTAGCAGTGCGAACGGTGCACGCTGTGGGTGGCTGAGCCAATCTCTGGCTCATCAGCCGTTTGGACACCGTGGCCGACTTGCAGTTGTCTGCTGTCAAAAGCAATGCTAGCAGCTGAGCTCTGCTTGTCCTCCTGGAGGTCACCATCCTGTATCTGACTCCCTGGGACCAACAGGAGCTGAACTATCTCCTGTATCCCTGCCTTGCTGCTGAACGTGGGAGAAGTGATTTGTGTGTTTTGGGGGGAGAACAATGGTAGGGAAAGAAGGGAGAAAAATGCCTGACGTTTAACTGGTGTGATCCTTCTTTGTAATGCTCACCAGACAGTGGAGGAGAAATGGGTATTCAAGTGATTGAGGAGGACGACTTTGGAAGGAGACTGTTATGCAGTTGCTAGAGAGCAGTGGGAGTGAAGAGTAACAGGGATAGAAACAGGAAGAAAAAGAAAAACCTGCTGCTATAACTACATCAGGCAGTTTACCATCCAAGTTCTAGGACTGTAAGACAGGAATTTGACATTAGTTGTCTATTAGTTGCATGCCAAGTGGACCCCTGATCTGTGACTGTGGCTGTGATGCAATATAAATTAAAACAGTTGTAGCAGTGTGATAGAACAGGTTTATGACTAACTACATTGGTTATAAACACTCTCAATTGGAGAGTTGATGCGTCTCTCTTGAAGAATACTGGGACAAGGAGGAAACCTGAGTTTTCAATGCAGCTACAATAGCATGTCATGTAAATCAATACTGGAATTCAGCTGGCATCCCAGCTTGCCAGAGAACAAGAATATTGTTATGTCTTAAGGGTCAAGTAACTTAGACATAATGTCACAGTAATATCTGTTGGTGACATACAAAATCCATTCATCTAGTATGTTCAGCCATGCATTAAAACTCCCATGCTTACGAAAAAGGCATTATACCAGGTGTTACGAGAAGCATAGATTTACATTCTTAGAAAGGTGCATTAGAGTTGATACCTTTTGATGTGATAAAAGAGCGAGACCTTTCCTAATTTTAAAAAGCATGTAGCTAATCTTTTACAAAACCCTTCATGGGGCCCACATGGACAGCAGAGACATTAAAACCAGCATTATGGCAGGAACAAATTGCTGCAAATTCAGTGACTAAATGAAGTTGTTATGGCTGATAACAAAGACTTCTATGATTTTTTTTTTTCTTTTTTTTGCTTAGCTGTGCTTTTTGTATGTCTCAGCATTATAAGCTATGCTTATGGGAAGGGAAGAGGCAGCCATGAGTACTGCGCTTCCTGGCTTATGGCACAGACTCCAGCTCAGATGGTTGCCAGCTGCCAAAAGCTGGAGTGATCGTGGTGTGTCTTGTTTTTAAGCTTTTCTTAAACCTCCCATCTTTTACAAAGGATAATTGGTTCACTGGACCTTTGATACAACTCGATTTACCAATTCTTGTGTTGTTTTTGGGTGACATGTGGATATTTTGTTTTACCTATACATCCGGGCTAGTCTCAAGTGAACCTGAACAGGCCTGGTTTGTATTGATGGTCTGTTAAAGCAGATGTAAGAACAGGTAAAGATGTAATCCCAAGATGGATGATAATTCACAGAAGGTCTGTGTGTTCCTTTACTTAGAAGAAGGAGGTGACACATCGGAAAAGCCTAAAGCCTTTTGCTTGCAATTGCATTTACTGAATTGGAATAGCAAATTTGAGATTTAATCTTAAAATTTTCTATGCTACATGCTAATAGTTAATTAATATTTTGCTAGATTTAAATAGCTATTTACATCTCTTCTGGCAAGGTACATCTAAATTATTATTTCGGCTATTCGGTACTCTAATAAAATCAGTGGTATATGAAAATAACTGTTTTTTCATTTTGCCAATTATTTTTGTGTTGACATGAAGTTACTACAGGGAAATTACTACAATGCAAAAGCATTGAAGTTGGGTGAACTTTTTGCAAGCACTGAGGCAAACAGCGAGGCACCCCATATGTCTACTGCTGCTCGGAACAGCAGCCACTGTTTTAAAGACAGTACCGACCTGATTTCATTCCGAGTTTTGAACCACTTTCAAATGTTTCACCTTCACTTAGCTGAGATGAATAAAAGCTGGTGGTATAAATGGAAGGGTTTCCTATCTCCATTCTGACTGGAACCATCCACTTCTTTTGCTGTTTATAAAGGCAGTGTGCCAGCTTTTGAAAGATGAGCACCTAGGACCTTCTGATCCAAGGGAATGAAAAAGAAATCTGGAAAAGGTCTGAAAGTTGCTAGAACTCTGTAACTCCTTAGATGGTTTTAAGCATGACATAAAAATAAGACTTCCCCATAGAGAGAAATAGCCAGTCACGGAGGGAAGTGAGTCATTGCAGTGGGGTGAGGAACGACTGCTGGGCTTCTCAGTGCCAATAATGAAGGGGTTTAAAATGTAAAATGAATAGAACTGAACATCGCACATTGAAAGGCCTTTGAGTCTTCCCATCTCCCTGCTAATGCAGAATTTATTTCCACATTAATTATGTATAAAACTGTGATTCTTACTGTACTGAAAAACTGCTAATGGAAGAAAATTAAAGATGTGTTGAATAGCAGGAAAACATGTTTTTCCAAGACTGAGTTTTGTCTACTCAAAACTATGCTTATACAGCATAGCATTTTCCTAGACTTTCTTGGCTTGTTGGTAATTTTAAGTGTCTGCTGAAGTTTCCTAGTGGCATTTACATCTCTGGTCCTAATATCATGGAGGGAAGAAAAAGAAAGCAGGTATCTATTTTTCTTGCCTTCTACTCGGTAATTTCGGTAATTGCAGTTTTTTACTTCCTGGTCCCTCTAGAAACACAGCAAGCTCCCTTATGCAGAAAAGGCAGATTGCTTTCTTTTTACTTGACTGCACCTATATTTTTGACTTGTGTGCCCTACAGGAATGCCAAGGATTCTAAGGACAGGAAAAATAAATAAAATTGTGCAATGACCTAATTCACACTGATAAACCAGATGCTTAAAAATCTGAGAGAATCAAACAAGAGTATGGTGATATATGTCTGGTTGTTGTTTGCATCTTTATCTGAATTTTTTCTTTATCAGTGCTCTAATAGTACTGAGGAAAGTGTAATTTAAGCATGAGACGTTGACTGTAACATACCATAGGAACACGTTGTTCTAATTTTACATTTCTTATTGTAGTCTTTAAATACATCACGCTCATTTTAACAAGCTTTTAGCATGTCATTTAATAATAAGTGGGCAGTGGCACAAGGACAAAACTCAGAAGCTTAAATTCTGGGATTTGAGGTCCGAATTTGTTAACCTATTACTGATTGTAAGGCCTACGTGAAAAGATAAATCTCATGCTGTTTCCGAAGGATTTAAAAATTCTGACCTCTCCTCTCCCAAGAGAGAAACTGGATATCAGAATAAATAAATGTTATGAATTGACTCAACACCCAGAGGTGGTCAGTGTTCATCCCTTAAAAACTCATCCTTCTTGTTAAGCAGGGTCACGTAGAGCCCATTAAAATGCAGTAGATGTGCTTACTGCATCTGAAAATCTTGGCTAAGAGCTCAAGTTCGTTCCCTGTGCTGCCAGACTGGGAGCAGGCAGAGCGCACAGCTTTGTACATTCGCCAAAGGGATGGAGAAGGATGCTCCGGGGCAGCCACCAGTTTATTTGTGTGACCTCTCCCTCACAACATTGAAATGGCACTACTTGGCCTTTTCACCTACTGGCTAAAGTTAAATTTTATAATTTCAGAACCGAAATGGAGTCCAGGCATTTTAATCATGACTAGTCAGTGACTCGGGCTTTCTTAACCATCCAAGTCCTTTTTACGATCCCAAAGAACGTATACTTACTGAAAAATGCAAAGGTCGTTTATTTATAGGCAGTATTATGCAAAGCCGTGGATAAGAGAAAAATGGATTTGGCTCTTAGGAGAACTAAGTCAAGTTATTCACTTAATAAAAATAAAAATTTTATGTGACCTGCTGTGTAAAGGATTGGTTTTAGAGTTAGCATCCTACTGGGTTGCACAGCCTTGTTGCATGGGTATGTGTTATGTAATTGTTTCTCTGCAGTCATTCCAAGATGCTGAGCATTTTAGACATCTCTTAAAAACCCAACCCCTGGGGTATGTTCATAAGATTGTGATGAAGGTATCATCAACGTATACAGTATCTGTAAAACAAGGCTGATGGAGATACACCACCTCCATCTGTTTGTACTACCTCTTGGAGGAGGTGTGAGATGGAGAGCTTTTATTATTCACTGTGGAAGGGTATCTCAGGAAGTCACTAATGTGCAATAATATGATATTAAATGGTGTTTTTCTGGGGCGACGAGTTTAGTTGTTTGCTTACATTTGCCAGGTAAATTCACTCTCGTGTCTCCAGTGTTGACAAGTAGAAAGTCTTGAACTGCTCTGGGTAATTCTTTCTAATTTTAATCATGTTGACATAGTGAATTGTTGTCTAAAGAGGTGATATGAAGAGTAATAGCTATTCCTTTCAAATGTCTGCCTTTTCTTCATTTACCACTTACATATGGTTTTACATGTTATTACTTCTCTATACAATCTCTAGCAATGAAGCCTGCTATATTGTCTGGCTACAGAAGTAGCCAAGTCAAATAACGTTGAAAACTACTTTGCTGTTAAACCGTTTTTTCAGATCCCATTTTCCCACAAAGGGTTTTGACTCTGCACTGGACCTTCGGCTATATTATATATGAAATAATATAAGGAGAGATTTGGTAGGGTGCCAAATAATTTATATTCTTGCTGTAGTTTCTGAGACCAATTGCAGGGATGAGCCAGATCATACCCAGAGCAGAATGATATTGTTGGCAGAAGAATAATTAAGTTGTAGCCCATGTATGTCTCCTGTTTGTCACACATGTCCATTTCTATGAAACAAGTCTGTTATAAATGCACATAGTGCACTTATAAACTAAACTACATGTCCTGTCTTTGTAGCATTTCAGACCTTCCTTGGGAAAGATGACGTGTCTCATGAAGTAGAAGAAGTTTTAGCAGAGTCTCGGGTCCAAAGAAACACCAAGTTAGTGACAGTACTTCAGCTCCTGAGAACCCGCTCTGTGCGATGGCAGGTCATTACCGTGGTCGTCACCATGGGCTGCTACCAGCTCTGTGGACTAAATGCTGTAAGTGTCCTCCTTCAGGCCATGGCATCTCCTGGGGTGCTCCTTTCTTTCTTTTTAATACAAGGTTTGTGCTATACCATTTGGCAACCTCTATGACTTCCTATTTTTGGCTGTTTCTTATTAGTAATGATTTTGTTACACCAGCATGTGGAAAAGGTCCACAGAGAGCTGTATCGTTTGGGATTTTTTTAAGCAAAAAAACAGGGGAAGCTATGTTGGGTTAACTTTGGAGGAATACATGAAAAGGTAGCACAGATCAGCAAAGAGTGTGCAGCTTCTGCTTCTGATACTCAGATTCTCTGTTTGTGTTCAGTTAAGATCTGGTCTGATAGGTAAACTTGCTCTTCAGTAGACATTTCTGCTTGGATTAATTCAGTTTTGTACTTAAGCAAAAGTTCCTGTAAGTGATTTTAAGAGGTTGCACTGGGTGTTTGATTTTTGTTGTTGTTCCATACAATTTGAAGAATAAACTGTGTTTCAATATGCCTTTCTTGGAAAGTGAAGCAAAAGAGGAAAAAAGGCGCAAACCAGTCAATAGCGAGAAGTCTTGCTGACCATTAATGTGTTGGAGGCTAATAGATATCAAAGTCTCCTCTTCCATCTGTCTGAGCCTATTGCATCACCTAGGAGAGGGTCACAGGACAATTTAGATTGGAAGGAGGTCATATGGTCCAACCCCCTGCCCAAAGCCGGACTGACTTCAGGGTGGACTCAGGCTACTGAGGGCTTTGTGCAGGTGAGTTATAAATGTCTCCAAGGTTGAAGAGTCCACAACCTCCCTGGGAAACCTGTACCGGGTGTTTTCACCACTTACATTGTGAAAAGCGTTTTCTTTATATCCAGCCAGAACTTTCCTTGCTGCAGCTTGCGACGTCCGGATTAGATGGTTTACATTGCACAACATGAATGTTCTCATGCAGTGCCTCAGAGCAAAAGGGCTTTTTGTCACAGTTCAAAGGTGTTAATTGCTTATGTATATGAAAGGCAGTATTACCGCTGCTGAAAGGAGCTCTTACTGTGGCTTTGTGCATTACAGTATCCTTCAGCTATTTTTTTCCCCCAGGGCAGTGATAAGTAAATGCTTCTGAAATCCAAGACAACTAGTTCAGGCTTATCTCTGGTATCTCTATAGCTTTAAAACTCCTAATACAAAGTAATTTGTCCAAGACTGTTAGAGAGATTAATGCAATTAGAACTCTGGTATCTAAAGTTTTTAACAAAATACTAGGAGGAAGCTAGAAGATTTTTTAGTTGTGTGGAATGAACTATAAAAATGTTTGTATAGGTGGTGTTTTCTTCTAATTGTAGGATTTCTGTGCTAATGGCAGGCTATTTTGTTCCTCATTTTGGATACTTTTTTAAGAAAAGAAATGGAATTGTCTTGTTATCCAGTCTTTCTAAGATTTATCAGTGTATAAGTGAAATAAAATGACTCTTATAGTAAGAAACAGACTGTTAAAATAATGAAGCATATTGCCTAAAAAAAAAAAAGAGAATGCCACAGCTAAATTTTCAGGGGAAAGGGTTTTGTGGCTTTGAGGATGTTTAATAGATGACGGAAATTGTCCAGTATCCCATGGTAGAACAAGCCACACTCTTATAGCTTGAGGGGAGGCGTGAGGGGATAGTGAGACATGTCCAGTCCAAAATGAACACCAGAATTGTTTTAAAGTGTCATTAGGTGGCCCGTTTGTGAAAGTGTGCCTCAGAAAACCTCTTCTTGTCAGGAAACCTGTGTATCAAGTTGGCTGGTTTAAGCCTTACCTTTTTTTTATTATTACTTTGTTTCTCCTCCCATATAATGCCACTAAACATGAAAAAAAAAACTATTCACACAAAATTTGTATTCTGAAATAGATTTTTTTTAAATAGTTCATCCAGGAAAAACAAACAAAGTATAAGAGAGGTCAAGAGAAATAGTTGTACCAGTTAAGGACCAGGTTTCAATTCCTTGTCTCTTCTGTGTGGCTTTCCTGGCTGATCTTGCTCAAGTCACCTGAAGATTAGAGGGCAGGTACAGGTGTGACAGAAACTGCTGAACCCGGGTCTTGGTTTGCCTGGTTGCATCTGAGCTAACCTGCTGGGTATGAGCCAGCGTCACCAAGGTTTAACTGCCTGCAGACGCTTTCTTCTAACTCACAGCTCCCGTAATTTGCTTTGTCTGTAGTGCCCCGTTAGTCAGTCTGGTCTCTTCCACAACTACCATCTGGGCAGGGCATATGGAAAAGTTGGACTTCTTTCAGGCGAGAGTCTCAGGTCAGTCTCCGGGGAAATTACCAACTGCTAGACTTCTGTAGTCATCCTGCTGGTATCTGAGAACACTTGCTTCCTTTTAAGGTTTTTACTTTACCATAAAAATTTGTTCTGCTTAAAACCAGTGCATTTGTTGGTTTCCACACGGAACAGAAATAATGGTGAAGCCCTGATCATATTAATGTATTAAATTATAACAAAATTCTGGACAGTCTGACCTAAATTGACATCAATAAATGAATCTGTATTAGCCTCTCTCTTTTCATCTGATAAAATTTATCTGTGATAAATAATTTATAATAAATTTATCTTCCGCCATTGTAATTGAGTTCTAAAGAAGACACAAAATGACAGTGAAGTTCTCACTGGTGAACTTTATCCTTTTTCATGTCAAGAAATATACTGTACTACCTAGAGCTTTAAGAGAGTCATTCCCAAGTGGGATCCCTAGGCTTCGGTGGGGTCTGGCCTTAAGGTAGAGGGCTGCAGTTAAATGGCAAGAAATCATGATGGGGATGGGGGTTCGTGCAGCAATGCATGTTTTTGTCTGCAAAACATCTACCATAGTGTGTTCTTCACATTTGCTATGGAGAAGACCTGGCATCAGGTAGTGTAGGAAGGGATGAGTATGCAGTGTGCAACACATGGTGTATGTCTGTGGTGTTGCCCATTTTTTTTTTTTGTTGTTTTCCTGTTGAAGACTTGAATTTCTTAGAAAGAAATGTATGTAGGGAGCTGGATGAGATATAAAAGGACTGGAAATTTGAGTCAATGCTAGAGGGGTCAATGGTGTGAGAAAGTTTGGGACCACTGATAATGCATAACACGTGCCACTTTAAGCTAAGAGCTTATAGGAGTAAAACTTTATGATAAGCAAAGAAAGCAACTTTCATGCAGCTAACTGTAATCTATAGACAAGAATGCTAAAATGTTACCTCCAAAGTCACAGAAATCAGACTGTTCCTCATGGCAGCTGTTTAACTGACCAAAGTGGCGAAGTTTTACTCGAGCCTGTGAAGCAGCAGCAACCCACCATGGACATAGGAAGCCAGATTTCCCTGTGTTGATTTGGACTCGACAGTAGTTGTTTCTGTGGTTTTGGACCTTCTGCCCTATTTTCCATTCCATTCTTTCATTCCAAAGCTTTTAGCGTAATCATTAGTTAATTTTGTTAGCTAATGAAATCATTAGGTAATAAAAACCATGTCAGAAAAAGAACTTAAATGAAAGTAGCCATCATTAGCCTAGAAAGTTTTTCTCAGTAATATCCTAGAGCAATGCATTTCCCTGTTTAATGACACACAGGCTGAAAAACATTCACTTCTGTTGTTTTGAAATGTGTACATCTTGTTATTTTTTTACCCTGATTTATTTTTGTGCTGCTACAGAGACTAATAAGACAGTGAACCTCATCCTGTCTTTGCTCTGCCAGTTTTTTGATCTAGCTGGTTTACTGCCACTCTTAGCATCAATGGTCAGTCATGCTCTTCTGTGAAGCCACTTGTGAAATATCTTACATTCCAGTTGTTCCATTCGGACAAATTGCATTCAGGAGTTGTCTGATTAAGAGGAGCTTTGGCCTCTTTCTTCTCTTTCAAGGTCTGCATACCTGCAATATCACCATCATTTTTAGAAGCTCTACCTGCTATGTAAAACTGATATTAAGAATGAAACACCTAAATTACATGGTTTCTAACTTTCATTGCATGAAATTTTCAATCTTGTAACTTGTCGTATATTACTTTTGTCATGATTTTGCGCTATCTTGAGTTCCTATATACTGGATAGGAGTATGGGATGTGAATAGGTTGTCAGAGTACTGGGTCCCCAAAAATTTATCAGTGGGCGTAAACATTTCAGAGGGAATTGGGAGCTGATCCTTGGTTTTGCTTCAGTCTGTGCTCTGTATCAGCAAGGCTAATGAAATGCACAGTTAACACCAGCACACACTGCGTGAAGGCAGATTACTTCATATAGAGAAGTTTGCTTCTATCGCTTACTGTCACTGCGTCTATTCTGGTGAGAGCCAATGTGCCAGCAGTAGGCATAAAAGTCTTCAGTCAGCTTCTCTTTATCTGCAAGGTGTTATAGCTGACTTCTTAGTACTTGGTATTTTTTTTCTTTTGGTTTATGTAAATGGTTGGATTTTCCTCTTCGGTCTGGGACAAGCAGCTTTGCTGAAGCGCTAGTTGGGAATTTAAATTACTTTTTTTTTTTTTTTTTTTTTTTTTTACAAAGCTGATGAGTTAGTAGCTTGATGAAGAGATGCAGCATGTGCATAATACACTGGCACGCAGCAGGGCTTTCTCCATGAGATCGAAACACTTCCATTCATCAGACAAGTCTTTTCTTTAGCTGTGCTTGCCCTGTTAGGGCTAGTCACATGGACAGCATATGGGAAAAAAATTATCACTGCTACTTTTATGCTTAGTGCCATTATTATCTCTGGCTTTCAGTTTTGTTGTCACAGGTAATCAGCTGTAGTTTAGAACTTTATTTTCTTCAGATAATCAGTTGTTTCAATTGTTTTTCATCTTCTGTAGTAAATCAGTTGGCTTTTCTCTCTCCAAGGCAGTCTCTACTTGTTGCTTCCTTTGGGCAACCAAAATCATTGGCTAGTTCTTTGTTGTCACCTTGAGTCCAACGGTATGGTTTTCAGACTTCATCTGTGATGTGAGTGGGGCTTTGATACTTACCAGACTTGTTATTTTAAAGTATTACCACTATATAGTCTCTCTGGATATCATCACCACTGCATACAGTTTTACTGACCAAACACAAAAGTCTTCGTCTAAGCTGGTAGCCCCATGCTCCCTGTGTTTCTCTCCAGTAGTGACAGCTCCTTCTGGCCAATGATTCATTTCATCCTAAAAGCAGCTCTTTTGCTTTTCACCAAGCAACTCTCACTCTAAAAGTATCTTTTCTTTCTGCTGATAATAAAGAGAGATTAGGGCGATGGCTTGACTGCAGATGTCCATGCTGCAGTGAGGTTAAAGTGAGATAAATCTCACACCTTCTGTCCAAAAAGGAGCAGGTTCTGCAGTGCCTCTCAGCATCTCTTTCCTGTTCTCTCCTCTTTTGTTACCTACCATTGAAGTATTCCATAAAGCTACCCACAGCTGCTTTTTAACCAGTGTGGCTCAGCCACATGAAATCTATTTGTATCCTCTTGTTCAAGCTTAAAGTGAGTTTCCTTGATTTACTCCTAAGTGAATTAAGCTAAATTGAGTTAAAGCTGCTTGTAATTCTGCCTGGATCTGCAAGCAGAAGTACAGCTGTGTTGTGACTAATGCACCTGAGGTTTGCACCTTCCCTTCATTTGTTGTCCTGCCCAGCCCTTGGTCATTTGGGAGTGCTCAGTATTTTAACAAGTCTGGTCTCTGGCAGATCAGATGCTCGAACTGAACACGAGTATATTGTAGTTCAAGCCGTAATAATTAATAACTCATTTTCCTCTCTCTGATACAGATCTGGTACTACACAAACAGCATCTTTAGCGAAGCTGGGATCGATCATGAAACAATCCCCTATGTTACCCTAAGTACTGGTGCTGTTGAGACTGTGGCTGCTGTTTTTTCTGTAAGTATGGTTATAAAAATCCATTAATGTTCTTGACATTTCTGTTACTGATTTTATTTCCTTATACAGGTTAAAATATAAGCAGAATAGTATATTGAGGATTAAATGTAATGGCTGATAAAGCAATTGAAAATGTTATTTCTAGGTTTAATCCTAAACCTGGTTTTGTGGCTTGGGAATTTTGTTTTAAGAAGATGCTCTCTAGTTTTAGTTGTATAAAAGGAGCACAAAAAGTTGATGTATCCTGAGGTGCTTTGTATGAATGAAGAGCAAGAAGGCAGGAACAGCAAGGCCCAAAGTATATTAAGTGATGACTCACAAATGATTTCACCTGGTAGGATGACTTTACCTGGTAGCAGTTTATTCACATCTCAGAGCCTTCTTGTGTACCTGCTGGGAAGTAATTTAAAAATATGGGAGTAAATGTTTGTAACCCAGCTCATTGGAGAAGCAAGCCAGCCACTAGAGCAAGGTTGTCCTGTTCTGCTATCTCATTCACCGAGGGCAAGCAAGCATCCTTTCATAGCACTCCTAAGCAGGTTGTGTACCTCTGCTATGCACTGAACGTAGAGGAAGATGTTAAGAGAAAAAACTATCCATGCGCATTATTTTCTTTGCTATTTCAAACTGGAAAAGATGGGGAAAAAACATACACTAAATGAGCAAACCAACCTGAAAGTCTTAGTAGGTGAATACACAATTATTTGCTAAAGGAAATATATTTCTGTTTGCACTGCAATAAATCAGAAACAATGGAGAGGTCTTTGGAATGAAAAGTTGCAAACAAGCAAATACTCTTTCTTAATTTTTCTCTTTTTTCTTCATATATTCTATACCAACAGTGTTTGCACAACACTGGGCACACCACACAAGCATTTTTAAATGTCATAAGAATGATTTTGGTAAAAAAGTCCTTTCCAGTGGCAGAGCAACTGCTTATGACCTATAAGATGTTAAACTAAATCCAGCTATCAAGTATATTTTCTTATAGTCTAGGACGTAAGGACACTCAAAGGTCATAGAGGTCTTCTTTTGATCTTTGTGAATTTCCACAAATCTATTTTGGAGTAAACCATCTTTTATTTTTTTTTTATTTAAGGGTCATTCTTTTTAATAAGTGGAAGTAGTGAAGTATGGAAATCCCTACCTCTTACAATTTCTTCTTTGTGATACTGCAGAAATGCTTCTTCATTTAAGATATAGGTAAAAATAATAATGATAATTCTACCAGTGATTTAAGTGAAGAATACACCTCTCTTTTGTGGAAATGGATGAAAATTACATGGAGATGATTCCATGATATTAAGGCCATTCTATAAATAGGGTCTGTCATCTTTTCAGTTCCTTCTGTGCTACCAGTTTGCAGGGCTTATCCAGAGCACACTGTTCATACATAACGAGGTGGATGTGTCTGCTTTGGTTCCTGGTATGTGCAGTAACTTTTTTTATGCTCAAAAGGAGTGTTTGTAATACTTTTTCTGTTTAAGCTACTTGCTGTGCCTCTGGAAATGCTCGTGTATCAATATCTCTCCTCCCTTCAAGTTTGCTCTTTCAGTTCAAGAGAAATGCTGCTTTGTAGCCTTAATTTTATTTCAGCAATCTTCATAAATGTTTCATTGCTGCTGTTTAAAGGCACAACAACATGAATTTGGTTCTTCAGTTGAAGGTTTTGCAGCTTCTCATTTCTAAAAGTAAATTCCTCTAAATTTTTTTCATGCCTAGAACTAAGGATGGGGTGATTTCCTCTGACTCTGAACCTCTCAGCTGCTCTTTTTGCCTTGTTTTTTTTTTAAATGTATTTGACAGCATTAAATATTAAGTCAGGTGCATATGTCTTATGTATTAGAGGGAAGAAAGGAAGAAGCAGAAGAGAGCGAGGGGAGAACTTAATTTTCCTGGTATTTTTTTAATGTATTATGCTTGCTAGCAGAAACCCAATTTTACTAACAGTAAATTCCAGGATCTCAGTAGATACTCCTATCAGTAACTGGAGGGTTTTTTTTCCTGTAAATGAAATAGCTATCGGAGAGGTCCACAATGGAATCACGTACCATCTCTGATCATGATACATATGTTAGGTGGTCATGAGACTCTGTGCCTCAGTAAGAATACTTGGGGTTCATCCATTGATGAGCCCCTTATGAATGCTAAAGGAAAAGATTGAAATAGATACATTTCACAGAGAAGCAAAATCATATTTAGGAGATAAAATATCATTCAAACTGTGGAAAATTTTGAAAGTCTCCCTTTAATGTGTCTCCTGGGAACATCAGCATTAATAGTAACAATCTTGATGTGTTCCTTGAGGAAAGGCAAACAGCATCCCATCCTTTTTGTAGCTCTGTGTTGCCTCAGCTCATTTGATATGCCTGCTAGTAGCAGGCTTTGCCTACAGCTCCATCCCTCTTCTCTGGAGCAAAAGCCACATAAACAAGACGTTGAAAATGAAACATGTGCATCATTGTTTTCCTGTCATTTACATAATTTGGCTGCAACTCCTGCTTACACCATCACTTCTTAGTTTACTTCATGAAATTCCTGTGTTGCAGCATTGCATACTTAGTGCCCTGGCTTCTCCCTGGGGAGCAATAGAAACTTTCTGTATGTTTTTTGGTTAACTGTAGACTTCTCCACCCATTGTACTGCACACAGATTCAGTTTAGAGGGCTGGCTAGACAAGCTACTTTTTAATGAGAGGGCCCATTAATTTCTGTTTGCTTTTGAAGAAGTTTGATATCCTCTGGAATGCAATACTAAATAGATTTCCTACTCATAGACATGTCACAGCAGTAAGTTACCTCACCTGATGCCATGCTTTAAAGCAGGATGGACTATACCTACATAACTCCCTGGTAAATACGTGTTTATTAGAAATCTGTTCTTTAAAGTCTACAATAAGGGGACTCTACAAACTTAGTTATTCTTTAGTAAGATTGGTTAGTGTGGCTTTTTTGTAATTTTTAGTAACTGAGGTTAAATTAATTTAGTTGTTGACTTACTCTTAGCAGACAGAAAGAACAATTTGCCAGGGCTTCTTATTGGCAAAGCAACAGGCTGAATGGAAGGGGAGACAGAAGTAAGCGTGTGAAAAGGTTCTTCCCCCCTCCCCCCGCTCCATGAAACCAGCATAGAACAAAAGGGAATGTTATTCAAATTAAGCCTCCTGTGCCCAATTTTGCCATCTGTGGCACCAGATTTGGTCTTTATATAATGTTCACAGAAAAAGACTAGCTATGGCTATATTAAGATTACACCTTAAGCATTTCTCATAAGGTGATGCATCTAGGTGTTACTAATGTGCCTTCCAAAGCTTGTGACAGAGGAAAGCTGTGTGAAGCCTGGAATTGGTTAAAATATAATTCAGTAGTAGACCAGAAAAGAATATAGGAAATCCTTTGCAGTATCACACAGAACTCAAGGAAGCCAGCTTTCTTAGGTGAGATGATGAATTCTGCTTTGGGATGTCATGAAAAGGGGCTCTCAGACTTCTTCTGTGTTTCTTTAAACGTTAATAGATGGTAGCATACAAGAAGGGATTCCCTGCTTAGGGTGTGGCACATCCTGAAACAAGGGAGGTCCAGACACTTCCGTAAGTGTCCTCATCCCTAACACATTTCCTCCATGGTATCCAAAGGGTAATGCAAGATATCTCAGTTGAAACTCTGTGGCTCTCCTGGGGTCAGAACAGGAAGAAATACAGCCAGTGGAAAAAATGGGGTGACAAATACTTTCAGCTCAAGGGTTCTTAGGAAGTTTTGCTATAATTTGATTTTTAGTAAGACTTTCAATGCAGTCCCATGTGACGTTGTTTGCACTAGGTCAGAATCAGCCTTCACCTACCCATAATCCCCAATAGGCTGTAAGCAGGGAAGAGTACAAGAATGGGCCAAACATGGCATTTTCCCCTTTTGCTCCCCTCACCCTGACAAGCTGTTGCTCAAGGAGTACCAGAACTAGAAGGTAGTATCCTGGTCTTCCAGTTGCCTTGGTAAGAATTTTTTCTTTGAATTTGTGTAGTTACTTTTCATCTTTTATATGTTTTTAGAAACCAGAGATTCATAAAGCAGTGAATTTCACAGTTTAACTACATATCGTATGAAAAAGTCCCTCATGTTGAGATTAGAGAGTATAAGGTACAGTAGCTGTGGGCTGGATGGGTGGCTAACTGCAAAACTGTTCTTAGGGAGCAGCAATCAACACTTCACTGTCATACAAAGAATGAGATACTGTGGTGGTTTGCTCTGGATCAATTAATTATAAAAATATCCATTAATAATATGGTAGAGGTAACAAAGAGCCTTTTATAACTGACTGTGTCATCCAGAGTCTCCAAAGGGAGAAACTCAAAAGTATTTGAAAAAACTGTAGAAGATCATAAGAAATTGGGCACGTGGCCTGAAATCGGTAAGATGAAATTCAGCAAGGAAAGGTACCCAGTACTGCACTTTGGGAAGGAAAAAATCATATGCACAAATACAAAATGGCATGTGGAACTGCGTCAAAAGGCTGACTGAAGTCAAAATCTATCATGTTTTTCATTTTCTTTCTATCAACTCAGCTGCCACCCCAATAGTGAAAGTAGGCACACCAATCTGCACTGAGCAAATCTGTTTTGACTGTTCTTATCACCTTACTCTCCTCTAACTGCTGTCAGATGGTTTGATCCGTTAATAATTCATCCTAGTGTTTTAGGGGGGCATGAAAGCCAGACCCTGTCTTCCTTCTCCCTGCATAAAAGAAGATAGGTGCTCCATCTGGCCAGATCCAGAGCTCCCAAACATTGCCGTTGACTCACGAGATTTCTGGGATTTTCATTAATCATCATTATGAAAGCCTCATTTTAACTAATAAATTGTGAGGTGAAAAAATAGTCTTTGGTCAATATGTTACTGCATGTTTTTTGGGGAAAAAGTTACCTGGCAGCGAAGACTGTTAATTTTATCCAAGAGAAATATTTATGCAGCTCATCTTCTATAATTTTAAGGAGCCATAAGTAGTTGCCTACATGAGCAAACAGTTGGCTTCCAAAATTGCCTACCACACTAATTTGTTTGGCCAATATAAAATTTCAGTTACATGATTTTTTAGATGATTTGCATACGCTTTGCTGAGTCCTATGAAAGCACTGCTAAATATGTCTAATAAGTGAAATCCAAAAAACTACTCAGTGATTCATTTGGAGTATAAGACACTGAATTCTTTTAGATGCAGGGAGTCACTAATTACTCCCTAGTCACAAATTCATCCTCATTTCAGATCTCAAATGTAAATGTGTGCAAGCTTTATGGAGCAGATTTGAGTGGAAAAATACTGGGATTTATGTCACTGTATTGGGCAAAATGTGAGCAGAAAGAATCAGCAGTACAAAAAAGAGATACTGACCGAGCAGCTTCCCAGACCATGGTCTTTGTCGATGGTCAGAATACATGTGGGCACGTTTTCGCTGCAGGGTGAATTGCAGAGTGTGACTGTGTTAATGCATGCTACCTTAATCCACAAGCAGTCAATGGGGTCGGTTTTGGATAAAGACATTATTTCTTCTTAATCATTTTATTACACTTGGGCTCTTGGATAGACAAAGATTACACGTGTTGAAGTAACCATGTAGTGCCTTCTGGGAGAACAAGTCTCCTTATGGAGACCCAAGAAACAGTGGGTTAGAGACTGCATTTGTGTAGTACAAATCCTTCTGCAGGATATATTCAGAAATTGGAAGTTTTAAAGACTTATCTCCTGCTTTTGCATATGAAAAAAAAAAATTGTTTTGAGTAGGTTTTTTCCCCAGTCTCTTCAAGGCGATCTGCATCATCAGGGCATTCAAATATCATCATTAGAAAATACAGCACCAACCATGGTAATCTGTCATAGATCGAGGTCAAGATCTAGTCTAGCTTTTATAACATGAACCTGACACAAGTCAAAACTTAGTGCTTTTAAGAAATAAATCATCAACAGGAGGAGCTTTGCTTCAAAAATATCTACGATTTACAGAGATATAATAGGAATAAGGTAATGGGGTTTCTTTGTGCTGCCCTAAGGGCTGTTCCCAGGCACTGCTGAGGTGAAAGCAGCTGGCTAGAGCGAGTCCCTGCCTGGGTTACGTCTTGGTGGTGCTGGTCCAGCAGGCACTAAGTGTGAAGACCCTCTTCTGTGAATGGAAAATTTCACTGCCAAGTGAAGCTGATTAAGGATGCTTTACTACAAAATAATTTAGACTGAGCTTAGAAACTTAGCAATCAATTCCACCCTTTGACAGTAATGGCTAGCCTGGTAACCATAGAAGATGTGTAGGATCTTATCCTGTTGTGGCATTAACACAGATACAGGCAAAGGGGTGTGAGAGCCAGGGTAGGCACAGATTTATTTAAGGCTTGTGCTTATGGGGTCAAACCTGGTGCTAGGCTGCTAAATTCCAATTTAGGTACTTAAATAAAATAACCCATTTCTTTGTTTTACAATTGTATAATTCATACAGTAGATAAATGGATATACATAAAAGTATGAATCAAAAAGCAATTTGTAATCCTCAGTCTTCTGTTCCTCTCCTCTTTCCTGCGCACGAGATACTACACATTGTGTCATAAACAGAGCTGGCAGTGATATGAATGTGGTTATCCATTTCAATCCTGCTATTTAAAATGGAAATAACACAGAGTTAGCTTGTCACATTAAGTCTGAATCTAGACAGTCTTACTCAGACCTATATCCAAAATACGTGAGAAAAAAAGTTGTGACTACTCGATGTCGGCATATAGATCAAACTTCTTTACAGAGCTGAGACATCAAGAAAGTCTAATAGAGTTTTCTTAGTATAATAAGTAGAGAGTAGTATTCAGTGACCTCCCATTTGGGCTGTAGAACTTGCTTACACATTCATTTTATCCAGAGAAGCTTGTCTGATCGTTTTTAATGCACTCTGCTTTCCTTAAGTCAGTGCCAGTATTTGCAACTGACTCAAGTGAAATGATTGACATTTGCTTTTTTAACTTTATGCACAAGTGTTTTCTGCCAGACAAAAGTAAGCTGTGTGAACTGTTAACTTAGTTTGCATATCAGTTGCCTTATTATCACCAAACGTTTGTGTTGAGAGAATTTTGGTTGCAATTTTGTTTTACACATTTTCAGTAATTTCAGCTGTGTTAATTACCATGACTGAGTATAGGCTTCTACAAATGCATGTTTATGATCACACATAAATATCAGCCTACACAATTTGGCACATAGCTCAGTGTGCTATCACAGAAAACAGTTGTAAGATTCCTTTTTTGACCATACTTGAGCATATACTGAATTTCTTGTTATTTCATTTACTCTACCCTATAGTATATTTTGACTTGTTATAGGTCTTCAATAGGCAACAGTTACCAGCGCATAGCAGTGGAGCATTCAGAACTATAAATACTTGAAAACTGGTGAATCATCTTCCACTTCTTATGAGTCACAAGCATCTTAGTGGGTTTTGCAAGTTAACAAGTTTTGGATTTGTATAATCATAACTAAAAATGAAGTTGTCTGTTTATAACCTCAAAACCAGCATTTTTTTTTTCACCAGTGAAACTTGCTGTTAGAGAAGACTTTAGGCCTTTCTTTTCAAGTATTTGCTGAGACTTCAGCTGAGAAAAGGGGAATAAACAATTCAGCAGAGAAATTTGAGGTACTGATGTATTGTCATAGGTTTTTTTAAGAAAGCCTCAAAAATAAATCGCATTTCAGTTAGAAATACTGTAGACCTAACCAGCTTGATGGCCCGGCTGTTGGGGCGTCTGTGTGCTTAAATGATTCAAAAAACCTTTCTGGCCTTGATGGTGCCTCCTCCGAGGCTTTTCCATTGTGGATTGGCTCGCAGTTGAACAGCTTTGACCTGCCAGTGTGGCTCTGGGATGCTTCTGCATTGCCTCCTGAGCAGCAAAGCCACAGACTCGTGTTTTTCCAAAAGCCCACATGCTGCCTTTCAGGAGACCACAGCCTTGTAACTTATAACCAGGTAGGGAGCGTGGTTGGGATTGTTGCGCCTGGCTTTTTGTGAGCTTGGTTCTGTGTGGTATCCCATTTCAGCCGAGACTGGTGTGCCTCCTTTGAATCTGTGCCATAAGCAGATGTGTTTTGTTGGCTTGGAACTGGTGATACAAGACGTTGGTCATGCATTTCAACAAATTAGAGGTGTCCTTAGCTTTAAATGGAAGTAGGCATTTCTCTCCCCATAAATGTGCAAGTTAATCATGTCTAATTGAGAAGCTATCCGAGTCTGTATTTCCTAGATTTATTAGTGTTGCCAGTGTACTTAACTTCCTATCAACTTTGAAAATGATTATACGATTCCCAGTAATTCTGGTGCACTACAGTGTCCCTGTGAATAAGGACAAAATTGCTGCTTATTGTTTCCAGGGAACAAAGTTGGTCCATTCCATAAATCACAAGAAATGTCACCAAGAATTGTAATTGTAAATTTTTGGGGGCAGAAATTGCAGTAAGTGCCCAGAAACTGAAGCATTCAAGTTCCTCATTGCTACTGTAGTAAATAAATAACAATGATGAATGCTTGGGAAACCTGGCATCAGCTCAGGGAAAAGAATGACTGCACATGGATTTGCTTTATTTCTTCCTGAATTGTCTCTGAATAAAAAAGAATTTAAATGTATTAGAAACTATTATTCTTTTCTGTAAAAAGGATCTGGAGCCTGCAGATCTGCTGTAGCTGTATCTGTGCTTGGCGGCTCTCAGTTAAAACTGGGAGTTCCTCACCAACCCACATAGATTTGCCCAAATATGTCCAGACTACTTATTCTCAATGCACGTAGGCATAAGTGCATACATACATCTTTTCAGAGGACTTAGTCCAAACTGTCCTCCCTTACTAGGGTTTGCTTTTCTTTGAGCTTTATAACTAGAAACCATTTAGCACTTTTTTCCCCCCGTTTTTCTCTGTGTGAGAGCCATCTATGAACCTTTTTCCCTCTTAAGAGAAACATTCATCCCTTTCCCCTTTTTAATAGAAAACCCACCAACTGGTGTAACACCAAAATTTTTTAATCATGACCACCAGTCCAGAATTGAAAAAATAAGGGAAATTTCCTGGTATGTCAAATTACATGCGCGGCATTGATTGCTGAAAGTGTAATTCGTATTAAATCACATGTGAAGCATCTATTGCAGAAGTCTCCATCTTCTTACAGACCCATCAGAAAACTTTTCATCCCTCATAGCCATAAAAAATGTCTCTTTGTTAATTGTATATGTGGCTGCATGTGTTTTCAAGATGGATTCATTAATCATAGTGGAAAATACTCGGCATCTTGTAGAGGGTTTGACAGTGCAGCAGTTGCAGTTTTGGAACATTTGGACCCTGTGAGCCCAATGTGAAATGTTAATAACATCAGTGCAGGTCTATTTCAAATGCAGCTCTGAAATAAATTCTATTATGGAAACTGTGGAGACTGTCAAAATGAGTGTATTTCCTCATTTAAAGGAATAAAGAACACTAAAGCTCACCCCAGAGTGAGCTTTCCATGTTCTGCAGCGTTACGGTGCACATCTCCAGTGTGGGAGTCTGGCTTGGCAGGGTCAGCACGTTTTGAAGCCTGTCCTAAAATCTGCTGGTGAACCTGATGCTGCGGGAGAAGCGCTTGCCACATACGGCGTTTCTTCCTTGGGTGACTTCGTGCTTTCCTTTAACAGATTTCTTCTAGATGCTTGCAGTGGAATGGTGTGCATCATCTCCCAGAATTAAGGGTATCACTCCAGATTTTATTTAAGTTCTCATTTTATCTTTTGCTTGACAGAGGTGTGAAAGGGGGATTTCAGTCTCCAGTAACTAACGCCATGGCAAACGGTTGTGTGATTCTGACTTCAAGTTATTTGAAGTGATGCATTTCAGGCTTCATGAAATTGTTTTATCCTTCTCTTAAGAAAGCCAACTGTAATTAGCAATTACAGTAGTTATTAACAGGAATACTACATTAGATGTTATGACCTAAAATACATATATTAGCCTATTTTAATGAGTCAGACTAGCATAGAAAAGACAGTTCCATGTTACAGCTTTTCAAGAATCTCTTTGTTGTGTTCTGCTCTAGCAGATAAGCATTCAGATTTTGTGATTGCTTTTAATGAAGTCGGTTTGTCTTCAGGTGTTAAATATAAATTCAAAGTGTGCGTGAATGCGCAAGTATCAGTGTTACAATCTCCTACCTGAGCAAAGTTTTCTGATGGGTGGATTAGTTTTGTCTGGCTATTCCAATTACATTAGCAACCCTAGATGATGACTGAATGTTTTTTTCTGTGTTTGGACAAAAAAGAAATTTAAAATAAATTTTAGACTAATAAAAAATTATTTGATCTATGCTAAAAAGTTTTTAAGCTTAAATTTTAACCTTTTAATTTTATTTAAAAATTAATATTTGAGATCATTATTTGGAAATTTCCAAAAAGAAAACAATAAAAAAAAAAAATTTTATTATTTTTAAAGTCCTTGTTTTACTATTAAATTGTTATGGAAGAATTTTAATGTAGTAGTAACTTTGGAATCTACCACACTAATGGTACTAAAGTTGGATTTACCACCTGCACATTTTTCTTATCAATATGGTCATACTTGTTTTGTAGGAGGAAATCCAGGCATAAAACTATTAACAAGTACTGGTTTTGATGGTTTCCCATTTTTTTTCAGTGGTTTTAAATAAGAATGCTATGCTGACTTGTTTTTTCAGAGAGGTTGAATTACGTAAACATAATTGTGAATGCAATTACAACCACATCGTAGCTGATAAATAGTAAACAATCAACTTCCACCGTTTTGGTTTTGGTGTTCATATTTACTAGGAGAACATATAACATGGTCTGAGTTCTTCAGTGCTTTATCAAGAAAGTCAAATGCCATTTTTTCTTTTCCAGGGCTTAGTTATTGAACGGCTCGGACGCAGGCCTCTTCTCATCGGGGGTTTTGGGTTGATGGTTCTTTTCTTCGCAGTACTTACCGTCTCTCTGACTTTACAGGTAACGCTACAGTTGCTACATATTTTTACTCTCTCTTGTGCCTACTTTAAACACGCGGTGCTCAATACCTGTTCGCCTCGGCATTCTACATAAGCCAGTCTTTTTAATCAGTTTGACATAAGGATTTGAAGGTCTCTGTTGTTCCTTTGTGAATCTGTTGGTTTCAGTGTATGATGGTTAGCCATCGCAGCTTTTGCATTAAAATGCCTTATGGGCTTTGTCACATTCAGTCTCCTTAACTCAAAGATTCGTGCATATCCTGAACTATTGTGAAGGCAGTTTTACCCATAGTTGGGTAGTTTACCCATATTCCGTGTTTTTATCTTTGTTTGTAATGCAGTCGTCTTGAGATTTATTTTGTACTTTATATGTCATTCTTCTTTTGTACTTTATATGTCATTCTTAGTCTTAAGCTTGGATGTTTCTTTCCAGTAGTGAAAAATTTCCATGTCTGCTGTTTCTTCCAAGTTCCATTTTTGATATTTTTATTGCAAATATAAAGACTTAGCCTTTGTAGAACATATGCACTTAATTTCTCAGATGTTATTAGGAGACATTTCCTCAGCTATTTCATATGGTCAGAGGAGGATTATTAAACCAATCTAAATACTGACCCTGAGTCGTTTTTCCTTGTTTAGCTTCCATTTTTATAATGATGCAGTTTCTTTCTGTTCCTGAGGGCTTTTGAGAAGTAAAACTGACCGTCTGCAATGGCATGGGTTTGGGTGGTCTTACATCAAGTTGTTTTTCTGCTGTTGTTGATTCCTTGTCTTGCCATTAATTTGACTTTCAAATCTCGTCTCTTGGTTGAAGTGAGTCAGTAGTCAGTTGGACTAGCAGGTGTATGCCACACCATTGCAAAGTGTTATTTGACTTACCTGTATGTACAGTACAATAAAGCTTTAGTTCACGAACCCATCACGACAACTACAAGTCAGGTCTCCAGAAGAGGGATGTTATTGCAGCAGAATGGTAAAAAATTCTCTTCCAAATCTTTTAAAACCTAGTCTGATCAGTGAGGACCTTCAGCTATTGTAAATCTCTGAAGTTTGTGTGCCTTCCAGTTTTAGTTCCTTTCAGAAGTGTTAAGTCTGTTAAAGAAGTCAGTCTGTTAAGTATGAGAGATTAGGTATTGCTTTGAACAAAGGACCTGGGGTACAAATAGGCTTGATCTCAGGGGAATTTGTATCTACTGGTTTTGTACCTTCTCTCTCTCCATGTCTTTAGAGACCTTGGATCTGAGTTCAGACAAGAACTCTAAAATTATCCATTTACAATTCCGTTAAAGAACCATTTGTAGTTTATTCTCTTTTCCCTGTACATGTTGTTTGCACACGTGGCCCTTTTTGTCTGCAAAATCAGATTATGGCTAAAATTCCTGGACTGTGGCTTTCATGTGCTTTGCTAAGGTTCAGATACAGCTGTCCTACTGAAAGGCAGACTGTCGTCTCTAGACTTCAGCCCAGCCTTTAACTGGGGAACTTTGAAGCTCTATGGGCCATCATAGTTGCTCTTTTTAAATAAGGCTGAAATACCTGATGAGGATGGAGGTGCTGAATCTCTTCAATGGAAAGAAAAACTTTCCAGGATGTCTTGAACTTTAGCACAAGAAGTTTTAAACTTTCCGAGTTGTGACTTCTGTGGTGCAAGAGCTTGTCTAGTGTTTTTCTGTAGGGATTCCACAGAGACCAAAACCTTTAATACAAATTATCTAATAAAATTCTACAGAAATACTGTGATTTTTCTAAAGTAATTCTAGACTAATTTCTGAACTAGAGAAAGAATCATGGAAAACACTATTATCTGTGATTTTTTTTTTTAATATTGGTACGTACGGTATACTTACCATGAATGTCTTTTATCTACCCAGAAAACCGTGCATTGGCTTCCTTACCTCAGTATATTTTGCATCCTTGCAATCATCGCATCGTTCTGCATTGGACCAGGTATGTCTATATTTTTTCATGTTTCTTTGTACATCAAAGCACGGACATTTTCGCACTGGTACTATGTTAACAAATCGCTTGTAGGGTACTTCACTTTACCCTTATCTGATGACCACAAGGGTTCTAAGACAGTAAAAGGTGATAGCAACACAAAGCAACAGCAATATTCTCAATAAAAAACCATGTACACATGCATTCCTACTTGGCTGTCAGCATAATTGAGAACTAGTGCCTAAATTGCAATCAGTACCAAATTCAAATGTTAGCTATTATTGTAGGGTTGCTATGATTTTGTGAATCTATAAAAAACACTCAGACTGGAAGCGGAGTGTTTTATTTATCAATGCTTGTGTTAGCAGTTCAATGCCAGAAGTGTAGAATGAAAGGACAAGAGCAACAGTCAAGTCTTCAGCAAGGGCAATTCTGACTGGATAGAAGAGAAAAAAATTTAGAGAGTGGTTAAGCACTGGAAGACATTGCTCAAAGAGGCCTTTAAATCTCCATCTTTAGCGCTATTCAAAACTCATCTGGACAAGTTCATGAACAACTGGCCCTGCTTTGACCAGAGGCTGAACTCCAGATATCCCTTCCAACCTAATTTATCCTGTGATTCTAATTGCATCATGTCTTTGGAAAATGCATTTTAATAGATATGCATAATATGCAAACATTTACCTGAGCATGGTATTTCTCTAAGCAGTGTTGCTCTAGCCTTTGGATACTTGATCGGAATCGGATCCTGAAGTTATCAAACAATGAAATGTTAACAAAAGTTATTTGCAGACAGATAAAGAGAAGTTTAATCCAAATTCAATACACATACAGAATAAGATGTCAAAACAGTGCTTAAATTTTCAAAGATTCTATTACAAACTGTTCTTCACAAAAGTGGGAAAAATCAGCTGCTTTTTACGTGTTTTTTCACAGCTGTTCTGCTTTAAACCTGAAAGCATGAATTCTGTTCCCTTGAGTTTTCAGGTTTTTCTATGCACCATTTATTGCCTCTTTCTCTTTATAAAGAGTTTGACATTGAACATTAATCAACTGTTTATACATCTTCACCACTGACATGATCTAATTAATTGATTGTGGTTTATTTGGGGAAAGAAAGAGTTGCTGATGTTTCATGTGACTCTAATGAAACATGGTTGTAATGCTGTGGATCCTCTTTTGGAAAAGCTGAGGAAAAATTATGCTGCTTTAGAGGAAAATGGGGAGAAGATCAAAATACTCCTTTTCCCCTTGCTTCTGGGAAAATAATTTGTCACTAATCTCTGTGCTTATTCCTTTGCATATGGTAGCTGACTGGAAGGAGTCAGACAGGCTTGACTAGGGTCATTAAGGCACCTCATGTTGGACTGTAGGTGGCCTATGAAGACTGTTCTCCTTCCTCACCTCCAGCTCTTCTTGCAAGGCAAATAGTGCAAGCAGTCTTCCAATCCCATTGTCCTTCTGTAAGGACAAATCTCACGTTCAACTAAGTCCCTAGTATTGTGGGCATATGTTTCTTAGGCTTTTTTTTTTTTTAAAAGAATTCTGTAGAATAGGACTGTCTTCCATTTTGAATACCTAAGGAAAGTCAAATGTTGACTTGAAACTTCTTGAAAACTTCCCTTCCAGTGTTTTAAGTAGCTCAAACAATTTAAGTAAGTGCAACTGCTTGCAACATCTACCTTTGTTTTTTCTAAAAAGCTGTTGAAATAAATTGTAATTTTTTTCCGTATTACAGACATGTTCCACCAATTTTTAGAACTTGCAGATCACTATGTTCTTACATGTTGTATTTCCAGCATATTAAGATTAACCCTCTACATTTCTACTTCACCTCACAATTCTTCAGAATGGATTCTGGTTTTCTTCACTTAGCTTCTTTCCTTTTACCAATGCTATTCAGGATTTTCTGTTGTACTTTGTGCTCTCTTTGGAGCAGTGTCTGCAGATATATGCAGATTTATTTTTTTTTTATATTACTTACTTGCTTTCTACAGAAATTCTTTAAAATTAAATCTTCTTTTGTGTTTTTCATTGTGCTCATTGCTTTTAAAGCCAAAGAACTTTAATACTGTATGAGTAGCTACCTAGTTGGCCTCTCCACCTTTCCTGTCTGTGTTCAAACATTTGTAATACCTGATAGCCGTGGGAATATCTCAGTAGCACTGAACTTTGCTTTGCTGCTTATGAAAATTTGGTTAATTGACACTTCAGCTGTTGAGAAGTTGCAAAGAATCACATTTTGGTTCCTCTGTAAATCAATAGCAATATTTTAGTTGACTTCAGTGGGGCCAGATTTACCTTCAGTGAAACTTTTCTGTTCTGTTTAGTGGGGCTTTGGAGATCTAAACTACTTGGCAACCTCTTAGCTGGGAGCAGTTCTCTTTCGGAATATGAAAGCAACTTCCATTATTGGCCATGTTTTAAGATGGGTGAATGAGAAGAGAACATATATGTTTTTTTCTGAACAAAGAAATCGTTACCAAAAAGTGAATCATCCACTGCATCACAACTTCAATATTTGAGTGCAATTACTGTGTCAAGTTGTACCCCCACTCCCCGCTAGAGGACATCAATAAACTGGGGCAAGTCCACTGGAGAGTCACCAAGTCAGGGACAGGAGCCCTGTGAGAAAGGACTGGGTGAGCTGGACTTGTTCAGCCTGGAGAAGAGGCAGCTTTGGGGGTACCTAAGAGCTGCCCCAGTACCTGTGAGGAGGGTGTTGCAATGGCAGAGCCAGGCTCCTGTCAGTGTTGTGTTGCGGGAATGCTTTGGAGACAAAAGTGTTTAAATGAAAGACGTGTTGAAACAAGAAAGATGCAGAGTGACCACAAGAAAAAGATTTTTGCCTATAGGCAGTTGAACAGGCAACCAAGGATTTTGAGTCCTTAACTACTACACAAACATCAAACTCGAATAGTTTTACTTCTGTTTTTTTATTTTGGAACTCTATAGTCCAGTGGGAAATCTGTATTTCTGTATCTTCCTAGATAGGGCAAGTGCTACTCACTAGCAATTACTAATTTAAAATTGGTTTTCTTTTGTTCAAAACTATACTGTGACAGCTATACTAAGATACCTGTATGTGACAGATATGGCATATATATATCATACATATACTAAGGAACTGTTTCTCAGGGAAGTGTGCAATGCCAGTGGAGTGTCACAGTACAAAAAACCCATAATTTCTTTTAATGGGAAAGTCACTGCTGAAAAACAACCTTATCTTTCATTTCCTACTAATGTTAGAATTTTAGCAAGAGGAAGTAAGCAGGAAAGAACACATTTTTGGACACATCTCCAATGCAGTGGAGTGTCTAGAGAAAAGTATAAACCAGGCAAGCAGGCGAGACACTTTTCCAGAACGAGTACACATTTACTACAGCTTAGGGTCTTCCTGAGACATAGTTCCAAGATTTTTGTAGTCTTCCATTAATTTGTTCATTCTCCATCTGAAACTGCAAAATTTTAGCATCCTGTAGCAAAGAAATCTACATGTCTACCACCTCTCATGTGCATGAAAACATCCTATGTTTTGCTTTGTGTGATGCCCTTTAGGCCTTGCTTTGGAAGAAGCAGAACAATTTATGCCTTTCCTCCCTCTTCAGGTTTCTTGTCATCTTGTAGACTTTTACCTTATCACCTCAGATTTTTCTAGACTGAATGGCTATTTCTTATTGCTTTCTTCTCAATGATATTTTATGACACCTCTTTAGCAGGAAAATTTTACACTTCAGTCTCCAGTGAGACTACTTCTTTTGCAGCAGTCTGGTAGTTTAACAAGACAAGGCTGAAGGTTAGGAATAACTTTCCCATCTTTCTGGTCAGTAAAAGGTTTTTTCCCCAAGAAAATTAGTGCATACTCTTTCTTATGAAGTTGCAGATTTGTAACGTTTTTAGCCTTTTGTAGAAGGCTGAGTGTCATTTGTTCGTGTTGCTTAAAAAGGTTGGTTAAAAAGGTACTGTCATGGTATTGCTAATGCTTAATATCTTATTTAATTCCTCTGTAGTTAATTTAGAGCATTTCAGCATTCTTCAGAGTAAATCCTGTATGGTTTGTAATGATTCTGAAGATACAGATCTTCATCTAGGATTAATTTAGTTTATGTTCATTGAGCTATTGGTACTTGGAAGAATTATCCCATCTGAAACTAGTAAATAATGTGAGGACTTAAGCTTATAAAAATACTACTATAGCTTTCTAGAGCATAAAATTGCCTTTAAAAATACAGTATTTTCTCTCTTGTTAGAACATCTGATACTTTCCTGATAGCTTAGATGTTGTGTGGTCTCCCACTTTCTGATAGCATATGGATGAGTCCCATCTGCTCCTTTACAGCTAGGATCAGCTGTTACTATAACTGTGGGTTTTTTTAATTTGTTTCATTTTTCTGAACTTGGCTTTTCAGTTTACAGATGTTTTTCAGGCATATTGCTTGGGACTGAAACAGTAATGCTAACAACAGGTATGTTCAGGCATGCGTGTGATTTGGTATTTCATCATTTTTATCAAAAGTCAAACAGCAGAAAGCTTTCATGCATTTCCTAAAAATTAAAGGGACCCTTGTATTCAGGATAGTCAATCTGTGATCTGAAAGAAAAATACCCTTCAAAAATCTCTTACCATTTTATAGATTAAGGAGCCACACTGTTCCAGACAGTTGCTTCATTGTGCCCTGTTGGTTAATTGTACATGAGTGAAGGTATTTGGTTGCAGAGAAACATGCTGTTTTCCAATATTACTTTTGATTATGGGAACATGTTAGTAAATAATTTTACAGTTTTCACTCCAAGAAAAAGGCAGAAATGTTTTTCTTGGTCACGCATTTGACCTGAAATAAATGTATGATATATTTCAACTGAAGAATTGTCATCTGGCCAAGATTAAATAGAAAGGACTGAGGGGGTTGCTTCTGGCTCCTAGGGAGACAAGCGAAAAAAAAAAAAATCAATGGAGAAAAAAATTGCAGAAAAATAGTAAGTGAACATTTTCAGTATCTCCACAAAGCATTTGTGCTGTTTGGGTTAGGTGTCATGAGCAAACACATTGATTTGGAATGTTTTTACTGGGTGAGTAAATAATGTGCAGCTCCTTGGAAGTTTGGGTAGTGATAGATGGGCTTAGGTACATGCGAAATGTCTTTCTTCTTTCACCTTGTCTTAGATAGTACTTAAGGAAAAAAGAAAAGCTAAGAGCAGTTATCCCTGCTTTCTCAATTAAACCTGTATGGCTGTGTCTTTGTGGATGCTGAAGCAGGTTGAACTATGCTTGCAGAATCTACGTCTCTTGCAGGAAAACCACACTAAAATCTGACTTATACAGCAAAAGCATAGGTTCTGCTTATTTTTATCTGTTTATTTGAATTCCCAGTTCATCCATTGTGCCTTTGCAACAGTTGCCGTGCAAACAAATGGGTTTTGATTTTGCTGGGTGAATTGAAAAATATCTATACACATGTGCGTGCATTGGGTGATTGGAATTAGTTTTATAAAGTTGCTGGAGATTGGCCCCTTTTCTCTACCAGCCAAATAGTTTAAAAAAAACCAAAAAAACCCAACCAACCAACCAACCAACCAAAAAAAAACCCCTAACCAACCAACCAAACAAACAAAAAAAACCCCAAAACCAACAACAAAACCAACTGACCCAGCATGTGCTCAATGCAGGGACAGTTTCCTTATTTGCCTGCAGGGATGTGACCCCACCTGCTAGGGAGGCTGTCATGTGTTTGGGGATGAGGGTCTTTTAGTCTTTGCTTTTGATGCTGTTTCAATTTGTGTAAAACAATCAAACGTTCATTCTCTGAACCAGAGAATGGCTCTTCTGCCATGTGTCAAGAGATTCAGTCCAGATGGTGGAACATGTGGGGAAAAAAACCAGTCAACTGATTAATTGGGGATTACAGCAATGTTGGCATGGATTCTAGATAACCTTCCCAATGGAAGTAAGCATGACAAAGATACAGTGAGACCCTGAGAACTTTGGAGACTTCACATAAAGCATTTCCATGCATTATCTTTGTATGAAGAGATTTATTAATGTTTCTTCCTTAGAAGAATATTCTGTTTAAGTGTCACATCCTCCTATCCAGTTTTGATAAAAGGAGGAGGCAGTGCTGCAGAGATGGGAAAGGAAACCGTGGAGGGGGAGGTTAGGTATAATGCCTGTCTTTAAACAAAAGGGTGGGAGGAGGTGGACTGGTTTAGTAATATACCTGGCTTTGAAGTAATCTTTTCTTTATCACCTTCTTTCAGAAACTGAAAAAGTCTCTTTTGAATCAAACCTTTTCATATTTTCATATGGCTCTGGAAACACAGTGAACTGGAGCACTGGACTTAATTTTACCATTGGGAAAAAGTAGAATTAACCCAAGACTCTGTTGTTGCAGTAAGACCTGTCAAAGGTGTTTGTGTAGCACAAGTGTGTTGCTCTTCCTTCGACCGCCGTAGCTGGGAGGGAGCTCAGTCACGTGTGCCCGGGCAGGCGTGCGGTAATGCTCCCTTTTCCAGGGAGCATTCCCCAGGAGCTCCTTGGAGTCCTCTGGAAGGAAAAAATAATCAGCTTTTATTAAAACAAGCAGTAATACTAGGGGAAACCCCAGAAATCTGAAGAGTTGCTTTTATACCTATTGCTTGATTAACATAACTCAAGCCGTCTTTGTGCAGGAAAATTGTGTTATTTTGGTAGCACTTCCAAGTTTGAGATTAGTGATTTTTTTTGAATTCTCACTTCATCTTTCACAGTTTACCTGTTCCTAGTAATAGGACATGTATAAGGGCAGGCCGTTGGAGAGAAAAAGCGACTTAGAAGCTCAGGAACAGAGTGAGGATTTAATGATGTCTGAAAATGCCAGTTAGGTAAGGGAGAATATAAGAATAATACCTGTAAGTGTCAAATGGAAAACTTCTCCATAGCTGTTTATACTTTATCCAAGTAATTTGAAAGTTTGTTTTGTATTAATGCTCTATATGCACGTACTTTTAGGTATTTTCTTAGGGACCTAATGCATCATATTGTCATGCATTGTCTCTTTGTATTTTAATGTGAAAAATGCTTATTGTGTTGTCATGTGTCATGTCATCAATTTTGAGATGATGACTTAGAGCTGAATGTTGGCGCACAAAACTGCTCATGCAGCAGTTTGCCAGGAAGGCTGCAAAGAAAAGGGCTACTGTGAAGGTGAAGAAAATAGATTTTTGTATTAAAAGATACAGAATAACTTTATAGTGTCTAATGAAAAAGACTGAGAATATTATTTCTGTTTCTAAATACATGGGTGAAAGGGAGAAGAGAGAACAAGCTGAAGGCAAATGTTGCTGCAGAAAATCGCAACAGAAACCCAAACCTAGGCGCTAGCTAGCCATGAATAAATTTAGAATAGAAATTGGAAGAAAACTCGTAATCACTAGAGGAGCTGACTTCTGTATCAGCTTCTCAATAGAAACAGCAAAAAGATAAACTAAACACAGGTTTTATAAACTTCTAAAAGGACTGTATGAAATGCTGCCTGGAACAGCTGAGGATTGGATTTGACCCAGATGATCCCATCTGATCCTGTTTTCCTTTATCTCCAAGCCCTGTGTTCCCCCTTTATCTCTAAGTGAGATGCTTGAGCCTCTGTATAAAGTCTTTCTTTGTTTCCATTTGTCAAAAAGCCCATGTGTCTGTGAAGATGAGTGTGTTCTGAGGGAGGGTCTTCTAGCTGGTCATCACATGGAGCAGGCAGCCCTTGACTTAATTTACATCAGTAGCTGCTATTTTAAAATCAGTGGTGCTACGGTGAGAAGCAAGCGGGAGTCTCTGGTTAGTTCTTACCTAGTAGCTTCAGGGCATTTGACTTTACTCTTGTCTGCTGTGTAACCTCTTAGAAGTGGTTATTCTGGTCCTGAATCCTGTAGATATTCCTGTGGATGAGTGGTGCTTCCCTTCAGAAGTCCTGCTGACTTCACTGGAGTTTGTGTAAGGTTGAATTTAGCATGGATAGGATCAAACGTGAATCAGCGTGATTTTCCTTCAATTCCCACTTTTAAAATAAGTTCCTATTCAGTATGCATAAGGATAACAAAATCAGATCAGTGGCATGTTTCCAGTCACACTCTCATCACAGAAAAGGGAAATCAGTAAAACTCACTCTCTGACAGAATTTGAAAAAATAGCAATTTTATGGTAGTGAGGTTTTCATTTTCCAACTGTTGCTTTTTATAGCGATGGCATTTTCAGACACAGGTAAGAAACATTAACAAACCAGAGCATTTCAGAAAGATGTTTCACTTACTTTTTGCATCTTTTTTGAGAGTTTTGTCTTACAATTGAGTTTTGTAATACTTGTCATGGTTTATGGTGTGAGGGAAATCTTCCCTAGCAGAGCTGAATACAGAAACAATAGAAACTTGTTAATGGTATATTCAGCATGTGTTAAATTGACATTAGGAAGTAAACAAGAGAAAACTCAGAGGAAATCCTTGCTGTGCCCTGAGGTGTATCAACAATATTTTGATATTTAAAGTTTAAATCAGCCTGTGCTCTTACTCTGAATGCCAACGTGCATCTGGATTGACAGCAGAGCGGTTGCGATAAAAGGGTCACTTTGAAAGTCAGGAGGTTTGCTCAATCTGAAATGCCATCAGGGAAGAAAAAAATCTTCTCTTGGATGTGAAACACAAACAAAGGTGTGAAAGCACACACATAGACATAAAAGTACTGAAATGAAAGGCAGCATCGGTATTGTTGCCTGAAATAGGCATTTACAGAAGCTTTGTGTGATGTTGTGTTAGCTGCTCCACTTAGAGTGGGATGTAAGAATTTCTAATGCTCGTGGCCTCCCACAGAGGCATTCTTTCAGTACACTTTCTTTTAGTACACTTTCAGAAAGAGTTTGGAGCTTGCTTGAGTGGAAAAAACCTTTTCTTGGTACTAGATAAGTGTATCATGTTAAAAAGAAACAAATAAACCCGTGTTGCTCTATATTTTTAATTTAAAAATGCTGGATTGGAAAGTTTAGGTTAGCTTTCAAAATGTCTTTTATTCTGTAAACTGGAAGCTTTTAAAGTCTTTCCAACAGGTAAGCATCCTTTGATAATGTTAAATAGTTCCCACATCAGATAAGAAGGGTGTTTGTGCAGAAATAATCCTTAGTTTTCCTGGGTATTTAAGAAAAGGGTTGGTTTCTTGATAGTTGTAAGGCTTTTATGGGCACAACAGTAAATTTAAACCATGCTGCACTAAAAGCAGTTAAATATTCCGAACATGAGTTACAGTTCAGTTCAGGAACTCATAACAACATGGAGATACGTAATTATTATGCAGTATGTACCAGTCTCAGTTGAAGATTTGCTGAGGGATCTCTGGCCCCATGCCCTGCCCCGTTGTGCCACTCCGTTGCTGCAGGCTACCATCCATCCAGCACAGGTAGCCTTAGGGTTGGCATTTTAGCCTCCCAGCTGCCAGCCATCACGGCCCACCATATTAATGCCATTGCTTTAATTTATGGGGGCTGTGAAGCACAGCAACATGACATCTGATTTAACTTTCCTTCTGTTTTTCTCTAGCAGTGGAAAAAGTTCCTGCCTACACTCGGGCGCAGGAGTATTTTCAACTGCTTCTACTAAGTAAAGGACATGAAAGGATGAGAAGTTTAAGGACTTGACATCTTTTGGTTGCCTTTCAGTGAACAAAGTGAGGTTTGGGGCTGTTAAGAAATAAAACTAGAATTGCTTTCAATCTGGCCACATCTTCATTGAATTTTTTTGTGGGGGAAGTTAACATGCCCCTTGAATATATCTAATACAGTCTCATTCAACATATATTTTGGATTAATACCTGGTTTATGTTTTGTTTGGATACTTCTCTCTTTAAAGAGTAAATGTGTAGCTTTTAACAGTTCTGTTACCAAAGTGATTTCAATTCTTTATAATTAGTGGAAGTTCTAAAGAAAAATGAACCCCTTGTATTTTAAAGGTAACCCATACCTGTCGGATAAAGACACTGGAGATGACACATGGAGTTCTTAGCAGCAGGAAAACTTACGAACTTTATCGCTTTAACAATAGATTTTGCAAATTAACTTAATTGAAGCTTTCAAAATGTCAATGCTTTGACACTTGAGCGCACTCCTCTTACCTGTGGTGGCACATTTTCCTGAATGATCATTAATTACTGGCTGATGGCTTACAACTCCAACTCTTTAAGAAATTTACCACTGGAAAAATGCACCCATGTGTTTTAAAGCTTCATGTAACCGTGAAAAATTGATTTATTCAAAAGCTGTGTAAGTGACTTAGGTACTTTATTCAGATTAATGGGGACTGGATATAGAAAGCTTAGTAAAAAAGTACAGGTTCTCCTGTGGTTAGTATAAAATATTTATACTTACAAAAGTGCAAACTAATAAATATGTAGAACAGTAGATGTGGAACTAATGAATATAAAACAAAAAACATTTTATTTTCCTTGTGCCCAGGGCACAAAACACAGCGAAGTTCTAAGTTCATCTCAGCTATTTTTGGCTAAGCTAGCATTTAAATGCAAATGTTTATTAGTTTTACGTTGCGATGAAAGTTGCTCTAGGGTCTAGACAGTGTTTCTCGATAGCCAGCCTACTACACAGAAAGCTAAATAAACAGCAGTAAGAGACTTTCAGGGGGAAAAATAGGCCAGAAGGGCAATTGCATGAACAAGGCTAGTCTGGTGGTGGCAGTTTGACGAGTAAGCAGTTGTTTACTTTGAGTCTCCAGATGTTATCTGTCCTACTCTGAAAACTTCACTTTTTGGGGAACATTCAGTTATGGCTTTGGCACCTTCTTCATGAATTTCATCAGAAAGGGGTTTTATATCTTTCATGGCAGCAAGACTGTTACTGTCTGTCTTCAAGCTGGTACTTCCAGTCAAAGGGCACCTTCTGGCTCTCCGTTTTCCTTTCTCTTTGGTAGCAAACAGATTTGCTGTGTCTGTTTGGGTTATCAGCCACAGTAACGAAGATAAAATGTCTTTATGGCCCTACATTCGTTAGTTCTACTGCTCTCCATACCCTGTCTACCATCCCGGAGCAGCAGCCAAATTCTTTCATCACTGGCATTTGAGGCCTCATGTCCTAAAGACTTCAACAGTTTCTAGAAATAAACAGTGAAGATGTGGTCTGTTACCCATCTTAAACAAGAAAAGGAGGACAGGGTAAGACTTTTTCTGTCCCAGCTTCTCTGGAGATTTGGTCCACTATTTTTGCGCTCGGGGTCCCTCAGGATGAATGCAGCTGTACAATGACACGGTTGTGCACTGCTACTATGATTAATTTGTTTGCTAAATTATTTCATGAGGGAAGCCTGACATGCCACTCTGAGTTTTCAAGACTGTTTTAGCTTGCATAGGTTCACAACCAGCAGCATTTTGTGCTTATGGGCTGTCAACCTGAATTCCTGACAGGGAAATCATGTCTGATGACTTTGGGTTTTTTTTTTCATTAGATTATTGTAGAAGTAATAAGCCTAGACTAGATAGGGGTTGGGGTTTTTTCTGTTTTCAGTCCTGTCATAGTGATGTGACTGTATGAATATGTCACTTACCTAGGACTGATCACACTTGTGAGTCTTTAATTCTAAAACCAATACTGCCATCTGTGTAGTGGATGCAAATGTAAGGGACACCTCTGTCCTTTGATTAAAGTAAAAACTCTCTCATCATTGATCTCATCATTGAGATCATTGATTTTAATAATGTAATATTAACAGAAGTGTCTGATCATCATTGTTACTGAGAATAATTAAAAAATTTTTTCTTCAATTAAATAGAAGAACAGAAAGTCAGGCTATAATTAGGGTTCTGATATGATAAAGTGAGTCTGAAAATATAACAGAAATGTTTAAAAGACTGTTTACATGCAGTTAAAAGTTGAGTGTATTTTTAATTGTATTCCATTCTTCAGTAGTTATGCAAAATTATAATGGTGAAGCAAAGAGAAACATTCCTAAGTACCACAGTGGAAATGTAATGCTGTTGTTCAGTTTTTACAAAAAAAAAAAAAAGACAAAATACCCCACCAGATTGAAAGTGTTACCAAAACACCAAAAAAAGATGTATTGGATTTGTACAGCAGTTGGCAGAATGGCCTTTGTCTGGACTGCTGGTTTCTATTACAATAAAAAAGACAAAAAAGGAAAAGCTGTTAAAAATTGAAGATACTACTCAGGCTTCGAGGAAACAGCTGTATTTAAAAGGGGTTATTATAACTCATGTAAAGAATGATATCTTAAAGGTACTGAAATTATTTGGGTTCATCAGTTATGTAGTATTTTGCCTTATTAAACTTTCAGAGAAAAATTATTGTCAGTAAATGCTCATAAAGTTCTGCTTGAGAGCACTGCCTTATGAAACTAAAAATTGTAGGAAAATGCGCTAATAATTATTCAAGAGGGGCAGAATTTCACTGAAGAAGAAATTATCTGATGGCTCAGATAAGGGTATTCTTAGTCTTTTGCATTACAAAATTACATGGAATATCTGCTTTAGAAATAGTTACCTAAATGGACATAGAAAAAATATTGTGTGGTTTCCTCAGTAGCTGATAGCCTTGTTGTTGTATGTCAACCACTTTAGTGTAAATTACCTGAGAAACAAGAATTAACATTTAATGATGTTACAACAGAGTATATCAATATTTTTGTTCTGCACCATTGCTTAGTTTATTTCTGGAGCACAAGGCAGATGAGGAGCGGCTGAGGGAACTGGGGTTGTTCAGCCTGGAGAAGAGGAGGCTGAGGGGAGACCTTATCGCCCTCTATAACTGCCTGACAGGAGGGGGTAGTGAGGTGGGGGTCGGTCTCTTCTCCCAAGTAACAAGTGGTAGGACGAGAGGAAATGGCCTCAAGTTGTGCCAGGGGAGGTTTAGGTTGGATATTAGGAGCAAATTTTTCACCGAGAGGGTTGTTAAGCATTGGAACAGGCTGCCCAGGGAGGTGGTCAAGTCCCCATCCCTGGAGGTATTTAAAAGATGGGCAGACAAGGTGCTTAGGGACATGGTTTAGTGGTGGGATGGCAGGGTTAGGTTAACAGTTGGACTTGATGATCTTTAAGGTCTTTTCCAACCTAAACGATTCTATGATTCTAAGTTGCACCAGGGCAGGTTTAGGTTAGACATTAGGAAAAATTTCTTCATTGAAAGGGTTGTCAAGCATTGGAACGGGCTGCCCAGGGAACTGGTCGAGTCCCCATCCCTGGAAGTACTTAAAAGACGGGTAGACAAGGTGCTTAGGGCCAGGGTTTAGTGGTGGGATGGCAGGGTTAGGTTAACGGTTGGACTTGATGATCTTAAAGGTCTTTTCCAACCTAAACAGTCCTATGATTCTATGATTTGTTTAATGTGAATGATGTGGGTTACCTTGCACCAACAAAGTTCAGCATACCTCCAGAAATGGCTTTCTGTATGCTGTTAGAGCAACAGGTTTTACAGATGCTAAACCAAAAGCCAGTTAATCAATGCAAAAACCCTTTCCAAAAAATATTGTTTTAAAATAGATTGTTAATAACTATAGGTACTAATTATTATATTTTTGGGTTTTCCCAGGTTTTGTATTATTTATGTTTTCTAATTTGATGTTATGGTTTGCACATTTGATTTCCCATAGGCTGACTTAGCTTTAAATGTTCTTCATTCAAGTGGCCTTTAATCCAAGGCGGAAAAGACCATGCTCTTCCAGTGGTACAAATAAATGTGGTTAATGAACTATACTGTTTTATACAAGCAAAGTGCCTGTTTTGAAGAGCTGGAGACAAATAGCAGAGTCTGCAGCATGAAGCTGTGACTCAGGACACCCCTATCACGTGTTCTGCTGCTCCCAATTCTCTCAACAGGACTAGCTGGGCAATACAGCTGTCGTATCTAGCTGTGTTATATTGTTATTTGGTGGGGTATTATTCTATCGAATACGATATACAAGTTAAAATAATCTGACAGGTTACAAACCACCTCTTTAAAGATTGAGATGTGTATTTTGCAAAATTCTTATTCTATCTGCAGACCCACAGAGGTGGAAGAAACTCCGTAGTTGCATTGCAACCCTCACTGGCAGTGCTCCTGCAGTATATTTTCCCATGGAGTTTGATGGAGAATTTGGGGGCGGTTGGTTGGTTGGTTGGGGTTTTTTGGTTGGTTTGAGTTTGTTATTTTTTTAAATAGCTAAGGTCTGGGTAGAAATTAACAGCCTTTTACTCTCTCACTGAAGAATATTGGGTTGTTTTTCCAGCAGTTTTCTTCCAGGATCTTTGTCTCACTTCCGTTGCTTCTCTCCCACCGCTGCCCTCTAGAGTTGTCTTTTGCCCCTTGAATGGCAAATCCTGAAGCCTTCCACTGAGACAGTACTTTATCCCTCAACCCTGTTGGGATATACCAGTCTTCTCTACATGCCTTGCCTTGCAGTCAAAAGCTGTTTTGCTTAATCTTGTCTAGAGCTGCACAGACTTTTTTTTTTCCAAAGCAGAGCACTGTTGCAAAGTACTTGCCTATTTTCTCAAAACATCTCACTTTGAAGACTCCTTCTCTCAAAGCATGGAGTTGGAAATTCTGGGAGCTCTTGTCCTCATCAGGGCTCTCAGGATTTCCAGCCTCCCTCCTGTACAGGCAGAATTTGGAGTCCTGAGTCATGCAGGAGGCCCCTAGGCTGTGTGGCCATGGTTGGTCATCCTGGTGATGCTGGAAACCCCATGGCTGGTCATGGAGCCACTGCCTGAACACACAGAGTTTTGTCTTGAGTATTGAAAGATGAGCTGCTGGCTCAGGGATTGAGTTCCTTTCTCTTCACTGGTTCTTAGGGTACAAGTTTCCATCACCTTTAGAGGTGTATGTAATGTAATAAATCTCCCTGATTTGTATTAGGCATTTATTCTTTTCACGGTTTCATTTCATAAATCATATATATAGCCATGATTTCAACTCCCAGTTAGGTACTGGATAAAAACAGTGTGAGGGTCTCAGCATTTTCTTTCCTTTTTCATGTTTTCTTTATTTGGATTTTTGCACTGAATTGAGTAACATCTGCTAAGTAAGCAGTGCTTATTTGTAGGTGCTCACTGAACAAAACAATAAATATGTGTACTTAATTTTTCATAAGAAAACATGTTGATACTTGTGCAATTTTAAATATATATTTGAAAAACTGAAGCATGTGTACCAAGAATATTATTTCTGTTGATGTGCAAAGGACTATTGCGTTGAGATTCTGAATGTGTAACAGGAGATGACATTGATTCTAAGTGTAACTGGACTAATTATGGAGGGAAATTAATAAAATATACAGATATAGAAGTATTGTTGCATGTCTTATTGTGTCATGGAGGCTTAATCTAATTTCATGAAACAGCCCATAGATACACAAGTCCTGCAATAGGAAATTTGTGATTTCCAATAGAAGTAGCATGCTAACAGGCATAACAATCTTTCTTTAGTGGAACTGCAATATGTTAAGAGCTTCTTCCATTATGTTCACTGCAATGCTGAAAAGAACGATGTATTAGAAATGAATCATTATAATTATTGTGGTCAATGCATTACCTCTTTAAATTCATGTTCAGAAGCTATCTTGCTGAAAAACTCCTACAGGAAATCCTAATATACATTTTTGTTTTTATGATCAGAGCTAAAATAAAGCTGTTTCACTGAAAATTGTGTGGAAAGCCTTCCAGGGGAAATGCTAATGCCAGGTTCATCCCCCATGAGAAAGAACATCAGTTAGCTTTTTTGTGAAACGATTTCACCCACGTTCAAACACGTATTAAAGTTGCAAAACCCATGACAAAAAGACTGTTTCAAAAAATACAGTGGTTTGGTTGAATTGCTTCTGGCTGAGGTTTCCAAGTATCTATATTTGAACACAGGCCCGTATGGACCCATCTAGCCTAGTGATTATGTAGAGGACCTTGCAAGGAGACTGTCTCCATAAGGAATGGTTGGTGAGATGCCATATTGTTGTCATGGCTCAACTACTCAAAAAGTAAGGTGGGAAATCCTGGGATTTTGTAAAGAGAGAGTGAGGGAGGACCAAGCCTGCATCCGCAGACTGAGTCATGGCACACTGCAGCCCGGATCCAGACTGACCCAGTCAGAGCATGTACAGCTTCCTTCAATCCCGTGCACCCAGATCTCTTCTTAAATAAACCAAGTTCCAGGAGAAAAGGGGTCCTTGAACACACCTCTGACATGTGGCTGGGCATGGACTCCTGGAGCTATCGGTTCAGCTGATCTCAGGTGTCTTCACTGTTTGTGTCTTAAGGCTTTAATTTTTCACTTCTCTCAGTTGTGGAATGTGTTCTTCACAGTGGTGTGGCTCTTGGCAGGCATTCGCATCCCCTGCTCTGCATCCTGGTAAGGTCAAGTCTCTGATCTTCCAGGCATATAGCAGTGACTTGGCTTCATTCAGTTTCTCTTTCCAGGCTCCTTGGTTCTTCAATATAATTTGTCTTAAGTCATCCCTCTATAGAACCTGACTTTCTCTGTTTTGTGATGCTTGTCTATGCCACGAGAAAGTCTGGAGGTCTGTTTGTGCCACGTTTCCCATTCCTCTGCAGAGCATTTGAAAGAACTCAGAGCAGCTGCTAATTTCTCTTTTTTTAGACTTTGCAAAATACTATTTTTACCATCACTAGATTAATTGATTATTTTTCAAATTAGCTTGAAGAGCTTTTGTGGCAAGTGTGACTAAAAATAAGTTTTAGTGATGATTAATGTGTGTCTAGAAATTACATTTGAATTGCAAGGAACCTTTTTCCAAGATAGTGCCCATGTATTTTTATTTCCATAACATTTATGCTTTCTGATATGTTTCTGTCCTTTTGTACTTTTTGTTGTCTTTTTTTTTTTTGCCTCTGGCTTTTTTCCTCTCTTGTACAATGTGTATTTTCCCAAATGGGTCTCGAACAGCATTTTTTATTATACTGACAAGAACAGCAACACCTCTGTAGATTGTCCTACAGCAAAGGCATGACAGAATAAATGATCATAAATAAATCATCTTACGTGATTTCTGTGTTTCCAGTCCTTCAGTTCCTCTTTCCAATGGGCAAGTGCCCTGGCAAACCACTGCCTCGCATGGCATTTGAGACCTAAAACAGATGCTGACAGATCAGATGTGGTTGTTGTTTTGCCTGCCATTTCTTAGGATTTGAACCTAAATCCCAAGTACATGATAAAATAGGCAGTGGAAGACACCAAAGATTGATAGACCATATGTTGCTTGAATTTTGATAAGTTTTGCCTGTTCAGCTGCTTATTCTACATGTTTGAAGGGCTACTGGGAGAGGTCCCTTTTTTTAGTCACAGAATTCAGATACTACATATGTCTTGTAGAAGGACACTAACCAGGGCTCGATTGGCCTCAACTCTCCACATCGCTGTTTCCTGTGTATAAAGTAGGAGTAAATAAATTTATTTGCTCTGTGCTTTTTTTGGTGTAATTTATACTGGCAGTCTTTGGGACAGAAAGTTCAGTCGAAGCCTTTGCCACCATTGTAGATATGTTCTCACAAAAAGTCACATTAGCTGATGATGGAGAGTGATGCCGTTTGCTGCATCATATTGCCTTTCTTTTATGCACATATTCGTGGTCTCTGCATCTGAAAGATCTGGGATGGAGGAATATCTGATACTGTGTGTTGTCTGTGTGTCCTCTTACGTGTTTACAAGTTCCTATCTCATGCAACTCATGGGACAGCTTCTGGTGCATGTGTTTAAGTGTAGTGCCATTGAGCACAAGGGTCTACATGACAATGTGTCACCAGAAAACACTTACAGATGTATTCACAGTGGTCCAAGAGTAAGGGCAGTGCTAAAGATAAACACATAGATCGAGGACAAACATGCAATAAGACCCAGTGGATGGATAAATCCTTGTTGGTGTATTTATCTTAATTTATATATATTTGGTAAGTCAGTATTGTTGTAGAGGTTTTTGAGAGGAAGTGTGTCCATTAATATGCTTTTGATTGTTCACACTAACTTGTTAAGATGCTTAAAACAGAGAAGGAACTTACATGGTATGTGTGTTGTACATGGATCTCGCTTACAAAGCTAAGTGGCAAGCCAGATAATACTGGCAGACATGAGGACCTACACATAGAAATTGGTAGCACCAGAATACTGAAGACCTGAGTGATGTTACTAGGTTTACAGTCCTCCAAAGTGTGGTGAAATAATTCTGCAAGTAGGTGCATGTCTAATGTGCAACATTAACTGAAATATGTAGCCAATCAGCAAATGCAATTCATGTTTTAGTCTATAAAAATGGAAATATTTCTATTGAAATATCCTATTGGAATGAAGGAAGCCAAAGGTCATAAATTGAGACTTTCAGCTACTAGACAGCTATTCCCCGGGGGTTATTGTCAGGCCAGCAATATGCCAGTGCTGTACAAAATAGTCCACTGCCTAAGTGGAAGGAAACACAAGTGACAAATACGGGATTCAAGTGAGCTTGTTATTATGGAGGTCAGAGTCCTTGGCTGATGGGAGAAACAGACCTTGCCAGAAGTGCCAGGAGTATATCTAGTAAAGAAACTTATTAAATAAGCATCAATGAAAAGTCTGCTCACAGAGAAGCAAATGTTTTGCCTTTTTTATTGCTGAAATAAAGTGGGTAATTATAAAAATGCTGCTTAGTCTCTTTGGAGCCATCTTTCCAATTGTTAAGGTCTAGAAGTATTTTAGAGTATTTCTGAATTTTCAGATCTTCAAGCATTGTACTAGAAACTATCATTCTTATTTTTAATAAACAGCTCATCACGTGGTACTCTGGAAGCTGTTGTGTGGGTTCACTGCTCAGTTACCTGCTTCCCGTCACTAAAAGGATGTAAAACAGGAGATGCGGTGGCATGAAAAAGGAAGGTGTCTCTTTTCTGAAGTACGATTTTGACAAATCATATTTTGCTGGCTCAGAAGCCCCTCTGCGTACACCTGAGCAGAGCTGTAGATTGTGCCGCACAGACCATGTTCATCTCTGTAAGCCAAACAGCTGTTGGCAGAGGAAGTTTACTAAAACCACTGACTTGTTGGATCCTGTTTCAGGTGGCATTCCATTTGTCCTCACCGGAGAGTTTTTCCAGCAGTCCCAGAGGCCAGCTGCGTTCATGATAGCTGGGACAGTCAACTGGCTCTCCAACTTCGCAGTCGGACTGCTCTTCCCTTTCATTCAGGTACTCAGCAACCTTGATATTTGATATACTATGATATTGCTGGTATAGTGGAGCATATGATGTTTGAATAGTAATTTTCCGGTAATAATAAATGTCTTTTTATTGAACTGGATGAGATTTCCACCATGGTTTTGATACAGCTCAGTTGTGCTGCCCACATATCTCCTTGTTTAAATGCCTTGGAGAAAATTGTCCTGCAAAAGAAAAATTACTGTAACCATGGACAACCCTATATGGCAAATTCACCACAGGAGTGCTTTAGCAATGCAGTCTAATGGCTGTGTCGAGTTCATGGTCACTGATGGTGATTGTCACTCCTTTTCCTTCAGCCTTTAGGCCACCCATCTTCTGGTTTACTCTAGGCTTTGAGAATCCTTGTTAGTCTCATTGGGGAACAGATCCTCTCCTCTTCTCACTCCGTCTAAGCTTGGCTTCGTGGCTCGTTTCAATCTCTTCTTTTTGGTTCCTTCTTGCTGAAGCCTAGTTGCTGCCCCTTTTTTTTTTTTTTTTTTAGTTGTGTAAGGACAGAGGCCAGTTTCATCAAGAGCTGTCTGACAACTGATGTTTGTATTCCTATAGGATAAGTTTATTTTCTAAAAAAATAAAATCTAAATTTTAAAAAAAATGAAAAAAATGGAATTCAAAGTTCAACATAGAACAGCATTTTCCTCTCTGATTCCTAAGAATGCTTCATCATTGTGGATGTGTCGTTGTCTGGCAAAGGAGGCTTCAAGCACCTTCTCATTCAAAACCACACTGAGGTCTTTTTCCTGACCATGAACCTCTCCGAGGCACGGTCCACAGGCTCTGGAGCTCACACAGGAGCTGATTCTCTATCTCAGGAGCTGAAGGACAGCTGACCAGTCTCCTAACCAACCATGTCCAAACTCTAAAGAGCCATCCTGCTCCACCGATAACAGTTTAAGAGTGAAGGCCACAATTACAGCACAAAATAAAGAAGTCCTAATTGATTTTTTTTTTGAAATGCACAGATGAAAATACTAGGGGCAAGGGAAGGGCACAGAGGGGAGCAAGCCCTCCAGGCTACTTGCTGGTCCTCAATCAGGAGGGAGATTTTGGATTACCCATCAAATCATCTCTGACTAAGAGATCTAAATAACAGGCAAGGAGGTGTTAATGCTGTTTGTGCCTTTTTACAACTGAAAATTCTAAGATACTTTATCATATGCAATACTGTCTAATGGTATTTGCAGATACTGTAAAATTATATCATACTGTAAGACTATGTATTCATTTTCGTTTGACAAGTAAAACTGCTTTTACTAAGTAGTACTATTTAAAATTATCTGTATGAGATAGTTTATGGGAGAACTTGAAAGTCATATAAAGTCTGACCTTTGATCTAAGTTTGACAATTAATTTAAAATTTTTTGTAAAAGGAAAAAGTCTCTAGTCTTGGATCACCTTCAAAAGTCAACATGAGTATAAAGGCTGTCATACTTCCAAACTCGGTGCTCCTGCTAACATTAACTTCAAGTACACTGCTCAGAGCTATAAGTCTTAAGAGCTTGTTTTAATGCTTACTGAAATCAATGAGTGTTTTTCACCAGTTTCATGGCGCAGAGTAAGGACTTGCCAGATTAGACATTTAAGGCAAGATTTTCAAGAACATAATTATTTTCCCCCCTGAGGTCATTAGAACATTTAACAAATGCAGCGGAGGAAGAATTAGACAATTCCCTTGTGTTTTTGAAAACCTAACCTTAGTCATCAGCATTAGTATGGTCCAGGAGGCAGCCACGAGCTCACTCAGTAAGTGGATGCTTTTGTGTGGATTAATAGCTGTTCCTCCAAGAAGATGGGGACCAACTGTTTGGGCAGCATTGGGGATTGCCTTCCACTCTGGCTGGCCAGGCCCTAGCAGCCAGGCAGGTGGCAGGGAATGAGGTCTCAAATCTAGGGACATATAATCAGAATACTTCTATTTTTCATGTTTTTAAATTATCCAGAGACATTTAAGGAATAATTGTGCTTCTCCAAGATTGTGGTTTCTGCCTCCTGCACAAAAACCGAGGAGTTACCTGAGCTCTGGCTGTCAGTCAGATCTGAATTCATGCAATTCAGGATGCTCCTTTCTTGTCCTGCTAATCCCACCTGACAGATCACCTGGTGGGAAATGTTTAAAAAGGCTCTCTGTAAATTCAAGTAAAAAGGCAAACTACCTTCTCTAGCTTTTAATATGCATAGTAAAGCTTTTTGAGGGATTTAGTATGCATCCATATGATGTTTGCTGTGGCCTTGGGGAATTAATCTTTTTGTCTCGTAAAAATTTCCCATTGTGTGATTATGAAATTACCAGTTTAGTTTTAATGAAGGTAAATTATATTTACACCTTGCAGGGGTTTTGGGTTTCTCTTCTTTAAAAAGTAATAAAGAGAAAGAGCTTAGAGTTTGCAACTAAAGATGAAAGCAGTGTTACTCAGACTTTGATTTTTAAAGCTTTTTCACAAGATCAAACTATGTTTCCTCACTCCCTAACTTTAACTTTTTTCCTATTTCAGTCAGCCTTATTCTCAAAATTCAGCTTGTGAGTCACCTGTTTCTTTACAGAAAGGCAATAGCATCTCCTTAGTTCATTTTTGTAATTCTAAAACAGGAAAAAAAATCTTTAAAATGCCTTCACAGAATGAATGCGTAATCCCTTCTGTGTATTTAAATACTAATCTGATTGCTTGAGAGACGACAGGCACTTTTTTGATCATTGGTACGCTTCTACAAAATTATCCCAAACATTTGGGAAACAAATGTGTTAACTTTAGAGTTATTAAAAAAATCAACCGGTAGGTAGTTCTCCAAATGTCACCAATTAACTAGTTTGAATGCCTAGATTTTTTCCCCTCAACCATCTGTAGATACATGTAACAGAATAAAACACTGGCTTGAGTCATACATTAAGATGTATGGATGAGATTGAAAAGCCAATATACAAACCAATTTTTGGCAAATTACAAAAAATTTAAAATGTGGCTACTGTTCCAGCCCTGATCACTGCCTATTTGAGAATTAGTTTGTACGAAGGATCAGAACTGAGGTTAAAATGACAGCTGATGCTATATTGAATTCACAAGTACATTTGATACAATGTGATTACTAGGAGGTGTCTGATAGTAGGTGTCAAAAATGTGCCTTTTTAAAATCTTTTTTTAGTGCAAAATACAGTAAATGCAGAAGCCTTATTGCACGGGATCTTAGAACAAACAGGAATTATAAATGAACTGGGTTTAGGTCTGAAGGCTTTTCAGACTTGTGTTTCACAGAGCTTGACCTTGTGAAATGTCAAACATGTCACCTTGAGCAACACTCCACAGGATCTCTTTCCCATTGCTTGAGAATGAAGGCATGAGGCTGTTCTGAACAACAAGCTGTGAAGAGACAAAGACAGCTTTGGTAAAACAGTAGACCAGAGTTGCCTGAAATAGTTCATGAAGACATGGTGACTCCTCCTTTCAAAGCATTTCAGGGCTCCTACAGGTGATAGAAGTGGGTCATAATGCTCTGTTATTTGGATGGCTAATCTCCAAATTTTCATACCTGCAAAATATCCATCAGTGAGTATGTGGAGTAAGAAAGCACTTCAGCCCTCTGCCCTCTCCTCCAACTTGCATGTCTCATGTTTTTGCATGGCACTTGCATGTCAGGAGATCGTAGCAGTCCATAAACAACCTTCTGTTCTGCACCATGTGAGCGGTGGCACAGGGAGCTTCTCTTCAGAATGGAGCCAGAGGATGTGACAATGTTCATTGAATCAGCCGTGTAATAGTTAAAAAGTAATATGGCCACTTGGGGAAGAATGCTTGAAGTTATAATAATGCTTGCATAAGCCTGAAATAATTACAACTTTAATACTTTTAATTTTGCCTTTATATTATACACTATACTTTATACTTTTAATGCATCGTAATTGGATTTGAATCTCAATTTTTTGTGAGCTAACCAAAATAGCATTTAGAAAGGTGCGAAATTTGCGTGAGCTGATGAAAAGCTTATTGAATATATTGACATGTCTAAATAGGTGTGTTGCGTGTTCTTGGAGACTTATGCAAACACTTAATTCCAGCATTTGATTCAAAGGCAGTTTGCACTCACAGCTATCCATGTGCATTCATAAGCCTTTGAAAGATCCAAACCTAAAATATACAGTCTTGGTTGTTCAATTCATGTCTGTTTTCTGTGGTTTGTTAAATTTTTCATTGTTTCAATATGTAGAGGTGAAAGTGGTTTTCCTTGTGCATGTCTAATTTTCTTAATTTTCTCACTTTCCTAAAAGATTTATAAACCTTTTTTTTTAAAAAAGTAAATGACTCAAAAAAAAAGAAGAAAGATGTGCAGCTGTGCAGTGTGTTCTTGCACATAAATGAAATTGCTACACTAGACACCATGCTATCTGGTGAAAATTTTTAAAGATAGATTCCTGTAAGTTCCTAAAGCAAATTACAAAAATTATCTGATTTTCAGCTATGTTGCTGAAATTTCAGCAGAAATGCTCCGGGGTCAGCATCTCACAGAAAGCATTTAATAGCTTCTTGGGTGAAGACCCAACTAAACTAAAGCCCCTCAAACACCAAATCTTTCTCCCTTGTTTGCTCTTTGTGATGATTCAGTTGCTACAGATAATGCAGGGCAGCAGCAGGGCTTGTCTCACAATCATGATAAATAATATTGATTCTTGCTTCAGCCCTATATTGCAGTTTTGGTGCGCAGTGTTACAAATCATACATTATTCCTTTTGTGACTAATCTCCTCTGAAAAATGTTTTAAAGTTCTTTCTTGCTCAGAACACATATAGAAGCACAACCGTTCCTTTTGATGTGTTCATAACAAATCAGTCTTTGAAAATATGATTCTTTTAAGGATGAAATTATTTTAGAAAATGAAAAGGAGATGAAACCAAGTCTTCCAAAGGCTAGCAATTCTCCTGAGACCTCTGAATAATATAGTTTCTTGAGGTCTAAAATAAGCATTTCCATCACAGACATCTTGCGTACAGATCACCCAGTCAAGCTGTGTCAGAGTCGAGCTTGCAATGGGAGTATGAACGTGGTTTGAAATGCCCTCATAGACAGTTTGTTGTCTTTCTTCTTGAGAAAATGTGCAAGGTGTTGCCCCTACTGAGAAGATGCACTTACTCATTTTAAAGTAGTATGCGTTGATGGAAATGGACTTCTGGTTGCTTTATGATATCAACAGAGTATCTCAACGTATGAACGTGGTGTGGCAAGCTCAGAGGATTAGTCATCTTCTCCATGTGTTCCTAGTGTAAATTCTGTTTCCGAATGGTTTAGCTTCTGGGAATATGACACAGATTCTCTTTATGGTTTCTTTCTCAGTAAATTCTAAGGTAGCTGTACCACCTGGAGCAAACTGAATGTCGCAAAACAGACTTCAAGTATTTGCTCATACTTGGAAAAAGTTTATGCTCAGTATGAAAACCTGTGAGTAGCTTTATTTTTTTTGTGTGCAGCAAGTGTATTGAGAATGAGCTTCTGTAGTCATGCACAACAAATCATTCCGTCATTGATTCACATTATCCCTTGGGAATGGGGATAGTATTTTATGTCTCAAATGAGCAGACATAACAAACCAACAAAGTTTTTGGAGTTAAAGTGTTGGGCAGTTATGGATGTAATTACAGAATCGTTCCAGCTGGAAGGGACTCCGGTGGGTCTCTGGTCCAACCTCTTCCTCGGGGAGGGTCAGCTGTGAGATTAGACCAAGTTTCTTAGGACCTTGTCCAGTTGTGCTTAAAAACCACAAAGATTTGGTACTTCTATGTTAATTAGCTTTTAAATTCAGAGGACTCGGGAATCAAAACTGACGGTAGCTAAAATGTAGCCAGTTTGATGATTTCTGAGAATGGTTTTAATCTCAGTTTTAAAAATCGAATATTATTCACTATCAATCCTGAGTTGAAATAAAACTCATTCAAAAATCTGGAAAAGACATTGAGACTCCCTGCTGCTCATCAGTCTATTTTATAGGGTAAATTATGACAAATGTTTCATTCTGTCTTAATGAATGGATGCTTTCTGGATGTTAACAGGTGTGTCTGTTCTACTGTCCTTCAGTGAAACTACATTTAGAAAATCAGGAAAAGTCTATGGGACAGAGGGTGTCTGTTCATATTGAGAGAAAAGGGAGATTGTACAGTTAGATACAGATTTCATCTTTAGAAGAAAGACAAAACAGGACCATTTTAAGTTCCTGTATCGTGAATTTTGTGAAGTTTGTGCACATGTGAGAGAGACTGCAAAATATTTGTAATAGTGATGTAGAGAGGTTTGCCTTCAAGCTCTCCCATGTTTCCGTGTAACCAAGCAGCAGCCAAATGATTCCTCCTGATACACAGACCTGCAGGTGTAAGTGGGACGTTTCTCACCTTACGCTTTATGGTTCAGTGATACTAGTGGTCTGTCATCAGATCAATGTGAGGTCATCAATCAAATCAACGTGAGGCAACCAGCTTCTTTAGTTTCTTCTTGAGAAAAATACTAATGCCGTTTTGATGAGAACGCGAGTGTCGATGATGCTTCCAGTAGGAGCGAGCCATTGTGAAGACCTCTTCATGCTGGGGGTAAACCCAGCACTGTCCCCCACTAGGGGAGCAGGAAGCCCACCTTCACCAAGATGTACTTTACATGGAGATCTTCCTCATCACTGGGGGTTTCCTCTTGAAATGCCTCTGTTCTGTCTCTGTTCCAGTCTCATTAACAATGATATATTACTAAACTACAGCTCAGGATAACAAACGTGAGTATGTCAGATTTTCAGGTTAAATCCACTGACTAGAGTGGATAGCACTGGCAGAATAATTAGGACTTGGTTCCATAATTTATTTTAGCTAATGGAACTTCCAGGGGGAAAAAGAACATACATCTTTAAGATGTTGTTTTGGTAAGAGGGTAAGTTTTAGTGAATAATTCCAGGTATTTTAATAGGTGTAACTTGTTCATCTGTGTGGTTAGACTGAAGCATTCTTCTCAATAATTACATTGTAGGTATTTTATAAACCCTCCAGGTTCTAAGTAGCTTAATACCTGACATCAACTAGTCTTTGACTAGAATTCACAAAGGGATTTAAAAAAAGAAGCGAGCTCTTTATGTGGGGAGCAAAAGCATATCTATTTGTAGGAAGCATAAAGGAGAATATTGAAGGTCTCTTCTTTGTGTTCTATGTGCTATCTTCCTAGCAATGTGCGTTTTTAATCTAGACTTGCACTTGCAGACCTTTTAAAATTAGACTAATTACAGCAGTGGTTATGTGGCTTCTGTTTTTCCCAGGATAATAGATTATGTGGTTTAAATTCGCTGACTGTTGTTCCAACATGTAGAGCCTGTCAGATATCAAATCTTAATTTTCTTTCCTGGAAAGTGACTCCACACTGAAAGCGTGAATGTTTTTATAGTAGACATGGGAATAAGTATTCTTTAAGGTCAAAGTCAGTTAAGAGCATCTTCATCACTGTCAGTGGGAAAAGCGCTAGTCTGGAAAATATGCAAAGCTATTTTCCTGCACAGAGCTCCTTGGTTACTAAATCTGGATGCATTAGGAACGATATTAGTGCCTGTAGTTCCCTTTTATATTAGCACTGCACAACCTCTGGCAACGATGCTTTATCTCTCCCTACTTACCCACACCCCAAACCAGACTGAGATTGCATTTTCACCTAAACCTCTTCTCAGAAATCTTGAAATGCAAGAAACTTAGATTTGCATCCCTGCTCAACTGGAAAGAGTGCTTCACTTTCAGCAGGGCACTTGGACCCAGCTTCGCAGGTAGTAGTGCTTACTGGTCCAGTGGTACGTCCTTAGCAATCTTATTATGTAATCAAGGGCAGAGCTGCCAGATGCTGATATCATGCCTTAATCTGCAAGACCGAGCACACAGTACTCGATGGTAGATGAGACCACACATTGAGAAAGTCGGGTGATGGCAAGTGGTGGTGAGATACTCCTTTTAGCTGTGGTTATACAGAAAGAATAAATCACTTAAGAGACTGTAGTATGTATTTGTAAAAAGGGGATGCTATTTTATTGCTCTCTGTACCACATTCAGCAGCCTGCCTGTTTGGTCAGAGCTGAATAGTGATAGCAATGAGAGGCTCCAGCTCCTCAGCTGCACGCATCTCCATCCCAGATGGCTTTTTCTGCCTTAACAGATATGAGCGGAGCCTTGCTTTTCAGGCTTCTGCAACCCTTATGAAGCATAGTAAAACCTTTTTATCAAATTCTGTTGGAATGAATTGATTCTTTTATTGATTGCTACAGTGAATGTGAAGTTTGCATTTAATGAGGTCCAGCTCAAGGTCCTCTGCAGTAACTGAGCATCGCGAAGGAGTTAGTTCAGGTAACAGCTCTAGCAGGGAGATGCTTTGATACCCAACTCGGTTTAGAAAGTTTCCAGACATGCCAGGCCCACTTGCAGTTGCTTCCCCATTCTCTATTTGTCTTGGGTCCAGGCCTGTTCTGTTCAGTGATTTCACCAGCAAAAAGGGTGATGAAGCAGAGAGGATGCATGTTATATTTTCAGATAACTGCATCAAGAAGGATATTAGGAAACCTTTTAATCATAAGAATAGTGTAACTGTGTAATGATGTGTGGAGAAATTGTAGCTTGTCTATTACTGGAGATCTTTAAAAGACAGGCAGACAGATGTTTGTCACAAACTAAGGCTGCCTTAGCGATGGGAATGGACTGGCTGGCAACTGTGTTCCTGGTTTTCTATGAATTTATTGACATTTTGAAGCCTTCAGAGCAAGAAGCATCTCTCATTAAGCGTGCACACAGCCTGTGCCTTTTTTAAGGCTCCCTTTAAGCTTTTGTTGTTGTTGTTACTGCGATACATCACGTGTCAGTGCACGAAGGGTTGCTGCAGGCTGTGGTGGCAGGAGAATCCAAACTCTGAAAAAAAAGTAGAAGACAACTGCAGTCACTCCTCCCCTTGGAAATGGTGATGGTATAGTAGGAATACTGTAATGATGCTTTGGACTAAATAATCTTGAAAAATGCAGAAAAATTAAGAGCAAAAATTGCAATGAGCTTGGAGTGAAAGAAAGCCAACCTAAAAATATTCCATTTGGAGCAAGGATTTGAGAAAGGAAAGGCTCACTGTGAACAACTGAGGAGGAAGAAAAGATAGAATTATAGAATCATAGAATCACCTCGGTTGGAAAAGACCTTTAAGATCATCGAGTCCAACCGTTAACCTAGCACTGCCATCCCACCACTAAACCATGTCCCTGAGCACCTCATCTATCCTTCTTTTAAAGACCTCCAGGGATGAGGACTCCACCACCTCCCTGGGTAGCCCATTCCAGAGCCTGACAACCCTCTCGGTGAAGAAGTTTTTCCTAATGTCTAGCCTAAACCTGCCCTGGCGCAGCTTCAAGCCATTCCCCCTCGTCCTATCATCTGTTACCAGGGAGAAGAGGCCGACCCCCACCTCACTACAGCCTCCTGTCAGGTAGTTGTAGAGGGCGATCAGGTCTCCCCTCGGCCTCCTCTTCTCCAGACTAAACAACCCCAGTTCCCTCAGCCGCTCCTCGTATGACTTGTGTTCCAGACCCCTCACCAGCTTGGTTGCTCTCCTCTGGACCTGTTCCAGCAAGGCAACATCTTTCTTGTAGTGAGGGGCCCAAAACTGAACACAGTATTCGAGGTGCGGCCTCACCAGCACCGAGTACAGGGGCACGATCACTTCCCTACTCCTGCTGGCCACACTATTCCTGATACAGGCCAGGATGCCATTGGCCTTCTTGGCCACCTGGGCACACTGCTGGCTCATATTCAGCCGGCTGTCAATCAGTACCCCCAGGTCTTTTTCCACCAGGCAGCTTTCCAGCCACTCTTCCCCAAGCCTGTAGCGCTGCATGGGGTTGTTGTGACCAAAGTGCAGGACCCGGCACTTGGCCTTGTTGAACCTCATACAATTGGCCTTGGCCCATCGATCCAGCCTGTCCAGGTCCCTCTGCAGAGCCCTCCTCCCCTCCAGCAGATCAACACTCCCACCCAGTTTGGTGTCATCTGCAAATTTACTGAGGGCACACTCAATCCCCTCATCAAGGTCATTGATAAAGATATTAAACAAGACTGGCCCTAGAACTGAGCCCTGGGGGACACCGCTTGTGCCCGGCCGCCAACTGGATTTAGCTCCATTCACCACGACTCTCTGGGCTCGGCCATGCAGCCAGTTTTTAACCCAGCGAAGAGTACATCCATCTAGGCCATGAACTGCCAGCTTCTCCACGAGAATGCTATGGGAGACTGTGTCGAAGGCTTTGCTGAAGTCCAGGTAGACAACATCCACAGCCTTTCCCTCATCTACCAGGCGGGTCACCTGGTCATAGAAGGAAATCAGGTTGGTTAGGCAAGACTTGCCTTTCGTGAACCCATGCTGACTGGGCCTGATCCCCTGATTGTCCTCCATGTGCCTGGTGAGCACACTCAAGATAAACCGCTCCATAATCTTCCCCGGTACCGAGGTTAGGCTGACTGGTCTGTAGTTCCCCGGATCCTCCTTCCGGCCCTTCTTGAAGAGAGGCGTCACATTTGCCAACCTCCAGTTGTCTGGGACCTCCCCTGTTCTCCAGGACTGCTGATAAATGATAGAGAGTGGCTTGGCAAGCTCCTCTGCCAGCTCCTTCAGCACTCTTGGGTGGATCCCATCCGGCCCCATAGACTTGTGGATGTCCAGGTGGCATAGCAGGTCAAAGACTGCTCCCTCCTGGATTATGGGGGGTTCATTCCACTCTCTGTCCCCATCTTCCAGCTCAGGAGGCTGGGTACCCTGGGGATAACTTGTTGGGCCATTAAAGACCGAGGCAAAGAAGGCGTTGAGTATCTCAGCCTTTTCCTCATCCTTAGTGGCAATGTTCCCCCTTGCATCCACTAGTGGATGGAGGTTCTCCCTGGCTCTCTTTTTGCTGTTAATGTATTTATAAAAACTCTTCTTATTATCCCTTATAACAGTGGCCAGGTTAAATTCCAGCTGGGCTTTTGCCTTTCTAATCTCCTCTCTGCATGACCTGACAAGATCCCTGTACTCTTCTTGGGTTGCCTGCCCCTTCTTCCAGAGCTGGTAAGCTCTCCTTTTTTCCCTTAGTCGCACTAGTAGTCCTCTGTCCAGCCAGGCTGGTCGTCTTCCCCGCCGATTCGTCTTACGGCACATGGGGACAGCCTGCTCCTGTGCCTTTAAGACTTCTTCCTTGAAAAACACCCAGCCTTCCTGGACCCCTTTTCCCTTCAGGACTATCTCCCAAGGGACTCTCCCAACCAGCGTTCTGAGCAGGTCAAAGTCTGCCCTCCGGAAATCCATGGTGGCGGTGTTGCTGACCCCCTTCCTAACCTCACCAAAGATCGAAAACTCTACCATTTCATGATCACTAAGGCCTAGATGGTTTCCAACCACCACCTCTCCCACCAGTCCTTCTCTGTTAGTGAACAGGAGGTCAAGCAGGGCACTTCCCCTGGTAGGCTCACTTACCAGCTGTGTCAGGAAGTTATCTTCCACACACTGCAGGAACCTTCTGGACTGTTTCCTTTCTGCTGTATTGTATTTCCAGCAGATGTCTGGGAAGTTGAAGTCCCCCACGAGAACAAGAGCTCGCGACTGAGAGACTCCTGCCAGCCGCTTGTAGAATTCTTTGTCAACGTCCTCATCCTGGTCAGGTGGTCTGTAACAGACTCCCAACAGGATATCTTTCTTGTTGGCCTTTCCCCTCATCCTCACCCATAAGCATTCTGCCTCACCACAAGCATCAAGCTCTGTACAATCTAAACACTCCCTAACATACAGAGCCACCCCGCCGCCTCTCCTTCCTTGCCTGTCCCTTCTGAAGAGTTTGTAGCCATCCATCGCAGCACTCCAGTCATGGGAGGCATCCCACCACGTTTCTGTGATGGCGACTACATCATAACCATCCTGCCTTACAATGGCTTCCAGCTCCTCCCGTTTGTTGCCCATGCTGCGTGCATTAGTGTAGATGCACTTGAGCTGGGCTGTCGGTTTCCCCCCCAGCAATGGGCTGACCCCCCCAGGCTCCTCTCTAGTGAGCCTGTTTATATCCCCTTCCCCCTTCAGGCCTAGTTTAAAGCCCTCTCTACAAGCCCCGCCAGTTCCTGAGCAAGGATCCTATTTCCCTTCCGAGAGAGCTGGGCACCATCTGTTCTCGACAGGCCCGGTGCTATGAAAACCTCTCCATGGTCAAAGAAGCCCAAGCCCTTCCGATGGCACCAACCTTTGAGCCACACGTTAACTGCTCTAGCTTTCCTATTCCTTTCCGTGTTCCCTCCTGACACTAATGGGATCGAGGAGAGCACTACCTGCGCTCCTGATCCTTCAACCATTTTCCCTAGTGCCCTGAAATCCCTTTTGATCAATTTGGGGCTTCTCTCTTACTTTCTTCACTTCAAAAGGATCAGAAAGTGTTAAACTTCTCTGACACATCAGAGAAAACCTTGTGAATTTCAGAACAACTTGGGCAAGAATCAAGCATCCACAGAAATTTGAGAATTCTCTAACCTGAAGGCCTTCAAGGTTATATTAGTCATCCTTCTGTAAGCTTATTAGTATTTCATATATTCCTTCTTTTATGGATAATGAGAGGAAACAGATCATTTTCCCTTTGGCAGTAGTGACTCATTAGAAAAAAATAAAAAAAAAAGGCCTAAATATGGCCAGAGGAACTTCTATATTCTTGTCTGGTTTAAGGTGCAAGCCATCAAATATCAGTTACTTTTGTGCTTGTATTTTCTAATTGCACTAGGGTGTGTCTCACATGTACAGTACTCATATACCACTGAAGGTTTCCAGTGGATTTCATAATAGGATATTCAGTGATGAATTCTAAATCACATCTATTTCTGTTGTAAATTTAACTGACTTCATCCTTCAGCCATCAGATACTTTATTTCTTGCAAATTTTTGTGTATTTAATCTTCTGTTGAACAGAACAGACTGGGGGTTTTGATATATTTTTAATTTTTGGCTGAAGAGTTCACACAAATGCATTTCAAGCAGTGCAGTTTCTGTAAGTCTCTCGCAAACCATAAAGAGTTCATCATCCCACAGGATATTTATTCCAGTCCTTGATTTAATGAAGAACTTCTTAAACGGAATAATAATGAATGGCTAAGTAATATATAAAACAAATATGCTTGCTTGTCTGTCAGCCTCCTGCTTTCTCTTTCTCACAGGCATATGTATAAACAGAAACTATTTCCAAACCACTCAGATGAAAAAAATCCAAGTCTTGTAAATGTGTACGTAGACAAATGGATACAAGCACATCGTTATCAATTTAGCCAGACTCAAAATTTTTACTTGTAGATATTGTTTGGCATCACCTCCCTAGATTTTCTCTTTTATTTTATGTTGCTGGAAATAAAGTCTGAGGCCTTGCCTGATTTTGCTGGAGCTTGCAGTTCAAAAATCTATTTTAAAGAGTGAGTGATAGCTGGTAGAAATTAGTATGCTGAGGAGGTGCTGGAATGTGGAGAACAGGGATACTTGGTAAATCAGAAATTAGAGTGTGTATATATGTAGAAATAGGCGCAATGAAGTGAAGCAGGCAGAGAGGACAACAAACTGACAGCAGCAGAAAAGCACAATCCAGAAGGCTTGAAAACCTCTGGTACAATAGAATAGGCATGTGTTAAGCTGTTACTCTTCAGTAACAGTAAGTTTGCAGGGACAGACTTCTGTAATCTGATGGTGTAGCAGGACCTTAAATTACATGTTATCTAGAAAAAGGTGCTGTTTATTTTTTTGTAATGCAGTGCAACACAAAGAATTACAAAGCATTAATAATTAGCAATTAATTTCATGACACGTTATTTTCATTACATGCTGATGCATTCTTATTTCATATTTCAGTTCGTTCCATTAGATTGTTGTGAGGCACTTAAAGACTGCATGGTAAATTAGTGTTATACTGCAGGACAACAGAGCAGATTTCTCCAGGAGCTTTCTGTCATAATAATTTCTCTTTCTAGAAAACTGTGAAGAGTCTTTTTTTTGCTGTCAAAGTCATGCTGTATATTCAGCACGTATTCAAGAAATACTGAAATTGCTATGTATTTTATTGAAACTGGAATCTTAGCATGGATATGCTAAACTACACTGTAGCATACACTTGTCTTTCCCACTGACCCACTGGAAGCAGATGTAAGCCAGAGAGGAAATAAGGAAATTAGTAATTCTTTTCCACTGTGAATATTCTTGGGTTTTCGTACTTTGTTCTGTAAACATCTCTTGTATTACCTTTGCCAGCTGCTCACCTCGTTGCCCCACACGCATCCCCCCTCTCCCTGGGTTATGGTGATAGCAGCTGGCTGAGCTTCTGTTTGCCTCTGGTTTGTACCCTTCTTTGCCAGCTCCTTGTGTCATCCTCATCCAGCTGGCCTTCAGTCTGATGGGTGGGCTTTAGCAGGGGGGTACCTCTACTGGCCGCTCCATCTCAGCAACCAAAACTGACTGCCCAGAGCCCTCCTTTTCCACCTTTCTGCCCTGCAGAGACCAACTGCATCTTTACCACTCCTCTGGTTCCCTCTTTATCCCATCAGTACTTTTCCAGAAATACTCATCTTTGGGCTTTCCTCCTACTACAAATGTTTCCAATAACCAGGGATCACAGAGGAATACCCAGTTATGATTATAGGACCACTAAGTGGAAAGCTGATTTTATTCCCGGCTAGAGTTTGACTTTTACCTTTGGGACCATGGGACAACATGTCTATGGCAAGGAAAGAAAGAGTTTTGAAATCGTTAGAAGTGTTGGGGAAGTGATCAGTGGAGGTCTTTAAATCTCTCTGCATGGTTGTACTAGAAAATGATATAGCTCCCTATCAAAATGTCAAAGAACTGAATTGCTGCTATGGTTTCCTAGGAAAAAGAAAGGACTTAAATGAGGTTTGTTTAGAAATGGGAGGAGCCTCTTTTTCGTCTTGCCAGGCTTACATACGGTCCTTGAGGACTGCAGGGATTTTTCTCCTCTTTACTTCTGCCAGGGGAGAAATTTGTGTTATCCCAAAATGGGATACAAAGGCATCATTCTCTCGGAGCATTTTTGTAGCAAGACTGAGGCAGTAATAGTAATAAATTGCAGGATGTTTTGCAGCTCAGAGCAATAGTGTAGAATATCTCATTTTTGTAGGGACTAATAAATGTCACTGAGCAGTTTGAATGTTTTGTCCCGCTATAAAAAAAAGCTTGATTTTGCAAAGTTGCAATAGTTATATCTGTCCTCCATCATCTATTTTTTTGCGTTGTTTCCCTGTAATTGGAAATGGGAGCATGTTGATAAAGCAGATATATATATTGTGCTATATGTTCCAGAGATGAACACTCAAGCCTTAGTGAAGACTTGCATAAAAAGCTTAAGTTATAGATAGCTGCCTGGCTCTTCAGTCTGGGGAACCAAGCGACTGACAGAAATTATCTCTGTAATTCCTGTCCAGTTCACTGGCAATGGAAAATTATATGCTTTTTATGATGGATGAACAAGTCCCTAGATTTGGGGCAGGTTTAAATAATATTTGAGAAATTGACAGAAAGTTTTGGGGCTGTTCTGTCACACCCCATCAACATCCCTTCCATAATGGTGTGCGTTTTCACAGGACGGTTCAGCCAACGAGGTGATAGCGTATTCTGAGCCATAGCAAACATTAGGAAAACCTTTGAAATAACTAAAAAATCCTATTAATATTTCTGTTCTCAGAAAATTAAGTGTAAGAGTGTGAGCAAAAAAGGATATGAACGAGATTATATAGTAAATAGTGTGTGACTAAAGATCAATTTTAAATATTTATTATGAAGAGCTGCCTATATCCTCTGTAGTTGTGTCTGGGAAGCACCTTTTCAATGAAGAAATCCTTGGCGTTGAGTGCTGATGTTTGCCTAATCTTTCTGCATAAGGCCAATAAAACGAGGACATAGCAGTAGACATGCAGCTCATTGCAGCCTGCTGTAGTCAGATCGTGCCCAGTTTCTGAGCTGGTGGGTGGAGCTCTAATTCTTGTGCCCTGGCGTAGGAGGTCAGGGTTGGCGCTTTGGTTGGCAGGTGCTGATGCTGAGAGGCAGAGGCAGATGCTGAGATGACAGGAAAGGAGAACAAAAAGGTAGGTGGACATCATGTCCCCAGATAGTGAGTGCTTTCACTAGCTAGCATTTTAAGTTTAAGTTTTTAAGTGAGGAACTCAGGGACTGAATTTTCATGTGTCTTCTTCGTATAAGCTTTTTACTTACATTGGGGTAGAAGGCATCTGAAAGAAAGTAAAAATTTTCACTAGCTACAAATTGGGTCAACTTTGATTTTCTTTTATATTTAGACTAGATGAAGTGGCTTGAAAAATAACCTGCTTGGATCTCTGATCTTTGATTTTCTTTTATATTTAGACTAGATGAAGTGGCTTGAAAAATAACCTGCTTGGATCTCTGATCCAGGTGGAGCTCAGTATCACGTGGGATACAGGTGCTACAAGGCTTGTAGCCTTAGTTCAGATTACTTACTGGTACGATGCAAAGACCTATATGTGTGTTTATTTTCCCCCTTTCAGAAACTAACTTATTTCTGCCTGTAAAGTAATACTTCTGAGTCATTATACTTGTTACTGGAGGCTCTCCTGCACTTCTGCTCTGTATCTTCCTTATATTTACACTTGAGATTTTCCTTCTCATGCATCAAGGTTCATTTACCCAGCAAGATTGTCCTTACTGTGTAATAATACCCCTCGACTTTTTCTATTATGCAGTAAAAGAATTTCAATAACAAAGGTGGGCATAGAAGCCTATACATAGATTCCCTCAGCCAAGCTATTTTAAACTTTTGCAAATACCTCTGATGCTTAAAGTAACTGCAGTGCACCTGTATTAAGGGAAATGGCTACAGTTCCCCTCAAAGATGAGAAAATGAAATGTAGGCTATCAGAAGGTTCGATATGAGAAAAAATGCTCTTAACTAGAAGCAACCCACTTGAAGTATAAAATACAAGGATCTGTTAACTTTTTATGAGGAGGTAGTGAATGTGTGAGGGTTGGGGATAAAATTGCAGTTCATGTCTGAAAATGTCTCTATTTTTTGCTTAGGATATGTGTTTCATACATTATATTTTAGTGCTCTGTCCTTCATTGTCCTGCACCTTCAGCAGAACCTTAAATTATGTCTGAAACTGAAGAAGGACGATGGGTAAAGGAGGTAAAGGACACAAACTCTCTCATCCGTTTGTTTCAGTGTTATATTAATTTGAAGCAAAGTAAGTAAAGTAAGTGTCTACGTGAATAACTGTTTTGCTGCTGATCATTTTAGGGAGACATCTAACTGTTATCATTTGACCTCATCACTTCAAAATCCAGTTTGACCCCCGTCCCATGACTCTAATTTTCATGGCAACTTCCAAATGCAAGCACCCATTGCCAGTGCCACGGGGCTGTGACATTGCAAGTTGAGAATTTAGAATCACATTTTGGCATTTGCTGGGAAGAGCCAAAAGTTCTTTTTGAAAAATATTAATTTGTTAAGCTGGCTAAATAGGATTCAGAATTTGTTCATCTGCCCTAGAATATTTATTTTCCTGCTTTCAGTATCACAGTCCTGCTTAGAATTTAACCTTTGCTGCAGACTAAGTCAGTAAGCAGCCATTGTTAAAGAGCACGCGACCATGTTCTACTCAACTGCTTTTATATTTTTCCAGACTACGGTGTTCACAGCATGTAAGCTATTAGCAGGTAGACTGTTCTCAGCTAGCAGAATTTTAAAGTGGCAAATTGTTAATTTTTTTTTTTTTTAATCAAAACCAGAAATCTGAATATTTCAATGCCAGGGGTTTTTTTTGTTTGCTTCAGTTTACTTTTTAGCTTGAAAAAAAGGAGCTTTTTTGCTTATTCATTCTGGCTACTTTAAATCTGTTCATAATGGTAAAACTTAAGTATTCATTACCATTTTATTTAAAGAGAGGTGGAGGAAATGCTTGTGCATTCTGCCTAAGGCGTATAGCAGCCCTACACAAGCTGGGAATATGGTTGTTAACCTCTTTGCTTAAGAAAATGTGGCTGGAATGCACCTACTTATTCATACACCTCGATTATACAGCTACATCTCATCCCCAAAGTCAGGTTTGATTGCTTGCCACGCCTGGGATCTGATTTGGGGTAATTGCCTGAGTCCTTCGACTCTGATTCTTTTTGTGGTAATTGCATGCGTGTCTTAGGTGAATCGTTTCCTGGTTTTCCTTTTTTTGACAAATACAGAGCCTTGATCAGCTGCAGAAAAGAGAAGATAAAAATGAGTAATTCACGATTCATCTGGCAGGACATTTTCAGAAATGCTGTGTTTTAAATAGCCTCCTTAGAAAGCTGGTATGAAAATAGAAGGTGATGAGTTTAAAAGTTTATGCTTAACTTTTAAATAACCTGTATAGCAATAGCCTTCCCCAGCCTTGAAAAATCCAGTATAAAAATCCTGCTTTGGAAAGGTTTTACTAGCCTGCTGACTAACTAGGAACAGGCCATGGGTATCCAAGGTGCTTTCCTTGGGAGATTGCATTGGTACGTGTGTCTGCTGTCCCTTGCCCTCCCCTGTTGCACCAGCCTGGCCTTTCAAGGACCTCCGCCTGTGTATCTGACCTTGGCTCTGAACGGGTGTCTGTGGGCCCATCAGGAGACTGAGCCGCTGTTATTTAGGAAACCACCTGAAACTTTGGGCAACCTTGAACCTTGGATGTTCATGCAGGAGGGCGTACCGCAGAAATATTAGGGAAAACCAGTTACAAAGCACGGACTGTTGTAGTGCTTTGTTCTGTCTTCCTTCCAACGTTTTGGGTTCTAACCTCACATGTAAAAGCCTGGCTTCAAGCATTGCTAAAGAAGTGTCTTCCTGCTCTGGCAAGCCTGTCTGGTGTAGGAGGAGGAGAAGCACCTTGGTGACGGTGGCAGCTTGTCCTGAACCCGAGCGGTGTGTGCAGGCAGCCCGAAGGGTCTGGCCCGAGTGGCTGGGGCTGGCTCCATGCCTCCTGCGTGGCCTGACTTGATTCTGCTGCTGCTGCTGCTGCTAGGAACTGGGTGTAAGGAAGTAACCCGTCCTCACGTGGGAAAGCTGAGAAGTAACAGAAACCACATACTTTCCTTGAATTTATTCTGTACTTAGTTAGGATTTCCATTCAGAATTGTCTTGCTTTTGCTTCTTCCCCCGCCTTTCCCTTCCTTTTAACCCTCCCCTCCAGCTGTTTGGATACGGTATTTCTTATTAAGAGTCAAACTACTCTTTAGGTGGGTAAAAGTATTCAGTTTTTGAGCACTAAGGCTTCTATCCCATGTAGTTAGTGAAATAATGTCACAAAGTATAGAAAAATATTTATCTTTTCAAATTTTGTCATATATGTTGTCATTATTCTCATATCATTAAGAATGCACGTGTCAGTAAAGGATCTTGAGACCATGACTGTTGGGCCAAATGCACAGAGTTGCAGAGTGTCTGTGCTTTGCCACCGAAGACTTTAATTGAAGTTCTTCCTCAGTGTTTTACTCCCACCCCAGCCCAAGATAAGCAAAAACTCTGGGGTTTTAGTTCTAGAGTGGCAGCTGCATGGTCTCTGTACATGTCTTGTCTCTAGAAAGTTGGAAGGAGTGAACCAAAGAGAGGCTATGGATTTGGATGTTACAGATGTCAAAGAGTAAATGAGAGATACAGGTTTCATGGGCACGATATAAATGATATAGAATAGAATAGATTAGAATAGAATAGAATAGAAATAAGAGAAAGTATAGTAATTTCATGGAACAAAGACACAGATCCATTTTCCTGTCAGATCTATCAGTACCTTTTCTGTAGTAGCCATCATTCAATAACTCGGCATTTACCCTTTTCCCAACACATTATCCTGCCTTCTGGATCCCTTGATGGGCACATCAGATATGCTGTGGCTAGCCTATTAATTGTTCCACCCCTCAGATCTTTCCTCCAGCACCAGGCAATTCAGAATACATCAGAAACAGATAAAAATGAATTCAACATTTAGGCTGAGCTGTATTCCACCCATGTCCTACTAAGGGTTTCTATTGAGTTAAGATTAGAGATGTAACGTTTTCCTTCTGCTTTATCCTGTACTTCTCTCCTACGTCCTTTATCAGTGTGCAGAGCAGGCAGAAGGTTTTGTGCTTACAACAAGTAATTTAATTCACACATTATTTTCTTCTGTGCCAACTGCAGGTTTGGGTGATACAAGTTGAACTCTGAATGAGTTGCGAAAGGCTTATGAATATGAGTGTTTGTCTTTCCCATGTGTGTTAACAAACAGCTTTAAAGAAATACTAGTCACTATAGCTGGTGAGAAAAGGGCATTTGGGGATCACCCTGCAGTGTTCCTGTCTGGGAATTAGGGCTCTGTTGTGCGAATCCTGCTGAACACAAGCAGAGCAAAGTCTTGGGCTCTTCCCACAGTCCCATTTGTAGGATTTATAACAAAGTTTAATTTTTAGCTTATTCTCTGTGGGGCTTTAGTTGGAGGTCCTTGGGGGCTACTTCTAAAGGGATCTGCAGAAATTGAGGAGAGCAAGTTTATTACCAGTAAATGTAAATACGTTATGCAAAATAATTTCAACTAAAATAGGCACTCATGGGACTGTTTAGTTCAATTAGGAAAGGTTTAAGGAGACACAAATCAAAGAAGATAATAAATGCTCTTTTAGATCATGGACAGCAAAGAAATAAACAGGAATAAGAAACGTGGAACAAAGCTGTAGTGCACCACCAAGCAACACAGGTAACTTGGGGCATCGGACTACCAGGCTTGTTCATGCTAGGCATTGATAGTTCTTTTTCATCACAGAGAAGATTTAGTTCAATCAAGATTTTTAAAAGTGATTCCAGATTGGAGTTTTACCATTTGGCTGAACAGCAATTTCAAATGCAGAAGATCCAGATGCAGAATATGAATTCTTAACATGACAGGATGATCTATGAGGCACTGTGAAGTTATTTTTTTCCTGTCTACTAAATCCATTTGCTTCTGCCTGTGTATAAGCTTGAAAGTCCTATCTGTTCCCATACTGGAATATTTTCCCCCCTCATCATCCCTGCTCTTTGGCTTGTGATTGTCAGGTTGCTCAGGAGTTCGTGGTTCTAGGATTTAACAAAAAAGGCACTGATGATCTCAAGAGTCCATAGGCAGTACCAGAGGATGCACCTTCCAGCTTTTCCTATTACAGACAGGAGTTGAAGGGCTGAACTAGGTAATGAATTATCCACGGAAAACTTTGTGACTAGGCAGGCTGGCAATCAGCCATGGCATTAAAAAGCAGCTGCAGAAAAGGGTTTTTTGCTTTTCTTCTTGTTCCACACACAAGTTCATGTTCTTCTTCCATGCCATATATGATGTATACTGAGCAAGTGAAACATAAAAATAGTCCTAGGCATTGCATACACCCTGAGCCCCCGAAGCAGGGAGCTTAACCAGCCTGCAGGGTAGGACTGGTACAACTAACCATGACAGGACTGTGTTAGAAAAATGTGGACAGTCGAGGTTACCTCGTTGTCTACCTCTGCCTTACTTGTTTCAGATACATGCCTTTAATGACAATTGTGAATATGTACATCTAGGCAGCCACGTCCGCTTCCTCCATCCTGAGTGATTTCCCCTGGGGTAACCTCTGCCTTGCAACACCTGGGGTGATGCATGAGGAGTCCGGCTCTCCTCATATTCACCATTCATAACTTCATGGAAAGGTCGCCTTAGTTTTGGAGCTGGAGATACCCCTTTTGGTTTAATTCAGCCTTGTTAATAAAAACCAGTCAAAAATACGTGTTCATTGGACATGGTTTTTGGAACACAGAGCGAGGGTAAATCAACAGAGGAGGAGGGGGGGTTTCCTCAAAGGCTGGCAGGTCTCCCTGGGGCCACAGTACCAAACCTCCTCCTAGTTCAGCAAAGCACAGCTGGCAATGTTGTATTTATCAAATGTTTTTCAAATGTGTACTATTGAAATGTAGCTAAAAGCTACTAAAGGACCTAATAATCACCCAGCAAGAAATAATTATGTTTCAGTGAAGCACAACTCTTACTACTTGGTTTGAGCCTTTATAATCAGTTTATAAATTAACATCTTTGTGTCTATACTCTTTTTTTTTTGTTTTTTTGCAGTGAAGTAAAATACAAAACATTCAAATGTGGCCTGTACTTCATTTTCAGTTAATTCTTACACTAGTCTCTAGCATGAAAGAAATCCATTTTATGGATTCTTTCCTGCTGTAAGCTCCCGTAACCTTAGCAGTAATACAAATGTCTGTCATTTGGGGTTTTTTTCCTTGTTTATTTTGCAAATCTCAAAGCTTGTAACTACTGCGATGGAGATGCGCCTGGCTATGGCAGGTTTCCCATGTGTTGTGTACAGGTGCACAGCATTGCGAAAACATGCCTCGGTTTTTGTACCTAGGAATTGCGAGGCGGTATGCAGAGCAATCCAGAGAAGCATCTGCCTTGTTTCCAGAAGCGCCGGGGCAGCACAAGGCTCAGTTCAGCAGCGCGCGTAGCAGGAGCCCTGCCGCCACCGGTGTCCTCACAGCTGCCGTGCCCAAGCTCAGCCTGGTGCCTCCCAGCGCCGCCCAGATTGCGGGTCTGCGTGCCTCTGCCAGGAGCCTGCTTTTCCATCGACGGGCCACAGGCAGTGTTGGAAGAACTAAAGATTCATGCATTTTTTATGAACTACTAAGCACTCTGCCTTGCCATGAATGCCAGCACTTACTGTACTTGGTTAAAAATGGCTCCATACTACATGTTTTTTCTTTCAGACCACTCCTGATGGTGCTTTTCTTTGGACCTTTGCCCCTTTTATAATGACCTTCTCCTTCGTTTTCTGTGTGCAGGGTGCGTTACAGACCTACTGCTTCCTGGTGTTTGCTGCCATCTGCTTTGCGGGAGCTGCCTACCTGTTTTTTGTCCTGCCTGAAACAAAACATAAGACATTTAATGAGATCAGCCAGGCATTTGCCAAAAGGAATAAAGTAACTTTAGAAATGCAAGAAATGAACCACTGCCCAGGGGAGAGGAAATCGAGTGCAGAACAAGAATCAAACTTCACGTCTTCGGTGGACAACGGCGAAACCAAGAAAGGGATTGTGTAAACCCAGGATGCTCTTTCAAGGGATGGGAAAAACATGCTCTTTTCATTCAGTAGGTTTATAGCAATGCACAACTCATATTTTTTTATGTGACAGCATGAACTGCTTCCCCCTTCAATATGTTTTGAGTACGGGTGAATTCACTAGCAGCTAGGGTGATGGTTGAGGAAATGAGAGGCGGGAGTGGCGGCGGCTGATTAAATAAATAAGGTGGAGTTTTGCCTGTTCACGGGGAGGTGTGTGCGCAGCCACAGGGGGGGGAGGAGGAGGAAGAGGAGGAGGCAGGGAAAAGGGAAGAGATCCCAGCAAGTATCTGCTAAGAATCGATGCACATGAACCTGCAATGGTACCAGCTTGCATTCCTCCACATTTCCCAATATGTCATTAAAGTTGCAGGTGAGAATTGAGGACTTGAAAGAAGACTCGTGACACCCCCCCGACATCCCATTCCTTTTCCAGCTATTTTGAATTTCTGTTGCTTCGTCTCAACATCTCCCAGCTTCTCATAAATGGAGAGCTCTGGGTCCTGATGGGTTTCCTTGTCTCTCTTGTAAATCCTGATCGACTGGTAATACGGTTGCCTCTTGTGTCTGCATTTGCTGGCACTGCATTTCTGTGGATATATCTCTTTTTTCTTTTTTTTTTTTTAATAATAGTTATAGAAGCTTTAATCTGAAAAGAAAACTAAGCCTCATGGTGAACTGAGAGAATTCTGATGGTATGTGTAGGTTGTAGCATTAAAAAAAAAATCAATGAGTTTTTCAAGGGTTGGGAGTTTCTTATTGTTTTTTTGCTTTTCATTTCAAGTTTCTTTTAAAACAAGTCTTAGGAGCCAAAATTTCCTTGAGACCCAATAAGTGTCATTTCTTAACACTCAGATCTCCAGAGGAATTTGGGTGCCACTTATTTAAGCACTAATTTTCACTTGGGCATTAGATTCTCAAGCTCCAGGCCTAGTTCACATGAGTAAGTCTCTAAGCTATTTAATACTTTGTGAAACTGTCCTCAGAGTCTGCTTGATTTCGTCATAGAAAGACTCAGCAGGCTGTCAGATGTTAGGTGGCCCCTTCCACATGGCATTTTTTTTCTGAACATCATCTTTCCAGTTTGTAATTTTAATAATAGTTTTTCTTGATCCTTCTAGGTACCTGGATGCTGAGGGGGTAATAAGCACTTTTAAATCAAGTAGTTAGCTGTTTTATATGAAAAGTCAGTAAGTCTTAGAGCTGCTCTCCGTTAGGAGTAAAGCACAAGAAGCAAGTGAAGCATATAGGTAGAGCTGGCTGCTTCCACAAGTTATATTTACTAATCTAGAAATTCATAAATTTGGGGGTATTTTGGAAAAATATATATTCATGTATACACGAATATACTCCAAATATAAAAATATATGAATATGTATGTTCATATATGTACACAATGAAGAATTGCTCTCCAATACTTGTTTTTTCCCCGGGTGATAAGCTGTTTATTGTTTTTACACTGTAAATTATACTGTAAATCAAAATCAGAGATCCTAATGTTCAACTGTTACTACTAAATGATGTATGTGGTTTTATACTGTGATTTATTTATATGTGGCGTATTTACTGCACACACTGAAAGCTGACCTAATAGGGCAATTTCACTACTGGGTAATAGAAGAAGAATTGATCTGAGCCTTTGTGCCAGGATTTATGCTGTTTTACTGGGATAGAGGTACAGCAACAAGGAAGAAAATTAAAATATATATGAGCAAGAGAATTAAGAATGAAAAATCGGATTTATTATATTGGTGCTACTGTTAAGAAACAGAGTGAATCAGGATTATGCCAGCTGATAACCATACACAGAAGCTAATCAAATACTGTAGAGGAAACTGAAGAATGATGTATTCTAGTAACCTCTTCTGAAATTATATATATAGCAAATGAGCACGTCATCTTTCCGTGGCTCTAGTGGCCTATTCCTTGTGTTACATGAGGCTTGCTAAGTGACTGGTTGTGTAAACAATAAGTTTGAATGCCACCCTGCCAGCCAATTTCAGGAAGAAATTCTTCCTCTTCTGCCTGCAGGGCGAGACTGGCAAGTTCAGACCCTCTCATTCATATTGAGAGTTACCTTACATTGCAGGTATGGCTGCTAACATGGTATGATGTGGTCTGATTTGAGTCAAGGTGGCAGGGTTGGAAACCGTTATTAGTGAGGAGAACTTAGCACTTAGTGCTTTTCGTTCATGTACATTACAGGCATTACATGTTGATGATGTTGCCATTGGTTATCTTCAATGAAATATCCTGTTGGCCTGATAAAGCAGTTGTGTTGGACTTCTGCAACACAACAAAATAGTCTTACAGTTCCTTACGGTTACATTTGGAGCCCAGCTCTTGGTAAAGAGATGGTTTGATAGAATTTCCTATCACAGCTCAGGGGCTTGTACTGATTTAACAACAGGGGATTGTGTTTTCCTGTTGTGCAACCCCATTTATCCATCTCTTGCCCTACGTGAGATAGGCACACTCCAGATACGCGCTTTCTGTGCAACTGCAAAGAGAGCTGCTGCATGCTGAGTACACCATGGGACAGCGGTAGCACATCTCGCCAGAGGTTTGCTCCAGCCCGCAGCACGGGTTAAAAGCAATTCCAGTCTCTAGATGTGTATGGGTGCAGGTGCTTTGCTCATTGGCCAGGGAAAGTGTCTGCAGTCTCCTCTGCCCTGGGTTGTGGAAGTTTCTGAGGAAACTTCAGATGTGCCAGTACTGCATTGGCTTTCTCATCTCTGACCCTAACAAGAGTTTTGTGGTATTCTTCAAGTTGTTCCGTAATGTTTTTTTCCGTTGTTATGCTGCTATAGCTTCTCCAGCAATGAGGGGACAAAGTGGAAAATATCAGCAATTTATCATTTGGTTTTCTTGTTGAATGTATCAAATTGTCTACAGCCCATGTGTTTGTCAGTGAGTGTTGTGTGGTGCCACAGTCTCTTTTCCTGTCTGTGACACTGGGATGAGGAGCTGCGAGACGGTGTTTGTACGAGTACTGCAAGTGGCTTATGTGTGTGTGATCAACTATGTCCATGCACAGTGATTGCAAAATAAACCTTTGGAATTAAGTTAAAGTGATGTAGATTTTGTTCTGGGTAAAGCTGAGTAGATACAGCTGTACAAGTTTTGTTGTACAATTCCCTGAGTTTTTGTATGTCCCAGTACAAGACTGTACAAGATATCCTACATCTGGATGACCCGAGTCAATGCTGGACTCTACGGTTGGGTGGTTGGGAGTTATGGGGAAGAAAATAATCTCTGAAACTTTATTTTTGGAGCATCATTTACATTTTGCTTCTCAAATCAGATTCCACACTTCATTCTTTTATATGTTTATATTGGGCTTTAGAAATAAAAATGCAGACTTCAGTGAGAGATAAATGATTAAAACTGGCTAGTAGTAGTAATAACTGTGAATAAGGATTGTTGAGTCTGGTGAGGCTTTTCTGCAGAAAGTTGTAATTTGCAATGGATGACTTTGAGTTGCTAAAGCTCAGCTTTCTGATGAGAAATTCAGTCAAATTACTATTTCTGCTACAAAGATATGCAAAATCTGAGATCTGAAATATGTATAAAAAATTTAATTTTGTATTTCAGTTTCTGAAGCCAATTTTCACTCCACAAGGATTTGCTTTCTAGTGGGGGAAGATGTGCGTAGTTCAGCCATATGGGACAATTTTCATCTTCAGACTAAAATGAGAAAAGAAACACCAAAACCAACTCTTTGAAATTTGCTTTCTTCCCTTTGACTATTTTTATGTGCTTTTTCATACAGAAGTTACCATATAAACTATTAGACCTCCCATAACCTCACACAGCAGGAAGAACACATCTGAGTAAAACATTCGTAGGAGATGCCTGCGGTCTTTTTCTTTCAGCCTGACTCCAGAATATCATGTTCAGATACAATCTAAAAACCTGAACTGTATAGACCCAAACTATGAAGCAGGTTTGTTAATGCAAATATTCACGCTGTTAAAAAAACATGTTTGGGTCCATACTTAATTCTCTCTACAAGTGATATTATTTGGGAGTGAGCGCTTGAAAAGGTGAATTTCACAGCAAAAGCTTAGTACTTGGATTCCTAATCAAGTTATGACAGCTCAAAAAGCAATCATGCATAACCTGAGTCACTACAACCCTCTTCCTTGCAAGGTAAGCCGCATTAACCTCGCTTTTGCGGTGACCTAAGAGGAACACAGGCAGTGCATGGTCGAGATCCTTGAGATGTCCCTGGTAAGGCTCCACTCCAGTCAAATGCTTTTAAACCTCAGATTCTGATTTTTAGAAAGCATAAAAGAAAAGCTTTCAGGAGACTTCTATCCAGTGATTAATGAAGTCAACAGAAGTCTCCTCCAGTGTCTTCAACCGTACAAATGAACCCAAGAAAGGCATGGTATACATAAAGGAGTTTTAAGCTTAGGAAGCCCTGCACATTTTTATCTTCTTTAGATAGCAAACCAATGGCTTGCTTTCTCAATCTGGGAAAACAATGTAATTATTCAGATACTGCAAAAGCACTGATCTGATGCTTTTCTTCTGAGTTTGAGGGAGTGGGGTTGGTTGGTTGGTGGTTTGTTGGGTTCTCTTATTTAACTGGGAGCACTAGTAGTCTGGTTCATATGCCAAAGAAGAGTACCAAGCATGAGACTACTGGAGTTGCTGGTTGTCTTAATACAATTCCCAAAAGGTAAAAAGCAAAACATAACTGTCAGACCCCTGAAACACAATACATTAAGAGCATGATCTTGTAAGGGTAGGAGATAATTTGTCTGCTGCTATGTAAGCTGCCACACAGAGACATTGATTTTTGTTTCATTTTCTCGTTTCTCTCAGTTAAAAAATCAGTCAAGCTAAATGCAATGCTCACCTCTTTACATTTGTTCCACCTTTTGTTTCTGACTTGTCTACCCAATTATATAAATATTTTTACAGTTCAGATCTGAAAACAGGAAAGGAATAGTTACTTAGAAAAAGCAAACATGCCAAAGATTATAAAAACAGTAAATACAATTTTCTCTAGAGGCTGACATTTTCAAAGACGAGTTCAAGAGTTAATCACTTAAATCCAAATCTCACATGGTTTTATCCCTTTGAATTAAACTCTACAGACTATATATATGCATATGTATATATAGAGAGACTTTTATGTTATCCCATGGAAAAAGTTCAGCTGCTTTAATTCTCATACATAAAAGAAATTGGGCCATTTGGATATTATGTCAAGTTGTGAACTAGACTCTGATGGCGCTCAGATATTTGCATTAACAAACTTAGCTAAAGTTTGCATGAGCTTAGGTTTAGAAAAGTTGCCTAGCAAGGCTGCCTTCTTTTGGCCAGCCTTAGATTTTTTTTTTTATTTTTACTTTTCTAAACTGCTAGGGGGATACTACTATGCTCATATATAGAGAATTTAATTAATTTTTTATAGATATAAAATTTATGTGTGTATCATAATATATATTAAAATATATAACATTTTTTATATAGATAGTAGTATAAGATATAATTTACTTTCTTCAAAGGAAAAAGAATGGAGTTTTTCTAAATTCTGTGGAACTATCTTTTGTTAAACAAATGTGAGTTAAATATATATCAGAAATTATATATTGCCTTAACACAACAATGCAATAAACCAAGGTTGGACAATTTATATTCTGTCTCTGACTGGCTGAAGCCTTATCTTCCTAATCAATACACTCGCTGATCTGTGATAGACTGATCATCTGGATAACTAACAGTCAACAAGAGCTTTTCACATGCTTGTTGCACAGCATGAGTGTATGACGCAAAGCTGGGGAAAATCCTCAGGATAGCTCCAGTTCTGGACACTGATGCTAAAATAATTGCCAACCATATTTCCCTTTGTCAAATAGGCTTCAGTATTTATGAAGTGAAAAATTATCCTTAATGGTAACTTTGAGGTTTTCTTTTGAGGCATCAAAGGAAAACGTTAAAACTCTTTTCATCCAACTAGAGGACAGATTTATATTGAAGTCCCTCAAGAAGCAAGATGTATTAGCATGCAGTCTGGACTAAGCCAAATACACTCTTCCAGTATCTGGTGAAACTCAGATGCACTTTGTACGTCAGAAGCTCTCAGCCTTTTGGTAGGGAGGCCTCATTGCCACCCTCTCCTTCCCCTTCCCTCCTCCATCCCCACCCCTCCCCACCATGGGCTGTGCTTTGCTTCTCATGCTGGCATGCTCCAGGATGAGGTGCACCAGCATGTCATTACAAATGACATTTTCATCAACTGAGAAGTGAAAGAGTATTAAGAAACAGAAAGGGGGATCAGCTCTCAGCGGGATGAAAGGATGACACGGGGTAACCTGTGGATCTCTTGCAGACAGGTTTGGCTTCACTATTAAACTTTTTTTATAGTCTTTAGAGAGGGCATGAACACTGCAACCACAAGGAAGGTGGAAGAGACTTGGCGTTTGTGACCGAGCAGCTGCCAGCAGATGAAATCCATGTTTGAGAAATTGTCCAAGTAGCTGAGCCATTGCCACAGTTGATTTAATTAGTATAAAATATATAGGAAGGCATCTCGGCTATCACTCTGAGTTAATGATGAAAGCACTGCTCATTTTGCAACCGTAATCAAAGAAAACAAAGGGCCAAATGATAGCAAAGGACATGACAAGAAAAAATGTAATATTACAAGTCTGGTCCCCCTCTTAAAAGGGGCATAGGAGGAGGCAGGTGATAATTATTTGAAGTTTTCTAATGGAAAATGAGAGTTTAAAAAGTTAAGAAGAAACATGGCTGAGGAAAACAGGATGCAAGACAGATGGATGGCTTGTTTTTTACAGTACATGACTCAGGACCTACTCAATGAGCAATTAAAAATAAATTTAAATCTAATAGAAAAATTTAAAAGATGCATAACTAAAGCTGTAGAAGTCATTGGCACAAATTAGAATTAATGCATGTTTAGAGGATTCGATATTTAAATTTATGATATCATTCAAATTTAAATTAGGCAAGAGAAATAAAAAAAGGGAAAAGCTACAGCTAACAGGAGATAAGAAATTTCTCTGAGGAGCTGAGTAGCCTGTAATTGGCCATTAGATCATTCTTTCACTTTCTTTTGAGATGTATGGATAATTTATGGAGACAAGACAGCACTCAGTGGGTCATTGCTCAGACACGCTGTCATCATTTTTACAGGTGCCAGTGAGCACTATGAGCTGACCAAGAATACAATAGAAGTGGGGAAATCCCAGCACTGCCCAACCAATAAATAAATCAGACTCTAAGGCTCACAATTGTTTCACAAAACCAAAAAACCCCCACAAACACAAACAAAAACCCCCCCCAAACCCCCTAAGTTTTCTCCATAGAAGGGAACTTTTCATATGAAAACTGAAACATTATACTTAGTGATAATCATCAGGAAATAGTGCACTGAGTTTTCTTTGCTCTTTCAAGAGCTCTGCTACATTTTGCAAAGCTGGTATATGGTCCAAGTTTAAGCCTCTTTTGATTGCTCACAGCCTTGGCTAATAAACATTAGAAATGAGTGTTAGTAAGGAAGGAAAAAATGGTAACAATTCAGCAATAGTAGGAGGTGAATCAGCCCGTCTGGCAAGCTTGTGTATTTTCTATGAACTAGGACAGCTGGCTTTGATTAGCTAAAATTTTAAAAGCCTAATAAGTAGGTTTTTTAGATACTCACAGACTATATTGCTAAATGGGGTCAGTCTTGCAGTCCAAACTAACATGTTGAAGAAATGGAGTCCAAATGAAGCGGGTGATGTTGGCACGCGGGATGTAGGTGGTGCTGAAGAGATGATCGTTTCGGAATGCAAAATCGTTCACAGCTCTAAGACTTTTTTTTTTTTTTTTTAAATTTAGAAGTGACAGAAAATTGTAACACATCATACATGCTTTCACTGTCATTAAGCTACTCAAGACTACTTCAAAAATATGATTTTGTAGGCAAAGACATTTTTCTTTCAGATGAAAGACATTGACAATGCTTTCTTCTGTACACAATATTAGATCATGGATGGTTATTTGATGGCCACTTTCCATCAATTAGCTATGAACATGAACAGCTCCATCAGACCAATAGAAAATTCTTTCCAGCCCCATGTGATAATGTCTTTTAGGTTGCTCCTACTTCGTGATCAAAACAAAAAAATGACAAAATAGCCAAGTATAAAACTGATGCAGCTCTGGAGTTCTAGACCATAGTTCCTGGAGACATTTTACCATTAAATATTGTAGATGGGATCTGAAGTAGGTAATGGTGGGCCTTATCCTGAGAGCAGCTAACTGGCATTTTACCCTTCCCTTCCATCGCATGTCAGGATTTTACTCAAAACTTTTACACAGCATTGAATAGTCACGTAAATGCTTGCGGCAGTGTGAAAGCAATTGATTACCGACATAAATGAGGGCTAGGCAGAAAGTGAGAAATTTGCAGGACTGGGTCCTTGTTTCTCAAACAGCAGATACAGCAGATATTACCCACCTCTGTGGTCCTATAGATTTATTAATGGAGCCAACCAGAGTACTAGTACTACCACCTAAAAAGAGTGAAATTAAAACCACCTCTACAATTTGCTTTGTACTTTGAGAAACTGCTCTGTAGGGATTAGTACAATGAATGGATTTGCCCTAGGCATTTATCTGTAATATTTCATCTGACCTACATACACAACTCGACCAGCACATGATCTGCCCTCCTGACCACCCACTGGGTTGGACCGAGTTCCTACACATTGTCACTGCTGCAGGTCTGAGATCCAGTCCCCCTCCCTCTGCCTGGCAGAAGTGCTTGGTTTAGTCCTTTAACAGATACTTAAAGGACAAAACCTTACAACTTACTGAGAAGCTACATGATAGGGTAGGTTTAGACTAGATATAAGGAAGAAATTCTTTACAGCGAGGGTGGTAAAACACTGGAACAGGTTGCCCAGAGAGGTAGTGGAGGCCCCATCCCTGGAAACATTCAAGGCCAGGTTGGATGGGGCTCTGAGCAACCTGATCTGGTTGAAGGTGTCCCTGCTCCCTGCAGGGGGGTTGGACTACATGACCTCTAGGGGTCCCTTCCAACCCAAAACATTCTATGATTCTACGATAAATGCTTAATCTGCTCTACCACCTTTTGTGCTTCATGTTTACGAACTTCAAGAGTTGCTTCATTCTGTATTTTTTGGTGGTCTCTTCCGTTCTACATATTTTTTTTCATAACAAAAGAACGCCAGCCCTTGCCTCTCTCTAAGCTGCAGGCAACTGGGAGGTCAGATTCTCTTGCATTATAGAACCAAAATATAACCTTGAATTTATTTATTTAATACCTCATCGAATGACATCATCACGACCCTTTTCAAAGTCTGTAATTTTGCGAGCTGGCTTTACCTGGGGCTATAAGAGAACAAGAATGAAGCAGCACAAGAACAAACGTTACAAAAAGGTCCACGAAAGCACTGAGGCTCAAGGAGTGCCTCTGTCCTGGAAGGAGCCAGGTCCCCTCTCACCTGCATGACAGCTTTGGGGCCTGCAAAGCTCCTACTACACGTCAGGAGAAGGAGCAGCACCTCTCTACCTCGCTGCACTTTGCTTATGTTTCCAACAGCTTCTCAGACAAAAACAAAACTGTGAAGAGGATGTGAGAGGCAGAAATAGCAGCTAAATGCCAGGCTCTGGCCAGCCAGGCTCTGCCAGCTGACCCTCTTACCTAAGGGACCTCCTCAGCACGTTAGACTTCACACATAGCATAAACACCTACAAACATTTCTAGCACAAGGAAAAGTCACTGCTTGAAAAAAAAAAAAAGTGTGTAATGGTGAAAAGTTTGCTTATCTTCAGGTGCGGTAGTCCACTGACAATAACACAATCGTATAGCATTTTGGTGAGACTTCACTTGTATTTGGTGGCTCAACTGCAGGTCTGTCACTGCAGTGACTAATGCCTGAGCATCAGATGTAGCCCAGTGCAAAACAGAAGGCAAAACATACATTAGACAGCTAGGTATTAGTCAGTTATTCCTTATATACATTCGGTATACTATCAAGAATGCTCATGAATTTTTAAATGCCTTCTGTTATGATGGTAGTGAAAGGGGGTTTGTGGGTTTGCTTTTTCAATAGACATTTTCACATAATTGCTGTTTTCAGGTGTTTCTTCTACAATGTATTCAAATAATAGTTATGCGCAGAGGAGCACGCATCTCAGACTCAAGAAAAGACTTGCTCCTGGGTTAATAGTGCAGCTATGTGATTAATTTCCAAAATTACAAGTGCAGAGGTCTTTTCATTCAAAACAGAATGTGTACAAAAATGGCCCATCATTGGAATAATTGCATTCAGTTATCAGATCCATTCCCAGAATAATGGAAATCATATGCACACTAGGGGAATAATTATATATGTATTTACATGTGCAGAGTTCTTTCTTTTTATAGATATTTTTATCATATATATAAAAAACATATAAAAATATCACTTTATTTGCCCTACAAGATTTAAAAAAAAATATTCCATATTCCAATAGCAGTAATCCACAAATACAGTAAACTATCTCCTTGCATGTGTTGGATTAAGTATGACTTCATTAAATAGCATGAACTGAAGCACTTCTCCAGACCAGTTCACAGATTTTTAAATTAAATTATTTATGTGTCTGTGAAGAGTTTAGTGATTTGCTTTCTTTAGTTAAAAGGAGAAGTTCTATGAATCGTCACTGGAATAGTCCTAGTCCTTGAAATATAAATGCAACTGTGCACTGCTAGCAAAGAGGGATTGCAGCTCCCTCCTGGCTTGGATTTTTCTACATTCATTCCCAGTTATTGATGCAAAGTATGTAATAGCTATCAGTGTACTTCCATGCAAGCTGCCTGAGTAAATCTAGGGCCACATAATAACAGGCTGCCAATCATAACTCTTGCAGAACTTAGACCGACTTAAAAAGCCACTGAAAATAAGTTTTCATTAGTTATTTTCAGTCTAGTCCTATATAAATAATATTCAGGAATTCTCACACAGCTTAACTAGCAGCTTTTAATGCCTTATGAATTTTTATGATCCTGTTAATACTGAAATAGTGAAGTTCTTCCTGGTTTGCTTAGTTTATACTGGCAGTAGAATGGCGAGTTATATTAATCTATTGATGCCTGCATCCTTTTATATACTCTAGCACAATGTTTACAGAAAAAAAATGTGTGTGATAACATGGGCTCAGACTCTTTGGGGTTTGACAGCTAAACCCTGAGTTTACACATGACTAGATGGCTCAGGTACACTAAAACTATTTGTAATTTAGTCCTCCAAAGCAAAATCCCCCTTTTTTTTTTTTCACACAGACTGAAACTGTTCTCCATGTTTGAACTGGCTCAGTGGGTGCTCACAAGCCTGCCTGATCACGTAAAAATCCCTGCTCCTGACAGATGTTTTTAGGGGAACCACGAAGGATGTGGAGGGGAAACCCAAATATTTAGCCTACCTGTTGAACCTATTTCAAAATTGTACCAACCCATTAAGAACATCCTTTTCCTTAGTTTCAGCATCTTCCTTTAAGCATGATTTCCACAGCACCTTCACTCCTCACACTGTTCCAGCCTCATGCTATCAATGTAGCGCATTGCCCTCTGCTCTCCGTCAGCCTGGGCATCATAGACACAGACAGTGGTTTTCAGGACTGCTGTCCTGCAGGCTTTTGAAGATGTCATTTACACATTTTCACTCAGACTTCAAGCTGACAACACTTGTTTGAACCACTACTCAGGGTTCACAAAGAGATAAGGTCAGTCATTGCAGGAAAGACGTTGCATTGCTGGAACATGCCCAGAGGAGAGCAACAAAGCTGGTGAGGGGTCTGGAGCACAAGTCTTACAAGGAGCGGCTGAGGGAGCTGGGGTTGTTTAGTCTGGAGAAGAGGAGGCTGAAGGGAGACCTGATCGCCCTCTACAACTGCCTGGCAGGAGGCTGTAGCGAGGTGGGGGTCGGTCTCTTCTCCCAGGTGACAGGCAATAGGACGAGGGGGAATGGCCTCGAGTTGCACCGGGGGAAGTTTAGATTGGAAATTAGGAAAAATTTCTTCCCCCAAAAGGGTTGTCAAGGACTGGAACAGGCTGCCCAGGGAAGTGGTTGAGTCCCCACCCCTGGAGGTATTTAAAAGACATCTAGATGTGGTGCTTAGGGACATGGTTTAGTGGTAGAATGGCAGTGTTAGGTTAACGGTTGGACTTGATGATCTTAAAGGTCTGTTCCAACCTAAACAATTCTATGATTCTATGAAATCTCAAAACAATGTGCTGACATGAAACAAACCCAATACTAAGGTTTTGAGAAACAAGGTTTTGTGGTACCGACAGACACCAGCCTCTGAGGAAAGAATGAAGGAACTGGGGCTTAGCATAAAAAAACCCACCATGCCAAGAAAAAACATAAATGTAATAGGCTGCTGCAGAAAGGGAGGTCACTAGCTGTCCTTTGCTGGATGCAACAAGAACTACTGGGGTTCAACTGTAATCTGAAATTTTTTCTAGCAGTAAAGATAGCACAAAGCTAGAGTAGGTGGCTGTGGGAGCTAGGGAAGGTTCCTCTCTGGGTTAGTCTAAGGAATAAATTGTACAAAGGTGTTTAGATGCAATTAATCCCTCTCTGATGAGGTACTAGGTGGCTGCCATGGATTTGCCATGGCCTTGTGCAATACTCTTCTGGGGCTCTCAGGTTCAAACTTCTGGAGTAAATCATTGGCAGCGTGGTACAAGGCAGGATAAAGTCAACAGTATCACAACGTGACTGTGAACAGTCAGAAACAGCACAGGGAGCAGGAGCGTAACAACAATTTCTCTTACTCCTTTGAAGTGCCCCCAAATCCCTATGGCCCTGGCCAGGAGAGAGCTTGCAAGCAGGCAACGCTCAAGCCACAGATCAGACACAGATGTTTGCAACTCCATGTGGAATAACCTGTGTTTCAGCTCCTTTAATCTTTCATCCTTTTCTCTTTTTCCACACTATAATCAAAGCCTTTCAGCACAATTTTCTTAACTGACAGGATACAAGAGGTAATTATTCTGAGTGACTTCACCCAGAAAAGCCTCTCTCCTGTTAATCCATATATTTCTGTTTCCAGCAGGAGCAGGCTGTAGTGATGATCATTTTTTTACTTGTTCAAAACTTATTTTACCTTGAATTTGTTTTACAGTGCATCAGAGGAAAAGTTAGCCACAGCCATACTGGGTGTATCACTTCCAGCTAACACTGCTTCAAATGTGGCTAGCTGCTCTCATCTGGACGTTTCCCACAGAGGCAGGCTATGACAGTGTTCCTTTTGACTGTGATGGAAAAAGTCAAAAAAAAAGGAAATCAATTGGAATAGGAAAAACATTTTAATTAGTATCTAAAATTTAAAGTGCTGAGCCTATCGATCTGGAAAGTCTGTAGTAATTACAGCTGAACCTTACAACGGAGAAATGCCACAACACTCAACTACTATTTTAAAGCCATGTGGCAAAAAAATAAAATCTCTGCCAAATAATTTTATTCTCTTGACTCAACTTTAGTGGCAGCAGCAGTTTGTGTTAATATTCTGGAGTGGGAGACTCCAATGTGTGTCACTGGGACAGGACCAGTGGGTGCTGTAAATGAGCTCCTCATTAAGGCAGTGTGGTTAAATGAAGGAGCGAACTCCACCATCAACCATCAAGAACTTTCAAGGCACCTTGCTGTGTGCTAGAAACTTGGTAGGCGCAAGTTTAATCTTCCCAAATGAGTCACGATAATATATGCTCTAGCAACAAATACCATGCTGAAAATAAACAGAAAATAGAGTCTCTTCAATATATATTCCAAATCCCAACATCTGCTCTGCAATAAACATACGCTGCACAGTTGCAGAATATTAGTCCTTTCATTAGCACAGGTAATCAGCTTCGAGCAGCTGACTATCTACTTGCAGTAGTTACATAGAGCTTTACCTTAAATAGCGATCTATCTTCTGGAAGAGAGACACCCTGTAAAGCATGCTTTAAAGATCACCTTTCAACAGCATGCTTACATCAGCTTAGTAATAGTTATAACATATATATCAGGGATGAGCTATGGCCCATGACCTCCCTCAGCATCTCAGGCGTCACCGCGGCGCTGGCTAACACCACACGACAAGCGATGGAGTTGCACTGGGATGAGAGCTGCCATGGTGGGAAATGGTGCAAGGTACCTGCGGGGAGGATGGGAGAAGTCAGGGACCCATCTGCAGACTCTGCTCGTCCTCCTCTGAGACCAGAGCAGCAGGACTCCCAAGGAGCTGCGCTCATCTCTGCTCACCATCTTCTCAAGGTCTTTTTCTCCTATCAGAGAGGGCATTTGGAGGCACAGGGGAATCCAATGACTCTTTCCCTTACAAAGATTGTCAGATGGGGCTGAGAGGAGGCAGGGAAGCTGGCCATCCCTCTTACAGCCAAAACAAATCACAGTGCTTCTGAGCAGCAGGATAAAATCAAATGCAACACAGTCTGCTCTGTGGCAGTAGTGGCTTGAGGCAGAAAGGACAGGGAGCATAGAACCTCACCAGGACACACAAACAGGGAGAGGAGAGACCTCTAACATCCCCAACCTACTTTTTTCAAGGTAAATCCCACTGTAACCTGCTCTCAGTCTCTAGAAATTGCTGACAAAGATATATTATTACATGCTCAATTGTTAATGACATTCAGAGCCAGAACCCACTTCAGTACCAGTGAACCTGGGAATGGAAGGGGCCTTCTCTCTCCGTATGGTAATAACAGAAAGATTACAATTATAAAAGGTATTTTGCAGTGCAGATGTGGCCAATCCACACTTTATGGGCTGTGTCTCACTCCTGTGCAGTTAAAAGTTATCCCCCATCCTTGGGTCATGTCACCTCACTGGCAGCGAGGCCGTGCTGGCTCAGGAGCTCACACTTACATGACCAAGCCAGCCAGGCAGCGTCTCCTATGGGATCATCCTATGTGGGTCATGCTACATTCAACCGCATCAAACACAAAACTCATTCTCCACAGCAGCCGCAGGAGCCCTGGGTAGCTGCCATCATCTCTTGCTTGTCAAACATGGTACTCTTCCTGGAGTACCTGATTTATGTTCATAGTCTTGACCATTTGAAAGCATTTACAGAGTTTCTGAGGTCAATGGAGCTACTAACCCCTGCCACAGAGAATTTAGCTGGGGTTTAGGCATTCAGAAGTACTTCTGTAACAGGCTTGGAATACACACACAGCTAGAGGGAGAGAAGTGCCAAACACCCAGGCACACGGCCGTGGTGGCAGTGTCCACAGCCCAGAGGAGAAGCAAGAGCATCCTGCACAAGACAAGAAAAGTCCTGGAAATATCAGTGAACACTGGACATACAGGAGGGAAAGAGGGGCCAGGGGGGTGGTGTCAGCTCTCATAGGTATGGCAAGCTCCTATTACAGCATCTCTGATAGGTACCAATCTACCAGCCAGTAAAACCATCTAGTCCGTAGGATTCTTCTTTACCTATGAGAGGGCAGTCTAAAAAGCCTTCATGTTGATGAATGTGGTGAATAACTGGCAAATATTGTTATCTTGGCTCAGCTGTGACACTTTTCCAGCTGCTAAAATATCTGAATGACCTCAGAACTTCAGAAAAAAAAAAATATAAAAATGACAAAGCTTTGACAGTATAACAAAAACAGAGGAATGAAATGTAGCCCTAAAATTAGAGCAGCATCCTGAGTTTTACTGCTCATAAAGTCTAATGCTTTTTTCTACCAGTATAAGAAAAAGAAGGGCTAGTTTTAAAATTGCTCCCTTCCCATAGCCCCCATCCTACTGTTGGACACCCACTTCTTGTGCCCACTGCATCCACAGCTCACAGACTGCCACTAGAAACTGGCAATGTTTAGTTTGTTGGATTTTTATTTTTTAATATATTAGTGATAAAGGACAGGCTTTTCAAGAGACCTTGAGATGAACTTCAGCAATAACAGAAGTGGTTAGATTTTGACATGAAATGAGCATGGCGAGTTGGGCCATGAGCATCTTTGAAAGAGGGCTCCTCTGTCAGCGTCTGAGCACTGGGAAAAGGTCCAGCTCCAGTGCAGCAGGCAGAGAGATTTGGAAATATGTCTCTCTCAAATTATTCAAAATAATTTTAAAATGTTATGGTTTGAGCTGGTCTTTAAGGAAGTGAACTCGAGTGTCAGCTTTTTGCAACAGGGTTCATTTATCTGCCTCAGTCAAATTTCTGTCCAACTGTTTAGTAATCTAATGATCACCTCCTTATTTTACAGGTTACACAAATTAATTTTAAATAGAAAGATATGACATACAGGGGGAGAAATGAATCTATGAATTATCTAAATTATTCTTTCCCTGTCTATCCTGACATTGCCTATTTTGTCAGAGATACCAGGGTTGCTGGAGTCACACTTTTGATCACTTTTTGCCAGGAATATCAGGCTGCACAGCTGAGAAATGTGTGCAGTTTGCAGGAAGACTGAGAAATATAAGTAATATCTGGATGCCATGGTGATAAGTGAATGATAGTGTTACATTGCTTCCCACCAAAAGTATTGCCCCAGCTGTAACCAGGGCTGGATGCAGGGCTTTGTTTCCACAGTCACATAATTAAATTTTAGATCAACAAGCTGAAAAAATAATATTCCCCTAAAGTAAAAATAGTCCTCTAAATTCCTCTAACTTCGCATACATTGGCCTTGGGTTTATGTCACTGTAATGGTGATAAAATCCCAGTCCTTTACACTCCCAAGAAATGTAAATTTTATGCTAAGATGAGATGTGAAATATTGAAACACTCCTGATGATAAAGGATGCTCATAGGAGGAAAAGACTTACAGGCTTGCCAAGGCACTGAGAGACATCCACAAAGGCTGCTCTTAGCCCTGAGGCTGCCTGCCTGCTGCCTGCTACCCAAACTGTGTCCTGGGGCATCCTTCCCCCCTCAGCTACAGGGCAGCCAGGAAGATGAGCTCTACTAAGCAAAAGTGAGTGGGTTTTTCTAATACTGCTTTGCAATTGGGTACTCATTGCACGGTAAGTGTGGGCAATCATACAATTGACGAAGTATGGCCCCTTCCTAGGGATTTGTATTGGAGTACATATTGGTGTCAGAAGATCAAACCTACACAGACCAACTGATCACAGCTCACTGGATCTTGCACAAGCTACAGCCATTGCCATGCTTGAACAGGCCCAAAAGGAGCTCCTGTACCATCCCAATCCAAGCAGGACCTTTCCCCATGACCTGACAGCTCCAGCCTGGCCAGGGCGGGATGAGCATGGAGAGGGGATGCCCAGCTCCAGCATCTCCTCCAGCACTCCAGCAGCCCACAGGGCAGGCGTAAGCAGGGTATGGAGGTGGAGGCACAAGACTTGCACAGAGCACAGCAAAAGATTTTAGCTGTCGCAAATTATCAGCAGTGCAGATTATCAGAAGTGCCTTCCATCAATATTTCTGTGTCATTTTATATTACATACATGAAAAATCAAGACATTGTACCTTCAGTGCATTGCCTAATGCTACTCTAGGGGCAGCTAACCAAAGTTTTATTTTCAAGCATAGCTAATAGTCTGAAAGGCTATGATGAAGAAAACAAAGCCATTACTCCATTTTTCCCCTTTGCAATTTACTTCAATTAGTACTCATTCCATGGCTAGAGATGCTGTGTAAATGTTATTACTGCTATTCATAGCATACAATCAATCTACATATATGGTGTCTTCTGATGGTAATGTACAAATAGCATGTCTCATGGTTTGAAAATCACTTGACTTAATTTGCACAAAGTTTGCAGATCCTTCCAGTCAGAAGAGATGGTATAAATATAAATTAATGTTTCCATGTGCTGTTTTCTTCAAATAAGCATAGACTTTATCTAGACTCCAATTTTTTTCTTCCTGGATCTTTCTGTTGGTTCTTAATCTATCTCTGTAGATTCTGTCAAAGGCAGACACTAAAGTGTAATGGTAATTATTGCCATCACAAGCACAGGTGATCAGACTATGCAGTGCACAGGTTTTGTGCTTTTTAGAGCAAAATCACTCCTACTTATGGCTTTTAAAACAATTTGGCAATGGAATAAACAAAAGATAGCATTTTGTTGCAGAATATTCAGTCATCGCAAAATTTTCTTACTTGCAAGTGCTTTCAGCCATTGATCGTGTCTTGGACTCCAGCTGAGGAGGACTGGGTGTGCTATTTGTAAATAGTTTATTTGGGAGGACAGGAGCGGCAGAAGCTGTTTGTTTTACTGGCATTCCTGGGAGTAGTCAGCCTAAGTCCTGACCCCTGTTTACATCCACACACCAGACTCTGGGACCCTGGTCCTGAACGCTCATCCCGTGTTCCTGGAAATACTTCAGAGCTAGAGCCTTTTTCAAAATTAAGGTGTGCACTGGATTAATGTTCAGGCTCTGAACCATCTGGAGAAAATTGACATCCCCCTGCTCCCATGCTACTTCAGATAAAACAGACAGGTATCTGGAACTTATTTAATTGTAATATTACAGCTGTCAGAGGAAAACATACTTTTCTATCAATTCATAAGACATTTTATAGCATGTAATCAATGTGCATTAAGTTCCAAAATTTCTTACCTACAAAGGCTTGAATTCAATGCCCAAAGCACACCCTATTACTACATAATGTGGCACAAGTAATTTCTGGAATCACTTTCCTGTCCTTTAGGATTAAATTCAATGTTAGTACATTTCCCACATGTTTCAAAACAAAAACTGTGTAAAAGATGGTGAATGCTACAGTTTGGCCCAAAACCACTATTAAATAACAAACCAAAGCAAAATTTATTGTGTATTGGAAACTACCTTCCAGATCACTCCAGAGAGGATAGGAGGCTGTTGTACCAGCAAAGGAGATAGATGTCTCCCTTACTCTGTATGCCTCTTTTCACTCCATCAGAGTCGCAGGCTATATTTAAACTCTACAGGACACCATCACCTTGGTAAAGATTTTAGCCACTAAATTTATTCTTTAAAAATTCAGTATTTATTACGCTCTCATCCAAAGCCAGACATTCATGAAGATCTGCATGCAAGCCCTGTATAAGGCTCTGTCTAATTTGCACTCTTATTGCAGAGCCAGAATTTGTGTTTCAATTGAAATTCTAATAGGTGATGTTCATAGCAGCTGCCTGGTCTCTAGTGGAAACCTCCTGCCATACCTCATGCTGGCTGCTCCTCCTGAGGGTTTCGCAGTGTAGCTGCTGGTGGGACCAAGAGAGCAACCAGAGCTGATCCCTTTTCCACCATTGCCTGTGCTCCTGGTCCCTGGTGGGGAAGCCTCCCAGCAGAGCAGCCCCCATGGCAAACAGCCATGTGCCGCTTTCAGAGATGCTCACCCTGCAAATCCCACATGGGCTGGGGGGCCAGAGGGGACAACAATGGTGCACAGAGGAACGGCACCCGTCTCAGTGAGACCAGATGGTCTGAAAACTAATATGATCCTTATGATCTCTGATGGTTAAGTCCGAGCCTGTAAATCAAAAGGAAACCTGCCTGGACACCCTAACCTTACAGTTGTTAATCACTACAGAGGTCCCTGGTTCAGTTTTGGCCCATGCCAACTGGTAGTCTCCCAAAAACTTCCCAGGCAGAGTCTTGGCCCAACTGGGACAAGCCAAGGACCATTCCTGATGAGCAGTTTCTCATTTCTCCGTTATTTCTTACTGCAGAGCACTGTCATGGGTTCACGCATCTTCATAATAGGCCCAATTTCCTTACTTTTTTAGAGACAGATGCTTGTGTAGCATCACTATCCCTCAGTAAAATGTTATACAAAATTTTCTGGTTATGGTTTTTTCAAATATGGAGTAGGAAAACAAAAAAAAAGTTTCCAGGTTCACACTTGCCAATGTTTTCCTATTTGCTGCCCCCCTAAAAAGCTTCCACTGGCTACACAGATTCCTGTATGAGGCAAAGCCTATTGAGAATAAAATTACTTTTCTCAGACACATTCCCTGTATCTTCCAAAGTAACAGCCAACGCTCAGTGCTCAGCCAGAGGGCAAAGCCCATCATCCAGGCACAATGCTGCACTTCTAGGCTGAGGAGAGCAACCTTCCACTCGCCATGTTTTTCATACTATATTAGAGCTCCCTAAAAGAAAATGGCTGCCTTAATTCTTTGTGATCGTCAAGTGGCAGGAGGTGACTCATTTTGAACAAGCAAAAATCCAAGGGAGAAAGAAAATGCCAAAGTTCCCAAGTTCAGCACTCCAAAAATGACTTTCAATTTAACAAGCATGAGTGGAAAGAGCTCTTCACCAGACTCTGAACTGCGGCTCTGCTTAGCTCAGGAGCTGCAAAGCACAGGTCAGGCCAGTGAGGTATGTGACGGAGAGCAAAACCGAGAATACCGACAAGGCATTTGCCTTCCCACAAGAAAAGGAGAGGAATCATTCTGACATAAGTCTAAAAAGCCTGATGAACATTTTGTTCTTAACTGGAATGAAAGAGGGGTGGATATAACCATAAAAAGCATGTAGAGCCCCAGGAGGAATCTGGAAGACTTAGAGGACCTGCACACGGAAACATGAAACACTAAAGCAACTACAGTATTATTAAAGAAGTTCCCTGGGGATTTCACAACTACACAATTCAGGTTGCAGGAATAAAGCTGTTGCCATCCTCCAGAGAATCTCCAATGGGGCATAAATCAAAAGCCTAAAAGCAAAAGGAGATGATTCATCTCTCAGATGGGTACCCAACTTGCCGAGAACAACACAGAGTAAAGCCCTGGAGAAGGTCATCAGAGGAAGCAGATTTCTAAGTAACCTGTCACCAGCTAGAGATAACTGCCTCATGATAGTAAACTTTTCCACGGCTTGTAAGATTCAGTATATGCTCAAGCGCTTAATCAAATTATTACATTCATATATTTCTGAAAGCCATGACATGGACGCATCACGCTTCTCAGCACTTTGGCCAATTTCATTTCAAGACCTTTGTAAAGAAAAAAACAGCTTTTCTAGGAAGGTCAGCCAGTTTGCACTGTTTGAGGCGGGGTGGGGTTGGGGTGTTGCAATGCTGCTGGGCTGTAGTAACAAAAGCAGCCACATTTTGGGCAGAAGCAACCGCAGCTTTAGAACAGAAATGCAACACAGCAGCATTCAGCTCAGCTGCACACAGCAGGCATGGACTGTCTGTACCACAAGAAGCCCAAAAGAACAAGATGTGGAAGAATTGAGGGAAATATCTGTAATATCTTAAAAGGAGCTAACAGCATGCAGTAAAAAGCTGTAACTAGAATTATACAACAAATACAGCTTACTTGCTCTCTGGGCATTTTCATCTTCACTTACTAATCTATCTTCCAATGGGATCATTACTAATGTTTTAAATATGTCAGCAGCTTTCAAAGGACCTTCGTGTCTTTTAAAGTGAGTAGCTTCAAAAAAACAATTTCTTCCCCCAAGTCATTAGTAATGCACTGCTCTTGCAGTAGTTCCTGCTTCATGCTGATGAGGTGGAGACATTTTGAATTAGTGTATTTTTATTTTATTTTAAATTAGAGGAACCATCGCAGGGAGGCTCATTGCAAATTAAGGGTGGCTGTCCAGGCTAGCAAAGTCCAGCTGAGGGACTTCCCTTCCTGCTGGAGCTGTAGCAGTCAATCAGAGACCATGGCCAGAGAATTTGCAGAGAACTTCATTAAAGGTAATGAAAGTTTTGCATGAATGAGAACAGCTCCAGAGCAAGTGAATGAATGGTGTGATGACAACTAGAAACACAGATATATTTTTTCCCAAATACGAACAAACCTCCGAGATACGGGGTAGACCAGCAAAACATGCACAAACAGGAATCTAGTGTCCTCTCCTTTTAGCTTCTACCACAGCCCTGAGCTGGGAATTCATGCACACAGTCAAGTGGTCTTTTGCAAAACAGGGTGGAGAAAGAAGGCCTATTACCCTCCCAGAGTATACGGGGTACATGCTGCCAGCTGATTGCCTTACAGAGCTGGTAAGGTAATTCATGTTTTCCCCAGCCTTGGTACAGCAGTCTGCAACTGCAGAGACACCAGCAAGTGCCCATCGTGGCCTGTAAGAAAATACGGGAGATTTGACCAAGGGCACTCGGGAGCGTGAAGGCAGGAGGCTCCTTTCCCCCTCTGTGCCCTCTCCAAGCAATGCCAGACTGCACCTCAGCAGCATATCCCACACCTCTCAGCTGTGGTTTGCTTCATTCTGAGGATCAAAAATCCCAAACACAGGTCAAAAACTTTACATCATATAGCCAATATTCTCCCTAAATGTTTCCCCAATGAAAAGATTGTCCTAATGGCCAGCACCTGAGTATAAAATACCCAGGCTAGCCAGAAGCGAGCACCCAGGCAGCAGAGGCACATCTGAGCTGCAGTGGTCTAAGGCCCCTCAAAGACCTCAGTGCTCAGGGGCACAGCCTGGCCTCCAGGCTGGAGTACAGAGGCACAGGCAGGTGTCCAGCTTCCATATGGTGCGAGGACTCCTCAAAAAGGATACCCAAAAAAACCCCAGCACACTCTAGAGAGCTGTCTAGATCTGGTGTCAAACACCAGGTCTTGGAGTGGAGCTTGGGCCTCAGCTCAGGGCTGTAAGATGGGTGGATGAGCTTTCAATCCTTGGGGTCCAGAGACTGAGATCTGCTGGGAAGGTTTCATAGAGTTCCTCTGCGCTTGTTCCTTTCTTTATTGCTCACCTGACACATAGTAGTCTGGTGGTTAAAGCACAGCAAGCAAGAGTCATGGATTTATTGCTTTATTTTTGTCTGGGACGGGATGTTCAAACTCCAGCTCCCCAGAACAAATTTAGACAAAGCAGCTAAGCCTTTCTACAACATTCCTTAGGCTTCTGGGGACATGTCCCAGGTGTCTTTGTGATATTTACCTCTTCAAATAAGAAGAAAAACTGTCTTTCTAGCCTTAACTAGGAACTGCTGTGTTGCCAGCTCTGCAGTTCAGATCATGACTCAAACCTGACAATCATGAGACAAGAAATCACCTTCTAGTCTAGGGGGAGCCAGGAGGGGAAAAAAGAAATCAAATTTCATCACTAGTCTTTGTAGCTTTCTACTTCACCTCCCTTCCCCACATAGCTGTGATAACTGTTAACATATTTCCTTGCTAATTGCACAGAGAGTTTACTTTTATTCTCTTCAAAGGGAAATAATACTAATTTTCAATTACTCACTTGATTAGTTTCTTTCTTAGTTTCTTACCTCTAGTGCATAAACGTCTATAAGGAAGAAGTTCTTTACAGTGAAGGTGGTGAAACACTGGAAGAGGCAGTGGAGGCCCCATCCCTGGAAACATTCAAGACCAGGTTGGATGGGGATCTGAGGAACCTGATCTGGTTGAAGGTGTCCCTGCTCACTGCAGAGGGTTGGACTACATGACCTCTAGGGGTCCCTTCCAACCCAAAACATTCTATGATTCTGTGATCCTCTCCAGATTTCCCCATTTCTTCCTCCATACTTTTCTTTGCCCGCAGGCGAGCCCCCTCTTGATGCCAATCCAACAGTGAGTCCTTCAGCTGAGGGCCACGCTCCACTCTTCTCCTGCTCCTCCCTCCTGCCTCCAACCCTGCTTTACCAGCCCTCACTCTCTGTGGGTACATCACTAATTTACACTGAAGATAGATAGGGAAGAACACTCATACTGATCCCCCAAGCCACAGACCTTTGCTGTCTCAAACAGTAGCTCTGCCTGCAGCCACAGGACCAAGGTCACTGTGACAGCATTCATGTAAAATGACCAATATTCTGCAGTGTTTGCAAACCTCAACTTTAGGGCAACATCCTGCAATCAATTCCATTTTTTAGAAGCTTCTGCCATGGAACATGACCATTTTTTTTCTGTAGAATCCTGAAAAAGTTGACATGAATGAAAAATTAATGAGTTTTTCTGTCCTAGCTGCTGCTTCTCAGTTCTTTATTGAGAACTGGGGTGGGATTTACCAGATACACAGAAGACGAGCGTAGTCTGTCCCATTTGCACTTCACCGTGAAGCTGCATGATTGCACAAGATGCCAGACCCTGCTCACACCAGGTCACCTCTGCCCCTGGTACTACACTAAAACATGTGTGCTTTACGTCCTCTACTGCTCTGTAAACTCACCCACAGTGATGGCTACAGAGTGACCAAGAGGCAGGGGAACAACAAGGGTATCATCAGGGGATCAGTAAAAATAGAAAGACAAACATTACCTGGAAATGTATCTGCTTTTGTCAGCTTGTGTCATTTTTAGCTGAATTGGAAAAAAAATTGTGGAAAGAGTTTTTTGGCTTAGATTGAAAATGGATATCTAAAAAATAGCTTCTAAATAAGAACAAATGTAGCTTAATAGAGTGGCGAGTCAAGTTGTTGGAACTAAAAAGAGAAAAGATTTCTTTTTCTACTAGTAATGATAATTCCATTGGCATAAGTATCCCTCAGTGCATGGTTGAACATAATACTCAAACAGACAAATGTCTGCATCATTAGAGACATAATAATGTGCGCTTGCAGCCCAGGTGGTCAACCATATCCTGGGCTGCATCAAAAGCAGCATGGCCAGCAGGTCGAGGGAGGGGATTCTGCCCCTCTGCTCTGCTCTGGTGAGACCCCACCTGCAGTGCTGTGTCCAGCTCTGGAGCCCTCAGCACAAGAAGGACATGGAACTGTTGGAGCGGGTCCAGAGGAGGGCTATAGAAATGATCTGAGGGCTGGAGCACCGCTCCCATGAGGAAAGGCTGAGGGAGTTGGGGTTGTTCTGCCTGGAGAGACCTTATTGCAGCCTTTCGGTACTTAAAGAAGGCTTAGAGGAAAGATGGGGACAGAGTTTTTAGCAGGGCCTGTTGTGACAGGACAAGGGGTAATGGTTTTAAACTGAATGAGGATAGATTTAGACTAGATATAAGGAAGAAATTTTTTACAGTGAGGGTGGTGAAACACTGGAATGGGTTGCCCAGAGAGGTGGTAGATGCCCCATCCCTGGAAACATTCAAGGTCAGGTTGGATGAGGCTCTGAGGAACCTGATCCAGTTGAAGATGTCCCTGCTCACTGCAGGGGGGTTGGACTAGATGACTTCTAAAGATCCCTTCCAACCCAAACTATTCTATGATTCTACGATCACACAAACTCGGGGCATATTAAAAAAGTTGAACTTCATCAGCTCATCCATGCAAACAGTAAATTCTTCAACTCAGTCTGCCTTCATCTTCCACCTACAAAGAGCACCAGCCAGCCATCAGCTCTTCACCTTCTCATTTTTTCCCTCTTTTTAAAGCAAGTTTCCAGGTATGGTAGGCCACTGGGCTAATGTTTGATACTCTGTGGTATCAGCAGGGAAGTGGTGGAGCCATTTTGGCTCACAAACCAGCAGGGAACAAGTCCCCACAGCTGACGGTAAGAGCCCCTGCGCCCTACCTGCCCCTGCTCCAGCTGCATGCATCTGGGGATCAGTGCAGGGGGGGGGTCCTTCAAGCCCCACCAATGTCATCCTGGACCATCTCACCCAGCTGCAATTGCAGCTCCAATCCAGCCCCTAATGGCTTTTCTTTCAGCTCTCTTTGCTGATTTATAATGGACTGTCTGTCAGCAAAGGTATGCCGTAATTGCCTTCTATTACTATCGCTTTCATTGTAACTTCTCAGTTTTGCAAGCAAGAACATAAATCTTTTCCTCTGCTAGGGCAATTCCTCTCTTGTATTAAAAGCATCCACAGCACAAAGGTTACGCTGGCCAGCACAGTGAAGTAACGAGGTCCGTGAACATGGTGTTGCTTTTGGTGACCTTACACTGAAGTGGATGAGACACTGGGATGATTTTACACTAACAGGTCACACAGTGATCTGGAAGCAGAAAGAAAACTGTCCCCCAGTGGGATGGGGAAAGAGAAAAGGAAGAGTAACAGTGAGAAAACTCATGGGTCAAGGTAAAAATAGCTTAATAAGTGAACGATGGACAGATGGAAGGAAGAAAAAACAAATCAAGTGATGCAAAGTTAATCACTCACCACCTCCCTTGTATAGACCGATGTCCAGCCAATTCCTGACCGAAAGACGACTGACCCACCTAACCTCACTGCTCTCTGTTTTATTGCTAAGCATGGCATTGTGCGGTATAGAAGGTCATCTGCCTGGTTGCGTCCCCTCCCAACCACTTTCACATCCCCAATCTATTCACTGGAGGGGCAGAGTGAGAAGCAGAGAAGGCCTTGATGCTGTGTGAACACTCTTCAGCACAATCTGAAACATTGATATGGTATTAGCATCATTCTGGTCACAAACCTAAAACACAGGACCATACAGGCTGCTATGAAGAATATCATTAACTCCATCCCAGCCACAACCAGTACAGAAGAGCTGATTTTCAGATGAGATGTGCAGGTCTAGCTGTAAATAGCTACATTAACAATCCAGAATTCATAGCCAGAAGTTGATCGTATTTTTGTTATATTTATCAGAATTGCCTCTGCATCTTCAAAGGCAGATTTAATGTAGTTGGGTGAGCAGGCCACTGAAAAATCTTATGAACACAACACTAAATTTGATGTCAGAACTGTTTATGCAGAACAAGTTGCAGAGTTTTAATACAGATGTGGGTTTGTTTGCTTTCTACTGAGAATGTAATGATACTTCTCTTAAATTGCACCTGGCAGGCTTGTCTTTAACTTACTTCTTTTGTGGGGGAAGAAAAGAGCTAGTGGAAATAAAATATTGCTGATAGAATTTCCTAACAATTTGGCAATCAATTGGAGAAATACAAATTACTTTAAATGTGTCTGAGTGAAATATTTTGACTTGAATCCACACATTTCAGTTTCTTGTTCGGAGTCTGAGTTGTTATGTTCTAGGCTGGGAAGGGGGAGAATCAAGCTTAGTGAACTTCTAGACTCATCAGATCTTGGACTGTCAGCTGCACCTCAAAAGCTGTTGATGCATGACAAGTCTGCTTTGGTTATATGTCATCAGCTCTAAAATCGGATTTGTCCTAAGAAGGATATAAAAATGACAAAGCCACTCAGTTACAGAACTACTCAGTTACTCCTACTAATGCGGGATGCTGCAGTGATTCCTTTGTTGTTGCAGTTACCTCCAAATTTTAACACTGAAATAAATAGGTTTCCACATTTTAATTGTGGGAAGGAAAACAACAGTCGGCCTTTGCATGCAGCCATTCGCACACCCACAGATGCAGGACTAGGGCTCCCATACGACACTGTCTACAGCACATTCTCTCACTTAAAAGCATTTGATTTGCTTCCTCAGCCTAATAATTTTTTTTTTTCCCACTAAACCCTGCATATGAAAATAGCTATAATCCTCCAGGCAAGGAAAGAACACGGGCTGAAGAAGATTTTTCAGTGCCATGTTATTTGCACAGCGCTGACTCAAATGGTTAATGATGTACGGGAATGTTAAGTAAAACCTGAGTCATTTCCTTTTATCAGGCTTGCCACTCCTTAGCTGTAGAGTTTAAAAAACAACTTCAATGTTTTCCCAGATCTGCATAGAGAAAGATAGTTACTCTCAAAACTTTTCTGTAAGATTAAAAATACATGGAAGAAAGAGACGATTCTCTGTCAAATGTCTCTTTGAATTGTATCAGCAAGGCAAACTCTTCATTGAACCACGCTCCCTGCTTTGCCTTTGTTCCTGCTGCTTTGTTATCATATAACAATTCTTACCATCTATTGCAAATTTACACCCATGCTCTTACTGAGACAATGCATTAAGATGGTGTAAAAATGCCATAATTCAGTTCTGAATCAGGCCTACTGTGGCTACATGATACTTTACATAAACTAAGGAGGCAGAACTGTAGAGGGCAGAGGTATTGGCCAAGAACTATAAGGGTCATAAACAACAAACCTGTAAAGTGTAACTGAAAAGGTTGGAACCATTTACCTTAAAAGCATATAAGCTATAATAATAATATAAATAAACTGGACCAGGAGTTTTTGTTGTCTTTGCCATGTGACACAAGAAATAAGGAGGCATTGGATGAAACAGAGAGGCAGCAAATCAAAAGCTGATCACAGGAACAGATTTTTCAAACACCATTTGACATCCTCAGATTTGAACGTGAAACTGTAGTGAACTTCTAAGACCAAGTTGGATATTTACAAAATCTTCAGTAATATCTGAAGTTAGTTAAAATTGTAGAGGAATCACTGCTCATCAAGGCTACAAGAACAGCACTATCTGTAGCAGCTGGCAATATCTTTTATTATCCTCAATGACAAAGAAAGAGACTTTCAAACACACACACTTTGCTTCATCAGATATAGAGGCAAAATACTTCAGACCTGAAGAAGGGCTTTTGTTCCCAGAAGTTTGACTGTTTATTGTATCGGTTAAATATAAGATATTATATCTTTCTTGGGATTTATAACAGTCAATGACAACAAAATTCAGGGAGAGAGTATAAAACATCATGCCTCAGACACCAGTATTTTAAGCACGGTTTAACAAGGAACGGCTACAGGAAAAGAAATGCCTTAATTTTGAGCTGCAATATTCAAAAGAGTTAGACAAACCGTGTACACATCTTAGCCGATGTGACAGTTCCTTTCCTCTGGGATCTTAGTGCAAGGTCTTCCTGAAGACCTCAGCAACCTCCCTCCCTGTTCCAGGAAAAAGTTAGTGGCCCATTTTCAAATACCTTCAATACCAGACCAGTAAATAGGACATAAAATTTCTTAACTGTGGAAGAAGTTAAATCTAACACTTTGCCATAGCCGCAATAGGACTTGATGATCTTAAAGGTCTTTTCCAACCTAAATGATTCCATGATTCTTAGAAGTTTGACAAGAGACATTTAAAACATTTTTCACTGTTCTTCCTCCACTTCTTCCTACGGAACTTCATGCTGCGGGAGTATGACAGTTTATATCTTGCATAGGTCACTCAATGGACTTCACTGATCCTATAATTGCTAACCAGATCTGGATTCCAACCAGAGGCCAAATACAGAGACACTTTGGATAATCCACCTTCTATGTATCTTCTGCTGCTGTATTAAATATTTGCTAAGAGGTGGAACTGGGAGGACACAACTGAGGCCGAAATGAGCCAGAAAGCAATCCAATTGTTTCTTGCTAACCCTAGAAAGTTTTTTGCTCATTACTTTTCTTTAACTATTCAAGTGTAGGTTTGTCAGGCTGGACATCTCATCTTTCCTTCTAATCAAATTCAGAGGTTTACCAGTGGGGAACAAATTAAGCCAGCGGTGTGGCACAACATGGGCTACACAGCACAAAAGCCAAGAGGGTAGAAAAGCATTTCGAGCTTCCTTTTAGTTTTTCCTCTCGTTTTTGGAAAATGCCAAATGAGTGGAAGCTATGGGATGGGAATACCAGCCAACTAATTATATCAAGGACTTTTTATCTGGACTGGGCCTTTGAACAGGTGGGAACTGTATCCAAGCCAAGCTTTCAAAGCACAGGATTTATAGCAGGACCGGACCTTCTTAGATCTGCCTGCTGGGAGAGGAGAACTGGACTGAGAGATGCAGCCAACATTAGCCTGGGTGTGAGCTGCCTCCAAATCTGTCCTTGCTGGAGGAAGGAGATATACAGGTTGGTGCAGATCCTACCACCTCCAACAGAGTCAGAGACTTAACTGAGTAATTGAAAGTAGCAGGAACTTCATAACCTGACACAAACAACAAATGAGACCTCCAAGGTCTTAGGAAAGTGGGCATCTTTTCTCAAAGGAGAGCAGATTCTCAAAGGGAAGGAGTCTGGCTCCAGTACTGAACAAAACGAAAGTCAATAGACCACCCTGATGGACCCTGAACAGTCCATTCTCACTTCAGTCACAGGTCAGTTGCAGGTAAGTCAGAAGCCCAGTTCCAGTCTGGCCTCAGATCATCACTGCTTGCCAGCTAGGAAGAATACACAGAGCCAAGGAGGGATTTCCATGGGACCTGAAAACCACTGACTTAAACAGAACAAGACATACAGAAATGAGTCTCCTCTGAATTTGCACTTCCTTCATGTGGAAAAAGAAACGAGAGTTTGTGAGGACAATTTCTAAGATATAATAATTTCTAGCTGTTGTAGGTGAAAGAAAGAACTTAAATTGTGAACATTAAGACTGCAGATAACTGGTGTGGAGGAGCAGGGGTTAGTATCTGAAAGCTAACTTTTGAACTGTCAAGCAGAAGCCTGCTACTGCAACCGATACAGACTGGTGAATTTTGATAAAACCTGGACTAAAGTGGTGCATCCTGAATCCTCCAGTAATAGAGGTGTGAGGCGGTGGTGCTTGGGGTCCTGGAAAGCAGAGGTGGTACAGAAAAGCAGGGTTCCCAAAAAGAAGTAGTAGTCTCAGAAGAAGGGAGCCCAGAAAGAAGAAAGTTGAGATCTTGGCTAGAGAAAGATCTGGAAAGTAGGTTTCCTCCAGCTATTGATTAGCAGCTTCCCAAGGAGACTATCAGACACTTTTAGGACTATTTATTACATGTAACAAAATAGAAAATAACTTTTCTTCCTACACCAAACAATTTTCTCTAGTGCTCTAGCTAATATGCTAGGAATTTAAGGACAGGAGAGCAGAGACAACAAAAAAGACAATTTTAGAATGGCAAAGTCATCTCTCTTAAATCATCTTCACCACTGAATGATCTGTCCTAGTAGATTAAAGTTATAAAGTTTGTATTGCTGCCATCACTGAATTCATTGCATTTGCTTTTATACACAAGGCACTGAAGCATACCGTCTTTTAAAAAAGCAACTGAAAGTCAGCTGTGCCTCTTTGAGCCACAAAACAAAGCTCTCAGCCCAGAAATGTGAAGTTAAGGGCATCTTTTAGCCTCCCCGAGGCTGCCTGAACGTGCGAAGAGGCACAGATGTAGCACAAGCTGTTCTCTGGCCAGCCCGAGCTGGGGGGCACATCATGCAGGATGGTCCTCGTTTCGCAGCCATTGGTCCCAGTGCTGCAAAACCCAGCTCCAAGGTGTTCTAATAGCCCCTGCATATGACTGGGGGCCAGTGGTTTGCTGCATCTCATAGTGAGAGAACATAGATGCTGAACCAGGTGATGCTTACGGGTGAGAAGGGGCAATCCTGCTTAACCTGTGCTCGCAAAGTCATTCAGTTTACACACTTCTACATTGCATTTCAAAGCCTGTCCGGCTGGGATCCGGATTCATTTGCAACATGTACAGGCATACTTGACTAAACACATCTGTAACCTAGAAGGTATTAAAATGCTTACATTTCCACTTACATGGAATTTAGGTGCCTAAGTTTAGGACAACAGTCTTGAAAAAATCCCATTTCCACGCCCAGCTCATTTGTATTGTCTCCAAGTGCCTAAAGCTGTGTCATGGCATACACTCCATCAGCCTTCATTTTTGCTGAGATACCTTCCCACCAACTATGGAGGGTGGGCACCTGGAGATTACATATTCCTGCATTCCTGCCACTTGCTTGATTTACCGAGCACAGTCAGAGCCTGCCATTTAGCTTGGCTCAGAAACATAGCCCATAAGGACACTATTTGCAATGTGTATCATAGTCTGGTGCTTAGAGAGACCTTGCTGAAAACAGAGAGATTAAGCTTCTACAACCTGCAAGGAGAGCCATGGAGCTGCAGCATGAGCAGGGTCACTGCCTCCCCTTCTCAAACCCGGGGCACTACTGGGCCAAGACCGTGGTGGGCACAGATCCAGGGGGAATGCAGCTATGAGATGTTGAGCTTTACCTGGTTTGGGCTAACGTCGTGAATACATTCAGACAGAGGTATTGTGACTTCTCATCCAAACAGTACATAAGCAAAACATTTAAATTTTGGAGTTTACTCTGCAGATCTCTGCAGGCTGTTACCGTCACCTGGGTAGCCTGACAGAAGCCACTAAAAGGTTAAAAAAGGAAAAAAAAGCATTCTGCAAAGATGTAAACTAGCATGAGCCTTGTATAATACAGAACTGAATATTTTCCTACTAGATATGACATGATATATAACTATTTCTTTATGAAGATAAGCTTTCTGTCTCCTAAGCTTATTTCCAACTGTCCCATCACTGTACTAAAGTATCCGTACCCAACACACAAACCAAGAGTAGAAGTTGGTGCCTGCGTATTTGAAAAAAATATTGCTCATACTTGCATTCAGCAAAAAGCAGAACCCCCACATCTTTTGTACTTGGACATTGGCAGATTTGGGTTTGAGTCACTAAGAGTCAACTCCATAAAGTCATGTTACAAGTCACCACCACAGAACAGCTTTTTACAATTAATATATACATTCAATATATAGCAGCAGATTTTGACTATGTGCAATACCTTATTTGCACAGATTAAAGAAATCAGAGTGCTGACATACTGAGGGCCATTCTACCAGAGATTTCAAATGGGATTAGGCAACTTCAGAAAGCTTCTGGAAGACAGACTTGCTTCTAGCAATCTGGCAGAACTAGGACAAACCTCTAAAATGCCCTACCATCCCACAGCGAAAACAGCACTACCCGGCACAGTGGGAAGATGATCTCAGAGCTCTCTCTGCTCTCCGCTCCTTGACTAAGTATTCCTTGTAGGATGATGTGGAAATTATTTTCCACGCTTTAATAAAATGGAATATTACAGCTGTTCTGCTGCACAGTAGACTGACACACGAGTTGTACGTGTTTAATGATAAATAAAGTGGCAATATTGAAGTTAATCAGTAGTAGGTGAGGATTGCACAGAGCAGGAGAGTCCATGGATCCTGGGAGGGGAAAGGCTGAGTGAGTTGGCCATTCTTAGCCCTCTTCCATCACCTTTCCCATGGAAATCTCACCCGTCTCTGTACAGCCTCCCAGAGCCCCACAGGCCTGTAGGGATGCTCACTGCCCAGACCCCACCCGACCCCTTCCCACCCCTCACTCTAAAACCTACTGACCTCTGTTACCACCCCTGCCTCAGCCACCTGGGACCGTATCGATTCCTCCTGGTCCCTTGCCTTCTTCAGCTGCCAACAAATGTCTGGCTTCCTGAACCCTCATCTGGTTTCTCTCATTCCTCCCCAAGATTCTCTCCCTGCCTCATACCCATCTATTGTCTTCCCTGTCCTCAGGCATGGCTCTGCTGCTGCCAGGATGTTCAGTCTCGCCTGCTTTGTCCAGTGCTGCTGAGCTGGTCCTCGAATTTGCACTTCATTGCCCATTTGACCTACGAAACCGTGACACTTTGCAAATATTATTTTTTAAGAGCAGGGCGTTAATTTGAATTATCAAAGTAGTTGTTTAATACAGAAAATACTTCTACCTGAGATGCCATTTAAAATTCAGACACTGTGTTACCTAAATTGGATGTTTTGAAAGGTTATACAATACGTTTTATCTTCTGGTGAAGCAGAAACATTTTGCATGCTGTCAAGAAGTCTACACCTTTGTTTCACCAAATTGGAGAGACAAAAGCATTGCTTCATATCTGTCATTGAGAGACATCCAAGAGGTGCTTCTAAATAATTTCTTCTTCTTGCTATCTGTCTCAAAATGCTTACAGATAATTAGCAAATCATTATAAAAATGCTTTGAATATAAAATAGTTGAGAGAGAATTTTGTACGCTCCCTTTCACTGCATAATTCAAGTTTGGATTTTCAAAGATTCTCAGCAGCCAAAATGCATTTTGAACATCTGGAAAGACTCTGCACTTCTATTTGATTGTTGTGACGAAAGAATAATAGTGAAGTTTTAAGATCTGACTTGCTTCCTTCTGGATGAATTTGCACATTTTGTATTTATATAGAGAGAAATATTTAGTTACCCTGCAAATATGACAAAATATGTATTTGTGTGTGTATATATATAAAAGAACATGTGTATGCATGTAAGTGTGTAAAATCAAATGCATATACTCTTCACAATGAAAACATCCAGCCTTTATTTCTATAAAAAGCCAAAAATTAAACCTCTTGTAAAAAACACTGTTTATCTCTATGCCTAATACCAATCCATTCTCATTTTGTATAATCAAGCAAAATCCCTAAGAGCTTTATAAAAAGTCTTTTACGCTTGTCCTCTAAATTATGTTTCTGGTGAATAATCTTGTGTTGAGGAGGAAAATGTTGTCGCTTGGGAAAAAAAAAAAAAAAATTCCCTTTGGGGCGGAGACATAATATAATTTAAGTGTAACTTGAGGTAGTTCCAGATTTGGTGATGATGAGGTACCCAAGCAGCTAAGTCCATGCCAGGAGCTTCTGTTCACCGAAAGAGACTAATTATATAAGTTAACAGAGAAAGCAAAAGGTCAAGGCCAAAGGCTAGAAATGCAGATTTTTAAGCTTACTAAAAACCCTTCAGATTGGAAAAATGAGGTCAAAGGGTAAAAGAGGGCATGCTGAACTTTCTTGTTAATATTTTACTGGAGGGACGTTTTCAAAACTGCAGCAGGTGAGCTGCAGACTAGGCTTCTCCGATGTCCTTGGGAGCAACGAAGCTCAGGCTGCGGTCGAGGCTCATCTCTGCTCTGCAACCACCAGACAGTGCTTTGCAGTGCTCCTCAGGGGCTCTGGAAAAAAACTATATGAATTTAGGGGTTTTTCCACTCAGTGTTAGGCCCCTAAACTACAACATACATGCAGTTCAGATCTCTAAACCCCAAGCAGCTATCGTAGCCACATCCGCTCAAGCACTAGCCAGGCAGTAGCTAAACCAGAGAGGCTACGCCAATCAGATGTCATTTGCAACTGCTTATTTCAGAGTATAACCTCAGAAAAGAAAAATGTGGTTTCTCTTTTATGTAGTCGACAAAAGTCAGAGCAAGTTCTTACTCGTGGTTTAACCCGGCTGGCAACTCAGCACCACACAGCTGCTCGCTCACTCCCCCCCCTCCCTCAGTGGGATGGGGGAGAGAATTGGGAAGGGGAAAAAGGTTAGAGCCGAGGGCTGAGATAAAGACAGTTTAATAAGAGAAAATAATAATAATAGTAATAATGAGAATGATAACAAAATATACAGAATATACAAAACGAATGATGCACAATGCAATTGCTCACCACCTGCTGACCGATGCCCAGCCCGTCCCGAGCAGCGGTCAGTACCCGAGCAGCGATCACTCCCCCCGCGACCGACCGACCGACTAAACACCCCCCCCGGGCATGACGTTCTATGGTATGGAATAGCTCTTTGGACAGTTTGGGTCCTAGCTGTGCTGTACTCCCAGCTTGTTATGCACCTGGCCGAGCAGGAGAAGCTCAAAAAGTCCTTGAACAGTCTGAGCACTACTTGGCAACAACTAAAAACATCAGCGTGTTATCAACATTCTTCTAGCACTAAATCCAAAGCACAGCACTATGCTAGCTTCTGTGAAGAAAATTAACTCTATCCCAGCTGAAACCAGGACAAAAGTTCAGATTTCCTAAGCATTACATACAGGTTTTGAGCATCCACCTTGAGAGCAAGGGGTCTACCATGCAGCCCAGGTCTAGGGAGTCTGCGGTCAAGGCTGCAGTGCTCGTGCATCAGAGGGAAAGGCTCACTGCCGAGCAGTCCCCTGCAAGGGCTGGCTGCCACCAGGCCACTTGCATGCGAACGGAACTTATCTGTACATGTTGCTGCCTTTTCTTATTTTTCAGACCTTCGTCCTAATGTGAATCAGCAGGTTCAGAGCATTCCAGCTTCTTCTGGTAGCAATGAGAGTGCAGTATAAGATATAAACAAGTATTTCCAGTTAAAAGTGGGGAATAATTCATAGGAAGAAAATTTTTTTCATCGACTGGAATTTTTATGAGTACTGCATTGTATTTTGCAAACCTCGCAAACATGACTGTGATCATATATGGTTAAGTCCATAAAAATGTTTAGCCTCCTTAAACTTCTATCTGTCCACTATAAATCTTATCGAACATTATTTCCAGTCACAACTGAGGATGGACTTAAGACTTATAACAAGATAAGATCATCTTGTAAATTTTCTATTAAACTAAACTATCCTGGGAGAGCCAGCAGGCTTCCTGAAAGAAACGATCCATCATCTACTTCAGAGGATAATATTATTTGTATTTCCACTCTCTACACCCCTAATCCCATTATTGCTCATGGCAATCTTACGACTGCTACAATAAACACAAGGCTGAAGAAAGAGGCACATCCTTGGTGCCCCATTAATAACGGAAGCATCCTCATTTATAGGTATTCTCATGCACATCTGTGTTTTTAGACCAAAAGTACACCTTCACCTTTGAAAACCTCAGCTTAAATTTACAGAGGCATAATTCTGTCTGTAAAAGCATAGTGCACTATATAGTTACCAGGGCACTAAAAATGCAACTGTTTGCTGCTGATCTGAGATATGATCAAAGCAGAGATGCTCCATGTGGACTTTGTGAAGCTCCTGGAATGTTTGAAAAGTCTTCCAAAGTTTGAAAACAAGTAAATCTGCATAAAAGAATTATTTCTGCATATCATCTGGCAAAATATTTTGTTCAGCATGCCAACTTTAACATGTCATCATCCACTAGCAGAGAATACTGGTCGTAATATTCATAAGAAGCCAGGAGAAATAAAATTTCATTGCTCTGTGACCCAAGCCCACATCCATCACTGAGGTCTTCGACTGATTTAAATAGGCACTGGATAATTTTGAAGATCTGATGAATCCAATTAAACAGTAGCAAAGACAGCCTCAGAGGAAAGAAAAATCTCTGTGTAATTATTAACACCGACATAGGTGCATACCCTGTGTGACAGTGACAGAAATGTCCTCCTAGCTAAGAGCGGCGATTTTGGCACACAGAGCAGCTGAAGGACTTGTGACCTCTCAAACCTCCAGCCTGATGCGTGTTCTGAACATTGTCCCCAATCTTGTCAGTCTCTTGAATGCTAAGTTTATACATGATTGATTCCTAAATGGTGCAAGAATGTCCTTAGTATTATTTCTACAAGAATCCTTCCTAATTTTGAAGCCTTTTTTTGTTATATATTACAAAAATACAGATGTTCTCAGTGGGGAGCCTCCCTGCAGAGACACATCAGATGTGGCTGGTAAAAGTAAAAAACATCATGAAAGCAAAGGGATAAAGCACCAAACTTACAAAAAAAAAAAATAAATACTGCAGTAATTTTTCTCTCTTTGAAAAGTGTTTTGTTTCTGTTCACCTCTGGGAAAGTCACCTACACTTCTTTAGCCTGGGGAAAAAAACCCCAACACTATGCAACCCACCACTCCCTGTTAAAGCCAGGGCTGTTAAAAGCTCTTTGGGGGTTTGAACAGTGAATGAGCCTTCATGGTGTTTGCACCATTTTACATAAAACACTGTACTTTCAAGTCCTCCATGTCCCACCTTCTGGAAAACTAGCTAAGATAGCTTCATATGTTCTGTTTTTTTATTGAAATGAACTCCTCTGTCATTAGTTAACTCAGACAGAAAACATACACGTTACTGTATTACTGCACTGACCCTCCTTTGGTACGGAGTTATCCAGGACTAACAGAATAAGCTGTAACAGAAGATTTGGCTGGCTCAGAGGTCATTTAACAGTGCCACGTATTGCAAGGTAAGATATAGAAACAATAACACAAAATAGAAATGGAAAATAATCGGGGATCTTGAAGGTCAGCTGTCACTCAGGACTAGATTAAGTAGCAATGACTCAAAGCCAAACTGCACTGTACATTCAAATCATTAAAGTACAAGTGACAAAAAAAGAAAAAAAAACCAAACAAAAAACTGAACTAGCAAGAACTGATCATGCTTAATTAGGGAATAAAATGCATGACAGGAGCAAGGTGACTTTCACGGAAGAAAACATGGTGATGGGAAGCACAAAACCATTGGCACAGATGAGTTGCAGAGTGACACCACAAGGATATGAGGATTATAAAAACCTACTTGCACTTCCAGTGAACTCTGCGCTACGGCTAGGCAGACGCATTAGTTCTTAAGAGAGAAACCATTAAAAAAAGTAGGGCAGCAGTTTCGTCTGAGAGAAACCAGTTTAAAAAAAAAAAATCTTTTTGGGGATGTTCTCAGTAAAATGGCCCAATTCTTTTTATAGTTCGTGGCAAAATACACATTTCTTGAAAAAGCGTATCTTACTAATCCTGAGTACTCTAGCTTTGTCAGCGGCTTATGTTACTAATCCTGAGTACTCTAGCTTTGTCAGTGATAAGTAATTAAGACACATTAAAAAGCAACAAATCGCCCCTAAGTTACAACTCAAGAAAAAGTGGGGGGGTTTTCAGATCCATAAGGTCAACCTGTGCTTCTAGCAAGAGAGTACCTTCTCTCCGTCTTTCAAAGCAGAAATGTTCCCTTTCTGATGCTCTTAGGCTCCAAAGGATGAAACCCCCTGCCAGGTACCTATGCCAAGGCGAGAGATTACATCGTAGAGCCACCATCAGAAATCATTTACAAGCTGAAGTCATAAACTAAAAATTTCTAATTGAAAGTGGTAATTTGACCAGTTTTCTGTATTGCCCTAATCATGCTCCTAAATTCTGGGGGTGGGCTAAAAATTGCCGTCCTTCAGATCTGAGATAAGATTGCTTCTAATATTCTGTGCAAAGCTGTTGTATAAACGCACTGCTGGAGATGCCATCTTCCTGCACCTCAGCGTTAGCCCACCCACTTACTCCAAAAACCCAGTCAGGTAAAGCCTCGACGAGGAGAAAAACCCCTGCCAGGGGGATGCACTAGCATCTTCTGATACACACCTACCCCTCAACCACACCTGCAGGGAACTGGATCCAAGGGAACTGTCACACCACCAGCACGGGGATTATTTTGAAGAGGACAGGCTACTGGGGAGGTGGGGGGACACCCTCTTCCCCTCTTCACTGTCACTACTGAAGCTGTTCCACTGCCCTGTAGTGCTGCTGGAGCAGGGTGTAACATGCAGCATCGGACTGGGCGGCCTCTTGGCACGCAGGAAGAGATCATCTGTTTTCCCTTCCCCATTTCCCTGGGCTCTTTCTGATGTAATATGGACAAAATACGATAAAATATAGGCGTTGCCCCAGGAGCTAGAACCTGCACCAAGTGTCTGCACCTCTTGCATCTGGATATCATAGGCTTTTTTGCACAGATCTGGGAAGTTTAACATGCTGTACTAACCTCAAAACTTCAGGAGTAACTAGAGAATGCAAAAATCTAAATTCTGGTTGGGATAATTAATTACTGCACCACCAGAAGCAGTTTCCTTCATTTTTACTTGGAAAAATGATTTTATTCTGGGCAAGTTTGTCTAACCAGGAGGGCTAGAACTGTGGTTAACTCCTGGCAACATAGGATTGCTATAGTAGAGAAATGGGAACATACTAATCCTCAACATCAGGACATTAGTAGGTTGAACCTGGTTCTGAGGATGGGATTTCTGTTTTTCAAGCTTCCCTAAGCCACAGTCACAACAGCCTTTTCTAAGGACAGCTGTAAGGGGATTACACTGAGATTCCGTATCAACGGCAAAGAAAATGCTCAGGTAGATGTCAATCTTCAGTGACAAGCAGTCAAAAAGATAATCCAAAATGACATCATAACCAATTAATATCAAGGACTACACACACAAATCGTTGCTTGCAGTCAAAACTGGATTGCAGCAGAGGCAACTGCAAAGGGATTTCAATCACACATCTCCTGTACTTCTTCCACCCCATATCCTGAGGGGAGGCAAGACAATCCCCAAACCAGTATTTGGGGCTTGACTTCCAAAGAGGCTCAATCCTAAGTGCATAACATCCACAAAGCCCATCAACTGCTTAAAGGACATTCCCTGAAGCATGGCTGCTAGCACAGATCCTACCTTTTCCCCCAGAGATCACGGAGGGGCCATCGGTTGCCAGGGAAGCAGGATAGTCCCAGGTGAGGCTGGTCAGGGCCCTTAGCAGGGACCACCACTGAATCAGCACCTACCACTCAATTTAAATCCACTCAGCTCACAGTGTGGGTATTATTAAAGGGAAAAAGAATTCACATGTGGTTCAATTCGTGAGCCAAAACTTGACATAAATATTGGTATTGCTTTTACTACCTTTGATCACTTGTCTTGGAAATAAGATGGCTTTTGATTTTTGAGCTGAAAGCTTACAAATGTTTCTAAAATTCAATAGAAACAGAAAATTTTTTTTTTAAATTTAAAAAATAAAAAAAACCAGTTTATATTTTAAGTTCCAGTTAGTAAGTAAATAACTAAAAACCCACACCACCAGCATTTTTTTCTTCTCTTGGTTTGAATGAATTCTCTAATGTCTACGCTGGGAAATGCTGATTATTAGCATCATTTTCAAACATAATTATTGGGTTTAGACACATGCAGCTCCTAATTCTCTCACCAAACTCCTCTCATTAACAGTCATCTTTAAAAAGTAAGCTCAAGTGTAGAATTAAGTGGAAAGTTTTAGTAGCTTGTAGGTATGTATACTTGATATTCTTAGCTGCAGAGGGGGATAGCATCAGTTGTAATACTAAAGAAACCCAAGCATAAACCTAGCAGTAAGTAGAGCCATATAAAAGAGTTCATTGGAGTCAGTCATTCCTATGAGCCTTACTTTTATTCAAAAATTGTCTTTTCTATGCAGACTATTTTGCTTTTAAAATAATAGGGTTTAGCTGTTCATTGTTCTAACCACCGAAACAGAAATGTTGAAGTCTGAATACTTGTTGTAAACCTTTCAGGTTGATAAATGAAAGATAATAACCCCTTGATCAATGTAACTTTTATTTATTCATCTGGGAACATGGCAAGGATATCATAGGCAACAACGCTGCCTAGGAGAACATGGATTTCACATAAACTGTTTTGGCAGAAACACGCATTTAAATAATCATCCAAATCACCACCTCACCATTTCTATCTTTAAAAAAAAAAAACAACAACAAAAAACCAACCAACCAACCAAAAAACAACAGAGAAAAAGAAACATAAGATCTGAACGAACAAACAGGCTACAATTTTCTTTTCTGTTTAATGTCTATGCCAGCTGCATCTGTCCCTGATTTTAGAAGTTGTAACACTGACAATGGCACCTTTCATTTGCAAGCACGCTATCAACATGAACTGACTGTAATTACACCACGATACCTCACCACAGCTAATCAAGGCAGTTGCCTGGTCCTCTCTCAGCCTGGGGAAGAGCTGAATTACGTGTGTGCCACCAGCTCCCTGTACGACAGCGTCTGCATCCTGCAAAGTGCTACGCGTAGAAGTGAGTTTAGCCGGAAGTGACTGACCAAACTATAGCATGAAATCAAACAGGTTTTTCTACTCAGTGCTAACATTTTTCTTGTATAATCCAAGAAGAACTGACCAGGACAGGATGCAATTTAATGTAAACCGTTTGGAGTGAAAGGTGTTATTTTGCCTAGTGAAATCTCCCCCTCACAGTCCAGCTCACAGATAGAGTCAGTGGCAATCTCATGGTCGGGGGAGAGCTGGGACATCCTATCAAAAGGGTCCTCACGATTTTCCTCACAGTTGACCACATTTGGGATCATGTTAACATAAGCAGTCACTATCTCCTTATGGAAAAGGGTGTCCTGGTTGTAAGAGATAAGCTCGTTGCTTATATTAACAGTCTCCACTGGAGTGCTAGAGCAAAACTGACCACATCCCAGGAGGTTGGAGAAGACCTTTCTAAAGTCAGCATTGAAGGCATAGATGATGGGGTTGAGAGAGGAGTTGGCCCAACCAAACCAGACGAAGATATTAAAGGTGGTCTCACTGACGCAGGGAAGGCCAGCGTGCGGGTCGCTGGGTGGGCTCTCGCAGAAGGGAACCATGCAGTTCAAGATGAAGAAGGGCAACCAGCAGCAGACGAAGACGCCCATGATGACAGAGAGAGTCTTCAACACCTTGGTCTCTTTCCTGATGGAGGACTTGAGGCTTGTGTGATGGTGGCAGTCAAGGTGGCTGCTCCGGCAGCTCTGTGCATGCTCGGCTGCCCTCTCCAGGGAAGAGATACGACGAATCTGCACCTGGGCAATGCGGTAGATTCGAGTGTAGGTAACTATCATGATAGCCACCGGGATATAAAAACTGATCAAGGAGGACGAAATGGCGTAAGTCCTGTTGAGGCTGGAGTCACAGCTCTCTGATGGTCTAGTGAGGGTATCATTGATGCCAGAGGTCCCATCAGAGGGTCTCATTGCTGCTAATGCCACCCATGTGGTGCTCATATCTTCCGTCCAGGTGCTGACAGCACTTGCTGCTGCCCAGCCAGTGCCAAATCCATCTCCAATATCACCAGCAGCAAGAACATCCCCACTTTTGTGCCAGTTGAGCTGGACAGGGATGAAGGAGATGAGCACAGACAAAGCCCATGCCACACTGATCATCACCAGTGCCAGTCGTTGGGTCATCTTCCTCTCATACCGGAACGGGCTGGAAATAGCCCAGTACCTGTCCACGCTAATCACACACAGGTTCAGGATGGAGGCCGTGGAGCACATGATATCAAAGGCCACCCAGATGTTGCACCGCCTTCCAGGGCATGACTAGCAGAGCCCCAGCAGGTCCGAGACAGCCAGGGACACGATGAATTGGCCTTCCGGCCGGAGCGGACGATGGCTGCGCACACCAGCACGTTCCCAAAGAGCGTCCAGAGGATGAGCAGAGCCAGCAGGCTGCCCGCCGCCACCTGCGCCGCCCCGGGGGCGCCCGCCGGCCCCCGCGCCCCACCGGGGGGCCCCGCCGGCGGCGGCACCGGGCCCCGCGCCCCGCCGCTCAGCGCGCCCCCGGCGCGGGGTCCCTGCCCCGCGCTCCTCGCCCCTCGCCCGAGGTCCCCGCCCGCCGCTCACCGCGTCCCCGGCGCGGGTCCCTGCCCCGCGGCTCCCGGCTGCGGAGCCCGCCCCGCGTCCCCCCGCTGCGCTGCCCGCCCCGCGGCTCAGCGCGCCCCCCTGCGCGGGGTACCCGCTCCGCGGCTCCCGGCTGGGGTACCCGCTCCGCGCCCACTCCTCCGGGTGGCCGCTCCGCGGCTCCCGCCCGGGCTGGCGGCTCCGCCCGCCCCGCGCCCGCCGGGGCTCCCAGCGCGGCGGAGCGGCGCCCCCGCACCGGTTCCCCGCTGCCCGCTCCCCGGGCCGGCCCTCCCGCCCCCGCCGCCCTCTGAGCATGCTCCGCCGCCGGGGACGCCCCGTCCGGGCCGGCGGGCCGCGGGGCTTGCGGGGGACGGGACGGGGCGGCGGGGCACGGGCGACGGTCCTGTGCCGCTCCTTTCCTCCCTCCTGAAACCGAGTCACCCCGGCAATTTTTTTTGGCAGCCGACACCGGCTTTGCGCGGTGGGTTTGCGCAGCTGGAGGGAAAAGCGCGGTCCCACCGCGGGGAACGGGGAAATGTCCCCCGTCCCCCCCAGCATCCCCTGGGGAAGCGGGGCTGTCGGGGCCGGGCGCGGCCAGAGCTCGCTCGGCCTCCCGCGGGCAGCGAGCGGGGCTGAAAGCTGCCCCGGCGGGAGCGGGACGGGCTGGGTTTCCTCCGCAGGGACGGGAAACGAAGCCTAAATCGGTAATTGTTCCAAGCGGTTCTGCTCGGACGAGATGTATTACAAGAAACCCGGCAAATGGAATCCGATTCTCTCTCTTTTCAGCTCTTTTACGGGATGAATCATTCCTCTCGGTGGGGCTCCGGCGCAGCTAGAAAGCGGAGTTGTGACCCTCAGCAGTACAGGTGTGAACGCCGCGCTGTTGGGCTCGCCAACATGTCATGCCCGTGTTTCAGAGAACATGCTGCAGTGATTTTTAAAAATTAAAAATGTTACGGATTCAGTTCCTCAAAAACTTAATTCTTTTTTAAAACCATTGACAGACATCAAACCCGTTCTTGACTCAACAGCCTGTTTGGCATAGAAGGGCTGAGAAAGGCACTCTTCAGGGGCCCTCCAGCTGCTTCTCCAGGCACATGGGGAAGGACAAGACTCACTATACCTTTCTGGATCTGCAGGGACATGAAGGAAGATTGTGTTAGGGTTACTAAATAAAGAGGGGAAAAAAATAAAATTCTGCAACCTTTTAGGCAGTTTTCTAAAATTGTCACAAGAAAAACTGGAGCTTCACTTTAGCTCTCGCTTAAGAAATTGGCACTACTTTTCCACGTTTAAGCAGAGTTATATTTAATATTGGAGGGAGAATTTAGCTTTTGTCACCACTGAATTCTAAACAGCATGACTAAAGCTGTGATGCTGAGGCAATGTGTTGCTTGCACAAACTCTGTTTTCCTAAGCAGTGCCTCCTACAATTTGTGTAAGTGAAGGACCAACTTGCACAAGTGTTTGTGCACATGCTTGTTGAAGCTGCTGGTCCAGAAGTGTGTATATTTTGTGTAAAAAAGCAATTATGTGATTTGCTTGTTTAGCTGATATTCATGGCTTCCCCAGTGTAGAGGTGGGTGTGTGGGTGCATATACATGCAAATCCATCAGCACAAATTATATATATAATATGGTATCATGTGCATGTGTGTATTTACAGGCATGCAGTCAGTATGCATTAGCTATTTAAATAAACATATGTGTAGGTATCTGTCTGCTTAATAATAATAATAATATTAGCCCAGTAATAACATAGCCTGCCCACAGCTCAGCAGCACCACGCACACACTGGTGGCTTGGTACAAATCAGCATCAGCGCTGGAAGCGAAGACGCTGGGCTGTGGCTGGGAGCCGCGGAGGTGCAGGCGTATGTTATCTCCTGCCAGCTCTGCTGTGCGTGGTGGAGTCGGGCAGAGAGGAGGTGCAAGCAGCCGGGAAAGACGCCTTAACCCATTGAAACAGAAGTTGTCAGAGCTCACTTGTCAGACACCTAAAGAATGAATTTTTACTATGCTTTCTACGCTACGGCCTGCAATCGGCAGACCCAAAGTGGAGAGGAGTTTCCAAAGTATCTCGTTTATCGGCCAAGTGTTGCATTTGGCTGCCTGGCTCCCGCGTAACTCAGAATTCAGGGGATATAATATCCTCTCCCACCTATTTAGCAAATGTTCTTGAATTTCAGCTGGTGTGAACTGAAGTTGCTCACCAGCGATATCTGTGGAAAAAGACCTATTATTGAGCTGGGGGAAGTTCCATTGGCCAAGGACACACCTGTACCTACAGTTGCACTGGTGATAGTCTTCAACATCGATCCAACATTTCACACATGCTCAAAACTTTCTTTCAAGTCACAGGAATGCACTAGGAGATCAGGAATATTTTCAAAGGTAGTAGAAAATAGTATTGGTTTGTGATGGGGTGGCACATGAGACTAAACACCCCACGCTAATGGACTGTAGTGAGTTGGGAAGAGGTGGAGCAGGAGCGGACAACAGGACAACTGCTTTGCTGCAGTGCTTGTACCAGATCATTCATAGCAGCACCAGGCCAGAGGAGCAATCATGTAATGGGGACGTTTACAGTATGGGATAATATTCCATCCATTGCCATCAACATTTTTTGAGCCTGAGATAAAAACCTTTAACATTTATAGGTTATTAAGATCCTTTTCTTTTACTTTCTGTAGGCAGTTTGCATATAAATCTCATTTTAAGAATAGTCCATTAAAACCACAGCTGTCATTTGCTGAGAGATTTGAGGTGGGTTTTTTTTCATCCTGAAATCATCTTTGTAATGGCTTTTGTGCTTTTCCTTCAGAGCTTTGTCTCGTTTTTCTTTTTTTTATTCACCTGTTAAAATTGCACTTCGCTCTCGCAGCTGGCAGATTGGAAGTAATGGAATTTAACTGCTATTGCAATGGTTCTGCGTGAAAAAAAAAATCTTTGCAGTTCCTGATTTTAGAAATGTGTGTTTTACTAGCTCTTTCCCTTCATTGCCACATATTCTATTTCCATTTCAAAATACACAGACCCACTGTTCTGCTGAATGATGTTTATTTTAAAGTAGACATCACTCCGAAATTCACACATTCTCTCATCTAAGAGGTGCTCAATGTAAAGGAATAGAAAATAATTAATGCCAAAAGGAAGTCAAAATATATAGACACAGATGTACTGCTGAGGTTTAGGCTATAAAAGCATCCCTGCAAAAACCTCACGTTACAGTCAGGCTCTAAAGCAGGCAAGAAAAGGTGGTGGTAGAGGTGGAGAGGCTGGAAGTCACTGTACATTAGGCCAATTTAGCGAAGTAGCTGGACGTGTTCTCAGCTGTAGAAGTATGCTCAAGTGGAGCTATATTTAGGAGCATCGTTGAACGTATGCTTAAGGTCCATCAGTTTTGTTCACTGAAGCTGAAATGCTTTACTGCCCAGGGATGGCCAAAGACGTGGGTGTATATATAGCCACGCCAAAATATTGAGGAAGGAGGGGAGAAAACCGGTATCATCAATTTATTCAGCATGGAAAAATCCTTGCAGACTAGGTCGGGTCCTCCTGCTTGTGTTTCAAATAAAAATAAATATGAGCAGCTGGAAAATGATCAGAAAAGCATTACAGGAGTTATGTCTGGGAAACTTTCTTAGCCGAGCAGAGGGCACCAGAAGGGTTAGAAAGAGCTGGCAATGTCTTACAGAGGGCAAAGTTTTCTGATAACAGATGGCTTTTAATCTTTCAGGTAAGGATGTAAAAACTGCAGTGGTTTGAAAGTGAGTCTATGAGAAATCAGGGTATACATAAGGTGCACATTTTTAACAGTGAGGATGATTAATGGCTGGTGCAATTGATTTTGGGTTTGCCATTATTTGCCATCTGAAAGCCAAGGCTGAATGCATTTCAGGTGTGCCTCTGCTCACCCCCCAGCTCTGTCTGGATTCAGACAGTACCAAAGAGCATTCTGGAGTCTGCGTTGTGGGAAAAATCATTTTAGACAGTTACAGTTATCCCTGCTGGCCTTAAAACCTATTCAAGTTTTTGTTGACTTGGGACTGTGATGGATAGTATTAATTCACCATATATAACAGAATAAACGGTCCTCCCAGTATTTCCATTGCATTTTTTTTTCTGTCATGAGTGTGGTTCCTATAAGCTGTTAATCACTCTCTGGGTGAAATCATGAAGTAATTGTGCTCCAGAAAGATTTCCAAAATTTTCCTTTTTTTTTTTTTTATTCATACTGAGCCTGACTTCATTTAAACCAATGGTAAAAGATGAGAGATGTATGCCAGCCAAGACCAAAAGCAAAAGAAATACGATTGTAAATACAATTTCCTGGTGGAACATCTTACATCTTAGTTCATTTTGTCTTATAAAATATTATCTTGTATTTTTGGATATTCTTAATTATATACTAAAAATCAGTGTCATTATTTTTCAGGGGCTACAGAAGATGCAGCTAATACAGCAAGAGCTCACATGATGAACAACTACAAAACATCAGTGATATCTGAAGCAAGATAAAGAAAAAAAAATAAACTGATTTATACAAGAGTACAATTTGGGTACGTTATTCATATTCTCTGGGCATGTATGGCTACAGCACAGGTGAACATCTGTCCTGAGAAAACTACCAAGATGAAAAAAGCGACTGTAATTTTATAATACTGAGCATGTAAAGATTTTTATTTTGTCTTTTGTCAATTGTATTTCCAAACTGCAAATAAAAATCAGGTGGGCTTAATTCCCAAAGAAGTCACTGTAGTTTTGTCTCTGGCTTAAATAGTATAACAGTTTGCCCTATGAAGTCATTTGAAAGAAAACTTCTTTTCAGTTTTCTGATTTTTCTGTTTCTCTAATCCACTGCATATTAACAGGACCCATGAATTTTATATTGAATGTGTAAATTACTGGCTTTTTTAGTTAATAGTTTTTATTGGAACACTTGCAATCAACATCATTTATCTCAGGATTTTACCCTGTCCATTAGCTTAGTGTGAGATTGTCTTCCACAAAATGAGTAGGAAAACCAAATCCTCTATGGAATCAAACTTCCGTAATGAAAACAGACACTGTTTTGAAGACTTTAAGACTGATAGCAAAAGGGGACTCGGAAGACAGAAGTCAGCAGCTGGTCTTGGCCTCTTGAGGAAAGCAGGTGATGCCTCGTCAGGTCGGGCAGTAGCTCACCACTGGGCTTCCCTTCTTCCAAAAGGCAGCAGCTGGGTGGAAGGGAACAGGGTTGGGAAGCAGGACCCCCAAGCCTCGGCTGCTCACTGGTGCTGTGGGACAGCTGTAGCCTCACAGGGTAGCCTGTTACAAATGCTAAACAGAAAACTACAACGGAAGGTAATTTTACAAGTGTGTCAACCGTTAGAGCAGATACATTTTTTGACCTGTGTTTTTAAGAGTCATATAGGACTAGGGCTAGATTTTGTAGTTCAGGATTTATTTGTGGGAAGAATTCCAGTTTCAAATTTTTAAACACTAGTGGTAAGAATGAGCAACTTTGTCACTTTGAGATAAGCAGCAGTAAATTACTGCTTTTACTTAGTTCTGCCTTCTTTTTTTGCTTTAGGTAAGACTTAAAATGCTCCTTTAGAATCAACAGATCTCATTCATGTCCATAGCAGAATATCAGCAACAGGGGTTAGAAAGTTCTTTATTAAATACCTATTGCAATAATCCTTAGGACTATTAGTGCTATTAGAGAACACAGAGGAACTGCTGATGAAGACATCAGTCTGCCAACACAAGGCAAGAGTTGTACCGACAAAGAAAACCTGAAATGTATTTTTCTGTCCATCCATGAGACAGCAATAGCTATTTACTCTGAACCAGGAATAGCCTTCTGCAAGCTGAGCAGAGGTATTTCATCCTACAGCGTGTCCAGGTTTGCCATTCTCTCGGTTTCTCCTGAAACTGAACCCACCAAGATTTTCTGTATATTATTTTGGCAGAGTTGGTCAATCAGAAGACTCTTATATACACTAACTTTCAAGATTTGTTAAAAGACTATTTTTGCCTTGGGGATTCAGCAGAGGTAACTCTACACAGGCCAGGCTTCATGAAACACAAAATGTGTATTGATCCGAGACAAAAAGAGTTGCCGTAGGAAGCAGCAGGTTCTGAAATGTTAGAGCAGAAAACAAAGCCAAGGACAGAAACTATCAATTGAAATATTGTCTAGCTGCTTTCATGAAAGAAAATATTGCAGATCAAATTATCTGGTATTTGTGAATTGTTTGTTGCATGTAGGCTGTACTGATTGCACTAATTACCCACAATAATGATACCCAGCTCTGGATCTGAATTTTAAATTTAGGATAATTTGCAAGTATTTATTGTTGCTGCCATGGCCTCTCTAGTTAAAAATAACTAGCTAGTGAAGTTCCTTCTAGTACTATTGACCGAGATTTGTGGCCTCAGGAGGGACGGGCTATGTTATTTTTGCTGTAGCTAAACATAAAAGATAATCATGAGAATTATAGTTGAACAAAAGTTTAACATTCATTTCTGCTTTGACAGAATATGAGGTAGTTTCCTTCCTTGGGTCATTAATTCTATTAATTATGCCCCATTAATTTATGTTGTTACAGTGTCAGGTCCCCACCGCGTGTGCGAACCGGCTTGCCCATGTCAGGCCTTACCTGTCCTTGGTGGCCACATCTCACAGGTTCAGTGTTGGTGCCACACCTACAGGCAGAGCTGATGTCAAATGTAGGCACGGTCATCTCTGCTTGATATGGTGAAGTTTGGGCTTTTGACTCTTATTGCACTGGAAAGGTTTTCCAAAATGGTGAGCAAAGAAGAGAAAATTAAAGGTTTGGAGAGAAGAAAGACACTCTGGTGCTTGGAAGAGGACTCAAGAACGTTTTCAGAAGTATGTTTGGCTGGCTTTGTGTCTTATTAGAGGATTTCTTGGTATTGAAGCTATTTGATTCAAGCAGGCAGTGGTGGAAAATCCCACCTGGGGAGCGCTGCAGGAGTGCTGCTCATACCTGGGAGAGGAGCAAGGGGGCTCATGGAATCAGCTGCCACTAAGATGCTGTTATGAAGCTGTTGCTTACTACTTCATAGCTATCAGTTGCTGCCTTCCTACAAAGATCATTGCCCATTAGAGGCAAAATTACTTAATTCAGAAGATGATGGACTCAAGTCTGAACCAAACACCAAGTGTAGATTTAGCCCTAGATATGTTACGAGTTGTTTCTGTGCTTTTTTAAAAAGCATTCTGATCTTCACTTAAACCTGGTAAATATTTTCAGAATAAACTAGAATAAAGAAGTTACGGTATCCTTGATAATCCTGGCTGTGTGGACAGGAGCTGTTCTTCACTCGGCTTTGATTAAATTGCGATGCAGTTCCCTGGAATCAACGGATCTATGTGTACTTTTCACAAACTGGCTTTTGATTCCAGGTATGTTGCAGTGACATTCAAGCAAATATTTATTGGAAAATGAACATCAAGCACCCACTGCTTGTGCAAGTTTTGATAGAAAATGTTGTGTAAAGATAATAGATTATGTTTGTTGCAAGTGAAAGAGAGAGATGGCAACTGGTTTTCCTGCCATCCCAGTTCTTTCACAAAGTTCCACCGACTGCATCTATCTTTCTTTAATAATGTATTCTTAGACCTGAATTGTGATCCATTTGCTTCTGGGAAGAATTTGAATGTGTTGGTAAAGTTCTTTCTTAGGTGAGGTAGAGTAGCAGAGGAAGACAGGACACATGCCATAGAATACTGCAAGTTTTGCTTTCAATTTCAGCCAAGTGAATATTATAGGAAATAACACACCTCCTAATAAAAAAAAATTACTCTAACCATTGACTATTGACATTACAGTGAGATTTCCCACTGTCATCAACTTCAAGATCAAATTCATCCTTTAAAGCTAATAGAGCCAACCCTGGTTTTTTAAGGTTCCTGTTAACAACTGCAGCTGTTCAGTTCTGTTTAAATCCAGATCTCATTTTATTCATGCATGCACAGAATGAGGCCAAATCCTTGGGGACAAGAGTCCCAGGGAATAAGGGATCCAATGAGCCAGCTGTACGTACATCACCTCTAATCTGACAGAGCAGGGTAGGAAAATTAAAAAATTAATGTTTGCATTAAAAAATTGAAATTTAGGGATCTTTTTTATTTCATGGCTTTTAGGTGCAATTTATTAAGTGCATGTTTGGCTTTGATAATACTTCATATAAGATATGGTCAATGGCATCCACAGAGTCATTTTTCAGGATCCAGAAATGAATCATTTAAGGGTATTTGTACATCACTCTGCGCAGATACTCCTATCTCCATTCAACCTGCATTTTATGTACTGTCAGGTCACATAGAGAATAAATAACATTCAAGTTGCATTCATTGGTTTTGCCAGGCTGTTTTCCAGCCTGCCTTGCCAAAACTTTAACAGGGCCATCACAGGCCCAGCCAGATACAAGTAAAGAAGTGGCATTAACTGTTAAAATGAAAGCATGGTCTCTAAATCCGCAGTCTAGTAGTGTCCAGAAACCTCACCTTAGAGAAAGCTCTGAAGAACTACCCTTTTAAAAAGCCTTTTTATCTTTATTCTTGCAAATGTGATCTTTAAGAATTTCTTAATCTTAATCTTAATAAATTAAATTAAAATTCATGTTGGCTACACGAAATATTGTCATCAAGTTTACAAGTGAATTACCCTGTTCACATTATTCTGACGATTAAAATATGCCCTTCATTTTCAGCTAGAAACAACTCCAGCAAAGAACAAAGCCTATGACTTGACAAAACTACTGTATCTTTAATTTTCTTTTTAACCAAATCCTGCTTTGTTCAGAGCTTTTGCAGGAGAAGGCAGAATAACACGAGCAGAATATGCTATGTGGCCCTACAGAGCAGATTAGATCTTGAAGGATTTGTTACATGTTGCTCAGTGGAAGAGACAGTCGGCTTTTTTCTTAAATTAACTAATCAGCCTCATAAGGACCTTAAATTCCCTAAGACAGTAGAAGGAAGCATGTACTTAAATTACTTGGATAATTTCCCTCTCTGCCATCCTCTGGAGTCATCTACTTGTCTGCACTGATACAGCCCACTTGAAGTCTATGGACCAGAAGTGGGCCATACAACACTGGAATATTTCCAAAATTATAAAAATGGTCACTGGAAATTTTTTTAAGTGAATAAAAGAGGACATTCAAAGTATTGAGAAATACTAGTAAAAGAAATTCTGTTCTTTTAGAAATACTCAACCATGACTCCTCCACCTTCTCCCATCTTAGAGTTAGTGTCACTTACTCTAAAAAACACTTGGAAAAAATCTATGATCATGCAAGTTTGAGATTTCAGGCAAATGCTTGAGGATTGTAGGCATCTTTTGCACCTTAGCAACCTTTATTCCTGTACATACATGAGTTTAAATGCTACCCAAGCATATATTATTAAATAAATAAAATTATCTAGGGAGGAAGGGAGGGAGTGGAAGAGTCTAGGAGAAGGGTATGATGAATCTGATTAAGATTATACAGCAAAAATTTAGAATCCTTTACATATCAAGTGCATTTTGGAGTTGACTAAAGAAATTCCCTTTTTTTAAAAATATCTCTTTTAAACTAATGTTAAAATGGTCTCAGAGACATTCCCTAGAGATCTCAAAGCAAACAAACTGTCCCATAGAGGCACCTCAGGCACACAACAAGCGTCTGTCAGACCTCGCTCCTGGGTAAGCCCACTCCCCTGCCTCCTGTCACATGCCAGAGCAGATAGGTAGGCAGAAATAGGGTAACTTCGTGCTATTTCTTGTGTTTTAAAAACCGTGATAAATTAGTATTGTTGATATATGCTAGAGAAAAACAAAAAAGAGAAGTTTGAAAGCAGATGTTTGAGAACGCCCAGGTTTAGCATTGATCAGAGAGCTAGAGGTCATACTATGTTAAACAATCTGATTATTATTCCTGGTCCAAAAACCTATGTTTCTTAAAAATCTGTGTTTCTAAAATTTTTGGTACTTCATGACTCACCATTGCCTCAAGAGCCTTTAATCTAAGACCTGCTTCCATAAAATCCTCTGCATTTGGATGAAACTTTTCGAGAAAAGTCCTGTCGTGAAAATCTCTTAAGCTTCTCAGATCAAAATCGAGTCTCCGATTCCCTGAAACAGAACCATTTAAGTCAGCGGGGTTTCATCAGTGCAGCTCAGAATAGAATTTGCCCATTAGCATGTTTAAAGCATTTGCTCACTGCCAGAGTGCTGCCTTAATTCACTTTTCTGAATAAACTTTGATTTCAGCACTCAAAATCAATTTAATATTGTGGACAAATGAAATTATTTCAATAGTAATGTTAAGAAACAGAAAGGGCTAAGTAATTGCAGATGAAATATAACTAAATAAGGATGCTATTTATTTTTGAAACTTCCAAATGTGTGCTAAGTGTTTGTAATAGAGCATATGGCCCATTCTTGGCCCTAGGGCTTAGCGAGCTCTGCTTTGGTTGAACACTGCTGGCAATCAGCTGAAGAGCACCAGTTCTAGCTGAAGCACGACCTGGGACCCATCCCACAGAAGGGGAGGAAGAAGGAACAGCTTTTCTCTAGCCATCTTCATGAGCGCTTAAAAGATGAAGTGAATTTGTGAGCTTACTGAGTGAAATATTTTTTTTTTCTGATACCAGATTTGGCTGGAGAGTTGGTCCAACAGTTGATTTGGAAGAAAGATTAAAGCTTTATTTGATTATGTGGATGGCCCTATTCACTCCACTTAAAATTAAAACGGTCTGAGAGACAACAAAGTGATGTGGTTAGAGCTGGTATTTGCTTGGAAGTGGGCGAGATCAATGTTCAGGCAGAAAGGTAGAAAAGGCTGCTCTCCAGAATGAGTGTAAGAGCTAATAGAGATGTGATAAGAGAGCATGACAAGCAGCCCTAGAGAAAGACAGAGATTACAGCAATGTGATCAGGTGGTGACTCTTTCAAAAACCACTCAAAATCAAACAACTGGAATGGCTTTGCTCAGCCCCCTTGATGGTTCATCTAATCCAGAATTCACCTGAGACTTCAGATGAAAGTTGCTTTACCTGCCCTGGGTTTTGCAACAGGCAAAGCAGGTAATGGCTGCATGTGCTGCAAAATAGAACTGAAGATTAATTATGATGTGAAGCAACTCCTAAAAGGAATCAGGCAATTTATCAAATGGTCTGTGTTTGCCATCTAGTGGTACAAAGCCAAAATTTTTGTTCTGCTGCTTCGGAGCAGATAAGACTGCTGAAATCTGCCTCAGAAACAGACCTCTCCCATGCGGGAATGTGACTGCTTCCAGGCAGGTGGTGGTGGCAACTGTGGTTGAAAGTATAACTGGATTTTGGGGAACTAGGGGCAGAAATTTTGCAGCCCGTGACCCCCCAGATTTAGGACTAGATCATTAGTCAGTTAGCGAGTGTTATCCAGTAATTGATCTGTTGCTCCCTTTTAGTACTCTGGTCATGGCTCCAGACTTTCGATCTTACAGGTCCAGATTCAAAGGCATCCAACCTTGAACTGCTTTCTGTGAGAATTCTAAACTAAATACCCTGGGGCTTTGAGATTGTGTTCTAACACTTTATAAACCACGCTTGTAAAATCCTCAGCCAAGGGCCCTCCAGATTTCTTGAGGCATCAGCTATGCTTTACAGCATCCCTGGATGAAGACATACAATTATCTTCCAGCCAGGAGACTGAACTACATAGAAATTAGCAGCTCATGAAAAAAATGTATGGGGAAAATATACCATTCTGGCAATGGAATATATACAGCTCAACATAAGCTCTAAGACTAGTTTTCTCTCTTACAACATTTCAAGGATGTGTGAATAAAGAATTAAGTAAAAGGATTAACTTTATTTATCAGTTATGTCACATAGTAAGTACAAGCCAAGGGGGGTGCATTAATAGAAATATATTTTATCAGAAGAAATTATATACAGCATGATATCTAGCCATACAAGTTATTTACCTGGATTTCTTGCTATGTAGTTAAGAAAATAATAATTATATATTGATTTTTTATCAGCATTCAGGAAGTTTAAAATAATGCCCACATCCCAACTAAATAGCAAATGTTTTCAGGTTTTACTATAAAAACATAGCTAGGAATTAAGAGTTGGAGTTTTCATAGTATCTCTGTGATTCAGGAGCATTACTTAGTTTAGCCGTTCCTGGGATTTTCCCTCCTAAGTCATACAGATTTTTTTTAAACCCCCTTCACAAGCCACAATTAATGAAAACAAAGCAATACAAATTATATAGAGGACAAAACCCAGATGACTAAAACAAAGATTAATGAGATCAAATTAACTTTACTATGTAGTGTTAATCATATTAAGTAATATGATTCTGAAAAGCATACCTATACAATAGCACCACATATGTAACAAAGTATGTGGAAGAAAAATTTTTTTTAAATTACACGCTATTAGCTATGGTCCCTTCTTTTTTTTAAAAAAAAATTACTTAATCTTCTGTTTATTGAGCAGCTGCTGCTATGTTCACTCATTCATCCACCCACTCATTCAGCTGTTATTTAATTAATTATTCAATCAATTGTTCACTGAGGGACCGTATATGATCTATGTTTTACAATTGACCTCAAAGAGTGAGGCAGCTGAATGCATCCGATAGAAAATAGAAAAAGGCATTGCAAGGTTCACAACAATTATCCAGGGTTCAAAGCCAAAAACTATTTCTTCTAGTCCATTGTCATATTCCGGGCGGCACCCAAATGCCGGTGGTATCCAAAGCTGCAAGGAAAGAATGCAAGGCCAATATTAATCACCAGCGATATGAGTGACTAGTCCTTAATGACTGTGACCCCACCAAACTGCAATTTGGTTTTAGAAATCCCTAGGAAAACCCTCCCTGTTGCTACTGGGGCACGCTGGTGGAAGAGGATTTCAGCTTCCGCTGCTGCCACAGTTTTTGTGCGGTGACTAAAACGAGCCTAGGCTCTCAGATTCCCAGGTTAAAAAAACTTTGTTCCCCAAAGGCACATTCACTTATTCTTCCAGAAGAAGTAAAATTTACTTGCTACAAACTATAGAACCATGTAATTTTAATACACTTATCAGGCTTGAAAGGTTGGGAAGCTTTTGGGTATTCACTTAGGAATTATATTCAAAATGTCTTACCGAAAGATTGCACAGGAATAAAAACGCAGCGATGTTCTTCAGAACTCTCCTCTTGTTGTTTGTAACTGAGTTTCTACTGTAAAATGAGAAATCTGAGGCTGAATGCATGACCGAACCTTTTTCCTGACTCGTTTCTTCTTTGGCACCACCACCGTTTTCTCTCCCACAGATACTGCCCTTGCACAGGCAGGGCACCTCTCCGCTGCCACGAGCAGCTCTGCCATTGTAAATCTCTTTGTACGAGGGGGTAAGTGATAAAGTGCTCCCCCGAGACACAGTCACTATTCGAAGAGTTTTAATATCATCGTTCACCTTTTCCTGCTCACGGTGTATGGATTCAATGATAAAGAGGTTCTGAATATATTTCTCAATAATAACCAGGACAGAGTAGGGCAGGTTGTACCATGTGTATTTTGGATGAGCCTGGGCACAGATAATGGCAAGGATTGAGCCCCAGGAGAGGAGCCAGGACCCTGCAGCTGTGCCCACCAGCAGTTCTGCATCAAGTTTTCGAGCGGGATTCTTTGAATTATCCAACGATCTATCTTCCAGTCTGTAGATGAGAAGGGCGACAATTCCAGCCGTGCACATGAGAGCCAACACAAAGATGGCATGCAGGTAGAACATAGTAAGTGCTAACTCGCTTTTGATTTTTGAACGTCCAATCTGAATTAAATACACAACAACTATGGCTATTGTGCTAATTAACACAATTAGTCCAAAAATCATTCCAACAGTTATGCCATGGAATTTGAATGGAGTTTTGTGTTGCTGGTGGTGCTCGACTTTGCGGCCAATGTTCTTCCACAGGACATAGAGCATTGTGGATGCTAGGATGTGGTACTCTATATTAAAGGGGTATAGATAATATATTCCTTGAGAAAATATTGAACAGAGAGTTGTTGTTGTGCAATTGCATTGAGGTGCATGATCATCTAAAACTAAAGGAGAGGGAGAGATTAGTTATGTGCATGATAAAGATTTCTCATTCAAAGTGAGTAAATAAAACGTAATAGAACAATAAAACATAAAAGGTAAGATTTCAGTCAAAGAACACATCATGACACTCGCTTAGGCACCTAAGAAAAGGTCTCATCATTGAAGTCATTAACCTAACAAAGCTTTTGCACATGCACTGAAGTATGATCTCTGACTTCATTGCTCAGCCGCTGAGCAATAATCACATCATGAACGAATGCTGCACCAAAGTGCACCAAACTTCAGCAGGGTCTTGGTAAATATACTTTTTTATACTGTGAAAGTCCAGATCTCAAGGGCTTTGAGTCCTCAGCCCTTCAGCTTAGAAAGGCTTTTATAGAAGCCCAGGATCTGTGGATCAGATCAAGAACAAGCTTAACAAGGAAAGAGCTCAAGTCTACTCTCATTTTTATCAGTCATTTACACTAGCATGGTTTCTGATACCAAAACCGCCTTATAAAAAATTTATTTATGTCTAGGAAAGAGGTGAAGTAAACCACAGATACTTTCATTCAGTGTCCCAGTATAGTTTTAAGGTTTAAAAAAAAAAAAAAACAGAAAAATCAGTCTTCTCCTTTTGAGAGCAACCTATGAAATCATTCTCTCCCTGCAGTAGTTACCTGCACTGTAAACCCCTAAGGCATCTCAATGAACAATTGTTCATATTTGTAAAATAAATATATTTAATGTGCATTTATAACCTAAGCAAGTAATTTCAGAAATCTGAAATTTCCACAGTGGCAGAAAAGAAGATACTTATTTTCACAATGTGTTTATTTATAAATATAAAAAATACATGCTGAAGAGCACATTATTAGGGGCTGATCTTGTGCCTGAAAGTTTTTCTTGTTTATAATTTTAGAAGAGAAGAGGAGATGAGAAAGTTGGGTTTGTTTTGTCTCAAGCACACACTGTTGAGAGATGGAAAAAAATTGCTTTTGCAGTGGATTGTATGTTAATGCCAAACTTGTCTTGCAGATCACTACTTTCACGCTCCCTTGTTTCAGACGCTATTTCTGACTATTCATGATTGTGTAACAATTCTGGCAACAGAATAATGGGAAATAATATAAGGAAACTGCTTCTATTTAACAAGTAGAAATATCAAGAAGAGCCACTAATTTGTGAGCCACTAACCTGCTCTCTACTAATGTTCTGTGATTACAAAATCTCTGAACTATCAATTCAGCTACCTGATTATTAATGGGAAGTAGTTCCCACAGACACTTCTAAAGGGTAACACTTGCAAATAGATGTAAAATTGTGGGCATAAATTTAGACACAGTTATACTGAAAATACTGTTTTACAGATTTTAAAGTTAGGTTTTCACTTATACGTGAACTTTGGCAGGAATTATTAAAAATGCTTAAAATTTTTCAATTTATACAGACTATAAATTGGCAAAAAGAAATTAGTTCAGGCTCTGGCTTTGCAGACACAAAACTAGGAGTTTTTAGGACACGGGCACTATTGAATTCACTGGGTGGGAAAACATACATTTTCCTCTTCAAAAGCTGTCTGTCTTTTCCCTCGTGAACATGATCAAAATTTATCAGCTGCACCGATAAATTTACATGGGAAGAAAATTACTTATAGCTGCTGAGGACTTCTATTTTGTCTTTAAAGTTAAGCATTCCTAATTTCCCTACGCTTCAGCGGCATTTGGAAGCGGAAGGCGTCCCCAGCAGTTATAGTCAATGTTTGTTGACTATAACTTGCAACATCTTATCAATGGAGAAAATGATTTGTTATAAAAAAAGAACCACTCAGAGCAAAATCTTTGTCTTGTAAAGCAGCACTAATGGGTAACCCCTGTCCCTCTGAGCCATTCCACTGAATTCCATAGGATCACACGCTATGTGTAACCACTCTCCTGGGAAGGACCTGCAGGATTATTCATGCTTGTTTTGCTATGAAAAACTTACAAAATAGTAAACCCTGTTTTTAACACTGCTATGTTCAATTTACTTCTATGATTTACTAATAAAGGGGCTCCTCAGTGATGTTACTCCTCAAATAAAATGTTTTTTAAAATCTTTTGGTTGTTTGGAACTTCCAGCATTTATTTTTCTCCTGGACCTCATCCAAAGGGGAGATAAGGAAACAGAAAACTATGGCCTGGATCACATATATGATAGTGATAATGTTCATATAACATTTAGTTGTGATCTGAACTGATCACATAGGAGCTCACTACCAGTTGCCCAGGAATGCCTATGCTGACATAGTCATGAATGACCCAGCTCCATCCTACAGTGGCGCAGTAATTTGTATGCGAGCGTGTTAGAGCAGGATTTGCAAATGCATCAACCCTTTCCCTTACCTATTGTTATGTTCCCAAACCCAAGCGTGATTAGTCTTTCCTTATGTTCATTCAGCTGATGTTTGGACTCTGTTAGCACTCCATTTGTCCACAGGAGTAGATTTGTGAACACGGAATGGATAACCCCAAACCTACAAAACAAAGTAATTATTGAAGGAATCTGCACAGAGTATACCTCCATACATATTAAATAAAATGGATTGACTTTCTGTAAACAGGCTACATGGCACTATTTAATTGTCAGTGCAGGGAAAATAAAATCATCACTGATCTCTCTAGTGATGTTGCTCAGTGGAGCACAATGAATGTTAGACTTCCGAAATTTTATAGAAACACAATGGCTTACTGTATTAAACCATTAACGCCATGCTGTTAGTATTTGTTATGCTCTCTTATGTGATGGTTGTTATTCTTTGGGCTGGACAAGCTTCATGTTAATGACAGTGATTGAACAGTCTGAGCAGGATTAATCGTTTTGCAAGCCGTATTTCACAGCCTTCTGTGGTATTCCTTCGTACTCACTGTGGCTGGTCTGTCTTCACAGATACCACTGCCTTCTTTAACTTCTAATCCATGCATTTTTGTCTCCTGGAGAGAGTTGAAGCTAACAGAAGGCTTTATCCCGTTCAGACTAGTGGTAGAGTGAGGGTAGGTCTCCAAGTGTTTTTGAGACTCCTGGTTTCTGACAAGCCTGGAGTTTTTCTCCTCCACCTGAGACTGGTAATATTCCTTCACCAACAAACAGTTCTTTATTACTGCACTGTTCTCACTGATAGACTTGCAGTTAGGGATTTTTAAAATTCTACTTATAAACAGAGCTGATTTCACCAGCTGACATTGCAAGCCTTCTGTGGCCTCTCTCCTCACTGGCATGGGGCTTGAACACTGACCCAAGACAGCAAACCAAAGGAGAACCTTCTCCATAAGTGATGTTTCTGAGTAAATTTCTTTTACTTCCTATAGAAACTGGTCAGCTCATTGATAATTTGAGATGAGTATTTTAAAAGTTACCATGTTTGTTTATTTACATTCTATGTACAGATAATCTACATTAATCCACCTTCTCACAAAATCAAAAATACATCAGAACGGGCTCTGTTGCCTCAAAGACTAGTCCCCAGTTCTACAAGAAATGTGTGCATTCAGCTGTTCAGAGGACACACCAGTCATACTGCGAGAACCAAGTTCTGGTGTCAGAAATGTGCACAGCCTTTACTGTTTGGGTATATGGGATACCACTGCGGAGGTTGTATTTCCCAGTGAATTTGCACGTCTGCATCTAGTTCCAAAAGGTGCTTTCCATAAAAATCAATATAAAATACCTCAGTTATATTGCACTGACTGCAGGTTGCTGCTGCAGATTTCCTTTCAGTAGCTAAATAAAGAAAACGTAATATAGTGCATACTCTTAAGACACATACGTGGTGCTTTCTTCCTTCAAAAAAGCAAGTGACACCATGGTATCAGGCATTGCCCATTTCCCTCACTCATGATAAAAAGATACTTATTCTGTGACTGTTGTCTATTATAAAATATAAGCACAGTTTTAAAAAGAAAAAATAATTCAGACTAACAATTATCTTATCACTTGGGTAAATGGAGTTACTTTTTATTTATATTAACACAATTAAGACTAGAATCAACCTCTGTAAGTTTTCAGTGTCCCTCATACAGTAAAACAGTAGGTATTAAAGCACTGCACAGACCTATGCCTATTGGCATTCCAGATGAGGATGATATCCACTTTACCTTTCAAGTGTTTTGAAAGACTGGATAATATCCTTCGCGTGACACCAAAGAAAGTACACCTAAATGAAAGGAATACAGAGAAATGTCATTAGGCTAATGAGCACGTGTGATACTGAGAAAGGAAAGTGCATCTGTAGGTGGGAACTCTGATGATTTAAACTGAGGTAGCTCCATCTCCACGCATGTGAAATAACTTATGATTTCCTCTGATGTTCACTCTGAAACTCTCCAGCATGATGAACCTAAGATTTCTTGTATGCAAAGTCAGTGGATCAACAGTAGAAAGTTGCAGTGTGACTCACCAAAACATATCTCGTGGCTGTATCTGGAGAGGCTTTTATTTCAGAGGAAATAAAACTACCAGCTGTGGACAGCAGTATGATTGCTGCAGGGTGTGGTGATGCTAAGTTTGAATAGTTGATTAAATACATGAAATTCTAGGGAGGGAGAGAGATAAGTGAAAGGATGTCAGACCTGATTAATAAAACAAACAACAGACACCCAGGAAGCAAGATAAAAGGTTGTACTATCAGTCCGAGAGATAACTGTATTAGGAACACATGCAGCTGAACTCAAGTACAGTGCAGAAACCTCAAGGTGGAGGATAAAAGAGCAAGAACAATACTCAGTTAGAAAGTAAAGGGGAAAGAAATACTAAAAGTGGGAATCTCTGTTTGTAGGAGGATAATGGAAACCACAGGATACAGATTGTTGCTGATACAAAACTGTTTCCAAGGGCTGATAAGTGCAAGGAAAATGATACTCATATTCCTCAGGGACATGAGGGTGAAACTGGGAGTCCTGTTTACTCAGAATAGCTCCCAGGATACTGAACTATGTATTCTGGGCTGCATCAGGAGAAGCGTGGCCAGCAGGTCGAGGGAGGGGATTCTGCCCCTCTACTCTGCTCTGGTGAGACCTCACCTGGAGTACTGCGTCCAGCTCTGGAGCCCTCAGCACAAGAAGGACATGGAACTGTTGGAGCGGGTCCAGAGGAGGGCTACTAAAATGATCTGAGGGCTGGAGCACTTCTCTTATGAGGACAGGCTGAGGGAGTTGGGGTTGTTCAGCCTGGAGAAGAGAAGGCTGCGGGGAGACCTGATTACGGCCTTTCAATACCTAAAGGGGGCCTATAGGAAAGACGGGGAAAATCTTTTTAGGAGGGCCAGCTGTGACAGGACAAGGGGTAATGGCTTTAAACTAAAACAGGGTAGGTTTAGACTGGATATAAGGAGGAAATTCTTTACAACGAGGATGGTGAAACACTGGAACGGGTTGCCCAGAGAGGTAGTGGAGGCTCCATCCCTGGGAACATTCAAGGCCAGGTTGGACGGGGCTCTGAGCAACCTGATCTGGTTAGTGGTGTCCCTGCTCACTGCAGGGGGGTTGGGCTAGATGACCTCTAGGGGTCCCTTCCAACCCAAAACATTCTATGATTCTATGAACTTAACACAAGGTGAACCAGCAGGAGATAAACAGTCCAAAAGGTTTCTCTCAGAAACCTGCCTGGTTTGGTGTTCCAAAAATGGCCTGAAAAGCGCAAAGAACTTTGGGTTCCTCTTCAGCAATTAGAGTAACTGGAAGTCCATTTTACTACTGTGCTCATTAATGTAGGCACCCCACACCACAGCTGGCATGGCCCGAGACGTTCAGTACCTGATTTTTGAAAAAGCCAGGAAAATGCCTACACCACCCAGCAGTAAGGTGTTCATTCATTCCTCTAATGAAGTGTTTATCAAAAGGAGATGCAACCACTGTAAAACCCCAGGTGTAGAGACTACAAGATATCATGGAGGTTTCAACTGAAATCAAATCAATTGAAATTAGCACCTTAGTCTCATCTAATGCAATTTTCAATTTCCCATTCTGGGATAGATGCAGTAAAATCTAACAGCAGATGTGAAGACATTCTTCAAAACTTAAATATAAGTTTTGAAGATCTGATCAGACATTAGATTCAAGAAAGTGGGGGGAAATAGAAAAGTCAGTAAAGTAAAAAACCAGCATAAAATCCAATTTTTGCTTGCAGAGTACTCATTGCCTTAAAGGAACTTCTGCCTGCAAAAGAACGTAATGCACAGCTTGTCTTGGAAGGGCAGGTACGTGTTAGTTCATTGCTTGCATGGGTGCAGTATGTATATATTTATTAATTTAATGGCACATATCAGGATGTCTCATTAGAGTGATATACAACAGAATCTAACACATATTCTGTAGAAAACAAATCGTTTGGGCTTTAGGTAACGTAATTAGGGATGTTCTCTGCAGTAATTTCTTCCTGTGTTTCAAAGACATGAGAAGATTTGGTTTAGGTAAGTGTTATCTGGTAAATTGCTTTTTTGTTTTTTCTTTGATTGCTCAGGCTAACATTCAAGATTTCATTATTTTAAGCTAAGTAGATGATAAATTCAGCAACACTGGGTGATGTAAAATTTAAATTAGAATTCTTGTTCCCTTTGTTCAGCATTGTTATACACTGTTTCTTCCACACTTCAGTTCACAGTAGCTGGAAACCTTGTTGGCTCAGGGTCACTGGATGCAATGAAGAACGCTGCGTGCAGATCATCAGGGAAAAAAGGCTTAATTTCTTTGGTTTATTTTTCAGAGGTAAAGCAGAGAAGTTGCAAGACACGGAGAGTGGATGTTACAAGAATGTGTAATTAAGATGACTTCAACCAAATCAGAATTTCACCCTCAGAGAAAAAGATCGAAGACATCAGAGTTACTGCCTAAATTTCAATGCTATTTTTGTCACAGAAAGCAGAAAAATACCGGTTGTTCAAATGCTCCTTTACATGCAACCACAACTGCTAAGAAAATCTTTCTTTTCTTTCCGAATGACATAATCACCTTGGAAAGCGCATTAAATGACCTAGCTATAACTGAGTATCTTAGTTGAGTGGCTTTTTCTTTCCTTCTTTCCTACAAATTGTTGACGGGGGCTCAGAGGAACTCATGCGATAAACAATTAGCTATGGAATGTCACCATATCATATAGGCCCAAAGCCTTAAAATAAACAAGCTGCTGGAATATTTTACTGGAGTCACTGACAATGTTTGCTACTGTGCAGCCACCGATAAGCACAACCAAATGCTTCTAGAAGGAAAATCCATGTTCATTTGGTGTAGGAAAGATGAGCAAGTATTCTATAGCAAGCGAAATACATGGGAAGGGTTTTGTCCCTTTGAAGTCCCAGGCCTTCACCCCTAATCACAACGGGACATCAGGACAGACAGATTGAATTGAACTTGTGTGGCAAGCCCTACCTACAGAAATAAGTGAATTGTCTTCAGCCAAGCTGCTCCTTTCAGCCTGAAAATTCTGGAAGTTATATATGTAACTTGAACTAAAATAAGCATGTAACTTCAACTACAGGAGAGCATTTTTTAATTATCTCTTTTTTGAACCCATGTGAATTTTACAGCTGAGCCATTGCAGGTTGCAAAGCCTAAAATTACACGTAGAAAGGATGTACATACATAAGAATTCAGCCCTCAAAAGTATCCTGTGATATACTTAGAAATTGAATTAGTGTAAAATTCACTGATGAGGAGGAGATAAAAGATATTTTTGGTAAGAAATACAGATATAATTGCAACCAGTGACTTACCTGTAAGATGGTGTGCACGGCATGCGTAACAGGAAAAATGCCTTCAGTCGGTGATAAACAGTTTGAAAAATCAATGTAATATCCAATTTTAAAAGAGTCCAGAATTAAAGTAATCACTGCAAATAATGTAATTCCACCTACAAATGAAAAAGATATTTGAAAACATCAATGTACCATTATAGCATCTAGAGACAATCTTTACCAATATGCTAAAATCTGTTTAGGGAAATAAAAGTTGATCAATATCTGTATTCTTCTTTACAGAAATAAAAGTAGATCGATGTTCATGAAGGTAATTGACTCAATGTACTAAGCCCTTCTAATTTGTGAGAGCCTCTGCCCAATATATTATGAAAGCACATCCCTGTACAGGCCTTGCATGGCCAGTGCAGAGGAGCCAGGCCAGGAACAGCTAGGACCTGGGGACACTCAGCACCCTGCAGATGGCTCGAGGCTCCTTGCAAGGGCAGCCTCTCAAGTAACGGCTGCGCTGAAGCAGCCATACAGCACATGAATTCATCCTCTATACAGCCACACAGCAAACTATACAATCCCAGGGAGCTGAACAATCATGTTACAGTCTCCTGGCCCAGGAGCCCAACAGTGGGAAGTAACACAATCACTCGGAATGCCTTCCCCGTGGCTCGGGAGGTTACTCTTTAGCTCAGAGACCAAAACGATGATGAGTTGTACGGTTCATTCTCCTAGAATGGAACCAAAGATTTCATTTCAGTATCTACTATTTTCACACACACACAAAAAAACCCTAATATGTTTCTCTAAATATGCATTCCGTACCCTAAAGAACTTTCAAAATACATGCTTCCCCTTGTTGAATTTTATTTTTTGTTGAAATTTTTTCTTTTGGAAATGTAAATGTTTGTTACAAACTTATTCTGGAAAGCTATATGGAAACACAATGTATATTATTAATTATTGGTTTTGTACCTGTATGACTAAGCACAACTGGCAATAAAATTACTGAACCAAACTCGAGTCCTCATTTGCTTGGGTTTTTCCTGGGAGGGGAGGGGAGGGGCTCAGGTTTAAATTCACTAAAATAAAAAGCAAATGCATCTTAGATTATTCATTTGTCTCCTGCACCTGCATCTTGTCTTTACAGGGATGACCTGTACTGTATTCCACTCTGTCTTGCTTGCATTTCACAAGATCACTATTTCAGTTGTATAGTTTTACAGTTTTACATCAATGTCCAGCAGACCACTGGGGGGGGACACACATAAAAAAAACCCAACCAACAAAAAAAATGCCCACAAAGTTTCTGCCACATTGAGCATTTTGGTTTATGCCTTAGTATCTCCCTTCATGCTTCTTTTACCTTTGTCAGAGATTTGGTGGGCTTCAATCTGTTCCCACTGAAATCAATCGTTTTGACATTGTCCTCCAGGGCTTAGAAGATTTTATATGGCTTGTTTCTTTTAATGTTCAATTATTTCACTTATTCAAGTGATAAACTAGATGTTTTTGGCAATCACTCAGGTGGCCACACTGTAAGCATATGCAAAGTGTCCAACATGCATATTTAAGCACCTTCAAAAGAGAATGATCGCACTAATTTGCTTAGGCAAAAATGAAAGCACAACTATAATGACCATACACATGGTATGCTAATGGTTTCCATGTGAACTTTTCCTAATGGAAACTTCAGGACATATATCAGTAATTATAAATTATGAAGATCATTCTACTATTTTGCTATTTCTATTTGAAAGTTAAAGAAATATGAAATGATTGCTATTGAGCATTGAATTATTAAAAAAAATGGGATTTTTTTCAAATGGTCATTGAAACTTGCATATCTTAGGAAATCAAGAATAGGATTTCGGTATTGCTAAGTGCTGGCTTAATTCTTTTATTAACCACCAAGAAGAAGAAAGCCATAATGATTCAGTTGTGAAAGTGCCACTCTAAACTGAAAATATTAATTGGTTTTAAATAATAGACAATTTAATGCAAGCAGGAAAAATACACAAGCGGAAGTCTGCCAAGAGCTTTGTAAGTTGACTAGCTGCCTGTGCTTTAAACAGAAGTTGTGCTGCTGGAGAACGTGATAAAATAAAGCCGTTCATTAAGCCAATTGATTTTCATTTGAGTTCCCTGTCTCACTTGGCTGAACTTCCAAATAATAGTCAGAGACTTTTCCCTAACAGGAGAGTGTACTCAGGGGAATAACATTTGGAATAAGTCAAAGAATGGACTTCCTAAACTTTCCTGTGATTATCTGGGTCAGAATAACTGTACCTTATTCAAGACAAAGTTCTGCCTGAAATTTTCCCCACATTCAGACTGTAAGAGTGGTTCTTGGTCTACCACAGAAATGGGAAAACAACTGTGCTCTAGGGTTCACAGAGTTGCAAAAAACACCCAAGGAAACCTTTCTGTGAGCAATTCTTGTAAAATACTTGTCTTTCTGGCGTTGTTAACTGTGTGCAAAGACTCAGTTATCGGAGGTCTTTGTTGTCATTCTTTTTTAATATTTGTCATAGCAAAATGGTCTAAGTAGCCCACTATCACCACTTTTACTAAAATGATATTGACAGGTTGAAGGAAATAATGAAAATATATTCATTTGATACTGGTTCGTACATGGACGTCTTCTCTAATGATGAGAGCAAGGAGATACTCTACAAAAGCATTTGACAGAGCTAGTAAAAAACTGCAGAGAGCTTTCTGTGAAAAGACTTGATGAAAATTTGTCCTCCCCCTCTCCTCCTTTTTGGACTTTTAGTCTTTCAGATAGAAGATTTCTATGACAAAACCATTGATGCAGAGGAGGGCAAGGGGGATCTCGGCAGGGGAATCGCCACCTGAGTTTTTCCTTAGCCCAAATAAGTTTTCTTTTACCAGCAGAGGATAAAGGACTTGTACAGTCTTGTTGTAACTACAAGAAACTCCTAAGAATAGGAAAGCGTAGGACTTTCCCTGAGGTCGAATTTGTTGAACTGCAGCCTAGACATCCAAGGGAAGCAATGGAAGCTGCACCACTTGAGAGGCTAGTACAAAGACCCATCCTGTGCTGGTAAAAGAAATGGGTAAGGTAACCTAGTAGTTCATTCCAGTATCTTATTTCCAAGTTTCTGTGACTCCTTATATCCTGTAGGACAAATGAAATGCTGTGAACACTGTGCCAAAAGAAAAAGGGCAGGGGGTCCTGCTGTACTTAGCCATGTTAAGCAGTATTTATTCCATACTTAGGAGGGGAAAGCTGCCCTCTGAGTAACAAAAGCAGAGCTTCGTCCAAAATAGGATCAAATTAAGCCTTGCATTAATGAATTGCAGGACGTTGTATGCCACATAAGCTAATAAATGAAAAATGCCTGAGAGCTGAATATTGTTTTGGAAAACAGTGAATAATCAAGGAGAACAATTCAACAGTTGGTACCTGAACTCCATACATTTCAGGAAAGAGTCTACAGACCATGGCTGTAAAATGTTAGACATTAAAAAAAAAGAATTTTCCTGAGTAATTCATACAGCATAATTGTTAACAGTTGCAAAGAAAACAAAAGACAGTCAAGCGCTGAGACTGAGAACAAATGACACGTCCACAATACCACCTTACTTCTCAAAATAATCAGGTTTTAGATGTTCTTGGGATTTTCATTTACATATTTCATTACCTGCTGCTGTAATATTTAACTGATGTCTCATTGCTAGTAGGACAAAAATATTTTACGGAAAAGCTGTCTTATAGCACTCCGCTTTATATACTTTCCCACCTGTCATTTACAGTGATGAGACTGGAAAAGAGGTCGGTAAAGCTGGGCTTGCCCATTGCTCTATACAGTGCTGATGTGGGTTTTTTCTTTTACTTGGGACCCAGAAACACATCATTCCTGTTGCTATGACTCTGTGCTCTGCTCCCCACCACATTCTCTTAATAAACCTTTATATCCTTACTCCAGAACGCACCCGCCTCTGTGAATAAGGGCCATCACATCCCACCACAACCCTTATAAACTTGTATACTTTTCCTACAAGCTAATGCTAGCTTTAGCTTCCTTGCTTAGATCTTTTAGTACTACTCTACAACTAATCTGGCCAGGGATTTTGTCCTCTTCTGTCTAACTCCAGATGTTTATAAGGCATCGCTGTACATGTATTAATGGGAATCTGATATACATTGGTATAGAGAGCACTTGAGGACCTATCCGAGTGGTACTAGCCTGAAGTAAGTTGCATTATATTTTCTGGAAAAGGTGATAAGTTTCTTCAAGAGAGCTGCATGACACCAACGTAATTGCCTCTTCCATTAGCTATATTTTATATTTTCAAGTGCTGCCAAACCAGCCTGGTAAAGGAAAAAAGGCACCGGAGCTTTCAGCACTGTAAATGGTAGGTTGGAAAGCGAGGATGTTTAGCTAACAGCTTTCCCATACAATCTCCTAGTATGCTCAGCTTATGCATATATTTACTTTAGAGCGCACCGCATGTGCGTGGAGTCCATGAACACCAGGATGCCTCCTGGCAGGGATGGAGCGGGTAGCGAAGCGGCGGGGGAGGCGGGGGGCGTCGCGGCTGCCCCGTGCGCGGTGCCAGGCCTGTGCCACCGGCCGGTACTCACACTTGAGCCAGCGGGCTCCGGCGTGCGTGTCCTTGTCGCGGATCAGCCGCCTCTGCGTGCAGCTCCTGCGGCGGTACCACAGCATCCACAGCAGCTGGATGAGCATCAGTGTGATGAGGTAGGAGAGCAGGTGGCTCTTGCTGATGCCCACGGCATGCACAGCCCAGGCGAAGGTGAGCAGCAGCCCGGCCAGGAAGAGGTTGATGCCGTACTGGCTGCTGAGGATCTCGGCGTTTTTCTGCGGGTAGCTGCCGCCCAGGGCGGGGGAACCGGCGGCTTTCTCCATCCCGCACGCCGCCGGGCAGCCGCTGCGAGCGGGCGGCCCCGCTCTCCCCGGGCAGCCCCGAGGCCGCCGGCTGGCCCGTCCCCCATCGGCGGCCGGGGGCGGAGCGGGGCCGCTGGCCCTGGCCGTGCCTGCCCCCCGCCGCTGCCCGCCGGGAAGGTAGGCTGCCGGGGGGCGAGGGCTGCTGAGGTCCTGCGGGCGGGGCGGGGGTCTTGCCTTAGACTCGGCCGAGAGCCGGTGGCCGGCTGGGCGGAGAGCCGAGCCGCGGCCGGCGTGCGGGCCAGGCCGGGGGGGGGGGGGCCCGCCGCGGCTTCGGGCCCCGGGCCCCGCCGCCTTCTTGGCAACTGACACTCCCGCGGGGGTCAATAACCCCTTTTAGGAATTTTTCAGACCTCTCAAAGGCAGCAATTTATTTTTTTTACCAAGTCCCATTCTGATGAGACAGTACCACGGTGATTGCCAGCTGGAGTGGCAACTGCTGAGCTCAAGGTAGCAAAGACCTCCGAGGGACTTAGTCCTCTCCTTATTTATTCATTTTTCCAGGTTTTATACGCATTATACACATTGACCTTTTTTTAATTTAAACTGCTTAGTTGTAGCTGTGACCTGTGGTTGTAAGATATCAATGTGTTCAGACCTCGAGATTTGGAGCACCAGACAGTTGGCCATAGGGGTTGACAGGAATCTAGCCCCGTGTAAAACACTGCATATTTTAAATGGTATTTTGTTTGCATACAATACAAATTCTCTAATTCTGGGTATTCAGGTACCTAGCCATAGCTTGGAGGCCAAATACCATGACAGACTGGTCCTTGTTCTGGCCAGGCAGGTTTTACATTTTTACCCTCTTATCTGTTGGTAGCATATCGAGTATCCAAAGCACTGTTTTTTGCAGTGAGTGACCCATGTCTCAAATTAAATTAAGGCACTAACTCAGCTACATTAGAAATAACAAAATGGGAGAAATTAAAAGACAGCATCTGTTCTGCCAGAAATGAGTAAAGAGGGTTTTTTTCTGAAGTACCAAAGGACATTTCTGAACTTGTGTGTAAATTTCTGGGGCTCACTTTTCAGGGAAGGAGAACAAAATGGCAGAAGGGCGCAATGAGTGCTTCTGTACAATCCCCTGTTTAGGTAAGCATAAGGAAGCAGTAGCTCACATCCTTTATTCATTTTGGCCTGTTCTCAAGAAACAAGTATTTTAAGCCACCTACAAAGTTTCCTTTTGAAAAACGCAGTTAACTGAAAGCTAGTCGTATGTTTCTGTCCAGCCCGTAACAGCAGGATAAATAAAAAGCCTAACTAGTCAAACCGTTAAGGCTTCAGCCACCTCTAGCTCAGAGCGACATCCATCACTATCTGAAGGTGATGGAAATGCCAAGTCCTACTTTTATCTTCTGTAACATAACCTTTAAAGAATAACTAAGGGAGATGCTTCCATTTTACAGAGCTTCTATGGATAACTGTGAGAATAATCTTCACTGTCTGGACTGTTTTATTTCAATGTTATTCCAGGTCATCCCTTGTCACCTGTGAAAAAAAGCTCTTCGGTGCTGGTACACGTTCTCCTGAAGTGACATCGATGTAAAGGGATGCAGAAAATACCTGTGGTGGTCTGTAGCCAGCTAATGCATTCAAGCTTTGGTAGAGGTAGGGATTTAACTGCCTGGTAATTGCTCTCAGCGAGCTAATTAAGGTACCTCCTTCTAATCTCTTGCCCTAAGTTCTTTATTTGTTGCTAAGGGAAATAACAGAAGCAAGGAGTTTCCAGAGCTGGACATGGCAGCAGCATTTTGTCAGGTTGCTAATTACAGCAAACATTGTTTTAAATTCTTACCAGATTCGCCAGGACTTCCTTTTGAGCATGTAACTGAATGAGTATTGCATTTGGTAACTGTTACTGAAAGACTTTGCAGGACTTCTAGACAGTGAGTTTATCTACTTGGGATTTTCAGAAGAAGCTATCAAAGTAGTCAGAAGGCAGATAGCTCTCCGAAGACATACAGAACGGCATTGCACCTTCAACAAACCCAGCTGAGAGGAAAGACAAACATACTCCAAGTCAAGTACGGTATTTAAAATCTACATGAACATCTATTTTCTAGGCAAAACAATGGGCTGACAGTCCCCAAGACCGTTAAACAATTAGTACTGAACGAGAGTTGATCGCTTTTATACAAAGTTTATTAAGATGTCCAGAAGAATAAATCTGAAAAAACATGTAGCAAATAGTAATTTTAATTCAAGAGTACAAAGCAACTTAAAACACCCAAAGCATTTATATAGTTGACAAATAAAAATACAGTGATAATTACCATCCCTGAGCAACAGTGCATTTTAAATACTGTAATAAACAAACTTACTCAAATGCAGCTGTGTATACAGACATAAAATTGTTAACATTTGTTAAAAGATGAAGACCTGAAGATAAGCAACTTGCCCTTTAAACATGTGAAGTACAACTGGTTTTGGAAAACTTAAATATTACTTAAATCGAGCTGTTAACTTACTCTACAAGCTACTTAACAGTAATGCTAAATGTGTTTTATTTTGGTTTGACCAATCCCTTGTATTGCATACCAACAGCAACTTTTTTCCTTAATGAAACAGTAGTGGCTTAAGACAATCTCTGTCTTTTTCATTCCTAAACATTCCATGTACTGTGTATTCAGCAATGGTGTGAATTTGAATGTCAGAATGAAGAACACAGCCTCCTCTAACAGCCCAGGCTTGAAGCAACAGTCACATAGAATAAATTTTAACAAGTTTCAATACCCAGCTTCTACATTCTCCTATCTTCCAAAAGGTCTGGGTGTGAAAGTATTTAACACAAGGATCTATATAAAATGGTCTAGCAACTAAACGGCGCACAGATTTCCAGATACTTAGGTATCTCAGCCAAAGTGGACAGAGAGACAGAGTTATTTTGTTTTCCCAACTGCGTATGCCTAATGGCATTTAAGTTAATATCAGCCTCTCTGTCACTGAGGAAGAAAGATGTCAACTTCATTAACAGGCACTGCTGAGAATGAAAAGTTAATTTACAGAAGAATAACATCCTGAATACTGAAAAATAGTGCATACATCAAAAGAATTTACTTTGTGCTCTTTAATTTCTTGTGTAGTGTTCATATTGTTATTCAATAATTTTGTTCATGTTATTGTTATTCACAGCTTGATCATCTGTCTTTGGCCGTGGACAAACTATATTGGCACAAGCAGACTTTATTTATTTCACTGATGGTGCTGCCAAATTAACAACGATGTAAACCTCAACCAGCTTTCTAGGCCCTTACCCTGATCCATATATTTTTTCAAACACTTAATTACCTAATGTCTTGACTTCAGATCTGTTAAGTATTTCCTACGTGATACCACACATAACATTAGAAATTTAATAGATCAAGAAATGTCTCCTGTGTCATCTATGTGTAAGTTTACAAGTACAAACACAGATTCCAGATAACAGTATTTTAGCTGTCAATTCAAATGGGAAAAATACAGTATTAAAAACCCACAACACTTGAATTTAAGTATCAATTACTTTCAAACTGAACAACCTGCTTTGAGCAGGAAGTGGACTAGGTGACTTCTGGAGTCCCCCGATAGGATTTAGGGCTATGTAGCTGACTTTATCATCCATCTGCTTAGTACTGAAATATGAATAAGAGCTTTACAAAGCAGTAACGAAATGCTTCATGTTACTAAGAAGGGTAAAACCTATCTATCTTTCAATTATTCACTAATCAGGTACTTTTTCCCAGCCACTGGCTGACCTATGGTTATGTCCACTTGATTTATAAATCAGGTATCAGAGAGAATTACGGTATCAGAGTAAACAAGCAGTATTAGAAATAATAAAGTACTGGAATGTAACAAAAGTGACATCCACCTCCCAGGATAATAGTCACTTGAGTCCTTCACATGAGGCTGAAAAATCCAATGTTAACAAAAAAGCTGTAAGGTTGTATATACTGCACAAGCTGTATCTTGTACTAATTTGATACTGATTAGTTACTGATTTTGCATCACCAAGTAATAATTTGGCCCTAATTATTAGGCCAATAATTATCTGGCCTAATACATAATTAATAAAATCCATGTAACAATTTAGTTGGCTGTTCATATAGAAAACCAGAATGTTTTCACAAGGTTCAGCTGTTCGGGATATCTGTAATTTACTTGTACTTCTTACTTGCCAAGTACAAATTAACACAGAATGGTTGTTTTAGTCTGTTAATACGATCAGCTCCAACATACTGAAACGTGTCCTTTCCCCACATCCTTCCAGTGCTCAGATGCAACATAGCTAATGATAGAATGAACAAACATGATTTGAAGAAGTTTTCATTGACTGAAGCTCCCATAATACTGTAAAAAGGTTCTGAAGTAAGTATTGTATTTTTCAGAAGTCTATAGGTGTTTTCAGAGTATGACTTAAGTTGATTACCTCCTTTAAAAAATCAGGTTTCTTGGTATCTAGAAAATAGGGAAAAAATGCAACACTAGTTTCAGTTTGTTTATGCAAACAAAAGCTGTGTTTCACTGTCCCAGCCATTAAATATTTTTTGCCTACAACTCTGGCACTACAGGAAGCTACACTCAAAATCCAGCACAGTCACATTCTTCTTGCTGCACTCATAAAAATGCTGGGGGGACTTCCCCACTGGGCAGGATTTGTGATGGCAAGCAAAACCAAACAGGCTTCCCACACTCCCTTGAGCAGTACAGCAAACAAGACGTGCTGAGGGAGTTGCTTCACTGGATGATGTAGATGCCTGTGATACAGGGGACATCCCTTACCCTATTTACTGAGCAGTCTTTGAAAAAGCTTAAGGAAGACATCAATTTCCGAGGGTTCATTTGAATAGGATACCCTAACAAAAAAAGGCAAGAACCCCTTTTCAACATGTTGGTTATTGAAAATTAATTTTTCAAGTCAACAAACTATCTGGTTTTGCCTTTGAAAGGTTGTTTTTTAGGAAGAACAAAGAACTGATATCTGGCAGTTTTCCAGATAGCAAGTTGATCTGGACTGCTCATCACAGAAAATGAAAACATTATACCTAAAGACAAAGATAAGACAAAGAATTTGATCTTAAAAAAAATAAAAATAGAGAAGGCAATTGCATATGGATGTCAATAGCTTCTCCCCTTTACTATCAGGTCAAGCAACTTCACTAAGAAGTTCTCCCAGTCGGGGTAAAAGCTGCAGATATTTGGCCTGTACTCCCAAACCCATCCATTCTCACTGATTGCTTTTTTTCACTGTTAGAATGGAATCTTAGAGAAGAGAAAAAGGGTATTCTTCCCCCTAGGATACTTGCATGTTCTCCAGTTGCTCTACATGCCACAAAATGTCAATATTCTGAAGGTGTACACAAAACATAGAGAAGGTATCCTTAAATGGTCTTAAAATCCTTAAATGTTTAACAAAGCAGTTCATGCAATAAGAGAAATGTTTTTACATGCTTAAACAATTCAATTATTTACCTGAAGGGCTTATCCCAGGAGTGACACAAGCATCACAACACCCATAAACTGAATGAAGAGCAACAAAGGTGTCATAAACGACCAGACAGGCCACAAAGCAATGTTGAAACTGGGAATAAAAGCGGGAAGTTTTGGGTCAGTTCAATTGTCATATTATGGAAATACCAGCACACAAACAAAATATGGCACAAGAGAAAACAAGATTTAAATTACTCAACCTGGAAAAATACTTGTTTCTTTACAACTTGAGAAATGAAAAGACCCCAGCACCTCATTAATTGGTAGTTTAGTTTACTGTTTATTTACTGACAACTCATCCTAGAACTTCAGTAGCTACTGCACATTTTACCGAGAGCAAATCCATTCAGTCCCAGCAAGGATAAAGATACCTTTTACTTTCATATTCTCTGTATATGAAGCACCTGAAAATTAACTACTTTTGATTTTTCCATGGGCATACATGGCAGCTGAGAAAAGCCTTAATTTGTACCTGCAGCCAAGCAGCTTTGAGTTAACTGAAGAGAAAGGGGGAAAACCAACTTATTTTACAACTGAACTGCAAAGATTATAGACTAATTCTAAACTATAGGGAACCTTTATCTTCTTCAGTCTTCCTTTTTTCCCCAGCATTGCAACAAATACTGACTGACCTTATTCAGAAACAACAGCTAAACTTGAAGAGAGAACCAGCTTTCATGCAGAGAGCAAATAAATGTATACTAGCACACACGTATATAATTTTTTTCATTCACATGCACATTTGCTCAATTCTGACTCCTATAATCTCATAAAGTAGCTCTTACTAAAAGTACCATTCTCTGACAAGATATAAACCCTTAAAGCTTTTATAGCAATAGTTAGAAGTGTATATTTCAGTATATGTTTGCTATTTATAGATTGTTTGGTAATGAAGAACTCTGTATTAGAAACTGATCAGGCATAATTTTTTCTCAGACAGAGAATATGACTTTGTTTTAATTTGTAAACCTCACAAAAATACATGTCAGAGGTGAGCAATTTACACTAACAAAGCTAAGGACTTCAGTTTTTCCATAAATTTTCAAGACAGAAAAGATCCGGTACATCTACAAATACACTTAATATACAGCTTCAACAGTTCCAACTCTTGCTTTGTGGATGCATGTTGAAAGTGGAAAAATTAATGCTACATAGAACTGGTATTGTCAACAACACACTTAGAATTAGAGAAATTACACTTTTTATAAAACGAGCCCATGAACGCAGACTTGCACAGCTTTAGCAGAAGTTTGTACGCAATGTTCGAACTTACCAAATTGCTGCTGCAATGAAGGTAGCTGTTGTGACAGGTATCAGTGCTGGATACCGTGCATCGTAGTCCTGAATTCCACAGTACCACTCAAGATACAGTATGCAGTAAAAGGCTACAGATAAACACACAGCCAATAAACAACTGCCAGAGGCAAACCACCAGCTGCAGGGGAGGAAGCATGTTAAAGCATGTTAAGCACAGTCACATTGCAGTTTGCACATTAATCTTCATTCTAGTCTAGAAACAGAGTAAACAATACCTGTTAATTATACAGATTGGCCTAGAGTTCCTGTAATTTTTTTTCTTAACTTACTTTTACAAAACACTTTTTGCCCTTCTAAAGCTGTCTAATATACATGACTAATTGAGTTCAATTTTGCAATGCAACATTCCTGTCATTTATTTTTCCCTCAAGTATTTTGGAAATGCGATGCAACAGACCTTGTCAGTGATCTACTATACTACCACACCAAAAATATTTTGTCAGTAATGAAATAAAAAAGGCTCCACTGCAACTGTGCTGCTCACTATAAATTAGACTACTGATTTTTGTGCAACAGAAACATTGCAGAAAGCTTTAATAAGGTTTCAGGTTTATGAACTCTGAAATTTAACAGACAAGAAGCATGAAGATTTTTCTTAACAGCAGCTGAAGAAAACCATAGAGAAATCCAGGATTTCCAACTCAAAATCAAGAAAACACAGGGTATGTGATTATTTAGGAAGATGCACTTTTGAGCCTCTTTGAGAACATACTTCAAGAGTAAGATAGCAACGTACTTGGGAGGAAGGTGCACTTCAATAAAATCTTATCTGAATGTATATTTAGCAAATAAAAATTTTAAAAAGTGAATTCTTATTACCATGGCTGGTTTACTAAATTACAAAGGGTAATCAAGGATCTTCCTACTCAGGGAACATTTGCTCTGGTACGGTACAGCAAATATCGTATGCTATTTTGGTACGTCAATACTACCAATTGAGAAATCTGCATTAAAAGAGCAGTTGCTATCATCTACCTAAATAAGCAAAACAAGGAGACAGGGTATTGCAGAGAGCAGATGGGGCCAATCAAAACCTTGATCACATCCTGGAGTCACTAGTTTGCATCCACAGCCAACTGGATGTAGGGTGCATCTAGACCAGCCTGGAAGAGCTGCTCCAGAGAACCTCACACAATAATGACAATGGGAGAGTTTTAAAAGCACTTCCAGGTGAAGCTAAAAATATTTAACATCCATCAATCCCATTGAAAATAATTTAATAGCAAATAAATAGAATAGAAATTATTTCATAAGAGTTATTTCACTAATCTTTTGCTGGTCTACTCGAAGTCTAAATAACTTCTAGAGAAATTAACTTCATTTGACGTTTAAAGATTAATTTCAGCTGGTTTTGATTAAAACAAAATTAAAACCTAAATACTTTCAAAAAAACAGGCAGCGATTTCTTTTACTTGAGTGTAAACTTGAAGGTACAGTATTAAAACACCCTGCTATTCAAACAAATTTTGCATGTACACAGATGGCTCAGTAAAGCCTAAAGAAAAAAAATAATTACAGCAACATTTTAAGCATTGTATTTCCTTAAAAATTAGTTTATTAATAATGACTGAGGTGGTCATCTGGCCCAATCCCCCTGCTCAAGCAGGGTCACTTAGAGCCAGTTGCCCAGGACCGTGTCCAGGCAGGTTTTGAGCATCTCTAAGGATGGAGACTCCATGACCTCCCTGGGCAACCTCTGCCAGTGCTCAATCACCCTCACAGTGAAAAAGTGTTTCCCAATGTTCAGAGGGAACCTCCTGTGTTTCAGTTTGTGCCTGGTCCTGTCACTGGGCACCACAGAAAAGAGCCTGGCTCAGTTTTCTTTGCACCCTCCCTCCAGGTATTTATCCACTTTACTAAGATCCCTCTGAGCCTTCTCTTCTCCAGGCTGAACAGTCCCAGCTCTCTGTATTCCTATTGTAGATCTCGTTTATCCAAGATTTAAAACACAGTGTTCAGATGTTACAAACTGAGTATGATTGTAAGATGAAAACACAACTTTCTTTGTAAGAAAAGGTACCTTACCTATCTGCTTGAATAGTTTCTTTAATAGTTTTTAAAAAATCAAAGTAGTATGTCACAGCAATCGATGCCAAAATCCAGAATGCAGAATGAATATTCAGTCTGGAAAGAGGCTTCCTCTTCTTCTCTACAGCTGTAGACTCTTCTGTAAATAAGAACATAATTATAGCACTAAAGCCAGTCATTAAATGGAGTATGATTATAGTTACGTAAAACATGATGCTTTATCCTTTTAATTCACTTATCTTTGGAGGTTATTATACTCAGTATAATGCACTTTGTATTACAGAGGAAGTATTCAAAAAAAGCGCTGCACATTTCCTGAAATAAAACAGACTAAGCAAGGTACCCTTTGATAAAACGATAAAGGAGTAAGAATCAGCACATAACTGTGTCTGTGTACCCTTTTAGAAAATTAACAGCTGACTAGATTTTGTAAGGGTTATTTAACTCATTTAAAACCTCCTGGTGTTATTGAAGCATTTTTATTAATCTAGCATATAGAAAGTCAGGTTGGTATTTCCAATTACTCATTTATTTGTATCCTTTTTTGTTAGTTTTGATATTTGCAAACCAATTTCAGGCATAAATAATTTTCTTGTACTCAACTACTCTACTTCACAAGAGATTTTCAACTTCAGTTTCAGGGCCTAGCTTGAGTCACACTGCGTACCTTCAGCAGGTAAACTAACACTTATCATGATGCAGAACAGTATCTTTTCTTTTTTCCCTCACCACCATATATTGATTTAGAGAAAGCAAGACAACAGAGCGAGCGGATTAGCATATTTTTGTGCATGGCAGTAACCAACTAGCACCCTCAGTACTTACACACACTGGCAGAAAAGGTGCCAAAGGTGCCTTTGATGTTTCATACTCGGAACTTTATCACTACAAGTTACTGGCAGCCTGCGTGCCACCAGCAGCGCACAGTGTACGCTGGCTCCTCCACACACACGATCGCCAGCCGAGTGTGCTAACAGCTCTGCTGGAGTTCACAGCATTTTTGGGTTTTTGTTTCCTAGATTCTTCCTCATCCACCAGAGCTTGGGTCTGGAGCATTTAAGTGCTTCAACCTCATCAAGAAATCCGCAGCTGCAAGTACTCGCGTCTCCCCGTTCACATCCAGCCGCCCTTACGGCCAGGCGCCTGAGGGAAGATGAGCCGCCTGGAAGCAAGCGGTACCCACCGGCAGGGCAACGCGCCCCGTTACGCCAGGAGCCCCCCTCAACACCGCTGCCCTCAGCAGCGTCCCCCCCCCGCCCGGGCATCGCTCCCACGCCGCCCGCCTAGCAGAGCCCGGCGCCGCTCCGCTCCCCTCCCCTCCCGGCGGGGTCTCCTCCGCGTCCGCGGCACCACCCACCGGCCGTCCCACGGCCCCCCAAAGGCGGCTGCGGCAGCAGCGGGTCGCGGGGCTGTGCCCCTCGCCGCACAGGGCGCCTGAGCCTCGGGACCGAGTCCCCGCCGCTGACGCCGGCCTCCATCTTGGGCCGCTCCGGCAGTGACGCCAGGGCGGGGGCGGGGAGCGCGGCGGCCGTTACGGCCGTTGGCGCGAGGGGCGGCGGAAGGGCGGCCGAGGCGCCCGGGCCCCGGCCCGGCCGGCCGGGAACCGGCTGGACCCCCGGCGGTGCCCGGGGGGGGGGGGGGGGGGGCCTCCCGGTTAACCCCGGGTACCGGCCCGGTAGCCTTATTACGGGCGGTAAATCGCGCTAATCCCCACTGAAAACAGTAAACAGTGTGATGCGAATCCACTGAGGACTGTTCTGTCAAAATAATTAAGAAAAATAGGGGAAAGCCGGGTGCATGTAAATACATTGCTCATCACGTTTTGCAGATGGGATGCTTCCAAGGGCAGATGTCAGGAAAATTTCCATTTTCGTGACACACAGGTCAGGGGGTTTAGATAGAACCAAAGTCAATCGCAAAGCTGTGAGAGGTTTCAAGAACCGTGGGGATGCTGTAACACTGTGAGGGCAACCCACGACTGAACATAACCATGTTTACAAGACAAACTAGGCGACAGTTAAACGAGTAAGGTGGTAAAATAGGTTGCCTTTGTTTCAGCTCTGACTGAATTCTGCGTAACTAGATACGAAGTCCCACTAGCATGGTTCTGCAAACAAAATCTTGAAACTTAGTGTTGCTTTATTGTTTATTCAACATGGACAAACTCAAACCGAATAAATTATATTGACAGATTAGATCAAGTCTGGTCTAATTTTTCCTGTTTCATCAGAATGCTGTGAGTATGTGTATTGTATCTTTTGGGATCTGCTCATTGAAGAAATAACATGGCTATTAAAATTGAAATTTGTTTCTAATAGTAATGATTTGTTAGGCTAATTAGATTATATATAAGGTCCATACAAATCATGGGCTTTCTTAGACAAAATCATGGATGGCATAAAGTTCATATTAAGGCAAAAGTCCCACTGACTACAGAATGGAAGTACCTGTCCCATGTGGGACCTGTTATGCATCGCTTTTCTTTACAGTGTAATTAAATGTAGAAATATTCAATAAAAGATCAGATTATTATAAGGTAGCTTGAAGAAAAAAAAAATCAAATTTTTAGTTCTTCTAGCTCTATATAAAGTTTGAAAAACAGATGCTTAATTACCTGATTATATTTTTCTTTTCTGAAGGCAAACTATTTCGTGTGAAAACAGCAAGTATGAGAAATATGTCAACTTTTCCCTTAACAGGTGCATTCTTTGCATATTGTGTGGCATTTATCAAACTAAAAGTTTTTCAGATGCTTCCTCTGTAGTTTCATGTTGAGAAAACAGGAAAAGCAAAAAGAATGGAATGCATGCTGCGGATAAATAATTATGTATTTTATCTTTAAAAATGTCAGGCCATCCTAAGGGTAGAAACTAACTGGTAGAATCTAATTATGGTACAAGCTAGGCTTGCTCTGACCTTCTGAGTTTTCAAGCAGTTCTAAACCTGTTGGGTAACTTATCAAATGCCCTTTGAAATGGATGGAAAAAACCTGGAATAAGTATTAATAAAATAATAAATCTTCTGCATATATAACCTAATTCATACAGTGTTACAGCAGGTTTAACTCAGTTTACCTAGTGTAATGATGAACCCTAAACATACATAAGACTAAATTTTTTCAATGTATTTAATTATCACAACTTTTTAATATCACAATTTTTCTTACATTTGGTTTGAATTTTACGTGCTGAAATGATGGAGAATTTTACTTAATCTGTGCATTCTACAGTTAGAAGAAAAATAGCCCTGGCTTTCATTTGTCGTGTAACCTGGTTGTGCAGGTACAGTGTTGTATAATCTACCTGGAGATGTTATCTTTTCACCAAAGGGGTTGCTAACAGTAATTTATCAGGAAAAAATGACTACATTTTCCTAAATATCCTGTCATCTCCTTTATAGATGAGTGAGGTTCTAGGGACAAGGGAAGCAAGGGTTCTGGTTATTCTTTATTACTTTGCATTGAGTTTTGAGTAAATTCAGCCTAAAAGATGCAAGAATGGGACAATTATTTTTTTTTCCTTTGGAAAGCCGGGCCTTCATTTCCATCTGAATATATTTGAGTCATGTCATAGCGAGTAGAAATCGTTTTTCCCAGCCTTGGAACATGTCTCACATAAGGTCCAACCATATCATAGTCCTTAGTGACTACAGTGATTTATTTTTTATTTAGTTCAGTTGAATATTTTGCAGTTAACAGCTCGTGGGAGCCTCTGAGCTCTGCTTTCTTAGCAATGAAATAGAGGTTTCTTTGTTTTATTTCCTTTGAGTGAAATGATTACCTCAGCCTTCACTTTCATGCTAGTGAATCAAAAGAGGAACAAAGGAAATCTTCATCTACTGTCTTTGCAAAAGCTATTTGTAGGAAATATCTTTGATTTAAACATAGCAATTAAATAAATATGTATGCTTGAAAAGGTTAAGATCTGTTAGTGTTGTTAAACTGAAGACTCCTGTTTACCTACAGAGTCGGTATTGTGCAAAGAGCTGAAATAAGAGCTTCCCTTCCCTGACTCACTGTTGACCTTAACCCAGACCACTCATGTTCAGTGTTTGTAGAGCTGAGATGTTTTCTGTGATCTTTTCACAGAGCTTCTCTGATTCAGGAATTATTAATCTGTTAAAGAGTAGATAGCAATCAGGAGCTGAACTGAGACTCTTACAAAATGAACAACATAATCAATAAAGCATCTAAACAATGGGCCTGTTCTGGATAATTAATTTTTGCGAGTAAAAGTTTTAGAATCCCTGCAGAAATGTTAGGAATTATTTTAAAATGTGGTGGACCTGATAAATGTACTTAACAGTCTGTGAAAGGAATTTGTGGATTTGAAGATTATGTGAAGGAAATGTACAAAGGATAGAGTTGCAGCAATTTATTTTTTTTTGTTAAATGTATTCCTGGTCTCTCGCATAGTGTGAATTCTTCCTACATTTTCAGAAGCTGAATTCAACACCTTTGTGTTCTTTTAAATAGAGAAGAATGCTTTGTAAGTTACTTGAATGTTTTTAAATATTCAGGTTTTGCAGTTATAAATGAGAGCTGAATTTTGCAATCTAGGCGGATATTTTACAATTCATTTTCTTGTTGCTCACCAAGTATTTGTCATTTTCTGATTAGTTATTTTTATGTTGATTTTCAGCTAACTCTTAACAACACAGGCAAGATGTAGCTTTTTATGTTCCTTGGCTGGGAATTAGGCTTCTCAGTTAAATTCTCACTTTTAGAAAGTCAAATTAGTTTTCTAGTTTCCTAGAAAATATTCCAAACTTTTTCCCCATTACAGAAGTCAATAGCTAAATTAGCCCAAAGGCTGTCTGTTCACAAAAGACCTGATTGAAATTTTCTTCATTTCTTATCTAAGCCAGGCTGGCTCCTCTCTCCCTATGTTCATTTTTAGCTGAAGGAGGCTGGCTACAACGTATGCATATTCTTCATTTTGAGGAATGATTGTACAAGATATTCTGTGCTTTCTGTCACTGAATTAAGGAATAATGAATTGAGCAGTAATCTGCTGCTTGTCTTCCACTGTCAGGATCAGATGCATAGAGATTATCAATCCTTTCTGAACTTTGTTCTTGGAGTAAAGCATTGCGTATTCTCTCTTACACTGAGAGAAAAAGTAAATGCATGGTCTCAGTCACCCAGGTAAGAAAAAAGCCTTCAAACAGTACGTGGTTCTCTTGCTTTCACCTAGCATTCCTTTAATTATTTGAGATTCAATACAATGGAAAAAATCACCAAAGGACTTGAAAGCATGTGGTATGAATAACTTAATGCAGATCTGAAGACCAGCTGGAGGTTAAAACTCAATCAAATCTGACTGTTGTACATACACAAACTATTGAACTCAAGTTGAATCCTCATGCGAGTATTAAATTACACTGCAGCCCTGAATTGACCCTTTAGGAAGGAAATAATACATATAATAGTGTGCTTGATACCAAGAATGCACTACATACAAGCATGCAAGCTTTGAACTTCATGAAGGAAAAGAAAGCAGAAAATATAAACGCAGTTTAAAAGGTGAAAAAGGCATCTAAGAGAACAGAAAAAGAACAGACCACGTAATGTCATCGGATTTATCTAGGTATGTTATTCTTCACCTTGAAAGTTGTCTACGAATTACAAAAAGTAGCTGGGCCAGAACATGACTTCAATCTGAAGTATCTATTTGATGGAAGACCATTTCAACACCCTCAGTTGTCCTGATTAGAAATGTTAGGTAGCTTCAATGTTTGACTCTTGCCTTTGGCTGTAGTCGGCATTAAGAATGTAAAATGAGAAGACTGTTCATTCCAGCTTGGATCTTCAAGTGTGTAAACAAAACCCATGAAATAAATCTGGATAAACCATTCTCCTAGAAGTTGTCAAGTAAATCTTCCTACTCTCTCCGGAATAATTTCTTGAGTTTAGTTTCATTTAACTATGCGTACTTTCTTAGGGAGTACAATGGGTCTCAAAATGTTTTCCTAAGACTACAGTTTAATGATACAAAGCACTTGGCAGCAATACTCTAGCTATAATTGTTCTTGACTACTCCATCCCCAGTAGTGCTATATAATACCTCTCAGTTTGAGGATTTGATCTGGTTTTAAAAGCCTCTAAAATGCAGGGGGTGGTGGAGAGGCAAAAACAAATGGCCAGATGTGGGAGGGTGGGAAAGGGAGCACTTGGGAATTACTGAAACTGGTTTACTCACTGAGGAAAAAAGTCCATGCAACCAAGCAATATGACAAGAATTTCATACTTAGGACATTTAGGAACATCCTAAAGTTTTTATTTTTTTTTAAATAAAGAAGATCACAGATCTAATTCACGCAGGAAAGACTGTGTATCACTTGTGGGAATGGGAATTCAAGTTTATTATTCATTTATTATTCAAAAATTTGCTCGACAGGAGTATTGCTCTCTTAGGCATGACACTTTATTTCTGTATTGATAGAGGTTAGCATTTTTTTAGGCTGTGGTAGCATATTAACTATTGTTTTGGAGGTGCTCTAGTGTCCCTGCTGCCTGCGATTCGACTGCTGTAATGAAGCAGGGACAAAGCTTCTTGGGCCCATGGGCCTTGCTGTTACAAGATTGGAAAGTACAGGTAATTTTCATAATGTGTTCACCATGGGAACAACTCACTGATGTATAGATATAGTGTGGAATTCAGCTCATGCTGTTTGCCTGGATAATATTTCTGTGGAGTTCTGAAAAAAATAAACACAAAACAAAGCTCTTGCAACACTTCATTCAAGTTTAAATGCAGGTTTTCTTTACCATCGTCCTTCACAGTCCATTACCACTTATGTATCCTGTAGGGTCAGTTTTTCATATATTTTGATCTGTTATTGTAACTGGACAACAGAGTTAGAGGGAACACTGACAGAGTGCTATACTGTCAGAGAAAGAAAGGAAGAGAGAAAGATGTTTGCTGGCATGAAAACTAAGTTCAGCAGTACCTCAATTTGAAATTTCAGCTGGAGGATGGTTGTACAATTCCTGTTACTGTTTTGGCTAATCTGCTTAACATGGATATGTCTTTAAGAACATAGACTGAGTTTGTCTTTTTTCTTCTCATGGAAAACTTATCCAATGCTAACCTCTGAAACCACTTAAGTTCTGAAAGTTCAAGAAAAAAGCTGGACTTCAAAAGGTAGGTGAGACAGAACTGTAGCAGGAAGAAGGGACGAGGAAACATATTTCATGGTGTAAGACAAGGAAATTGTAGGAACAAACAGTCCATAAAATGTCTTATAGTAAATAGCAGAATGGATAGATGGGGAAAAAAAAAATCAATAAAGCGCTCTAAGCATAAGAGATGTCTGTACAATTCAGTAAAAGCTTTTATACTGGCAATTGATTTAGAAGTGCAGCGCAGAAATGCAGGCACGAAGTATTGGCTTCAGTAAGTGAAGCACTTGCTTTGATGGTAAGAAAGAAAAGTCTCGGAGAAAATTCTTGTCCTGTATCAACCAAGAATAACATTGGCTTTTGTCATGGATGGATACTAATAGTGTCAATAGCTGTGTATTCCTCCTTTAATTCCTTCTCATAATCAAAGGCCATCATTAGGGCAGAAAATCAAATGTATAAAAGGTCACTTCATGGTTTGTATTTATATATTAATGGCTGGATCATGACAGTTCATTACATGGCTACTGCAAAGAACAGAATGGAGGTGTAAAAATCCCATGTTTTTAGCCATCTGCAATGCAGATGGAATGCTGGTGTTATTTTTCATTCAGTTTGTCACTTCAGTGAGCTGTAGTGACCTGAATACTTTTGGATGGATTTCCTGCTGCCCTTGAGGAAGATGTCAGTATGTTTAAAAGCATCTTTTTTCTAATAAAACCAGTATAGGTGAGAGTTGAGCTTGACTCTGTAATTAGGCCTTAATTAGGATTTTGACACTAATTTTGTAGTAACACATTCCACCTAAAAGTTTGAGAATAGTAGTTTAATGGGTAGGCATACTGAGACACAATTTCTGTTTTTCTGTTACTTTCAAGTACTTTCAGGAACTACAAAACTACTTCTGTAGGAAGTCAGTCACTGCTGTGACTCAGATAGCGGCTGAGTAGCGAGGGCAGTTTCTATACCAAAGATCTAACGAGACGGGCAAAACACACAGCCTGTTTGAAGACTGGACAATTCTAAGTCTTCTAGAATAAACTGAAAAAGGAAGGATAAATAAAAAAATAAGATGAAGATATGTTTGAGAAAGGATTGAGCTCTGTGTTCTGCAGTCTTGCAAAAAAAAAAAAAAGTCCAGTCTAAGCAAAAAGTTTGAAGGTTTTTCAGCCTTTACCCTGTGAGAGCGTAAAAGCATGAGGATACAGGTGCAAAAGGAATTGTATCTCAGCAAGTGCAAAGAAAAGCAGTGGGTTACAGGTGCGCAAGGAATTGTATCTTAACAAGTGCAAAGAAAAGTTACTACTAAAACTTCCTCTAGTCCAAGTGAAATTTAGAATTCAATATAAAATAACACTTCCTGTGCAAGTACTAATGGGAAACATGATACACTGCTTTTCTGGGCTGACAGAGCAGAAAAGAAACTTAGAGGACTTACTCTTGTTTTTTCTTAAAAGCTAAATTGGGAGAAGAAAGGGATAAATGTTGAATGTATCAACTGAGATATCTTGTAACCTGTGAATGCAGCTCTATAGAACAAGATGCCTTTTTTTGCTTATCTCACACAAAAAGTTTAATATTTGCTCTCTTATTTCCTCAATAAGGGTAAGTGTTACAGCTTTAAAAGTTTCCGAATGAAATCATGTATTGGGTCTCTGTATCCTGTGGTCATCAGCTATAAGCCACTACTCATGTTGGGGTCTGCCTACATTGTACTGATGCAGTTGGATTAGAGCACCAGGTGGGAGGATCGGTTTTCACCGGGAGAAAGAAGAATGAACTCCTCTAATGCGCCAGTACAGTGGAGTGCTGAGCACAACTCAGTACCTGTCCTTTGAAGCTTTTTTCTTTCAGTGGTTAAACTCCCTGCTCAAATGCTTATGCTATACTTATCAAGAAAGCCACCAGCTTTAAACAATTCTCTCATTTACAATACTTCTTCCTTGCCCTGCCCCTGCCACCAAGAGACTCAATTTCCAAGACACTATTTTAGAAAGGAAAGTTTTAGCAATAAGGCACATTTCATTATGGAGATACGTTAGGCTGTTTAGAAAATCAACAGAACAAACATATTCTGGAACTTTTTGCAATGCTATGTTACTATTTTCTGATGGTTTCCCTTTAATTTATTGTGGCTGTTGACATTAACAATGACTGCTAAACCTACAATTTGTGGAAAATAAAAAAAAATATGCATGATTTTGCCAATTGATATTAAATGCTAAGTGAAGCTTTATATGAGCATTCTCTTGCTTAAATTTTCAGTGCCCTGACTCATGTTACTACAAAGAAATTACTGTGGTTACTGTACTGAGTCAATACTGGAAAACTGTAAATTGTTAACATTAATTTTATCTGTTTTCACATATCAATTTGAAACAGAACAAGTGTAAACTATGTAGTTACAAAGTAAATATTTAATATTATGTCTTTTTTCATACTGTAACACTTAACTATCCAGCTCTTGCTAGTAAAGTCAGAACTCTATTTACATTCCCATTTATTGAGATGTATCTGTACAAACTATATTGAAATACTAGCTCTAATGGTATAAATTCATGCAACTAAACTAGGGAATGCACAAAAATAGAACTGACCCTTGTGCTACCTTATCTCCTTTTTTTAAGTTACGTGATTTTACAGTAGCTTTTCTGCCTCTGCAAAAGTTTGGAAGGGCTCCCTCTCTTCTCCTCAGAATCTAGAGTGGCAGCTGCAAGACAGTGAAGTCCCTTTCTGAATATTACTCTTGGTTGATTGCAAATGAGAAAAACACAACAAAAGGTGCATGTCCATCAGCTGCATGATTCTGCCACACTGCAGAGCAACATTAAGCAATGCCCCTTTGTCCTGAAAGAACAGAAAAAATAATGGTGGGAAAGGTGATGATGCTCTAAAAATACCTTGTCTAGTTCTTGTTGGAATTACTTGTCTAGTTCTTACTGGAATAATAAATACCTTGTCTAGTTATTCCTGGAAGAGGTGCTGCTGGCCTTCAGGAAAACCTTGTTTGTTTGATGTTCAAACACTTAACGCTTAAGACTTATTTTAATGACCTGCATGATCCTAATGTTACCTGAACTGCACAGCAAGTTCATGTACCAAAAGATAGGATCTGTTAGAATTGGAAAGATATCAGAATAAAAAGTGGAAATGTTGTAAGCCAGCAATTTCGATTTTGAGTGTTTGCTCAGTGGTCTCTGGTTTGCTGTTGGGTTTGTGTTTTTTTTTAATTGTATGAGTGCAACATGTGCTACATTTTGCTGAATTTCCCCATGTGTACAACTGAACTCATTACTCAGATGTGGTTTTGGTGGCTTCATAGGCAAATGCTACAAGAAATTAACTCAGTGGTTCAGTATATGGCAATGCAAACCCAGTACGCTGGCAGGCTGTTAAAAGAAAGTCCAATACCACAGCTGTTCTGTGAGAAAAAATGTTAAAGGGCTACTTAGTACTGTCATGACATTCTTTTAAAAATTCCGTACTTTACATCTATTACTGAACAGGAGGTCAGTAGTGTGCTTGGTAACTGCACCCACAACTTTCCTGTCTGTGCATAACCTCAGTCAACTGACTTTGCTGCCGAGAACCTCGATCAAAGATGATGAACTTTCTGGTTCATCATGTGCCTGTTGTCAAATGTATTTAAAACATCAGTTGTGGATCATGCCAGCTAATTTTCTGTGGGCATCAAACTTGGCAGCAATGGCAATGGCTTGCAGTAGTCGATTTAAATGGCTGAAGATAGCACGAAAGGGAGAGATGGCAGCGACACGATCAGCATGTGCACAGCCAGAACGACTGCAGTTACTGTGAGCTAGACCTTCCTTCTTCAAATACACCCATGCACAGATGGATGTCAGCCCTGCCATTTGTTCTTGAAGGTGACAGACCCCAAAGTCACTCAGATGAGGACTTAAGAGCTGTTCAATCAAATTAAATCATCTGACCTAGAAGTTGGGATCAGATAATAATGCTTAATGAACGTATTAATTAAACTGCAAGCAGGTGCTTGGCAAGTCTCCACATTACTACTGTGAGTTGTGCCTTGCTGTTCTCTTATACTCTCTGGAATAATAATTTTCAAACACTACATGCTCTCTGAATGCAAGCAGGTAAATCAATACCATGGCCCTCTTGCATTTGGTAAATCTTAGGGCTGCACATCCCCACCCCTGCCCCCCCACTTAAAACCAAAAGAGCATCCAAGGTACATAATGTCATTGCAACAGATCCATGGGATTTAAAAAAAAATACTGGTTAATCACCAAATAGAAATTAGATAGGTCTCACAGTTCTTCTGTCTTCATGAAATACTCTGAACAGTCTGCAAGGGATTATGCCTCTCTCTGAAATGATTACCACTAATTTTGTAGTTTTAAAGAACAAGGCAGCTTCAGTCTGATGTCTGATCAAGACATCATTGGTTGCAAGCAATAAATTAAAGCTTGAATCTGTTGTAAGTGGAAAAGCCAATTTTGGTCCTCTGAGGAATCTAATAATTGCCAAATGAAAAAACACAGAGGTTGCTTTCTCTTTATTGGAGATCTGTGCGTCAGTAATGCAACTATGTGTGGACTTCAGTAGCACTTGAAGTCATCAGTAATTAGAGGCATAGACTCATCTGCCATACGGCAGTACTTCGAGGAACATTCAGAAAGAAAAATACACCTACAAAGCATATTGCTCCCCCTGCCCCTTCTTTCTGCCAATGGCCTGGGAAAAGGTAATATTACTACAATGATGTAGAATGAGGTAATACTACTGTAATTATACCAGGACTTACTTGCAATAGACTCCCACTAGTGACCATCAATAAAGAGGCATTAATTTGATCCATGTCTGCCAAATCATTAGGAAAAAACTGAATGGCGGTGGGTGCTGCTTTGCCCTTCACACAGAGAGGGGAAGAGGAAGATGCAAAAGTCACATTCACTACCCCGCGTCGGCACTACCAGCACAACCACGGCCATGCACAGGGCAAGTCGGGCGTTTGAACCATTAAGAATCACAAGTTACTGCAGGAAAAAATGCCAAGGTCAAATCCTATTCATATAGCTCATCTGCGTACTGTTGATTTGATACAGCATTCCTTATCTTCCGCTTTGAACGGATGCATGGTGTTTCTGAACATTTAGTCTGCTGCTTCACGTCATTCAGTAAACCCTGAGCATCAGACCTCAGAACTCTGCAATGACAGGAACAAGTAAGTTAGATTGAACTTCTTTTTAAAGAACTGTTGTACAGCTTCAGAGGTTCTTTTAGACTCTTCTTCCTATCTGATAGATCAGCTTTTTTGTCTGTGGATTAGGAAATGCTGATGGCTTTCATGAGCAGAAACTGTCATTCTCCCAAGCCGTAAAAGATAACTTGCAACACTCCAAAGAAAGAATTTGGTATGCGGATTTATTTTTAAATGGATAGCGTAAACGATCCAAACTGCCCTTACCAGTTTGAAAAAGGAAAAAATATGCAGCTGATGAGTGCGTGAGCATGTCAAGAAGACAGTAGGCCTTTAATGGAAAAATGTGCGGGTAATACAAGGTGCCAACAGTGGTACGGCCAGCCACAGCTCCCCGGGCAGGGCGTGCTTTGGCTGCCCTGTTCGGAGCCGGGCTGTCAGATACACTCCCACAAGGAGGCAGCTGGAAGCTGCTGAGGAGCCTGGAGGCAGAGAGGAGGAAGACAGTCCCAGCTTGCGGACATGGGACCGGCGTTTTGAAGCGCAGGATAAAAAGAGGTTAGATCTTAGTCTGAGGGGGATGGAGGCACGGCACAGCATTAGTGGCACACACCACAACTGCAGCAGCTGCTGACTGCACCCACAACTGCTGCCGTCATCACAAGAGCTTGGGGTGTCATGAGCAAAAGTTCAGCAAATGTTGCTGCGGCCAACAACAATGGAAGATGAGAAGCATGAGAATGGCATAATTTTGAATTAATTAAAAAAACCCCAAACTTGTAAGAAAACTACTTAATATTTGTTGTAAAATGAATACAGTGAGTGAAAAGATTAACAGCACTGTATTAATTTCAATTACACTGACAAGGACTTATTCTTCTACATGCGCTTTCCTAAATTAAAAACAAAACCCAAGAAATCTAAGCTTCTGAAATGTGTTCAAACAACTTCTCGAAGTTTCTCCATGTATGTAAATAAATTTTATTCTATTTATCTCCAAAGCCATTTTCATGAATCAACAACAAACGCTGAAGAGATCTTAAATTTATTAGGTATTTTTATTGCAGCTTTTATAATAAACAAGATAAATGTGTACTCAGAAAAACTGGACCCAGTGTATAAGACAGTTAATTTTTTCATATTTATACTTTTAATATATTCAATATTTCTATAAATTCAGATATTTTTATTATGGAGTTTTACAAAAGTGTATCTGCTCAAAATCGCTATGCAATTTCCCAAAGCGCTATACCATCTACTGCAAGAAATTTTCACTGGCTTTCTACCACTGTTTTTAACATGCTTCATGGTAGGTTTTTAACATGGTAGGTTTTTAACATCCTTCAACAAGTGTTCATGGTAGGAAACTCCCTGTCTGGAAGTATTTTGCATTTGATTAAAACCCTGTAAAGTTCACGTAACTTTCCCCGGGCAACTCTGCCTCTTACAGACATGTAAGATTTCTAGCCTGCCTTAATTGTTTTGACTGCAATATAACAGCCTCTTCAAATTTTGTATAGTCTATGACTTTATTATACAGTCATGAAGTGGCAAGATCTATTATCTTTAAGGTGGTTTATTAAAGTAATTTATTTCATCAGTCAATTTTTAGTCCATGTGACCACTTACATTGAAGTTGGTTGCGTTGCTAATTAAAACGTTCAGCAACTATGCTTATACAGGTAACACAGTCTTTAGATTTTCACTGATTGTGCAATATTACATATACAAGCTTGACAGACACTTTAATTATGCATTTTACAATACAGAATTAACAGGTAATTAAATCCTGCATATAGCTACAGTGTGTAAGGGGGTATCAGTCATAACATTTTGAATTTTAGCATAACAAAACAGTTACTCCACAGTGGGTTTTTGAGTATGAGAATCCTGTTTGCTCTTACAGTAGTTTCTGCAAAAAGCTCCACAACCCAGGTCCTGATAAACATTTATGCCTAAAAATTATATCCATTACTGGAAGAATTTTAATACAGTAGGCAGTAATTATTTTCAATGCCTCTTAAAACTTGTACCAAAAAATATAAATTTTCCATAACATCAAAAAATAAAATATCTGAAAATGTTCTGTGATATATCTAGAAAAAGAGGAATCCAGTCTTAAAAGTTAAATTCCACTCTCACATACACAATTTAAATTGAGACCGATGCACATATTTGTACAGCTGACAGAAGAATCTGACTCAGTCTGCAAGATTAAAATGCAAGGTTATGAAAAGTGTGCAAACTCTTATTTCAGGAGTTTAACTTTGTCCTTTAAAACTTTAATTTTAGGATTGTTATTCACTTTTTTATTAAATAGGACCAGAATATCCTCTTCTGATTTGTGATGTTCACCAGCTACTGCGTAATACTGAGCTATAACCTGCATAAAGACAGAGGAATGGTTTTGGATTAGTAAAGGTGATTCCACTTTAAACAATAATGCACTCATGTTACTGTGTTCAAAGTAGCAAGGAATCTATTATGCTATGATTCCTTTGCAAAATTAGAACTCAATTTCCTCTGTAGTCTAGTAAGCAATAAAGAACCCATCCTTCAGCTGACATTCTGTCAACTGATATTCTGTTAAAATAATGTCAAACTTTTTTGCTTATGTGGGGCAGGATTTTATGAACTTAAGCATTACAGAAATAAATTCACAAGACCAGAGGAGATTAAAAAAAATGTGCTGTACAGTACCTTTTTTCTTAGTTTTTTAATTGAAATTTCATTGTCTGGAGCCTGTTTCAGAACAGCTTTGATGGTTCCCTTCCAGTTGAATTTACCTAGAAAATAATTAGGTGTACAACACCATTAGTAAAATTAGGTATTTCCAGGTATTTCTTCTTCTCTAGTAGAAACCAGCCTTCAATCTCCTAATTTTGGAAACAGTTTAGCTACCACAACGGTTGTTATCTTACTGACCCTACAACAGCAGGGTGTCCTAAGCATGAAGTCAGGTAGGCCATTTCTGAAGATTATGATAGGATAGACACGAAGCACCAACACGCTACTCGAACAGCTAGGGTCAGGGTTGCTTTTACTGAACTTCTGTGCTTCAGCTGTTAAGCAGCAACTCTTACATAATACAGGAATAGCTGGGAAGATCCTGTCTGCTCACCCTTAGAGCACAGGTAGTGAATCTCACACGGTATCCACTTCAGAGGTCATTAAGTGGTAGTTTCCAAATAAACAATCCATATGTTCGAGTACAGACATTCCCCAACAGTAACAGTGTGTTGGGTGACAGGTGTCAGTAGGTTTATCTAAGCATAAACTAAGGTCAAACACAGCTAAAGTCCAATTTATCATTCACTGAGCAAAAACGGGGATGTAAGAGATACAAAGAGATGTGAGAGAGCTGTTACCCTTTTTCCTCTATGCTGGGTAATGTGCACAGCACAAACGTGCCAAACTCCTCACTGCCCAGTGAAAGCAAGTGTAGCCAAAGGTTGCCAGCACAGCAGAAGCAACAAATGAGAAGTAATTCAGCATTGGGTGTTAAGCGTAGCACAGGCTACTTGCTCTGGAACAGATATGTATACTGAATATACATATGTAAGTGTATACTGAGGCACAATGTATTTCATGGCTTGCTGCAAAAGCACTGTTTTATATTCTGCACTGGGTCTTTTGCAGGATAGCTTTGTAACTATGTAAACTCCCCCCTTAGGAATACCTTTATCTGTTCCCACGTTTTCTTCATTGCCGTTGGCATTTTCCATTTCCACGTCTTCTGAAGTGTTTTCAGTTTTCATTCTCTTTGTTGTGATATGAGGTTCCTCTAGAGATGGAATTGCATAAACATACACAAAAAATTATAAATCTAGAAGAACAGCTCTGACGTGACTTAAAGTTTCTGTTTTTGTAACATGAATTTATATTTGCTAAGAAGTTCAGATTTTATAAAAGGACTGTGCAACCATGGTGTTAAAAAAAAAATCTAATTTGGATAGTAATCTGCCACTTAAAAAATTCAACTAAAGTAGATTATCGAGCTCTAAGGCATTGAGAAAAAGCATCTCGAAAACAAACAAGAATATGAGGGGTCGGATGGATACCTTCTGCATGTTTATGTTTGCGCTTCTTTACATTTGTTTCCTCTTCTATTTCAGTCTGATGGCCATTTCCATTTATTTCAAATTCATTCTCCAAGCTCTCCTTTCCTTTTTTGGACTTTTTACTCTTTTTTATTTCTGACTGGTTCTTTTTTTTTCCCCTTTTCCGTAATTCCATTTTCTTTACTTTTCTTCTTTTTTTTTTTGCACTTTTTTCTCATTCCTGAAGAACACTAATATCCTGAATTCAATTAAATTGGTTTCACGTGGTTGACACCAGTTACCTGAGAAACAGCACTAAACAGTGTGGCTGATTCTTCTTTTAACTTAACAGCCTAAATGCTAATTACCTTAGCATCAGAGAAGAAACGTTATCTTACAACATATATTATTTCTATTTGAAATAATTGTCTATGGGTTTTTTTAACGTATTTGCTCAATGTAATTAAGTTAAGGGAGAGACAACTCTTTGATTTACACAGACAAAAATACAGCATATTACAGCAAGATATAGAGCCTATTCCCAAGCATATGGCCCTTGAGTAATAATCTTAGCTTTGCCATCCAGTTCCCTGTCTTGGGACACGTCTGGAACAACAAACTATTCTTGTATGATGTCAACAAAGGTGCTGCTGGTTGTTTTAATTGTACTTTTCTCACCTTAACATACTTGGTTTTCTTTCAGTGTTCCAGGGCTTATGATAATTTTCTTGTAGAAGAATGAATATATTAATGAACATTTTTATATTTAAATTAAACTTTAATTTTAATAATTACAAGTGAAATACAATTACTGAAATGTTAATGCGGCTATTCAGAAACCTCTAGCTCAACTTACATTTCTGGTTGCTTCAGAGAAAATATCCCACACTTGGTCTTGCAAAGTGCTGTCGGTAATTCTCAAACTGTTCTTCATCCAATTCTGTGCAGGAAAAAAACCCAACAATAAATGAAAAGGTGCATGTCTCATTTTTTTATTGATTACCATATATTTGGTTCTTGTTTTTGTTTTTCGTTTAAGAATCTAATAATTTCTTCTGATTAAGATCTGGTTAGATGTTTAGTCTCTATGAATCTCTTAAACTTCCATGCTAAATTGTTTTGCACAATGCCTGCGTACCGTTACGAGGCTACACCATGTCTCTCAGTTGCCTGACCAATAGTAATCCAGAAGAAGTAAACACACAGAAAAGATAATCCGCAAGCTTTTCAAGACAGCTGGTTATGTCAATGTTCTACCAAATCTTCTGTTCCCATGAGTTAAAACATTAAGGATCTGATCTTATTTATTTATCTGTGTACTGGACAGACGGTCATGCTCCTAAATGGATACCTTAGTTTATTACGGAAAACTAAAATTTAAGCAATTATCTCAATGCAAACACTTGAAAGTTTTTGGGGCTATGCCAGGAGTTCCAGCTGAATAGGAAAAAAAAGCAGTAAATTTTACCTTACAATATGCTCACACCATCAGCAACAGATCAACTTTCAGGAATGAGGAATTCTAAGTAAAACCTAACGTACTTTTGCATTGCAATTAAGATTCCAGGAAAGCTGCCTTAGTAAATTGGAACAATGAACTGCAAAAACTTTTGATCTTCCACTGCAACATATCTTACCGAAAGAAAAAGGCTTCTTGACAATATCACTTCCCCTACTTCAAATATTAATTTCATAGAAAAGTATTCTAACCTTCAGCTCACTAGCAGCAATTTCACTGCACCTCTACTAGGTTCTACCTGAATGCTTTGGAAGCCATCATGATCTTCACTCAGCCTCACATTCTGAGGCCCAGAACAGAGTGGGGAAAAAAAAAAGGCCAGTTTGTCAGCAATTCTTTATTGATACCATGTGAAATATTTGGAATTTGCTTTGGCTGTGATGCAAAGTTTACTGAAGCATGAAGTGTAGGAGATACTGTCAGAATACCGAGCAACAGGAAAACTCTGAAAACACTATCTTACCTTTACCAGGAAAAAACAAAGCCACACAAATAAGAATCCTTTAAAAAATTTGGACATTCAATGAAATGGTAAGTAGAAAAAAAGAAAGGTATTTAAAAAAGAACAAGCCTACACATGGAGATCAAGCTTGAATGGTGAGTCTCTGGCTTAATACCCGATTAAAACGGCACACGGAGCGTCCTTTTAAGAAAGGAGATTTATTTTACAAACATGGCTTATTTGAAACTCAGCTATTACACCATATCTATTTACCAATCCCAAAAAAAGCAATTTGTCCCACCTTTGTTAGAAGAGAATGACACTCACCACTAAGAAAGTCTATTTTTAAGCTCACTGCGTGGATGACTACAAATCTCTATTAAAACATACCTGAAACTTTCCTTTTTTTCTTGGAATATTATCAAAGACACGCATTTGCTCCAGAATGTTCCGCACTTTAGGGCTTATGTTTGGCTTCTTCATTACTTCATGAATTTTCTGAATGAAGAAAATCAGAATTAAATCAGCAAAGCATAATGACCAAATGATACATGCAAGGTATGCAAGTTGGAAACACATTGGACAGAAACCACCCAGTACCCAGACTGTATAGCCTGCTTGAAAGAACCATTCAGTATGCATGGGAAAACCACGAAGCTTTGGTTTCACCATAGATCGTAAGATGCATCAAAGTTATCTATATAAATATTTATACCTATATAGTAAGCAGAGGCAAGCGGGATTGCTCACCAATGCTTTCTGATGTACAAGTTATAACCTGTAATAAAAACATTTAAAAATAAAGTAACTGTATCACATAGGGGATTCTTGCAGTGTGAAAAAGACCTGCATTAAGAAAAGCAATTGCCAACTGATTGGTTTTTGCAAACTTCTGGAGTTAATTGTGAAACATCAGGCTAACTTTGAGGCCACAGTCTGACATGTGTTTCTTTTGGCAGCAGTGCCAGCTTCAATAGCCATTAATCCCCATAATCAGCTCAAGCATGTTCCTATGCTATGGGTGCCAGCACAAGAGAACACAGGAGGTTAGGCCAGGGCCTTGTGGCAGCTACTTGAACAGCACTGCTGCTTGTGGGGGAAAAAAGGCTCTGAGCTGCCCATTATTTAAAGACGTATCCACTGGACAGCCTTCCTGTACTTCTGAAAATCTGTTTACTGAAAGGTTCTGTGGATGTGTTAAGACAACCAGAAAAGGATGCTCTGTAATAGTCCCTCACTTTTCTGTGTAAAAAGTACTTACTATTGAGGCAGGCTAACAATTTTCATAACCGACAGCATTCACATCATACTGCCTTTGAACAATGTGCTCAATGAATGTTTCGTCTCAACAATGGCATTAATCTGTTGACTAAAACAGTATTCTTCCTATGCCTTCAGTATGCACGTAGCTTATTACTTTGCTAGACTGTGTTCTAGATGATAGAAATCCACACATCTGTAGATAGAGGTGATCTAACTAATTACATCTAATGTGGTCTTAAAAATGTGTTTGAGAGTTCCTTCCTAAAACCTTTAAAGGAAACAGCCATAAGAGGGTAGGTTCTTGCATAGGATAACTAACTACCTGAAGGGTAGGACAGAAAGGGCAGGAGAAATTTCCTGTGATCCATGCTGCACGCTCTGCTGTTCAATTTAAAAAAAAGGGGGGAAAATTTTCCTGATGATATGAAGCTATTAAGGAAAAAAAGATCTTAAGAGGTAATAAAAACATGAATTAAATTCAACGCAAATTTATGCAAAGCACCATGCATAGAAAAACAATGCTAACTTCACAACTGAAATGGCAGCCTTTAAGTTGATCACTGCAGCTTAAGACACAAGATCTTGGGGTTAAAATAGCCAATTCCATGAAAATGCCAGCACAATGATCAGCGGCAGTCAAATAAAAAAGATCAACTGACAAAAATCAGTAAGAAAGGAATGAAGAAGGACACAGAAAACGTCATTATGACACAAAGCAAATCTACCGTTCATCCATATCTTGACCAGTGTATGTAGTTCTTGTGACCTCATTTCACAAGGATACAGTGGAACTGGGAAGACTTCAGAGGACCAAAGATATAATTTACATACGAAGAACAACTGAGGGTAGGACTTTTCAGCCTGGGAGAGAGATGATGAGATGGGGAGGGATGCCTTGACAGAGGTCTACAAAAGAGTACATGGCATGAAGAGGGTGGATGATGACCAATGTCTCTTTGCATGCAAGAGCTAGGGAACATTAAATCGAACTAGTATGAGAGAGATTCAAAACAAACAAAAGGTGGATTTCTTACCAGGATAAGCAACAGACCTACCAAGGAACTGCAAAAAGAAAGCTGTGGATATTTGGAAAAATAGATCTCTGTTTGATCCTGTATAGCCTCTCTTGTATCTTTAACTATTACAAACAATAGCTATTTATTGTACCTGCATATAGCACAAGCCTCACCTGAATCCACTCTTGCTGTTTAGCATCTCCTTTATTAGTTTTGGCTTCAAAATCTTTTCCACCGTATTTCTGGTCTTCGCTTACACATTTCACATGTTCCTTATAATCGTCACCCCTGAACATAGGAGATTTTTAACTGTAGTTCACTAAAACGTTTCAGTCCTTCAAACTATGCAAGACATATGTAATTGACAAACTGACGTAATAGCTAGCATCTAACATTTAAACCTTAATACTGTCAATGCTTACAAAAGTAAAGTTTGACGTGCTTAAAGTACATGCTGACATTTCTGTCATGCTACAGCCTTCAGTGAGAATTTCTGATTTTCAAAATCAGATCTGTCTTCAGTATACTGCTGCTTTTATTAATGACTCTATAACTTAAGCACATCTGTACATGTAACATATGCACAGCTATTAATGCATATTTGTGATTTACTACTCACATTGGCATGTTTTAAAATTAGAAAAGCAGGTGAAAAATGCTTGCAAAAATCCAATTCGTAAATAGAGACATATTAATGTGGTAGTGTAGTTCTGACCAATGTGCAAGTGCACGCAAAAAGAAGTGAATAACATAGATCCTAATCTTTTGTCAGTGAAATACTGAGAAATATAAACATTACTTGAGGGCACTCTTATTTTCTTATGCAAATTCACATATTTGTATTTTGAAAGCAGATAGCAGCACTGCTTTCTTCTGAGTTCTGAGAAGTGACAGCTAAATTCGGATTTTTAATGTTATTGCCAATCTCAGTCTCTCTGCAGCTGTTGATGATCAGAAGCTGAAAGCACTTCACTTATAACTGTAAAAGAAGAAACTGCAACTCTGTTTACTGTGTGCTTTAGTTGTCCTCGTGGTTCAAACTTGGATGACTGAGCTTGAAATTATATAAACACACGTACAAATTTTAAATACAAATATGAATTACTCAGAAATGGCCAACTTTAATTGGAACACACCATAGGCAAATCTTGTGTTTGTGACGATGACTGCGGAGGGAGCAAGGCTATTTCCCATCCTTCACCTACCAGAAATCCTTGCCACAATCCATGCAAGAAAGGCACTGACAGTTTCTGCAGATGTTCACGTGTTTTTCCACTTGTGCTTTCTTCACAGATTCTCCACACGCATTGCACGTGAAAACCACCATGTTGGCGAGCGGTCAGGAGCTTCTGTGAAACGGGTACAACCTTTTTCCTCCCCACGCAAGCACAGCCCTAGAAATACAAGGAGGAGCTTTTACATTTACAGCTTGAAAGAAGCGCCTGCACGGCCAGAGCGAAACGCCGCTGTGCACCCACCGGCGGGACAAGGCACGCGGCTGGATTTCGCAGGTTCAGAAGGAAAAACTCACTTCGCCCGACGCCTTGCGCACAAGGGGCCCAGTAACCCCCCGCCCCGCGCCGCTGCGCCCGCGCTTGCGCTCCACGGCCCCCGCCCCCCCCCTCACCCGGCCCGGCCCGGCCCGGCCCTCCTGCCTCACCCCGCTCCCGCTCCCCCGCCGCCGCCCCGCACCTCAGCCGCCACCTCCAGCCGCCGCCCGCGCCGCACGTGCAGCCACCGCCGCCGCCGCCGCCACCCCGCGCCTGCGCGGCCCCCGCCCCGCGCTGCCCGCCCCGCAGCGGAAGCGGAAGGAGCGGCGGCGGAAGCGGCGGGTGGAGGCCGACGGTGGGGCTGGGGCTGCCGCCGGGCGGCCGCGCGGGGATGGAGCTGGGAGGTGGCCGGAGCCGGTAAGCGCTGGGCTGAGCAGGGCCGGCTCCTTCCCCTCGGCCGCCCTCCCCGCCTCCGCCAGGCCGCGCCGCGCCCCCCCCGCCGAGGGCTGTGGGGCGGCCCCGTCCTCCCGCCGCGGCGGTTGGCGCTCGGCCCGCCCTCCGCCCCGTCCCCCTGCGGCAGCGGCTGCTGGGACCCCGCCACCGGCCCCCCGCCGCGCCGCCTGCCCCCTGTCCGAGGCGAACCCTTTCCCCGGCCCCTCTCCAGGCGGCACCTTGAGCCTGAGCTTCGGCGAGCCGAGGCTGAGGGGAACCCAGATGGCATCTGAAGAAGCGACTGCGTTGCTGGGGTTGCTCGGGAGCAGCCTCCTCCTTTGGGAGACAGGCACCCGAGCTCTGAGGGGCTCCGAATTCACAGGCTGTTAAAGTACTTGCAAGATGCTGCGGTGGGAGACGTAGGCAAAGCAAGCAGTTCTCTGGCAAACGTGGGTTTTTTTAATTTTAAAGCCTTTTAAAAGACGTGATAAGAATAAGTAGGAAAAGTACAGTATAATAGCCTGCCTTAATACAATAGGAGGCAGCGAGCCACAAAGTAACAGCATAAAGTAAAATGTGGAGCCTTTACTGCTCATGCGACTTGAGAATGGGGGCAACCACTTTCTTCTCGTGTTTAGTCCAAGGTGGCTTTTCTGCTTCATTCAGTAGTTAGAAGAGTAGAAGTTCTAATTGTCCTAATAGTTGAATTTTTTCTTTCGTATTTACAAGTGCGCAGGGGAAGAGTTTCATCTTTCTTCAAAAAAAATGGAAGTATAGAATTGAATGTAAGCGTCTTGTGTGGGAATGTTACTTGTTTTCCCTTCAGCCTGTTCAAAGAAGTGATTTTTGAAAGAGACTTTGCATTGTATTAAATAAAATTATCATGCTAACTTGTCTAATGAATCAGATCCACGTGAGAAATATGCTTAGCTACAACAGCAATAAATATGGCATAAATAACGCTACTACAATGTTCTCCCTTTTCAGTTTAGAGGGTGAAAAAAAAAGAGATTTTCCTCTACAAATGCTATTGGTTTTGTAGGTGTCATACATTTCTGCTTAGAATCTAATTCTTGTTGACGTCTAAATTGCGCTTTTTTTGTGTTCAGTCAGTTCAGTTTAGAGTTCAGTTATTGGTAGCACCATTAGCACATTTTTGCAGAAGCTCTTTGTTGTAAGCAAAACTTCATTAGATTCAGTATTTCCTATGGATATTGCTGTATTTCTACTGGTGAGCAATACTGTGACTCATCTTTAATCAGAAAAATGTCATTAGAGCTCACATTGCAGGTGTAAATTGGGGCCTCTTTCCTTTGGGAGCTAAAACAAATTGTACAAATGTTCTTCATATTCTAAACTCAATTTTGCAATTTAATGTTTAAATTTCATCTTAGCATTTTATTTCATTGTAGGTAATTTAAGTGACTTTCTAGCATGGACACTGTTGCTAGCCATAGTTGTCATCTTCTCCAGCAGCTACATGAACAGCGCATTCAGGGTCTCCTCTGTGACTGCATGCTGGTGGTAAAAGGTGTCTGCTTCAAAGCACACAAAAATGTATTAGCTGCTTTCAGTCAATATTTCAGGTATGTGATAGAAAATTCTGCTATTAAAAAGTGAACTAAATGGTGTTGGTGAGGTTTGCTCTGGGAAGGGTATTTTTTTCTGGTTGTCGCAGACTAAACAACTGTTGGAGTGTAAGGGGAAAAGTTAAATTGTTTGTGCAGGGATAGATCTGATTCAGGTATTTCATCTAATTAAACACTGTGGCCATCCTAATTTATTTTCTAGATATACATAGCTAACTACTGCACTATTTGAGTTTGACATTTTCTTGATCCTTACTTGCTCACGGTGCCTCATATAATGGATTCTGGCACGGGCCTGCATTCAGAATTTCAGTATGAAAAGATAACTGTTTACAAGAGCATAGTAGAGTACGTGAACAGAGCCATTATCCATTTCCGGATAATGTGAATTGTTTTGTCAATTATATATTCAAAATAAAATTTGACAATATAAGTTATTATTGAATCTCTATTTAGAACAGATTTTCAGAGACATCATCTGTGTTTTAAAGTATACAGGTGGCCTGTGAAGCCGCATCTCTTGTTTTTTTCCCCACTGTATAGCCCTCCTTGATACTCCAAATTTTGGGGGATGATGGATCTCCCAACTTAGTGTTTTACATCAGTTATGAGTAAGCTGTTAGATCTGGCAGTTTTTAGACCTTGTTTCTTGAAACTTCTCTAAAGCTTGACTGCCAATTCTTATGTAAGAAAATTATTTTTATGTTATGACCAGCGAAAAAAGATGAGAGGTTGTTTTTCCGTTTTATCTTCTGGTGTTGTAATCCTGATGGTGAAGTGAAATGATGCTCAAAGATTGAATTTTTAAAGTAGTTAAAAAGAAATAAGCGCTCAACTTTTATTAAAATTCAGTATGATATAAGTGACTAATTTAGTCTCTCAACCCAGATCTGTTCATTATAGTTCTGGTTTTAATGTAGATAGTGTGGGCTGGATTTACAAAAGAATTTGGATGTGGGCACTGGCTTCAGAGCAGCATGTAAGTATGAGGATAGGACAATTTAGGTATGGGGATCTATCTGAAACTGTGCATTTCTAAAGCTTAAGCCTAGACACTCATTCATTTGAGATTCAGAGCTCATTGATGTTATACCCACCTTTAAACAAAACCTGATGTGAGAGTTAATCCACGGAGAGGAATCGTCAAGTTCAGGGCATTTCCTAGTGTAGGAAGATAGCTACACAGGAGTGACCTAGCCCCATTTATATATCATCATTTACTGTGAGAATATCAGGTTAGAGACTGGGGGTTTTAATGGAAGGGTGTGAAGTTCCTGACTGAAGCAGAATATGAGCCCGCTTAATCTGGGACTGGTTATGGATCTGAAGAACTACAGGTCTAACACTAAGAATACTTTACAACAAATAGTAAGAAGTCGTGTGAATTCAGGCACTGTAAGGATTCAATGACAGTTCAGTGGGTATTGGTTGGACTGCTGTTTTAGGCTCATGTGCCTGTACTCTTCATTATTCTTTTACTTGGTTCTCATCCAGTACCAGTTAAAAAAATAGGGGGTTTTGGATATGAAATAGGTTGAAAATAATGCCATCCTCTCATCTACTTGCAGAGAAGGAACTAGTAGTAAGAACTTCAGTGTTTGATGGACAATCTCCGTTGACAGAAGAGAATAGTTTAGCTGACTTTGAGGTCTATCTTCTCCTTTTTACTAGAAAATTTCTCATGTCCTCTTTATTTGCCATGGTGGAAGTAGAAACACCATTCTGAGTCAACCAACTTTTGCAAATAAATATACCACTGCACCTCATATGTAAAGAACATTGGATAGGAAACAACAAGTACAGGGTGTGATTTCAATACATTAATAAATAGAAAATTAAAGTTATATAAAGGATCATTTGCTTTCATTTATACTTTAAGTGTACTAGTGTAGGACTAATATGACAAGTAATTGAGCAGTTTTGAGACGTTCATCTGCAAAAACACAGCAGTCTAGATAACCATGTAGCATAAATTGTTGTTTCCTACCAGGCAGTCTTTTTGAGGTGTATGTGTATTTTTTATAAAAGTGTTTATGAATTATTTGTGTTTGTATTTGAATATTTGCCTTATTTTATCAGGACCCTTTTCCAGAATTCTTCAGGCCAGAAGAATGATGTCTTTCACTTGGACATTAAAAATGTAGGTGGGATAGGCCAGATCTTGGATTTCATGTACACCTCTCACCTGGATCTTAGCCAGGACAATGTACAAGCTATGTTGGATATTGCACAGTGTCTCCAAGTACAAAATGTGCTGAACATTTGCCACACCTTTTTAAAATCTTCTACAGCTGTAGAGCAAACAGCCAGCATGCCTTGTAATAGCGTATTTTCGCTGCAGAATACTTTGACTGCAGATACTAGCTGTGCTAATGACAGTTACGGAGCAAACTTATTGCATGAAGGCTCAGCTGACACACAAGCTAATAAAGTCTTGGCTGACCACCATTCCCATGCATCGCAGTCTGTTAATCTTCGTGCACCCTCAGGTGATGTACAGAAGCAACCACAGGACTCCTTAGATGGCAACTGCACAGAACTTCCATTTAAACAACCAAATTACTATTATAAACTACGCAACTTTTACAGTAAACAGTTCTATAAGCAAAATGCTTGCTCTAATCATGAGAGAGTAGCAGAACAATCCTTTTCTTACAACACGTCTACAGAAACAACCACAGTAGAGACTAATTCTTGTACTGTCAATCACTCTGAGTGTATTCTGGAAACCTCTGATCATTTACCATCAAACTTTCTGGTTCAGTCCTTGAATGAAACTGCTCCAGACCAAGATGCAGAAAGCACGCTTATGCAGCCCACCAAACAGATGCGGCTGAAAAAGGCAATACACCTCAAAAAATTAAATTTTCTAAGATCTCAGAAGTCTGCAGAGCAGCTGCCTGAGCCTAAAAGAGATGACAGTAGAATAACGGGAGTAATTGAATCTGTGAATGAAAGTACCATGGACATGACAAATGTTAGAGTTACTGAAGAAAAAGAAGCTGAAGATTTAGTGAATTCTGAGAATTTTGAACAAACTGTTGAAATTGAAAGATCTCAAGGTCCTTTGGAACAAGAAGGGCAATCACACGCTCTTCAGTCGCAGAGGCAATATACTTGTGAATTATGTGGGAAGGCTTTCAAACATCCAAGCAATTTGGAGCTTCATAAAAGGTCTCATACAGGTACAGTTATCAATAATTTGGTCTGCAGACCAAATATTTCAATTAAAGAGAATGTCTTGCAGTATCTCTTGATTCAGAGATGCTGGTTAAGGGTCTACTTTCAACAGGTTGTGGTTTTTGCTTTTTTTTAATGAATAATCATACACGAATAAAGACTGTAAGACTGAGTTTAGCTGAGAGTTTTAGTTGTATTAACAATTTCTCCTTCATATTGTTTTTTAGGGTTCTTTTTCAAAGAACGTTGTGTGATATTTCAATGAAAGTTTTATTTTTGTCTTACCTTTAAAAGAGGCATTTCTAGTTAGTTTGTCAGATGGCTCAGAAGTCTGAGTCGCATAACAATGAAAAGTGTAAATGGATAGAAGACGATACTACAAGTGTTCTAGATGCCCTCAGTTCTCTCTGATTGCATATTCATTGTAAGACACAAGTGATAAGGGCTTCGTGGTTATTCCTGTATAACCTGTAGAAATATGCTCTATAATTAATTTATACTTTTTTCCTAGTGTGAACAACTTTCATTGTGTTTACCTAGAGAGTAATGCTCTTGCGGACAAGTAGGCTGCAGAGTGAATGAAAATTTTGAATTACTTTGTTTTAAAAGCTCACAGGTAATTATTTTTAAACTTAGTGTAGATTTATTTCTCAGTATCTTTATTCTAGAGAGAAACAAGACCCAGTCTAACTTTGAATTAACTAATTTGTTCAATTTCACCAGCATGTTTTATTATATTTCTACAACTATAGCTATGCTTTTTAAAAGGGTTTTTAAGAATCACTTTAGCTAGTCAAGTAACACCAGTGATTTTGAGTCCTTGAGATTACATTATTCCCGATTAAGCTTTTTAATATTTTTTTGCTGTTCTTTTCCCCTATTTTAAATATACAAATGCATCTCTCTCAATCTTGTCAAATAAACATCACTTTGCAAATGAACATACATGTATCATACTTTGACAGTAAATATGAATCCGTCTTAGCAGATACTAATTTATTTTGTTAACTGATCTCTAGTATTAAGAATTTTTCCATGTTATTAGTAGAAGAATCTTTCCAGAACCTGAAAATGCCAATATTGTGCATTAGCTTCCTGAAGTTTTCACTTGGTATCTTTGACTACTTCTGTATGTTCACACTACTACTACTATTATTCTTCTTAATTTGGTCTCCTGTGAAAGAGTTGCATATATCTCTTACCTAGTTCTTCTCTTTGCCTTGTATTTTTTTTTAATCTGTTACTGGATTTTAGCTGACATAATGCGGTATATTTTCATATCTTAGAAATTCCAGGAAAATAGGTGATCAGGTAGAAGAGAGAGCATCTAGAGAAGTCCCAACTGAGGGAGAGACTCTGAAGTCAGTAACATGTGAGTTTGTGATAGAGACTCTTTGTGAAAGAGGGCCCCCAACTGTGAGAAACCTGTTAGAATGTGCGCTTCCTTAGGCATCTTAATTACTGGGAGGAATCTGGATTTTGTGAGTTCTGGTGCCTATAAAACTGCTTGGTTTTTTAAGATGTGTTGCCTGAGTGATAGACTGAATTATTGTATGTTTCTGAGTCTGCTAAACCATTTAAAACATAATTGTCAAAGTTTAGTTTACCTCTTCTAGTGTATTGTAACTTAAAGGTCAGGGTAGTGGACTGGGTACTAAGCTTTATAGAAGAAAGAGACTATAGCCCCTGATACAAGTGTTGTACAAACTTTTTTTTTTCTTCAGACGCAGCATGGCCAGCAAATGCTTACAAGTGCAGGAAATGGGAAAAGAGGAAAAAGGTTGAAGTAGCTTTGCAAGGTTATTTATGTATGTTGCAATTAATTTCTTTGTTCTTATATGAGGTCTGTGTATTTACACATGCTTCTGCTCCACTTAAGCTCTGGTAGGTGTTGTTTCACATTCCACAATGCTGCCAGATACGAACTAGCTTTATATGTTGTGTAAGAAAAGTGATCCTAGACTTGATTTTGTTGTTGTCGCTGTCCTTCTCTACTAGTCTCAGTATACATTGGATCCAGGATTTCCATGCTGCTTTTCATATGCTGTTCTTCCAGTAGTTTTGAAAGAAATCCACACTTGAATGCTACTTAGTATGGCATTAACATTCTTCTATAGATGTGATAAACTGACAAAGTTTAAGAGCATAATTAAATAATAAGCACATCAAAGGGTGGAAAAACTGAGGCAAGATTATGACTAGATATGCCTATTTGCTCGCCTGTTATTTTTGGGTCATGTTAATTTGTTTTCAAATATCCAACTAGTGCAAAAAGTGTACTTGGAAAATTGCAGTGGATAGTGAGTAGGATGTTAATATAGGAAGGGTCTGTAGCTGAAGGTACAAGGCACACCTGTATCATTAATACTGGGTATGCTGGTAGTTAAGTAATGTAAATGTATGCTAAAAGCCATTTCCGTTCATTTGCCACTTCAGAAAGCATAGCAAATTGTTAGCTAATCAATTTTAGAACTGAGCAAAAGGGTTAGCAAGGATCTAAGTATTACAGTGCTTACTGAAAGTCCTCCAAATCTGGTTTTGCTGAAGAGATGAAAGAAGCAAGTCACTAAAACGGACCTTTCACAATGGCAAGGCAGTTTATAACCCACAAATGACAATTCTTTCGGCATAAGTGCTGTGGTGGCCTGGTTGTCAAGAAAAAGCACAGGTGAAATTCTCTGTCCCTGAATACTAGGAACTGCTAAAGAATTTACAGGTTAACATGGTTGCTTTGATGAGTTGTCTATGTGAAGGACAGGCATACTGTGTTCAACACAAGTCAGTGTATGGGGTTGTCTAGCTGGTTTTAATTGTATTGCTAGCAGATATTTAAAGGAATCTCTAAATAGTGCTTATTGCATTGACTTTAAGATTGATTTTTTTCTTGGCTGAATGTTATAATTTGTTTTTTTATTAAATTGACCTGTCTGAAAAAAAAGGAAGCAAACACATCTTTCTTATGCTATCCTTACCTATCCAGGAATGTCCAGTGTTTTGTTTGCTTTGGTTTGTTTTTTTTAAAATATTTTCAGGAAACATCTCAAAAAGACCCGCAAACCTAACCCTATGGAAAGAACTCTTGGCAGGATGGAAAGGAGCAGGAGCAGAGTTACACTGTCATGTAATATGCTGTTGATCCTCAATCTTTTCATTCTGAGCTTTGCTTGAGCAAGCTGCCAGCATTCCATGCCTTAGTGGGTCCTGCTCCACACCTTTGTGATCTCTTCAGGGACCCCACTTCTGCCTTCATGCCTTTCTTCTCTGGAGCTGACACACCACTGTTTTGATCCCACTACTGTGTGGGATCAATTTTCTCTATTGCTGTTGATTCAGCTGTGGTCTTTGGGAAGATTAGTGGGTTTGGATAAGGTTTTTGGTTTGGAATTTAATGATAGTCATGGAATCATAGAATACTTTTGATTAGAATGGACCTCTGGAGGTCATGTAGTCCAATCCTCTGCTCGAGGCAGGTCAAACTAGATTGGACTGGTTTGCTCGTGACGTTGGGTAGCCAAATTTTGGATACCTCCAAGGACAGAGATTCCACAACATTTCCAGGCAACCAGTTCCAGTGTTTGACCACCCTCATGGGCTAAAAGATTCTTTTCTTACATCTAATTGGAATTTTTCAAGATCTAACTTGTGTCTGTCACCTCTTGTCCTATCACTCTGTACCTTCAAGAACAACCCGGTTGCATCTGTCTTCCCATTACCTGAAGACAGCAGTAAGATTTCCTGTTTGCCTTCTATATATAAGGCACCAGATGTGGTCTTACCAGTGATAGGTAGAGAAGAATCATCTTCAGCTTGCTAGCTGCGCTCTTACTAGTATGTTCTAGGAAGCACTTAGCCTCACTTTACCTGAGGGATGCTACAACACTGTGTAATTCAGTATTTCTGCTAGAATTCGTTCTTGGAATAAGCTACTTGATATGTGGTTTGGAGTTTCATTCAGGTGCAGAATTGTTCTCCAAAAACTAATTTGATGTTTCTTTTCAAACAGAACTTTTTGTTTTATCTTTACTGTGGGGGAAAAAATCTTCCAACTCTTTGTACATCTGTACTGTTATAACGAGGCTGCATGTTGCCTACAACAATAGTTTTGAGAAATTTGAGCCTCCAATTCCCTCCCTCCCCCGTACTTATTTTAGGGTGGATTTCTGTTCAGATAATAGTCTTTGTGTCAACAGTAACATTTTTGGTGTAGGTAATTTCTGCAGAAATTGCTACTAGTGGGTTTTATCCTCTATTTCAATTTACCTTGATGCTTTTACAGTTGTCAGAAGCCTTCCCAGTTGCCACAGATCTGGGTTCCTGTTGGTTTCATTTATATTTGTGTTGTCAGTATCAGAATTTTTAGTGTTTTGCAAATTTAGAGCGATAATGAAATCAAGCCTCAGTGTTCCTTATAGCTGAGTTATTGGTTTCTAATTTTTATCTTTAATTGAATAAAAGCTTTCTTGAAACTGCCGTAAGATTTCCATTCTTCATTAAGTAGAAAAAGTAGATTTAGGCTCAGATTGTCAGAATAACTGCAAGATTGCTATCTGTAAAGTCACATAACTGTGTGTGTTTCCTTCTTTAAAATCTAAGAGGATTGCATTTAGTCCTTGGTCCTGAAATATGCTGAAAGCACACCACCTGTATTGGGCAGCAGGGAAGGAAAACGGAACCTCAACACCTGCGTATTGTAAATATTGCTCGTAAGACTTCCAAGGATGGAGGAAGAATACTGATGTGGAGAATACTTGCTGGAAGAGAAGGCTGCACATAGCCAAGAGGTGTTCTGTAATATCAGGAAAATTAAAATTAAAAAAGTAAATTAAGATCTTCAGACAGATTTTGAATTAGCACCAAGATGAAACACAGTGTAAAATCTCTTCTTCTGGAAATATCTGGATTCAAAATCACAAGGATTTACACGAATTCTTTTGCTTCCCTGTACTTGTGGGCCAGATTATACATGTCCTTTTAAAGTACAGTTAGACTCATTAAAATATCATTAGAAGTCTGACTGTCATTGAATTCAGTGGTATTTGAGCATTATTATTGTTTTAAAAATTCTAGAAGATGCAGAGATTTTTATCAACAGTGTAAAAACTAGGAAACCAAGAACTATTCAGGGGAAAAAAAAAAACCACCTTCATGAAATACTGTAGAGGAGAAAAAGCAATTAGAAAAAGATAATTTATCTCAAATTGACAGCTAGAGAATTGAAGTATTGTGTAGTCACATTCCAGATTGGGAGTCAAGTTATTTTGAAAAGCTAAAGTGGGCTGCACCAGTTTTTTACTAAAGCTGCTGATATGGTTTTGGAGATTCAAGAATACCAGTTTTCTATGTATAAATTCAGAATTTTGGAGCAAGTTACTTGGGTTAATTGCCAGATACTGTTATATAGGAATTACCAGATACTGTTATATAGGAAGAGAATTTGAAGGCAAATATGTATGTCCTGGAACGGCTGCGTGCTGATCAGAGATGTATGGTGCACATTGAACAGAGAAAACAGAATCCATCCAAATTAGCTTCTCTGCATTCCTTGTTCTTTTTAACAGTGGGCCTTTGTATGTACACGTGGAAAAACTGGTGCACTTCCCATAGCTTTTGTTGTTGCTGTAGGACCTTGTCTGTTCTGTTCTTCCTGGAGGTATAGTACCCTTTTCATTTGGAAAAAAAGTATTTTTTAAAAATCACAAAACACTCCCATTCATATCAAAACTCTTCTACCTACTTGTTTTGAAAGAAATTCCGTTTCTGAGCAAGTCTACCTTACAAGCTTAATGGTAAATGCTGTACTTCCCTCTTGAATTTCCCCTTAAATATATGGGTAAGTGTCCTTTTGGGGATATTTTTACTCTTGTGTTACATGTTTTAAAAGGAAGCGTACCAATTTAAAACATTTGTATTTTATTGCAACTATTAGAAGTTCTATGTTCTGTTTCTTCTCCTTTTAGGTGAGAAACCTTTTGAATGTAACATTTGTGGGAAACACTTCTCACAGGTGGGAATATTTTATATTATGGTACTTATATTTGAAAATTAAATGCATCTATGTGTTGATTCTTTGGTTTTGAGTCTACAGATATTGTTTGTTCAAAGACAAATTTGACTTTAGGGATAAAATATTAAAATGCCTTATTTGAAAATAACGTTAAATGTTTTAGATTTCTTTGATACATTTTGTACCCTTGATTCTCTCTGCTCTCAGAAGATGTTATGTATTTTGCCTTGAAAAGAATGTTTAACTGTACAGAGCCACAGCTATATTTGAAGTACAGAGAACATTCATTCTCAGACTGTGCTTTTGCCTTATGCTTAGGGATATGTTGTGAATAGCATTTTTACAGTTTTTATGGTTTTATATTTATATTTTTATATAATGTATCCACAATAGTTTCATCTTCCTAAATGGCATAAATTATTAAGCAGATTTTTCTGAGTCTGTTTCCTTCTATGAAGAACAGCACAGTCTGTCTGAAGTGACAAAACTCAGCTATGATTAAAAAAAACCTCTTGTGAAATTCCCTACTTACATAGAGGGCCTAAGCTTTATCTGTCTTAACTTGCCCTCCAATGCTTGCTTACTCTTTTGGGTACAAAAATTCATTTGTATTTCTACAAATTTGGTGCCTAGTTGTCTCATGTTTATTTCTTTTCTATTTTCTTGGCTGGAATATGTGCACCTAAGTACAGGAGACAATAGATGCATAATTTTATAATAAGATTAAATAACAATTATTGTTGAATAACTCTGGTTTTTCTTATGGTTTAAAGATTGGAATTATGTGGGTTTTGTCTACCCACCCACCAGTGCTTGCGCTTCTCTTGCTCCAGTTTTGTAGTCCACCAGTGGGACTTCTTTGACCCATGAATCTGATGCAATTGCATCCTCCACTCTGTTATTAAATATGAATATAACACTGCATCCAGTGAGCAATACCGTTTCATCATGCTTATCAAGCCATATGAGCAGAAATGGGTCTACTTATTAGGCAAAGAAAGTGCATTTTCATTCATTTTGGTGGCTGAATTTCTAGTTACTAAAAGTAGATATTTCCAAATTCCATGGATAGTACTTTGGGCAAATGGAGTAGTATTTTGTACCATTAGTGTGGAGGAAGAGGGAATAGAAAAGCTTCAAACTCAGTGTATGACAGGCGTGACAGACTCCTCATGCAACATGCATTGCTCTTCTTTAACTGAAAACAAACAAACAAAAACCCAAACAAAAACCTGGAAATTTCTGCCTTTTAATTAAACGCTCTTAAAACACTTTCTCCCCTTCCCTCCCCATTACCTCACTTGCCTGAAGGTATAGGTAGATACATACTGATGGACAATACCTACACATCCAGAATATGAGCTGTAGCATTTAGCTTGTGTGCTGCAGTTTGTTCTCTGATTGTAAAAGGGAACTTGGATACTTCTGAGGTACTTGCTTTTGAATTGTGCAAGTAAGCAAGCCTCCACCTAACAGAAAGTAAGATGCAAGGATAATTGCTATCTACTTTTCACTTAAAAGACCATCTTTCATCTTGTTCTTGATCTTCTCAGTCTGCAGGCACAGAAATAGTAACACTTTTCTTATTTAAGCCTTCATGTTCTGTACTTTTGAGATAGTGCAGTTGTGCCTGGTAGTGTGTCTGTTCCTGCTGAATGCAACTGATCTTCTGTGTGCTGGAATGTGAAACAGAAAATGAAGAAAGCAGTGGAAACTGACATAGTAACTCGTAGTCTTGAACAAATAACCATAAATATCTTTGATTTTTGGAGAAAAAGATTCCTTTTGTACTTTCAGGCCTGCATCTTCCCTTATTACTAGTACACAGCCTGTTGCTACGTGGTCCTTCTCTGGTTGGTGATCCAAGATATCATGTTTTACCTCCTGACTACCTCCTGCAGAGCTTCTTTTGGGGGACCGTATGCATCAGTTCCTTCACTTTAAAAGCATGCCAGTTACAAATGGACTAAATCTAGCATATCTTTCTGTTGTCCAAATTTGTGAGGAGTGGTGTGGAACCAGTATCAGTAAGAAGATTCTTCTGAGTGGGGTTTTTTTTTCTTCTTTCACTGAAATGCTAGCAAAAGGCCTCTTAGGCTTTTTCATTGGGATGGCATGTTATGCCTTAACCAAGGTTGTGTAGCACCTTAAAAGCTTAGGAAGAATACAAGTTACTGATGTTTTTACCTTTTTTTTTTTTGTCTCAGCACAGTTAATAACAAGCTTTTGCCCTCATTGGGAGGAAGCGACATAGGCTTGTAATGAAGAAATGGATCTACTTGCTACTCTCTGTAAAATGTTTTTATTCTGGCTAAAAATGCCTGTGTGGGAACTATTTCAGAACAGTTGTTACATTTCAAATTCATCCTCTGTCTTTATCCAGAATAACTTTCAAATGGCTATGATATGGTTTGTTTTGTGACGTGGATGGAAGTAAAGGTTTTGTCTTCTGTATGTTTCTCTCAAATGCACCTCTGCATAAAATCGCTTATCTTTGCAAAGCACAGACTGCTCCATGGAAAAGTCAGTTTCGCATCCTCCTTCCTCAGAAATAGGTGCCTAATACCTCTCTTTGAATGTATTTCAGTATTACAAGGTTTGGCCTGAGAGAACAGTGGTTCAATCATACTGAAAAACTTCAGTTAAAGAAAGCTCTCTCAGGGTTCAAATGGTGATCCATTTAATATTGTCCTCTGTGCCTGTTTGTGTGTGTTGGCGGTACTTTAGTTCTGTTATATTACAAGCTCTTAGTACCGTGATTGATCATCACAGGTGATTTATTTAAAGCAGTCAGAAGAAATTACTGAGGAGTCATATTTTTGTTGTGACTAAGGAGGACATGATAATCTTTGAATCCCCAGTTTTCTTTCCTGATTGAAAGGAGTTAATGTTCCTTTAGTGTACTTGGGTAAAACCAGACAGTTATCCGCCAGAGAGAGCGGATGGGTTAAAAACAGACCATGGAAGTACACACAATTTATGGAACATCTGCAGCTCTTCTATCCAGACTAGCTGTATCTTGTGCTTTGGGAACTGGTCTCTCAGTGGATTAGTCATTCAGAAGCACCGGTAGCTTTAAAAAAATTGAAGAGGAAAAAAAAAAGAATGAATAAGATGGTTTTGTCTAGTCATTGTCTGGTTTGCCTGTTAGACTAGCATGATTTTTACAGGATTGGGAAAGGGAAGACATGTAATAAAAATTAGTTACCAGTAATCCCATTTGTTCATTTCTGTACTTCCTGTTCTGTTTTCTTTTGATATGAGTAAATATTTATAGATTTGGAGCACTTGGCTCTAAGTATTTTATGGATTGAAAAATGTTTACCGTATTCTTTTCTTTTTAACCTCCTGATAGCTGAATTCAGACATCCTGATGTAACAGTATTTTATTTGTAGGACAGGGAAAATGAGACTAACATGAACCATATTACCAGTAAATTTTCTTCTTCACCGCAATCTAGATAGAGTAATTTTCATTTATAATTGCATCTGTTTTCAAGTATAGGTCTTTCTTTTTCCTTAACATTTGATTCCAGGCTGCTTTTTTTTTCTTTTTTTTTTTTTCTGGTCAATGTATAATTGCATACATAAGCAATTTGATCTTGAAGTGCATGGTAGTCTGTCTTTACTAGATGAGAATGCTTAGTTCCTACATGCTTTTTAGGCTTCACTGCCTTAGAATTAAGAATAAAAAGCCACTCTCATCATTTCCATCATTATCTTTTTATCTGTATACAACATCGGGCTAGCTGAATTTAAATGTTTAAATTACTGTCCCTTCAGGCAGGTAATCTCCAGACACATTTACGTCGACATTCTGGTGAAAAGCCATACATTTGTGAGATCTGTGGGAAAAGGTGAGTAGAATTGCTCGTCTTACTAAAGTTAACATGATAAAACTTGTTCACTTTTTCTTTAATCTTCATGAAAAACTAAGGGCCGAGAGCTAAGGCAGCACACTGCTCAATTTTGTTTAAAAGACATCAGGTTTAAATGTGTACTGATGGGATTAAAATACATAAATGTCTGCAGGTGTCCTGTTGCAAGTCTCAATAATATAATAAATGTCACTGCATATATAGTCTGTGGTCTTGCTTAATTTTTTATATAATGGTATCTTTGCTTAAGGATATACTGTTGTGTATATTTTGAACGGTGTGAGTCACAATGAATCATGTGGCTTTGTACCTTTCCCTTCCACTTTTTTTCATTATTTGGTCATATAATTTTGTTACATTTTATGGAAATTATGAAGTATGGGAAATTTGATGAATTTAAGCAAAGCATTAAATATTTCTGCCTTCTGCTAACAGGTGACAGAAAATACACTAATTTAGGAGTAGCATTTGTAGTTAAACTAAGTTAAATGCAGAATAAATTAGTAACATTAATGGTGAAAAAGGTGGGGGGGGGTTCTAGCATAAATTTAATTGGACATTGCCAGCTTCAAAATGTTTTTCTTAAATGTATCCATTTATCTGTGTTTCAGATTTTAATCTTTGTTCAGAACATCAGGCATTCATTATAGTTGATTTCTACATGATACGCAGTTTAGGAGAATAAGGGGATTATAAAGACAGTAATTGGATTTCTGTATTCTGTTACAGATTTGCTGCTTCTGGTGATGTTCAGCGTCATATTATTATCCATTCTGGAGAAAAGCCTCATCTATGTGATATCTGTGGCAGAGGTATGTAAGAACCAAAGTTTCTGCCTCTGAGGTTTTTTGATTGAAATGTGAGGAGTCATTTTAATCTTGGTGTCTGTCACGTTTTTCTAGGATTCAGTAATTTCAGTAATTTAAAGGAGCACAAAAAGACCCATACAGCAGATAAAGTATTCACCTGTGATGAATGTGGGAAGTCATTCAACATGCAACGAAAATTAGTAAAGCACAGAATTAGGCACACTGGAGAGAGACCATACAGCTGTTCAGCATGTGGTAAGATTTACTGTGCATAGCTTGGTTGTGTCTTTGCTTTTTAAATGATAAGTAAAAGTTCCTATGTCAGCAGAATAACAGTTAACCAAAATGATTTTAAATTGAAATACCGTGTTGTGAAAGCTTTTCACAAACTATTATGTCTTACGTGCTTCATAGTCTTTTATTTGGTGTATTAAACTCCCTTAGCTGTTATAAGTAAGTTCAAAAGTGAATTTTAGTTGAAGAATAGAGAAAGGAAATAAGAGGAATCACCATTGGATGTATACAGGTTTGCTAGAGAAGTGCTGACACTAGCTGCTTCAAAAAGTGATTTCTTTTCAGTATAGTCCTTTCTGATGGAAAGCTAGGTTTGGCATCACTTGGCTATCAATGGATTTTTTGTTTTTTTTTTTCCCCCCCCCCGCCCCCGATTGAATACTGTTCGGATTTAACTGCATTCAAACACAAAGTTGATAATAACAACCTTTTGGTACTTTGCTTCAACCTCTGGAATAAAATCAAAACTTGATCAGTGCTTCATACCAGAGAATGCCCGTTTTCAAAATTTGCTAGGTAGGTCATACTTCCAGGTGGTCTGAAAATTGCTCTTTGATCAGTGATTCATCCTCGTATAACATAGTTCACAGAAATTGCATTGTCTGTCCTTATCTCATATGTTACTTAGCATCCTGCATACTACTTACTTCTCTGCCCTTAAGCGCTATTTTGGTATAATTTCATTCATGTTCTGAGGAATCAGCTTTGGCAGAGGGAAGCTCCGTATGATAATGTCCAACTGCAGTATGTTTTATTTATAATATCTTGAGGCACAAGAAAAGCTGAAATTATCAGGAGATCTTGCATCAGAGGGAGGAAATATAGATGTGCAGGATATGAAAGTATAAACAGAGAGTTGTGTTGCTGTCATTAAAATAGGCTTATTTTCATCTTGTCTTTTGATTATTTTTCATTTTAGCCAGGTCATTGTGTACTGGGAAGGCAAAAGTTGTGCAAAGAGGATCTGATCAATCATTAAGAAATCATTCACATTATGCAAAAAATCCACATGTATTATTCCAGTAATTTATAATCTTACTGTTACTGTTTAATGGTTTTTCTGAAGAGAAATCTGGGCAGCAGAATGAAAAGTATGATGACAAAAATTGACACTGCAGTTTTACTGGGCTTTCAGATAACACAGTTCATTTTAGTTGGTATCTGTCCTCACAATATAAAATCATCTTTAACCTAGGTAAAATGAGATAAAATCACAAATAGGTACCATCTTATTCCTACTGTCCTAAAGAATGTGAGGGGTCTGAATCATGTAGCAATTCTGGAAATTAATGCTCTCTTGTTCTGCTGCTTCTACACTTTGCCTTGGTTCAGCCTCAGACACTTTTTTCTTTGCAGTGTGGTAATTGAGCTTATTTGACCCTGTGGTTCTGAAAATAGGCAAACAGTTTAATATTTTATTGCATTCTAATATTTACAGCAATAAAAAATTACCAATTTGACACATTCTCTTTCTGGAATATAAAAAATAGACTGCTGTGTTACGTTAGCTCAAAGCTAACAAAAAAGCTAATTTTGTCAGCAATTTAAGAACAGTTCCTTGGTAACGAACAAACCATTACTTTCTGTGATGTAGTTCTCACTGGAAGAATATATTTAGAAGCTTATCAGCACACTGTTTTTCCAGACAGACGAATTAAATTGATTATTTTTAATTTTTTTTCCTCCACAAAGATTGATACAAACTGCGATTACTCACAGCTTTCAAATACTAATGGATATTCCCACCTTTGGAGACAGAAACTAAAGCACTGGGAGACACAAGTTAGAAAATCAGATCAAGAAGAAGTAACAAGTCATTGAATTGTAAAAATAGATGGAACTTGTTCAAACCTGTTATAGATAAACAGAGTACCACGACTGGGACATACCACACCTTATCACTTGATATTTTCTCTGATTAAAACATGTTTATGCACTTGTGTTAAGAACAAAATCTTAATATATCACTTCTGTCTTGTAGGAAAATGTTTTGCAGGCTCTGGTGACCTGCGTAGACATGTGAGGACTCATACAGGAGAAAAACCCTATACCTGTGAAACTTGTAACAAATGCTTCACTCGCTCTGCTGTTCTACGGCGGCACAAGAAAATGCATTGTAAAGCCACTGATGAAGGTCCAAACACACTAGATGAATTTACTCAAGGGATTGAAACTTCTGATCTTGACAAATCTCAGAGTTCTGACTCTTTTGGCCAAGAAATGTCTGTTACACTGTTACCAGTATCTGTTAAATTCCCCATTCGTCCAGCTGCAAATTCAAATGAATATGATAGTTCTGCGGATTCTTACTGTAAGCTGCGATCAATGATTCAACACCATGACTCAGCAAACCAACAGAAGCTGAATGTGGATTCTGCTAAACTCCCAAAAGCTCAGACACAACAAACTCCACCACCACCACCATATGCTTATGCAGATGTAGATGTATCTTCTGCAGAAGAACCCTTACAGTCTAATAATATTCCCATGATTCGTTCCCCTATGGTTAGCTTGGACAGTCATTGTAATGATCCACTGGGCAGTCGAACATCATCTGCTGCATACAAGAATAATGAAGGACCGTTTTTCTCCAGCATGACCCTCTGGGGTTTAGCTATGAAGACCTTGCAGAATGAAAGCGAATTGGAACAATGAGGGCTCAGGTGACTGTATCAAAGCGTCTTAGAGGCATTTCATGCTAAAGTGATTGCAATTGCACTCCAGCACAGAGAGATCAGAGCTAGTTTTTAAGCCAGCTAGCTTGGATACTGGTAGAAATCGAGATGCGCATGCCCAGAGCCTAGTGTAGGCTGCCTTTACACTGCTTCTCAGCAAAGCTCAGATCTAGTTTTGAGGACCTTTGTTGTTCTGTGACTGCACTGTGTAGCTCATGTGTTGCCAGGATTTACTAAAATTTACCATTTACTAAATTTACCATATAACTTGGTGTTCTTTACCTGATAAAGGAGGAAAGGATAGCCCGATGTTTAATATCATGATATGGGTGCAATTCAGGCATGGGTCATCAGAATTGTGTAAGGGTGTAGATACAAAAAGAGGAAAATATTTAACAAATCTCTAGTGAACCTGAGTTTCAGTAGTGGCTTTCTTACCAGTAGGATCATTGGTTTACCTGACTTGAGTATTGTGATACTAAATTTAAATGTTAAATACTGGAGAATATTTGTGATAGTGCAAAGTAACTGTATATCTAGAAACTTTATTTTTTTACAATAAAAGCTTTTTTTTTAGTATTTTATAAACTATTTTGCACAGCAGATTATTTGTACAATGAAGATCAAGATCAGGAAATGCAAATAAATGGAAGTTGTTTTACATTGTATCTTAATTGCTCAATGTGTTTCATCTTTTTATGAAAGATTGAGAGTAACATAATTCCATCTATTCCAGGTATCTTTGCAATGCTAATGGGGATACCAGCACAAGAAGAGCTGCACTATAAAATAGGTGCAATCAGTACACCAGTAGATTGTCTTTGCATTTCAGTGTAAAACATTGGCTAATTAATGCAGTGAATAGACGCTTACAGGATAGAAACTTTGCTTAGAGGCCCTTTTCTGCTTTGGTGCTTTGAATGGTTGTATTCATTTTCCGTATAGATCTGTTGCTGCATTGCAAATTGCGTGCTACAGTCACATGAGTTTTACTGGCCTTTTTCCAACCCATCAAAAAGTTTCAGCAGTGTGTTGTCAAGCTTTATGCTAAACCATTCCTTAGATATTGTAGTTGCTGAAAGGAAAATAGCCTTAACCTTTTTTCTGAAGTTCATTCGCAGGCTGGAGAGTCTGTTTGAAGTACATACTTATTACCAGTAAGGAATCTCAATGTTCACCACTAGCAAGACAGCTGTGAGTATCTCTAGTATTATATATTAAGACTGCAAGACTTCAGAGTTGCAGTTGCATGAAAAATAGTCCAACATTGATTTGGGACTACAAAATCACATGAAAACCCCAAACATCTGGTTATATAAAAATTTTGCTTGTGAAAAGTACAGTTTGTAGGTCAAGAAGTAGTTTTCAGTGTTTTGCAGCAGCTAACAAGATCTGGCATCACTGATGTTTTAAAAACACTGCAGTTCCTCTGCTGAAAAAAATGTGTTTGAGTAAAACTAATAGCTGGAACTGTCTAGTAATTTATATGTAATGTCACATTTACTGGTATTAGAAAATACATTGTCACTTGTATCCCACTGAAGCACAAAAATTCAAATTATTATAACTGGCTAGTACTTGGTAGAACAAGAATTGGTTTTGCTAGACCAGGAATGTAGACCACACGTGACTTACAGTCCACAGCTTGCATTCTGTGGAAGTCTAGAGCCTGGAAAATACAGTATTTTTCATTTCACTTTTTAAAGTGCTCACCACTTTTTTCCCCCCAGGAATTCAAAACTAACTGTTCAGTTTCTTACTGTGTTAACACCATCTATTACAATTTGTGGCTTTCCTTCCTTTTACTTAGGCCACCTCCCTGTTTTTAACTGCTTTCAACCCGAGTTGAAATGAGATAGTATTGCTGGCCAGAGCATAGCACTCCTTAAAACAAAAGGGGCAGAACATTACACTGTGTAAGTAAATCCTGAAAGATCCAAATTTCTCTCAATTGTCATTTAATGTTATGAAAAAACTTTTTTCACTACATTAACAGAGCAGTTAAAAAAATCCAGATGCACTGGAGAGCAAATTGGGAATTTTTTTCACCTTTCTTTTCTTGTACTGCACATACTCTAAGAAATTCTAAAACATTTATATTTTTCCAGCCAGTGAAGTCAAAACAAAGAAGCTTTTGCAGTGCTCAATTTTAAAAATAGCATGTAGGCTGGCAGAACACAGTCCACATAGGATTAAGCAGGGAGCACTTTGTATATTTGAACCCTTAGCTCTTCTCTCATTCATTTTCTTTTATATTATTTGCTGGTGAACACTGCGGATCTTTGTGGAAATCATCCATGTGCTATTCAACAATCCATATATTATGGTTCTGTCCCTGACCATGTGTGCTCACACTCTCGCTCACTCTGCTTTCCCTTCCTCTAGTGCTTAGGGCAAAATGTGGGTATCTGCCAGTCACTAGCTCTGTAGCTTTCCCCTTGTCAGAAACTATTTTTAGATTTACTTATCTCAAGACAAAATAGAAATTTGAGTCTGTTCCCACGAGGATTCGGCTGCTTGGAAAGGACAAATCTGTAATTTGTGAACCTTCTAGCTTTTTAGTTGCCTCTGGTTCTGCAACGGTTTTGCTTTTTCTATTGTATTTCAGTAGACTCAGTACAGGATAGGTTTAAAACAGACCATGTTGCAACCTTTGTGCTCTTCTAACAGAGCATGGGAAGGGTGTACACTTTGTTTTGGAGGAACGTGTTATTGCTGAAGACTGCCTTAAAGTGAAAATGGCATCTTGAGATGTTTGTAAGCATATAGATTAGATTGCTAGGTATCAAGCGCTTTGTGCCAAGAGGACAGTCGCGTTGCACAAAGGATAATTTCTCTTGGCAGTGTTTCTTTCTGCGAGAGTGTTTCACACCAAAACATGAAGGTTCTCAAACCTGCTCCCAGATCATGAATACTGTTTGCAGTTTGGGGAGTTAGATAAAATACCATGTTGTAATGTGGCGTCTTTGAGAAGGAAGTAGAGAAAACACTGGTAGGAGAAAGCAGCCCATCTGAGTTTGCACAGCTGGAACCAGAAAAAGCAAGAGTTGCAGCAGTGGGCAGGAGCACTAAGAACTGTTACTTCTAGCTGGCTTGAAGGAAGAACTGAGCAAGAGAGAAAATTCAAAAGATTAGTAGATAGATGGAGTCAGATGGAAGAGAATGAATTTTTATATATGGAATAAGAAGTTTTGGATTAAAAAGTCCCATCCCTGCAGCCACTTTGCAGTGAGAATATCACTGCCTGACTGCAAGAAGATGTATTCTGCTTTTGTGTTTCCAAAATCAAATCTAGTATGTCATGTCAATTTACTATTGTCTAGCACTTTTCTCAGTGAGCCGTCTGTAGAAAATTACCTTGAAAGAGGGTCTTTTTCTGTATCCTAAGAAGTTCCTGTGTCAACCTGTAGGTCCATAATGAAGAGGAGTGGGAATAGTAAACGTGGGCTGGTAGTCCTAATGCTGCCATAAAGCTGGCACAGTTGGAAAACAGCAGCTACCCCGTGACTTTGAAGAACAGGTGGAAACCGTGACATAGTTGTTGAGCCAATAGTATTTCACAAGCAAGCAGACGCCCAGCCATAGCTATTGCTCATAAATACCCGTAGCCAGCGTGCTGAGGGATATGAATAAGCATCAGTCAGTTGGCTAGTAGCAGACACTGCTGAAGTGCCACTATAATCGATGTAAATGGCACGCTATTTAAAAAGAAAAACGTTAACCAACCTGGCACAGTAAAATCGAAGGACTGCTAATTGTAATTTATTAGAATAGCTATCCTGCAGTTCAGAGCTGCTGTTCAGCTCATCTTGCAAACCTGAATCACTTTTGTTTCCAGAAGATGCAGGTAATTGCTCAGGGCTTAGTTTGGGTTTGTTCAGTGCAGAGATCTCTCTGTCATTTGACTCCTGCACAGTATAAAAACCCTAAATGATAGTAGTGTTTAAACTTTTGAAGGCATTACTGTAGTTTTTGGATAATTTAAGTGCATTAGACCTATACAAAATTTAACCTGCAATTTTTATGTGGGTATGTTTTCTATGTGTACATAGGAAAATGATACATCATATAGTTAAGTCTAAGTTCAAGTAACTCCCCCTCCAAAAATAAATCCTCTGCTTATCTTGAGACTTACAAACTAGTTTAGTTACAACTGAAAATGAAAAATTGTTTAAGGAAGGAGAACTTCACTAGGAAGGACTTATTGCTTGTTTATTACCTGTTGCCATTGAGCACATACGGTGTTTTTGTGGTCTGAGACTTTATCTGCATTCTCATACTCTTTTTTTTTTTTTTTTTTTTAAACCTGGCCTACTAGTTTCTTGAATTCAGGGATTGGGCTTTAGAGCAGAGCACTTGTGCTTTGTTTCCATGGCTTCTTCAGCAAGTCCAAATAGGCTTAAACTCCTGTTGATCATTTTATAGGGAAGTAATTGCTACACATGAAGTCTTCCCAAAACATCTAAGTGGCATATACAAGAGCAAGCCAAATTTAAGACAAAATCAGTGTGAAGCAAGTGGAACTGGCCCCATGGGCCATTTGCTTCTGGAATCCACTTTTTTCTTTCCTTTCTTTGTCTTCCCCACCGTGGGTAGCTCCATTCATACGTGGACAGCTGCATTCAATTCTTGCTGCTCACTTCATGCCACTTACCTCATAATCCAGACCAGAGGTTAACGTATTCAAGCTCAGTGAGGAAAAGTGTAGAGGCATATAGGTAAACAGAGTCCCACATAATTGTAAAACTCTATAAAAATCTCCGGTTTCTATGTTCTGGGGGGTGTGCTGGGATTTTGGATATTTAGCCTTCTTGCTAAAGAACTTGTTTCAGCAGTGATATGTAAAACAAAAACAACAAGAAATGTTGATGGACCTGCTTGTACAGAAGACTTAATAGAAAGCAAGCAAAAGTGAGCTTTACAGTCAGATTTGAAGGAGCAAAATGTGATAGCTTGGGAAATGTGTTCTAGTGAACAACTGAAGGGCCCTAGATGCAGCTATTTTGTAATTCAGTATGCTAATGACTTCAAAGTGACCTGTGCTCCACTCTGCTGCAAATAGATTTCTTTGTATTGGTACACACAGGCTTGTGCTTTCTGGTCCATAGCCTTATTCATTAATCCTTACTGACATCTATTATTGAATTTGCCTTCTCTAAACAGTTGGTTTCTATCTCTGTTATTAAATCTCCATCCTAGCAAATAGATAAAAATTACCTTTAAAACACAGCCTAGTGAAGACACGAGCTAGTGACTCAGACATTCTTTTTCCTAAAGACAGTACCCCTACTGTTTAAATATGATTTATTTTTTTTTGTAGTTGATATTCACATGTGTGTTTGCATCTGACAACAGTTTTGTTCTCTTGGTGAGGGAATTTTTCCTGGAAGGTTACAAAAGCCCATTAATAGACCCTCACAATGGAGTGCTGAGGAGCGTGCATGCATGAACTACAAGTCTGCCAGCTTTTTGTGAGGCTCTGCAGGGGGCACTACACGGAAATAAAGCCTTTCAGGCCCTTTTAATGTAGTTCTGACCTTCTACTCTATATTAAACAGATGACTGGAACCAGAAAGATAGGTCATTGTGATTGCGGTTAATATTTGTAAGGACCAAAGCAGCTCTCAGCCTTTGAGGTAGAAGGGAATCATCTTAAGTGTGAAAATGTATCATCGCAAGAATGGGGAGGATCAAAGGAAGGCCAGCTGGTGCTCGGACATCTTTTCATAACCTTTATTACAATGCTAGAATACACTAACCTCAATGGGAAGTCCATTCAATTCGTGTATTTCAAATAGATAATCTGTATTCTGGTGAAACAAAGCAACCTAAAAAAGCCCCTTCTAAAAAGGGGGTGGTCGACACAAATTTGCCTATGATTTAATCATACTGGTTTTCTAAAATCAGCTTAGCTTTTTCAATGCAAATATATGAATGTATGACATGCTTATTTTAGAAGTGGCTGAAAATGTGTAAATTTAGGTACAGAGAGTTCTAGCTGATTTTACTGTGTTTTACTTCCACTTCTGAATAAAGGCCCTCCACATTTTGCCATGCACAAAATGTGAGGCACAATATTTCAGGGAAAAACTATACAGAGCATTAAGTCGTCCAGGAGGTATTTATATGTGGAGGCATGAAAAGGCCAAGATTAAAGCTACTAGTTTTGACAAACAGCGAAACTTAAGCTTGGGCTTCCAGGGAACATCCTACCACTGTAAGTATATATGAAATTAGCAATATCAAAGCAGAAAATGAATGAAGATTGCTGTTTAGAGGTAGGCTGTTACAGTAAAGTCCTGTGTCCGCAGGTTGAGGGTTGTGCTCCCAGATCTGTGCTAAATGGGTAGGGAAAAGCAGTGGGACTGTAGGCATAGACCAGAGGTGAGTACTTCTGCTGTGATATTTTTTTAGATAGGCAATACTGGGAATCACTTGAACATCAAAGTTCAAACTCAAGTGTCAAATGGTTTAGTTATTACTTTCAGATTGGGATTTCAATCAATCACTTTCTGAATTTGTTCCATGGATTCAGAATGGGGAAAGTATCCCTTCTACTCATTGAGTCGGGACTTACTTCCAACCAACTTTATTAAACGTTTTGGCTGAAGATTGACACCTATTTAAGAATTGCATTATTTATGGAGTTAGGCCTTGACAGGAAATTCAGCAGTTAGTCTTTTCATACTGCAAAACACCAAATGGGCAACCGACTATTGCCTTTTCTTACCCAGAAAGCGACGGCAGACAGTCAGCGCGTCAGCTGAGTAATGACTGCAGCCTGTGAAACAGGTCTGAGGGGCGCTGAAGTTCTGACAGCTTCAGGAGGTGCAACAACTTTGTTTCAATTCAAAAGTCATTAAAATCATTCCTAAGTTCTAAAGCTCAGAAGAAAAGGTATTTAATTTCTTTTTCTCCAAGTAATTTGCATGTCAAATCTCTCTCCCTCTCTTTGCTGCCGGTGATGTCTCTCTCAGCAGCTGTCTAGTCATGAATCACTCCTGTCATCTGAAGCATATTTTTAACACTTCTGGACGTGCTCTAAAAGCAAATGCTGTTAAGCAAACAATTTGCACTGTTTTTCCATACACCCTCTTCACTTCCCAAAACCTTTCATAATCATGATTTTAAAAGCTGGGTCACAGGGGAATCAGGTACTGGAAAATACAACCTTTTGTATTTGTGAGAGTATCATAACGTTACATCAAGTTCTTATGTAATGCAGATCTTCTGTCTGACTTGCAGAAGACTTGAAGGTGCCTGAAGCCTGAGAATTTCACTTCATTAAGATTCATATGAATGTTGCCTTTGGTTTCACTCATTGTAGTCTGCACCCTCTCAAGCTCAAACTTCAGTTTGAGTTTAGGAATTGAGCATACAAAAAGAAAATCACTGTCAAAGCTTAGCTCAGCTGCTGTTACGGTAAAGTAGATTAGATTATGCCATGTTTGCTTCAGAGTGGTTATTTTACAGCCTGAAATGGAAAACATAATCATGGAGCCTGATAAATTATTTGTCCTGTAATCATGAGTTTCAGAGCTACCAGAAAAAGGATAATGACCAAAAAGGTTTCGATCTTAAAAGCTTTTCTGCTTTTCTCATCTCTTCTTTGGCAGAAGGATGACTGCTGGGGCCCTAGGGACCCAAGGATCTTTGCCAGGTGCCTGGAAGGCCTTTGGAATCATCCAGTAACAAGTCAAATAGGAAGAAAAGTGTATTTTGTTCTTCTCCCATTGGCTAGTAAGTGACTCTTCTGTCAATTAAAATATTTGTCAGGAATACAAGTTGTTGAGCTCTGGATCCAAATGATTACACTGGCGTATGGGGAAAACAGGAATCCTGATTGTGCCCAGCTGGGAAGAACTTTCTCTTTCCAACTGTGGCTTTTAAATACCTAGGACCGAGTTAGTTTTGATTTTTCCAAAGCCTAGAAGCGATAACCCTAAAGTATGCTTTTGGCTGAAGTCCTGATGCAAGCGTTCCACCAACAGTATTTATAAGCCACGCACTTGCACTTTGTGTTTGCAGTTTACGTCCCTCTGTATTTTTTAAGTGCTTAGAAGAACCCTATAGTGAGACAAAATACTAAATAATAATCTAAGTCTAGGACATAACTGTGTAATGTATTTCTGATAAGGAATGCTCTCATTTGTGCCCTTGCAATATTGCAAGATTTGTGCCCTTTAGTATTGCAAGAAAAGCCTGACATATTGTGAGTGCCTAGAAATCAGAAAATGAAAATAATTTCAAAGTATTTATGGCCGTTATTTGTAAGTCACATTTCTGATGCTTTAGGATATACCCACATGGTTTTTGAATGTGTGGTTTGTATCAAGTAATAGGTTCCTTCATCTCTCCCATGCATTTAGGTTAAGTGATTTATTTTCTCCTGGGCCAAACGTCTCCCTGGTGCATCCTCGGTAGGAGGTTGGATTCGGAGTAATGGGCGAGTAAAGAGTTTGTCCGCCGGGTGGCAGTGAAAGCTCAAGTTACGGAAGGGATGGATGGTCCCAGGCCTTGAACTGCTCCGCTGCGACTCCTCCAGCCTCGGTGCCTTCCTCCTGCACGTCCCAGGTCATCAGGCTGTGGCTTTACCCACAGTGATAAACCTTGTTCCTCTATGTCAGGAAGCAATAATGTGTTAGCTCGTTTGCTATCTACGTCTTTAACAAACTGTAAGGAAATAACTTCTTACCCTAGGCGTACCTTCCGTGCAGAGCTGGAGGTAGCATTGCCAACAGCCAGAATATGCCTGTGCTTCAGTCTTGCAGATATTGTCATGTGATATAAATATAATTAGTTTTATAGTGTGCTTTATCACTGTGTGTTTTGTGAACATGTGCTCCTATCTAATGCCCTAATACTTTAAAACTGTTCCTCTTGCTGCAGGTGGTTGCACAAAGTGAGCCAGCTCCATTATGCTCATGCAGTGGTCCCTTGGTAAATGCTCTGACCCCATGGCAGAGCTCTGTGGGCTCTGGGGACCTCTTACCGTTTCCTGATACTATTTTCTAAATAAACCCTCAATCACTTCTGTCACTTAACCTGAAAGGATCCTCAGCACACTAAGTACTTTTAACACAGCTCTATTTTGAACTTACCTATTGCCGTTCTTTGATGGTATGATGCCCACCTGCCAAGCTACCTACTACCTTAGGAAGTCATTCCCCACTAATTCTCCCTGCAGAACAAATGTCTTGGATTCTGCTTCTGGCAAGGATCTGAAAGTATTGCACAGCTGCATGTATTCAAACTGAAAGGGCAGGGATCAGAGAAAACAGTCAAAGCATAAACAGTGAGAAGTTGTCTGTGTTCAGAATAAATAAAGTATGAGTGTTTGGGAATTGCAAGATGGAAATTTCTTAGCTGTACCTTCCCCAGAATTGGAGGAGAATAGGTCAAAAATCAAGAAAAAAGAATCTGAAAGTGGTTCCTTTAAGATGAAGAAATAATTTCTTTAAAAAGTGTACAAAACCTAAAATCTAATAGTAAAGTGAAAAGTACGGATTTTGGTCCTTACATTTAATTTCCAAGGATGGAAATTGATGTAAGGATATCAAGGATGGCTTGATACGGAGTTGCAATGTTTGGCTTTGTGATTTTTGCTGTACAGGTTAGTACTAGATACAGATCTAACACTACTGTAGGTTTTAAACCTGCTTACAGATCTGGCAGCGATAAAGGTATCCATAAAGTGTTATGAGTCAAATAGCATGACTTTGTCAGTACTTTACAACCCAACTACATTTCATTGCTTTACCATTTGTGGTAAGGGCTGTTATCACTATAACTGGTATTGCCGTGGTGGGACTACCTGTGCCACTGCCAGAAAAACAGCTGATTGCTTGAACTGAAACAGGATGTGCACCCCCCTCTTGCTACAGCCGGGATTTTGCTGCTGTAGCATTTTCAGCTCTGTTCAGTAGTATTTTTCTAAGTGAATCTTAACTAAATGTGAATGTGTGTGTTTGCGTGTTAGTTACTCTTTGAAAGCATATTGCTTTCTGCGTTTCCTGAGTGCACAGCAGCTGATTGTCGTGGTTTAACCCGGCTGGCAACTAAGCACCACGCAGCCGCTCGCTCACTCCCCCCCCCTCCCTCAGTGGGATGGGGAAGAGAACCAGAGAAAAGAAAAAAAAGTAAGACCCGTGGGTTGAGATAGAGACAGTTTAATAAAAGAGAAGAATAACAATAATAATAATAATAATAATAATAATAATAATAATGGTAAGAAAATATACAGAATATATAAAACAAGTGAGACCCGTGGGTTGAGATAGAGACAGTTTAATAAAAGAGAAGAATAACAATAATAATAATAATAATAATAATAATGGTAAGAAAATATACAGAATATATAAAACAAGTGATGCACAATGCAATTGCTCACCACCCGCTGACCGATGCCCAGCCCGTCCCGAGCAGCGATCACTCCTCCCGGGCTGCGATCACACAGCCCGAGCTGCGACCACTCTGCCCGCGACTGACCGATCCACCCGACCGACTAACCCCCCCGAGCATGACATTATATGGTATGGAATAGCTCTTTGGACAGTTTGGGTCCTAGCTGTGCTGTACTCCCAGCTTGTTATGCACCTGGCCGAGCAGGAGAAGCTCAAAAAGTCCTTGAGCAGTCTGAGCACTGCTTGGCAACAACTAAAAACATCAGCGTGTTATCAACATTCTTCTAGCACTGAATCCAAAGCACAGCACTATGCTAGCTTCTGTGAAGAAAATTAACTCTATCCCAGCCGAAACCAGGACACTGATAACCACAAGTACTATGCTTGTTTATCCTAAGTATTTCAAGTATTCAGCTCTACCAGAACTGTCAGTTGCTCTACTAATAGGCAGTTTTGTAATAGAGATCTGTTAAAATACTGTTCCCCCGAAACATTCTAAAACAACTTGAATAAATTATTTTGTAGAAAACAATTACTTTCCAAATATTTTTAATATTTTGGTACTAGTAGCGTCTTGGTTACTGGCTTTTTTTAAAGTAATCTAAATGAGTTATGTACATTGGACAAGGGTGTTAAGGATATTCAGGCTCTTTGTTAGATTTGTAAAAGCACTTAGGTGTCTCAAAAAGACACCCTCCTGTACCAAAATATTAAAAATATCCCCATACACATATGTAAAAATGTCTTTAAAAGTCAGCCTTCAGTTTCTAGCACAGCTGGACATTGGTGTTCTTTAGAGTTTGTGTATACAATGTATGTTGGGTTGGTTACATTACTGAAGGAACATGTGAACCATATTTGCTATCCATTTGTAGTCAATATCATTATTTATGCTTGTATATGTGTAATTTTTCCCAAATGAGAGGAAGAGGAAGCTTGACCAGGATGAGATTTCTTTATACAAATGGAACTGCCATTGTACTATGGTGTTCTGTGGGCACGATGATACCGGTTTTTAAAAAAAATCATGTCCCAAACTGACATTATTGTAGCTTGAGCAAAAATAATGTTTTGAACAGGCTTAAACTTTCTCTGAAATTCCATAAGTTAATATGCTGCCCCTCTAGAAAAATGTCTTGAATAAGAAAGTAATTAAAAACCTCTACAAATTAAGATCACAACTTTTCCCCAAAAGCAGATATTAGAGACTTAGACTTACTGAAGCTCAATATGATCTAGTTTAAGAAAAAGTGTTTATACAGATAAAAGTTAGTCCCCTGCAGTGGGGAGAAGGCAACCAGTACCTGCTGCTGCTACTTCTAGGATGTTTTACAGTATCCGTAGTCACACAGTAGGACTAGATTGAGAGAACAGATAGGATAGCTCTTGAATGGCTGACGTCCTCCTTTAGTAGTAGTGATAGATACTTCCTTGTCTTTGCCGAATGTTTCCTTACGCAGCACTCCTTTTTGGCTTTCTGGTAGTCGACATCTATGTACGATAATTGGAGATAGATGAAAACAAGAGCAGGCTACTGGGAAACAACAAAAATATCCATCTGCTCCTCTCTGTGTCCAGTGAGCTGTTGCTTTATGATCTTATGACTTTTATGATCTTATGACTATCTGCAAATTCTTTTTTTGTTAAGAGCCGGTTGGATTTAGTTCAGCTGAGCAAAATGCAGTTGCGCAGTTGAGAAGGTATTAAAATACACCACTTTTGACTTCTTTGTAGGGATTATAACCTGGAGATTGTCTCTAAACTACTACTGTGAGTTAGCTTGGCCATCCCAATGCTCTTGAAAAATCGTCTTTTTCTGTCTCTTAGGCCTCAGGTCTGATTTGCTTTTCTTTTGGAATTCAGCTTTGTCTATAATGGGAAATGGAGCAGGGAATTGTTAGTTCATCTTTGTCCAGTGCTTTGAAGATGTAACATATTTTTGGAAGCTGCTTTTGGTACAGTTGCGCATATTCTCCTCAGGCAAAGGAATCTAACATTTGCTTTCCACAGCCTGCCCTTAGCCGAGAATTCAAGGAGCTCTCTCTCCCCTTCTGTTCCAAGTGGATGTCTTTACTGACAGTTCTGACTGAAGACACTGGCTGAAGACACTGATTCAAGAACCCGATTTATGGAGAGTCCTGAATGTGTTTGGCAGATTTCCTCAGCAGCTGTACTTTAACGCTCAGTGGGAACCCTATCTTTCTGGAATTGTTCCTCACTTGTCATTTTTATTTTCTATTTTTCACTGCATTTTCATTTTGACTAATTCTTTTTCAGATGTGCACCATGTTTAGAGATTTGATTGATTTAAAATTCATAAGTACTGGGTTTAGATTTCTTAGCATGTAGGGTGCTTAATGCCCTCAGTTGCAGTTTCCTAAAGTAACATAAGTAATTCAAATATAGCGGTGACAATGCTGCATGTTTTACAGAACACAAATAGGTTTTTTTATGTTCTCAAATCTCTTGCTGTGAAGTACCAGGAATCCTGTGCTAGTCAACATCTGTGCTGTCTGGATGTAGCTACTCTTGGTTTTCATTTTTTCAGCTAGTAGAGCAGGAATTATTCCTGTGGCAACCTGACCCTGCAGGGTTAATACTATTTCTTTGAAGTTACTACTGATACTGCTTGCTACATCTTTTTGTCATCGTTTTTCAAAGTATCTTCTCTTGCATGGGTTGTCAGTTTAAAGGAATGCAAAATGAGTTACCAGGATAGGAAAAACTCTCCTGTTTTAAAGCCATGATAAAGCTCTAATCTTACAAATGAGTGCGAGATACAGTGCACATAAGCTATGAATGAGGTTTTGCTTTTACTGTTCTTAATAATAGGCAGGACTTGTGTGTGTAAAACCCTTTCCATCCAGAATATAAAACTAATAATATTACATCTTAATAGCAATACATTTTTAAGTCAAGAGTACCCTTCTGATGTTAGTTAATTAGTTACACAGTTACTCTGTTTTGCATGGGAATGGTTCAAAGCTGCACCAGGGAAGGTTCAGACTGGACGTGAGGAAGCATTTCTATACCGATAGGGTGGTCAAACCCTGGAACAGGCTTCCTAGAGAGGTGGTCGATGCCCCAAGTTTGTCAGTGTTTAATTACATGCTTTAGCTTTGGTCAGCCCTGAAGTGGTAAGGCAGTTGGGCTGGATGGTTGTTCTAGGTCCCTTCCATCTGAAATACTCTATTCCCCTTCCCTTCATTGCCTTGCTCCACCCACCCTCAAAAATAGGAATCTAATAGTAAGCACAGAACCCTGCTGTTTAGTAACACCTCTGTTTGCAGTTCTGTTTTATCAGAAAAAAATACTTACAGTGGAGAGCTGCTGCAGTTTAGGCACCTAATTCTAATAATTCTTTACTTCCTAAAAGGAATAATTCATCCTTTCAGTAAAGGTAGCTGGCTCATTCATGAGTTGCTTTGCAGGCTCCCTCTTATTTTTCACTTGTTAGTCATCTGGAGTGAGCAGATGTTTTGTACATCCCCCCCTCTTTATCTTTCAACATTTTGATATCTTTGTAAATAAGAGGCATATTTAGGAGCCACAAAACAACACATATGAAAACTGCCATAGTTAATACATGAAACCCCTACAGATTGAGGCTTCTCTGTCACTTGGCTGTTTGGGAAAACTTTTCCTATTATGCTGCATCCCTTTATATTCATTTCAGCTTTTCTTCTCATTATGTATTTAAATATCGATCAACTTTTTAAAGTGCTGACCTAAATTATCAAAAGTGGTCATTAATTTCCTATGCCTCAGATTTTAAGTGCTCAAATTAAGAGTAGATCTTGACTAGCTGGCTCCCTTCCCTTTGCTTGCTTGAAGCCTTTTAATTTCCCTGCTAAAGAAGGAGATACCCCAAAAGCACTTGGTGCTTTTGGCAATTTCAGTCAGTGGATATTGAAGTGAAAGTCAAATCTTCTTATCAAAAAATTCTATCACAAGTACAAATTGAATAAAAAAGCACAGACACAAATATACAGAGCTTTGAATTTACATGTACATTAGAAAATGCCTGCTTTTTTTTGGTTTTTTTCCCTCTGGACAAGTTGTATTTGCAAACTGAAATACAGCAAGATCAATGCCACATGCCAAAACTTAAATGGCAGCTTTTGAAAAATTGCCCCGTTAACCTGATGAGTTTCTAATTACAGTAAGATGTAAAAGCTTTTTTTCCCCATGGTATGCAGGATTATGTCCTAACAGTTTTTTAAAGCTACCCTGCTGTTAAAATAATTTAGCTGCAGTGTTTGAGTATAATTTGTCCTATATTTCTTTTGCTTTCTCTGAGGAGTTACGTAACTTTTTCATTTCTAATGAGTTTTCCTAAATATAAATTGTCATGTTATTTTATGCACCTCCTTTGGCACCAAACCAATTAATGTGAAGTGGTTCAAGGCCAAAGAGAAGTCTAGGATCCCATGCTAGCATTCCTTGTGAAAGGTTTGTTTATGCACTTTTTGTTTTAAATAAATGGCTCAGCGGTTAAGTCAATCTTCTGTTGAAATTGATCTTATCTTTTAAATTCATGTAATATTCCAAATTAATAGAGGATCGTTTGGATAGCCGCATGACCTTGTGTTACTTAGATGCTGTTTAAAATCCATTTGTATAATAGCCAAAACATTATTGTGCTTTCCTGAATCAGATAACTTTAGCCATTTAAATGACTTTAAATCATAAGCAGGATTAACCTGGGAAGAGATCAGTAAAAGATCAACCTCGCTTTACCCCTAAAGCAGTGCTTCCTTGCCTTTAAGTATATCCCATCGCTGCTGTCTCCTCAAATCCCTCTGCCAGAGCTCTGCCTCCTCGCAGTCAGGAGTCACCTCTCCGCCCCAACTTAGCAAAGCGGTGGGTCTGGTAGCTGGGAATAGCAAGAGGCCTGGAGAACAACTCGTCTGGCAGTACTGCCTCTCCCTGGCTCCCCCAGACCCAGAGCACTCATCTCCCCTGCTCTATTTTGGCACCTTCTCTTCACTAAGAGATGCATCTGCAGGTCTGCAGAGGGTGTCAGGCGGTACGGGATGTAACCCGCCCTGCAGCACCGTTTCTCCCTCCTGCTGCGTCTGCAAGCTCAGGATACTGACTCCCAGAGCAATCCTGCGGGCTTTTACTGCGCTGTATTTCAGGTGGGTACGTCACTGATGTTTGCTTCACCATTTGAGAAATGCTGCTCTTGAGAATCTGAGTGCTTAGAACTTCCTCTGTCTCAGTGTTATTCCAACGCGTGGACTATTTTCCTTCTGAACAATCTTTACATGTCTACATATGAATTCAGGATGATTAATATTAGGAAGCCAGGCTTGAAGAACTGTTTGATGTTTTAAAGAATTTCCCAGCTTTGCAGTGACCATTTCTCAATTTTCCCTGAAGAATTACTCAATCTCCTCCTTCTCAGTGACTTTGGAAGTAACAGATACACATTCTTCAATATCAATACCTTTATTTCCATTCGGCAGTTCTGCAAATAACTGAAAATCACAATTTTTTTCATATTGCTGTTTTCTGTCAGCAACAAGGTATAATTTTTGTTCATGCACAGGTTCACTGAACATTTATCCATTACCCATCTCAGCATGAATGTAACAATTCTAGAGTTGTTCACACATAAGCCTATCACATACACAAATCAGAGAATAAAATTCTAAAGAGGAAGTTCACTTTTAGCTTCATTATTGCTGTCCTGGTGTGGATTTCCTGGGCAGAGCACAGGACTAAAGGGGCCATGTAAACCTTAGCACTGCCTGGTGAGGTGAACTCCTGGTTGTCTCACGTGCTAGGAGCTATGCAGATGGCTCTACCTGTCTGGCTTTGCCATGCACTTCTTGCATCTCCTTAGCTACATCACTTAATCTGTGTTTCCCTGTTGCTGACTAAGAATTTAACATAATTTCTGAAGATTATTGGCTTGTTACAACGGACTAGTGGTTTGTGAGCATTTACATGGGAATGCTCTTCTTCCTTTGGTATTTGTAAGTAACCTCAGATACGGAAGGGATGGACCACTTGATGCTTTAGGGTAGATAAACTGCTGGGACACCTGACAAACAACAGCAGGTAGTGCTTCTTGACTTCAGCGGAGTTTGTCCCTTTCCATGAATGCTTACGTTGCACAAGCAGTTGCTGCATTGCACTGCATCAGCACTGTTCCTAGTCCTGATTTGGAAACCTCCACTGTTAACTTGACAAAGCGTGACACGTGCTATGCTGAAGTGTTTTCAGCTGCACTAACACAACAAATTGGCTCCAGAAGAGCCATTTCAGTTGATTGTGTCAACAAACTACAACCCACAAAGAAAAAGACACTTGGCCAACCTGAATAAAGCATCATCAAATCACAAATAATAGGTTAATGGTCACAAATTTTGTCCTTGTTTTTAGAAAAAAGCATTTTGTGCGAAACCCACCTGTAATTGCTGGAGCTTTTGCCTGTGATGAATCAGTAAGTCCTGCCCTATGGCACTTACCCATTTACAGTATTTCCTTCATTTCTGTATGTATGGCTTTGTTCTTCATACTTCTACTACAAAATGAGGCCTTGGTGTGTGTTCTCAGTTGAGGTCAAAACGCAGGCTGTCCCATGCAGTTGGTCTTTCTCCAGCTTTTGTGAGACATAGGCCTACCGTTAGTTAAGGAAGACTTCTGTATCATTTCCTGGACCAAGTGCCAGCAGACACAAGCTTGGCATTACTTCCTCTTTTTTTTTCTCCATGAGTTAGTTCATTAGGAAGAACTACATCTGCTTGATGGCAGTGCAAATTTTCCGCTTTCACAGTTAGGCTGATGGTACGCAGAGTGAATTCTAACCTCACTGAGACCATTAAGGTTTCAGAGTAAGTAAATCAGGGTACAATCTGACTTAATGAGACTAGTCGCTAGGTCATCAATTCTGTGCGCTGGATGCTTATTCTGTTGCCTACATACCAGTCAAAACCCACAAGGAGCTATCGTGTTTCCTCAGAGATCGCTAACGTTAGATAAAGACTGCTGGCCATGACACTTAAGTGCCTCAGCAAGGATGTGCATTATTTGTTAAGCACCTGGAACTTGCCAAGTTACTCTGTAGAAGGTACGGAGGAGGACAGTCCTTTCCCAAAATTTACAACCCCCTGAATAGCCATAGCGAAATGTCCTACAGCAGGAGCCCTGGAGGAAAAAGAGGTGTGCTAGCTTTGAAGACACATTTCTCTTCAAATTCTCTTTATATTAACATATACCTTTTTGCATCCTTAAGGCAGCACCTTCTGACCAGGGAAGCACACCAGTTTTCTTAGTAAGTTAACTTCATTCTTTCTTTTAAAATCATCAGTAGCAAACTATAGTTGGTTATTTGATACCAGAAATGTAATTCTCTTAGCTGCTCATTTCACATGCCGGGCAAATAAAGACACTTATTAGCCACAGGTGTTTATGTGTGTGTATGTATATGCACATGCACACACAAACACGTATCATTTTTTCTGTTCCATCACAGTATATGGGGTGAAATGCACTTAAAATGAAGTAACAGTAAGCCAAATATTTGTAGTAGTACTGAATGGCAACAGTGCAGTGTCTAGTTGCTTAACAAAAATGCTACGTAAGGATTTTTCTGTAAAACTAGAGGCCTGGGTAAGACTGTGCCTAGTTAACAAGGTCCATAAAAGGCAGATTACCGTTAAAGAAATGCACACTGCCAAAGAGAAGAGTAACTTATACGGTAGTTAGGCTATCCAAAATTCTCCTTTCTTCTACAAGGGACACTGAAACAGAGTACCCCTGCAGATATGCTCAAATAACTGTAAAAAAAGCCTCACCAGTCAACTGGGGAATTTAAATCCCTCCATCTTAATCCGATACTGATAGATCCTCAGGCACACACTTAATACACAACTGTTGCTGTTGACCATCTCCAGCCAACAGAAGGGCTCAAATATAAAATCATGTAAGCTGGAAATGAAAGGACCTGGTCACTCAGTTTGTTAAGCCATTTGTCATGTTATTCATGGCTCCCTATAGTATACTGTCAAATACACTTCTGATCATCACTTGGACTTTTGATGGCATTTGGATTCTGAATGACTTTGGCTTCACGCACAAGTGAATGGATTACACTCATCCGTCCGTGGGTTATTCATCTGCTCTGTTCTAGAGCACTTGTAACACATGGGTATCGCCAAAATTAAATAAAGTGCTTTTCGGTTTTTTTGAGAAACCCCTTCATTTCCACTTACAGGTGCAATTTTCTATATAAAATGAATATTTTTCCTACTGAACCCACCCAGGTATGATTTATGACACGTTACTCAAGTAAGACAAGCTTATTTTACACTTTATTTACTCAGAACACCGATGGGAGAAATAAAGGAGACAGACAAGATGATCCATAGTCAAAGACACGACTTGCTTTATGCCGCAGCCAAGAAGGGAATCTGGGCCTCTTGCATGACAGACCATTGACCTCGGAAAAAGAGAGATGGGATGCATTTTGAATTGGACGACTGGACCAAGCCATGTAAGAAATCAGTATGTACTGCGAGCTAATGACTGAATGCCAGCCATATCTGCCAGACACAGGGGCCGAGACGCTCTGGACACATAAGGCTGCAAACATAAAGGCATCGAGAGGTATATAAATGCTGCTGCCCTTGTAATGCTCAGAGGTAAATTCACTGTTTCAGGGTCCTCCTCTTCTCTGTTTGGTATGATCAACAACAACAACAAAATCAGAACTGCCTGCTCAGTAACTGCGAGGCACAACAATCAATTTCTACCTTGAAAATGGTTTGTGTTGGTTTGGGAGCGTTCTGTTCTATATTTGAAGTAAGCTATTCCACTGAGAATGTTTTAAAAGTAAGTATTAGCCCAGTGATTGTTCTCATCTTCCAGTTTGTTGATTTGGCTGCTGCAAAGCCAGCAGTTTAACTGATTAAGTCGTACTTCCCAGAACTGCACTGACGACACTAGCATTATCAATGATGTTTGTGACAACAAACCAAAGCCAATCAAGGCAAATCCATTGTTCTATGCCCTCTGAGAAAGAAAGGAGGAAAAAAAAAATCAATTATTTGCCAAAGAGGAAAAAAAGAGATGACAGGAACCAGGGCACCTTTCTTTAAGAGACCAACAAAAAAAAATCCTATTATAATTTTAAACTGTGAGATTGAGATTTATTTTTATAGCAATAGGATGTTAAACAGTCTTGAATACATTTTTTTTCATTAATTCTGGACCAGATTCGCTGAGATTCTCCTATTTGAAGTGAGTGAAATCATGACTCCGGTGAGGTCAACAGGACTTTCTCCAGTGAGCGTCACTGAACTCAGGTTTCGTTTGCACTCTTTAACACCCATTGAAGAGCTCGCAAAGAGCCAAGAAAGGGTGTAGGTGGCCAACGTGATTTTCAAACAAAATAAAATTCTTAGATTAAAAACAATACTCACAAAAATAAGTGGGTTTTTTTGAGATTTGGAAAAAAACTCCAACCCCTTAAGTTTTGCTATGCTATACATAGAAAAGTCTACATTCCTATTAAAGACATGAAATTGTGACTTGTAGGTAGAAGGGCTCACTGGAAAGCCATGTCTGTAACGTATCAGTTCCTAGGATAAGAGAAGCTGCAATCAGCACGGTTTGACTTTTATCTGCGTTCCAATTTGCATGAGCACTGTTAAATATTTCTGTGGACTGACAGCTGAATCCCAAGCACAAGCAAACCTTTAGTCCCTGCCCCTTGTGGTACCAAGAAAAAAATCTTGTCGGAAAGGTAGAACAAACGCAGTGATGCTCAGAGAGCAAGAAAATTTTAAATAAGATTCACAGCCACTTCCAAGTTATACAGTCTAATTTTTAACACTTCACAATATTTTTCCTATAATTTGTTCTTGCTTAAAGCACAGAAGGGAAAAGAGGGGCTGCTGCTGCTGCTATCATCCGTGAGCACAGGTTGGTTGAAGTAGAAAACCGGCCCTAGGCTGGGCACCCATCTGCCTCTCTGGAGAGCTGCCCTTCATCCAAGTCACTTGTTGCGTCGCCTACAGCGGTTTTCCCTCCACACGCTGGAAAGCAACGCACCTGCAAGGCTACGGAGCAGGCGTGCCGGTGCCCTGGGTGACAGGAGACAGCACGGTGGATGTGAATCACGTCCCCCCCAAGGCACACGAGATCGTAAGATGTCCTCTCTCGCTCGGGCTGCAAAGCCCTGCAATACGCATTTACCTTGAGGTGACGCGAGCGCCGGTTCCCATTTTCGCATTTCCCCCCCACTTTGCAGAGAGGAAACTCGGCCTGGCCGTCCTGACGAGCGCGCTCGTCCTTTCCCTCCAGGGACGGCCGGAGGGGAAAAAAGGCGCCGCGCGCGGAGCTACCGACCGGCGATAGCCCCCCCGGCGGTAGCCCCCCCGGCTCTCCCCGCCTCACGCGGCCGGCGCCCAGCCCCGCCGCCGGGGAAGGCGAGGCCGGGGCCCCCTCCCTGCCGCCGCCGCCGCCTCGTTTAGCGCAGTTTCCCCGCCCGAGGTACCGAGGCTGCCCCGCCGGGGCTCCCCTGGGGCGAGGGCAGCCCGCCCGGGAGGCCCCTACCTCAGGGGCGAGGGACTGCGGTGAGGGGCAGGGCGCGGGCAGCCGCCGCCGCCCCCCCACCGTGCGGTACCGTACGGCTCCGCCAGGGGAGGGGCGCGGGGGGCGGCGCGTCCCGTCCCGTCCCCCCGCCGCCTCCTCCTCCACCTGCTGCCGCTGCGCCAGTAGCCGGCTGGGGGGAGCCGCCCGCCTCATCCCCGCGGGGCCCCTTTGTGCTGCTGCTCCAGAGCTGCCCTCAGCCAGGCGGCGGCTGCGTCACGGCCCAGAGTCACCCCGCGGAGGGAGAGCCGCCGCCTCCTCGCGCGCCTCGCCGCCCCTCGAGGAAGGGCCGGGAGCCGGGCGGTGAGTGGCGGGGCCGCTGCCTCACACCTCGCCGTCCCCTGCGGAAGGGCCGGGAGCCGCGGCGGCGAGTGGCGGCGGCGCCCCCCAGCCCGGGGGCCCCCCCCCAGGGGAGGCCGGGGGGCGCCAGGGGGGCCCCGGCCCTCCCGCCCCGCGGGCTGGGGGCGATGCCGCACCGGGGCCGTGCGGGAAGTTACCGCTCGGATCTGGCTAACGTGTCGGGGATTTGGGGGTGTTGGTGGTGGGGTTTTTTTGTTGTTTGTTTTTTTTTTTTTTTTTTTAAACTTTGACAATAAAAGCGCTGTCCATCGTTCTTCCTTCCCAAAACGCCAAAATGTAACCGAGTCACGGCGACCAAGGCGTAATTTTTTTTTTTCTTTCCTGTAAGGTATTTCGGGTTCCCTGGGGGCTGGGGAAAGGTCTGGTGCATCCCGAGTTTCTGACATTGTGCATTTCTGTGCGTGTGTGCCTGTGTCTGCCAGCAGAAAATCCCTCTATCCTGGAAGAATGGTGAAACTGGGGAATAATTTCAGCGAGAAGAGCACAAAGCAGCCCCTTTTGGAGGATGGATTTGACACCATCCCCCTGATCACACCCCTGGATGTCAATCAGCTCCAGTTCCCACCTCCTGATAAGGTACCGTAGGCTTTAGTTTCCACCCTAGAGAATCACACCCAAATCTCAGGCAAACAACAAAAGAATAGGTTACGTGTAACGAGCAGCGTAGAAATGTCAAGAAATACGGAGTGTTTTAAGGCATGCTGGTTCCCTCTGAGGAAAAAAAACCTGACAGTTAAGCTAATGGAAATCCAGTAGTAGTGATTTGCATTAAAAACCAGTGGGAAATGTTAGCAATAAGCATTACATAGCAGCACTGAAATCTATATGAAATATGTAAACATACAAATGCAAGCTTCTCTATGCTGTATTGTCATAGCCCTTCCTATTCTGTACCTTTGTTTTTTGCATGAGGAAGGTACTGTGTAATTCTGTGTGAACAATGTGAATTTTCTCTGTCCAGAAAAAGCCCCCCTAATGGGGGGGATAAAGCGCTGCTTTATGTCTCTGCAAGATGTACGTGGGCAGACTGGCCACAGGGAGAAAGAACTTAACATGTTCCTTCTGCGCTTCAGTAGGAAATCAATGCTAGCCCCAGACAAGCAGAAATAACGAGATGAGAACAGGCCACTGAGTTTCCTCCTCAGCAACTTACTTGGTTCGAAACCCTCCAAATCAGTGATTCAGATGCTCTGTAGCTAGAAGGGAGCAGTCCAACTGCTGCTCACAGGTTGGAAGTGTGCATCCTGCATTTCTCATCATATGGCTTGTTTAGTGAGGATTTAATTTTAAGGATTTAAGAAGGTGATATAGACTGTAAATATGTTTATTCTCCTCAGAATAAAGAATCCAGTAAGTGTTACTACAGGTAAGGCACACAGTAGTAGGATACTTTTCCACATACTTCAGTATCCTGTTTCTCAGTATCCTATTTTAGTAGGATACTTACTTGCACATTTCTCACATATGCATCTGGCAAAAAAGTTTTGAAGTCTTTGAAAAATATGAAATTTAACTGGGAAATAGTAGTATCTTCATGCTGATTTTTATTTTTGGTATTGTGTCCTCTATGAGCTCAATTCTACTTCTAGATAAACTGATAGCTGTATGTTCCTCATAGCTCAAAAAAATTCACATAATCTTATCTTGGTGTAAAGAATTTTAGCTTGTGAAATTTGCCTTGGTAGAGTGTTACTTGTAGGCAATACAAATAAATTGTACCTCCATTTTAATTGCTACCAACATCGTTCTGTGTTGTGTGTGGTGACCAGTTGGCAGGCATAAATGCAATAAGCTGTAACGGCTGTTAGAGAGCCTGAGGGTCCATTTTCTGCCCTCGGTTACAGGGGTGTAAATCTTGTAACTGAGGACAAAATTGCACCCTAAGGCTTTAAAACAAGTTAAGTCGTACTGTGTCTGATACGCCTGCCAACTGGTGACTGGATATAACCGATTACCAAGGACCAACATCCAAAGGAATTTGTTAATGTTACTGCACTGCTAAGCAGAAGTCTGAACTAGGGACCTGTATGGGTGATAGGTTTAACCTGAGCAGAGCCTCTGTAGTGAACCCAGGAGGCTCTGTGCCAGCCTGATTGCTCCTACTAGAATGGGGCGGAACGCCTCCTGCCTTCACAGCATTTGCCTTGAACGAAAGCAAATGTACAGGTAGAAGCTTAAATAAAGGGATGTTTGATGGGCTCTTCTATTCTTTCCACTGTCTATTTGCATATTAGCTTTCCATTCCTTTCCTTTTGCAAACATAGAGGGAAAAAATAAAAACATGTATTTATTGGTCCTGCTGGTTTCCTTCTGTAACTGTCTGGTTAGTCATGTCACTCTGTCTTTACTGGTTGCTACAGACTCCAAGGCAGTAGTAGAGCAACTGATGTGAAAAAAAGAAACAGCATTAAGTCAAGATTGACACACAGATCAAATTCTGAAGTACGAAGACACTCATGTTTAATGAATAGGAGTACATACTTCATATATCTGTGCTTATTATTCACTTACAAGGCTCCAGTATGGCAGTGAAGCATAACTTCTTGAACAGTAGTGACTACAGCAATGAGAATTTGATGATTTTGACAGCTTCTAAATTAAAGGGATGAACTGATTTAAATTCACATTTAGGTATGTTAAACAAAAGAAGACATTACATAACCAAGCAGATAGAACTGTACGTTCAGTGTCAGCTGAATGTGATTTGAGTTGCCTGAGATTATGCAACATAAAGGGGGAGGAAAGGAAGTAAAATGTTAAAAACGGTTCCAAAAATCTTCAGAGGGTTTACTTCCATGATGCTGTTACATAGTTATAAGTGTTACCTTATTAATTGTAGCTGAAATAGGTTTAGAAACTGCCGATGTCCTGCACATATGTATATAGTGCTGTAAAAGCATCTTAATAAGCTTTGTGGTACTGGGTCTAGGTACAGTTACACATTCTAGGTACCATTTCAGGGAAGTGAGGGGAGGGGAACCCAAAGCTTTAATTTCGGTATCTGGCTACCTGTGAGTGTCACAGTCTTAATTTCAGAATAATGTAGTTGCTGTTGCTAACACGGGCTGCTCTAAAGATAGAATCTGGTTCTAAAAATCTAAAAGGGCCTAGATATTCTTTGGAACAACAGACAAAATTGAGCAAATCTTACTAGTGCCCTCAGTACAGTAAACTGCACCCTGCCGTGAGAGTGATACTTTGAAAACGATCCTGAAAAATTCTAGAAGACAAAAATGAGGCAAATAGGTTAGGTATGTGAAAGTTTTGTACAATTATAATGCCTAGGAGAGTGCTAGAGATATGACTGACGTAATGAATATTTTAGGAATACAGGTAAGGTGCTGAATTGTGTAGCTTGGGGCACTAGCTCTCAGCAAGGAAGTGAAAGAGCCTTGGGTGTTTCAAGAAATCTCATTAACACAAGGATTTGTGTGCATCTTGCTGCTTGCAGCTGATAATTCAAAAGTTGGATGTTAAAAATAAAGAGTGCCAAGAACTATAGTCTAGCACATAGTGAATAGTAACTAGATGGGTCATTTCACTTCTTTTAAACTCAAAATCCTGCCATTGAACAACACGGCTACTGGTGGCATCATCATCTGCCAGATTTCTATGGGCAGTCTTCAATACTCGTCTCATCCTATTGGTCTCCAGTTTGAAATCTCATTAATGGGATCTCCTGAAGCAAATGCAGGTGGCTATTTTCAAACTATACAGAGTGGGAAGCTTCATGATTTGGATTTGAACTAAGTAGAGGCTTGCCCGGTATAGCAGCACAGTACCACCAGAGCTGAAAAAAATGAACATTTGTGAAATTGTTGCATAACGAGTCCATCAAAACCACTTTGAGAGAAAATGTTGTTTGATGATTGCTATGACAGGAAAAATAATGAACAGCTTCCAAAGAAGAATTACACAAAGTGGGGATAAAGCCCCCATTGTGTTAGATGCGCTTGTAAGCAGGTAAAAGAAGAGTTAATGACTAAATATGATTCTTGTGACTAGTTTCAGCTGACAGCTTTTTGATTTTTTTTTTTTTTTTTTTTGTTAAGGTTGTGGTCAAAACAAAAACAGAATATGAACCTGATCGCAAGAAGGGAAAGTTCCGTACTCCTAAAATAGCTGAGTTCACAATCAGCATCACTGAAGGGGTTTCAGAAAGATTTAAGGTAAGCAATGCTACCTGAAGATGTTAATGACTCAGTTGTGCTCATAGAAGTGTTTAAAGTCAATTGCTGATCGTAGTCAAAACTGGCTGTAACTAACAGAGTGGCTGTTGTGGGTATAAGCTGGACAGGAGAAAAAGAAATACAATGTTGTAATAGTTCAGTGTTTAGCAATTAGAAGCAAAAGCAAATCTTGCAGCGTTTTTGCTTGTAATCCCTCACTGGCAGTTGAATTCAGAAAATGCTTCTGTCAGCGTGTGGGTCTCCGACCATGGCTGGGCTGCATGCAGGTAGGTCTCATGGTGTGGATAAAGCTCCTGTTAGTGTTGAAGGACAGGAACCACAAGACTATTTGTTTTCTTTTTGGCTTACTGTTTTTTCACTGTGGCCAAACCATTCTCTTAAAAGTACTGTCATAGTGCATTATGTAATTTTTTATAGTTAAATGTATGACTTGGCAGCTCAGGGATGTGTACCAGAGCTCTTTGCTAACGGTTTTCCTGGTCCAGTTGTATCTTACAGCTTGGTGGTGACTCTTACTGGCAGATGGCAGTTCAGCAAGAATCTGACTCTTTAGTGTCCACCCCTGTTACTCCCTTTACTAGTCCCAGAGGAAAGCTGAGAGCTTAACTGGTGCAAGGATTGAATTACCTTTCCCACTTCTCACCGGAGGATGGGTTTTCTTGCTCTCTAAGTAAAGCAAAGCAGGGAAGTTGGCACTTCAGCTCACGCTTTGCTACCTATTCTCTTAACAAAGGAAGGCTACAGCTTTTCAGTGCTGTTAATTTGGCATCTTACCAAGGATGCCAAAACATTTTTAAACAGTAGGCAGCCTCACTGTTCAGTGCGCAAGTGCAAATACCTCTGGAAAGCCTAACGTTTAGTATGAAGGAAAATAAATAGAGTTTCAGTAAAGACGTGGATTGTCTTTATATTGCATGCTTCTAATCTCTGTTTGCATGATAGGAGTTTCAGGGCACACCCAAAGATTCTAGTTCTGTTACTTGAGGAATAAAACACAGGAGCTGTGCCTGACCAGTGGTTCTAAAAGTTGCTGAGGCCCAAGCCTACCTCAGAAGTGTATATGCAGTTCTCTGTGGAATCAGAGCATGCTAAACAAAGTGAAGGCTCAAGGAGTGGTTAGGTGCTTTGGGCTACACTTGCAAAAGAACTTTGCAGAGTGTTGCCAGGACAAAAGTTTTAAGTGCAGGTCACGTGGTGGAGTCTTCAGCCATACTGTGAAGCATGCAGCTTCCCAGTAAGCTGTGTGAGAAGCCACCCCGGAGAGCTAATAAGAGATGTTATAGGGTGTGGCAGGGATTTACTAAGGAGGTAGGCAACCTCGTTCCAGTTTTTCTGTTCACTCATTTGGAGCAAGGACATCCCATCCCTCGGGGAAAATTCGATATTCTGGACTAACACTCTCTCTTTCTCCTCCTGGCACCATAGTACCAGTCCTTGAGAGTAATCCCCTTCCTCTCAGGTGAGGGTTGTGCACACTATATGGCTGGGTAAGATGCAGATGGACAGCTCAGGACAAGGACTTATGTCTGGCTGTCTTCCATGTGTGTCCTGGTCACACTAAGGTGATCTGAAAATGCTCATTACATTGTAGAAGAGAAAGGGGAGAAAATGTTTAGTTTGAGTACCCTGCTAGGACTTTGGTTCCAAGCGACTGAGCAGAACATATGCCTGAGGAATTTGTGCTTACCCGCTAGCTGTAGGGACTAAGGGATTTCATTGCTTGCACATCAAATTGTAGGTAAGGAAGGGCTTTGAATGTCTTTGTCATATCTAAATGTTTTGCCCATCTCTTTGTAGATCTGCATTCTTTCTGTCTTTGTTGGGAGAGCTGAGCAAATGAGACCTTGCTGAACAACAAACGATAGCTTGTGCTGTGGGTAGTCTCTCCTAATTTGTATAGCTGAACAGTTAGAAGCTCGAGCATTTTTGCGTTGCATTTTTATATACCTTTGGATGGCATACTTAAATAAAATGTCTTTTAGATATTACTTTATGATGATCACTCTGGGATTAATCTCATACTACAGGGTTGCTAGGTTTTGCTGCTAGGTAACTACTGCATCAGAGAGAGGTTTCAGTAAGATTTGCTCTCTCTTGGGAATCGCAGGGTGATTCACTGTGGCTGTAAGTCTAGGCTTCTAAAGAAGAGTGTGGGGGTTGATCAATTAGGAAAATTGTCATTCAGTTAATTGAAAACAATAATTTCATGCAGAACATTCAGGTCCTAAAAATGTCCCTTAATATCTGTATAACAGTTTTAGAATTGAATTATGCTGCTTGCAACATTTTAGACAGAACTGACTGGTTCTCCGGTAGGGGTGATTGTCATATTCACCACTCCCAGTAGTAAATATTACATGAATAATTGATGAAATTTCATAAATATGTAGATGAAAAGTACCGATTATGTGAGGTTTTCTCCTGGGTCCTTATTAATTGTGAATCATCATGTTAACTGCTGCTGTTGATTCTGAGAGAGCAAAAGGATATTTGTTTGAAAATTAAATATTTGCGATAATTATGAAATGCATTATTTAACTGGTAGGATATTGACTTTGGCTTGTGCTCATGAAAAAAGTTTCAGATGCCATTTTAGTGACTTTAGTATTGTACACCACCGAAGCATAAGCTTGCCACAAGACACAGCCCAAATGATGTGCTAAAAATAAAAAAAGACAGTCATATTTACGTATAATTCACATGTGTAACCTAAGATGTACTTCTTAAATAAGGACAAAGCAGATTGCATTTTTGGGATTCAGCAGTGCAGATCATTTAAAGCTGTTCTTCTTGAGAAATTATACATTATAACAAATGAAGCAACTCCAGCATGTGCATATGTCATGTAGATCATTTGGTGTTTTAGCAGCTGGGTGAACAAGAAATTATAAAATTATTTTCTGCATTCAATCCACATTACCACAGTTATTACAACAGAGCTGAGAATGTTTACAAAGAAAACTGCAAGTGTAATTTTCCTGTATGAAGCCACACTCTGAATTCAAATCAGAATCTGTCAGAAGGATGCAAAGATTTCCTGATTCTGAGAACCCTGTTGTCTTAATTGAGTTTTATGGAACTAACCACACCAAGGAAGATGTGATTTTTTTTCACTAAAGTTTATTTTTCATTGATAAATAGAAGTCTTGCTTTTGTTCTTTGAACCGTGTAGGCTAGTGGGGGAGTTGATCCTTCACATCTGGAAAGCAACTTTGAATGAAGCAGATTTTTCTCTCCTGTAAATGGTCCGCTGTACAGAGTAACACAAGAAGGCTGGAAATGTCATTTCAAAGGAGTCATATGAATCGGGACCTAGGAGAAAGCTATTGCAGAAGAAAATTGATGGTATCAGTTACCCAAGGCCAAACCTTTGCCTCCCCCATTGACAGAGCAGCGTTTTTACAAACTCCAGTTGGATTTTGAAGTGGGATGTCTGTTCTGGCACCCATTGAATTGGGCTACAATTGACAGTTGTGCACAAATACACAGATTTTAAAAAAAAAAAAGTCTGTTGTGTCAAAGCATGAGATTTTTTTCTGTCTTTGGGGAAACCTGAATAAGGAACATTCAGAAGTATTTTGAAAGCAAACACATTTCCCAATAAATTTCAAGCCCTTAAATAAACTTGAGCTGTGGTATGCCTTAAGCCATTTGGTTCTATTGGAAGGCAATTCAGTTCTTCAGACTTTATCCTTGACATCTCTACATACATCTAACTGCAGAGCCAAAGCCTCGAGCTTATTTCTGTGGTAAGACCATATGGTGCAAGCCACGTACTGTCAAGTAGCAAACAGTTGCTGAAATGTCTGCGTAAGGTTGTGGAAGAGGAATCAAGACTTGTTTTCAAAATCAGTTTTGCCTGGTCATTTTAAGACTGAAAAAATGTAACATATATAAATTTTCCATTTTTGATCTGTCTTAAGGGGCATGTTTCTGCCTCGATTTTTTTACCTGTTGTTCTTAGTCATACCAATGATGATTCTTGCTGCACAAATAACCACAGACAAGGAAGATGTCTCTGCTGATTTCTGTGTGATTACCCTTGTGTGTTGAGTAGCTCTTTGCTCCCACTTAAAAAGTGTGTTAGGTGCGTGAGATGTCAGCTGATTCCTGTGCAGGATATCACTTCCTTAAGTGTATTCTGTGTCTGTCACTTAGTGCTGGAAGAGTGACAGGTACCTACTGCCATGAGTAGTTCTGTTTTCTTCAGTAGAACTACTCACAGGATTGAAGTTGCTCGCAAGTATAAGCATTTGGCAGGCTTTGAATTTTTCCTTTATTACTTCAAGCAAGAAAAATAAAGGAGATTCTTCTTTCAATGTAACTGCTATTTTAAAACAGTTGATGTATGTAAAGGCAATGCATGGCAACTGTTGTTTTTCCGTTTTTTTAAATGCTTGATAATTCCCTGATACAACATTGACAATCCTCCTGATAAATTTTTGGCTAAAAGGAATTTTTTTTACAGTCAGAGCTGGAAGATTTAAGTAAAGGGGATGCTTAACAGCAGCTGCCCTGCTCTAAGCCAGGTGTCCTCTGCCATTGTATCCATTAGAAATCCTTTTCTTGGAGCAGAACCACAGACACTGGTGACACAGAAGGTGTTTAGGTCTCTCCAGGTGTAACACTTACATAGCCTTTCCTCTTCTGCAGTAACCTTTCCAGCCTTTCGCCTGGCCTCAGTACTATCTGCTGGGTTTGTCTGGGAAGGTCACAAGCTTCTTACCTCAGGGCCACAGGGTTTCTTGTAATGCTTCCTCAGATCTCTCTAGTTAAGAAACTAATACATGGTGCCGTGTGATGGAAGACGGTGAGAACGCTGTCATGAACAGCTATGTTAAGTCACAGTGCCAGACTCTCGAGGCCACTGCCTTGTTAACCTGTTTTTGTCTAACAGTATCTCCCTCAGGTTTCATTAATCAACTCCCTTGCAGGCTGGTTCTGTTGTCTTGCACTGTCGCTGTTAATAGCACTGGTTCTGTAGCTTCTTTTCAGTTACTGTCCTTCATGAACCTATCTGCCTTTCTTGCTGCTACCTCCAGTCATCTCCAGGTAAGCATCCAAACTGGTTCTCTGTTCCTCTTTGTCACCTCTGTTTGAGAAGGACAGTATTTTGATTTCTTCTGCTTTTTCTGTACAGTCTACCCCAAGACTATCATCCTCTTTGAGCGCAAAGGTTTGATGGGAATATTCTGGTGAAGAAGTTTAATAGATTAGTTTAATAGATAGATACCAGTCATATAGCTAAACATGACATGTTATGCTAGAAATACTCTTCTGAAAAGAGGCACCTGCTTGTCCTTTGAATCACCGGTTATCTTGTATATGTATGTATATTCCCATAGCAAGTATGGGAAATTGTACCAGGTTGTTCTGTATAATTTGGATTGCTTTGTAAATGAATGAAGAGTCAAATGTTGCATGTTCCTTTTTTTCTTTGAAATTGAACGTTTCTTATTCCTCAAGTGCGTTGCTTCATAAGCATCTTTCATGTAAACTTCTGGAGACAGGCCCAGGTAGTAGCAATTTTGGAAAAAGCAGGAATGTTAGGGGGAGTGGAGAGCTGATTTCAGTGTTCTCTAACGTGCTGGCAGAGGGCATTGTGCAGCTGGAGATGCAGGATTTTAGTGGAGAGGTGAAATGGAGGTCACGGCCATTTGCAGGGAAGTCAACGTGATGTTTTACAAATTTTAGTCTGTGGGATGCAGCCAGATGCAATCTATTGTAATTACAGTCTGCCTGCCTAAAATTCTCTTGCAGTTTAAATTCAATAGCAATAATCTTAATTTTTTGTCCTAAATGGTTTTACAGAGTTGCTGTATTTCATCCCAGAGGGCTTTGCATTTCATCGGTGAGCAAAGCATAAATTGGTTGTAAATCACTTCAGATGAAAGGTGCTCTATAAACGTATGTCTTCACTTTTTTTGTTTGGTGCTAGCACCAAGTCTGTGCCTAGCACTTTACAGACAAATCAGAAATGAAAGTTGTGTTCCCAAGAGGCTGCAATTGAAATAGGTAATGCATAGATGTAGAGCAGAGATGAGATGTGACCAAGTGCCAGTGATTGAGCAGTGAAAATTACTGCATGTCTTGTTAGTTCCACTTTAGTTCCACTTGTAATAACAGGAATGCTTCTAGGTGGGTTTGTATGCTGAAAGGTTCATGACAGAAGGAAAAGCATGAGGGAAGGCCGTGCAAACCAACACCGTTAGAGTGGGTTAACGAAAGAATTGCAGGCAAGAGGAAGAGGCATGATGAGAAAGGTGGAGGTGAAGGCAGAGGGAAAACAGATGGTCCCCAGGCTTTAGTGGGACAGAGCTAAGAGGAGCAAAAGGGGCAGACTTGAGCATGCCTTGAAATATGGCTTGTAATTTGTTCAGAAAGGGACAGGAGCCAGGAGAGGGTGTGAAGAGAAGCAGGCACGGTTGGTGCCATTGCTTAGGGACATGGTTTAGTGGTGGAATGGCAGGGTTAGGTTAACAGTTGGACTTGAGGATCTTAAAGGTCTTTTCCAGCCTAAATGATTCTATGATTCTGTGATTCTATGGTGGATGAAATTTTGTCATAATACTCTGGGTTGATTAAAAAGGGAGTGCAAGGAATGCTAGCAAAGTGAGGAAGGAGGAGACTGCAGTAGCCGGGCAGAGAAAATACAGCTTGCAGTGTTTTGCAGCTGTAGCAAAGTAGGGTGGACTGATTGGGAAGAGCTAGCAGATCTTGATGGTAAGGCCTTATCATGAGCTGTTTACATGTTAGTGTAGTTGTCAGATCTGGTGAGTTTCATTTGTTCAGCTAAATGCTTACAGAGACTGAAGACTTTTTTTGCTGTGGGTACACTTAGTTCATTCATTAGTCATCTCTCACTTCGATTACTGTAATGGCTTCTGGCTAGACGTCCTTCTTCTGCTCTTCACTTACAATCTATTCAATAATCTGCCACATACATAATATCTTGTCATCTTTTCTGTTCACTTAGCTGTGCTGCCAGATCCCCTTAAAACTAAAGGACACTCTCAAGATGAAAACAAAACCACACTTTGAGTTCCTAGTTAAATGGCTGGTTGTGCTATCTTGTAGTTACTTCGTGAAAAATATTTTAAAAGCCCATCACTTGCCTGGTGTGACAGGCACCTTGGAGTTCTGCAGGATGTACATGGCAGCGAACAATCATAGTCACTCAAAAGACTCCTGCTCCTTTTGTGTGGGGTCCTGCGCTCAGGCAGCTGGCTACCACAAGGAGAAGAGATTCACCGTTTCCTTTTAGAAGAGAGGGAGCGGTGCTTGCTCATGCACGGCATCCTCTCCTACCTTGAGGAGAAGAAGAGGGCAAGTTGCTGCTAGTGCCTTGGTAGGAAGAAGAGAATAACTTTCCTTTAGTTTATAGTGAGTGTGCAAAGTTGCTGTGGAAGAAAGCAATAAAATGACAGCTTTGCTAGCTCCTGTGGTCTAAAGAGCAGCTTGTTGCCTTCCCTCTTTCTGTGCTTCTATTTCTGAAAGGCATCTGGGAGGAGAGGGCTCAGAAGGTGAGGCAGAGAGGTAGGGTTGTGCTGTGTTACTGACAGGGGAGAGAAGCTGACTGCTTCAGGTTCAGAAGTGAACCCAGGGATCTGACAACTGCGGACCATCGGCGCTGGGTTATTAGGAGAGTGAAGGAAAGTGGCTATTAGAAGGAAGAGAAGGATTTTCAGCGTATAAGGGAGAAGTGGATTGGGTTAACAGGTGATTGGGATCACCTTGGAATCCAGTGATGGATTTCTTTCCATCTGTGTCATTTGCATGTGCGACTGTCCTTTGCTTAAGCAGAAGTTACTCGTATCCTGAAGGATGGTAAGAGAAGGGAGCATCTCTTCTAACAGGAAGGAGACAAGAGCTTACTTGATTAGGGATTTGTAAGTGGAGTGTGATTGCAAATTACTGGAGATAATGAGAGTAAAAATTTACGTGTTAGTACCAAAATTAACAATATTAGGAAATACAGTAAGCGAGAGAGAAAGATTCCGTGAGAATTATGAACCACGAGCCCTTAGAGCTTTTCCCAGTGGCTTACTGCATGGCAGTGGAAGACCCATGCTGGTCGTGACTTGCACGAGCAGTGAGAACTTGCAGCTCCACGTAGGTCGGTGAAACAGGTAAATGCTCCATGTCTCAGCCCTGAGGCTGTGGCTCTGCAACTTGCCAGGCTCCAGCAATTTGCACAAGACTGGGCTTTTGACCTTTTTCAAAAAACATGATTACTTCCCAAAACCAGTTTCAGAGCCTTGGAGAGAGTGATTCTGCAGTGATTGTAGAAATACAAATATTTTTCTATTGCCTAATATTTGGTCTCAACTACAAAATCACTTGTTAGCTTTACGGTATGTTGCTGAGGCCTCATCTGTCTTGCAGAATGGTTGTGACTGGGAAATGTTAGAATTCCACTATTCCTTGCTAGTAGGATGGCCAGGGAATATTGTTAAAATGCTCTGAGAGTTGAGAATATTTCTCGAAGTATTTTCAACTGTTTACTCCTAGCTGTGGAGGACAGAAATGTGAGCTGAATCAATCTGTACCATAGCAGTTGTTCTGCTTGGTGTCCATGTCCTGTGTCACGGGCCTGTGCTCCTAGAGAGAGCAGCCTTTCTTGAAGGCTGTGTGGAATATATCTTGTAGGGCATGGGAAGCCTCAGCAATAACCCCATCTGGATGTTATCTTTCTATCCTCACTTTCTAGTCTCTCTTTTCCGTTTCTTCTCTAAGGGAAAGAGCAGTGACTGTCAGAGCAAAAGGAATGATATACACTTTGTGGGAAGTGAATGACCCAAAACCTGCAACTTGGACTGGGCCAAGTGTGTGTTGTAGAGCTGCTGGGCTGGGTGAGGAGTGCTCCCTCCTTTCTGGTTCCTCATCTTCCCGTGCTGCCCAGTAGCCGCTGGAGCTCACCAGGGAAGGTGGCCTTGGACCCATGGGCAGGCAGGGTTGGGGACCTGCCTTGGAGCTGGTGGGGCAGGTGGACCCTGGACATCTGCATATGGGTACAGCGTGATGCGGGCAGCGTGTGGGACTTACGGATGCCAACAAGGTGGTAGGGAGGCGAGACAAGAAGCCCCGAGTGGGAACTGCAAACTTAGGGGAGAAAGGTCAGTTCTAGAGCCTGGAGTGCAAGGAGAATGTTGGTAGGAGAATAGAGAATAAGGCTCATTACAGTCGTGGGGAGGGGAGAACGCTGGAAGATGGGATGCAAGGTTTGGGCCAAGCCAGAGGGTGAAGGGCCTTGTACGTGTGTGTGGGTGGCATAGCTGAGGAAACGCAGGAAGGGGTCCCAAACAACCACAGAAGAAAAAAGGGAGAGACCTGGTTAAAAGCATAAGAGAAGGACTGAGCTGGGGCATGGATTGGCCAGGAATGAAGGGGGGGGCATTATGTCGTTCATTATTAAACTGGGCCACAGAGGATGACCAGAAAGGAAAATGTGCTTTATCTCTTGGATTCATGCAGGACATACCAAGACATGGGACACGTGAGCAGAAAATATGAGATAGGCAAGACAGAGTGATCTATCCATGTTAACCTTTGTGTATGCAAACAAATAATAAACTAGGGGGAAGACTAACTAGATTTGAAAATTGATGTCAGTGTGAGGTTTTCGGAGGGTGATTAGGAATATAATTTTTTTTTGTTTGTGTGTGTAATCCAGGGACTGTTCTGAGAAGCTGAAGATGTTGCTATTAACCGGAAAGGTCCTTTGCTCCATGTCTCATTTCAGTTGGCATTGTTACATTAATGTCTACATTTCTTCTGCTAAATTACTTTCTGATCTACAGTTCTCCCTGCCTCCGGCCCTCCTTTTTCTGCTTACTTTCTGTCTGTCAAAAATCCTTATAAAACCCTTGGCTTCAGCAGCACATGATACTCCCCAGCCTTGTTTCAGGTAGGAAATTTAGCAGTCACTGTTGTCTGCCCGTGGTGAAGTGTTCACTTCCCTGGCGTGAGACATCCCTAAAAGTTCATCTCAGTCCTTCAGTGTACTAGTCCCATGCCACACACAGTTTGCAGTGTTGCAAATCCTATTAGTTCTGGGGTTTATCATAAAGGGAGTGTGTGGTGGTTTGTGGGGTTTTTTTTCACTAAGAGGCAAAGCTACTTTTTAATTGCTTTCTCAAATACCAGATTATTCTTTTGTTTGCATAATCGACCCTGATGTGCCTAAGTTCTCTTATTAGGAGGTTCATATAGTTTGGACACAGATGCCCAGGGTCCACCTGCCCCACCAGGCCAAGGGGCCCTAACCATGCCTGGGCCCCAGGGCAGGTCCCCAGCCCTGCCCGCCCGCCCATGTGGCCATGGTCCCAACTTTATATGGCTTATTCTTCTCCGTTTAAAATTTAGATCATATTATGCTTTGTTTTAATTAATTGAATAATCTTGTTTGTTTCTGTTTATTACTATTTCTTACGCTGTAGCACATGCTGGCTTCTTTCTAACTTGCCAAAAAAAAAAAGGCTCAACCACTCTTATTGTGTAATGTCTTTAGAATAATAAAAACACACATCTGCGGACACTCTCCCAGGTAATGAATGCTATTTGCTCAGCTCACACCTTCCACAAGAACGGGTCTGCATTAGGGAGCTTTGCTGTGTAACTGCTAGGCCCATCTTGTGCTTTCCCATGTCAATTTTCAGAATTGGATGAGGTAATTCTAGAGGTAGTTCTGTCTCCCATCTCACCTAAAAGGCTGCCAGTCTCCAGCAGCTCGCAGTTTATTCCTGGGAAAGGTCAGCTCGATACTGACACTGATTGCAGATTCAGCTTAAGGTGTGCCTTGGATTTTCCTCCAGCCTAGATTCAGGACCGGAGGGGTACTTGCGGACATGGAGACAAGCCAGTGCCATGTAATGCAGGCTGCAGTGGCTTCTCTGTGAGCACTGTGGAAAGAGGTGCAACGGAACTCCTTGAGGCTAGCCCGTGTTGAACGTGGTGTATTCCCTCATGGATCTGGCAGTGAACTACTCCTGTACAGTCTCTGTGTGATGAAGAAGTACTGTTTCAACCTATAAATTAAGGAGCATTGAGCAACCAAGCATGCAGACTACTGGTGTAGCTAACTATGCATACATTCCTAGCAGGTGCCACAAACGCGCATCCTAACAAGAGAGGCAGACACTACTTTCTCCTTGCCCTGCTGGAGTCACCTTTGTATTACCTGGATGACACCTCTCCTAGCTCACTGTCACCTGACTCCATTCTTGGACAGGCACAGGGAAAACAAACATGCTTACCAGCTGACATAAACTACATTTACACTTGCATCATCCAAACACTGAAAAAGCACCAGACCCAAGCTACCTCAATGTGTCCTTCTGGCCTTATGTGTGCACTGGACAGAAATGCAACCGAAAAAGCCTTGCAATACAGAGGCAATGGGCCACTGACCAGATCATCCACTTCCTTCTCTGAGAAGGGGGAGGTCAAAGCACTTACGTGCTGCTTCCCTGCTCTCCCTCAATAACGAAGAAGCTGGGTTTATCCTTTGCTTGATTCTACTGTGAAGTGCATTCATAGCTCACTTCTGCTGCCTACGGTAACAAACAGCAATATAATAAGCAGTGCATTGCTAACTTAAGCATGTTTTATTTTTCTTTACAGGTAACTGTGCTGGTCCTTTTTGCCCTTGCGTTCTTAACGTGTGTTGTATTTCTGGTAGTCTACAAGGTTTACAAGTATGATCATACCTGTCCAGAAGGATTTGTTTTCAAGGTAAATTGCATACACGTTCTAGAAGAATCGGAGAGTCCGTAATATTCTCTGTGTTGTTTTCTGCATAACCTTGATTAAGTCATGCTGTACTGAATAGAAATTTGTGTTTATTTTCATAGGTTAGTGTGCTTCCTGCTATGTTTCTTTCTGCTTAATTTGTAATTGAGGTTGTACTATTGCACAATGTTCATAATGTCATTATTTTGCTAATGCTTTAAATATTGAAAATACAGCACCAGTGTCCTTCAAACCTACTTCATCTGCAGTTGTCTGGACAAAGCCCCCATTTATTGGGTCATACCATATAATGTTGCATGTTCCTCCAAATTCCTGCGTCTTAGGAAAGAAGAGAATGATAAAACCTGGAGGAAAAAAAATTACTCTGGAATATGTGTCAAAGAAACAGCAGAGTGATGTTCTCATTAAGAGTAGCAGAGTCACCTTAGGGTTATTTTTGTAGAAAGAACTTCTTGTTCTAGAACAGTGACCTCTGAGCCCTACTGCCACAGGCCAAAACTGATGCCAAAAAAGGGAAAACACATTTATTGGAAAAACTATGGGTGCTAACCAAAAGGGAGGCTGGGGGTCACTTCATTCATGTGAGATGGTAGTGCTGGCTCCTCAGCTATGACCTGGGCTGAAAGTCAGAGAGGTTAAAATTGGTTTCTCGGTTGTAAATTTAGCAGTGTTAAACTTGGCTGTAGTTAGACAAGAAAAGTATCAGTGATGATGGCGTTCTTCCCTCTAATTTTTTAAGACTATTTAGTTATGTAATCAATCAAACGGGTACCTAATACGAGCTTCAGAAGGATTTAAGAAGGAATGGCTGCCTCAGCACTCCTTTGCGATCCGGTTCAGGACTTTTGATTCTGTCACTTCAGGCACATCTATCTAGTTGTGATCCACGAAGCCCTGCTGGATTAGCTCGGCTCCAAGCCTTCAGGTTGAGGTCACTGCAAAAGATAGTGTGATTAGAATATTTGGCTGTAACTTGGGAGATCCAGCTTTTGGTTCTGCTGATGGTTTTTTGTGTTGTCTCAGACAAGCACGAAACCCCGCTGTGCTCGTGTCTCATGGGACGATAGCCTTTTTTTTTTTCAAGCTTTCTCTTGGCTTGGAGCAATTTGGAATAAGGACTGTATGTTCCTCCCAAGCCTGTCTTGATGTGATCCTGGCTTGACAGGAGTGGCCAGTTATGTGCTCCCGCCGTAAGTCTAGTAGCAGTCTGCTGCTTCTGCTTCCTTTCATACCACGTTGTCCCTTCCTTTGAGTTGCAGCCTTCTGGCTTCTTTTGTCTTTTCTTCCTAGCGTCACAAACATTTAAAGGGAGAAGAGTTTCTGAGCTGCATTTCAGTTGCACTGTGAACAGAATCCAGTTGAGTTTCTCTCCTTAGGGCCCTGTGTTTGCACCAGAGGTTGAGCAGAACGCCCCAAGCTCATGCGTTGTTTTTAAGGTGCAGCACACTCACGGGGCTGCGTTACTATTGCTTTCCCAGTGTCGGGTTTTGCGGAGGCTGTTTCCTAGCTGCTTGATGGCGTAATGCCAGGAGGCACGGCGTCTTTGGTCGTGTAACTCTTAGAGTTCTACAGAATAGACGCATTAGCAAATGACACAAGGCCTGAAACCTACCAGTGTTGACACGAATTTGTATTTGTTGCCTTTGCATCTTTTTTTGGGGAGAGTCAATAATCTGTCGCAACATAGCCTGGCAGAGATGTCCTAAGAGTCTGTCACCTTGTGACTAACGTCTCTGTGGACTGGCTTCGTGCTTCAGGTGGACCCAACAACGTTCTCTGGCCTGGATGTCCCCAGGCTTTGGGTGCTGATATGATTTCCTGGTTAAGGGCAAAGGTGTCTCCTGCCTCAGGAAGCCTGGTACCATGGAAGTCTCTGCATAAAGGCTGAGCAGCTGTGATTCAGACTCACTCTTCTCTGCTTTCATACATGGAGCAGTTCCAAACGTTTCAGTGTTTTCAGCCCTTCTGCTGTCTTACGCATCCAGGGCTCGAAGGTGTGCTTAAAATGGTGCTCATTTTCCTCTGTATGGAAATCTTAAACTGCTTGAGCCTCTATTTTGTGCTTCCTCGAGCTTTCTGACACAGCCCTAATACTGCTCTTGTGCATATCACTCCTCTGAAGCGCTCTTCACTGGCTGTTGGTGCAACTCACCGGAGTTTTTCTCAAAGACCTGAGTATGCTTAGATCCTGGAGGAATTTCTCCAGGGCTTCAGTATGCGCCGTACTGTTACCCTTCAGCTTTTGTTGCCAAGGCACCTGCGTTCTGTCAGCTCATGGACAGCACAACAAAGTCATTTTAGTGCATTAAAGGCAACATAATCTATGAAGTTTGGAATTACTGACCCAGCAAAGTTAACGTGACAGAAGATACTATTTATAAGTGAAAAGCGCTGGGCTCTTTATGTCAGAGGAACAAAGGGAGTCGTCTTCATACAGCCAGATAGACTGGCAACCAGGATTTTCTCTGACATCAAGGGCCTTAACCCATAACTAATTTCTGAAATAGAAGGGTTGCGAAAGAAACAAGAGACTGGCAACTCACTCTGGGGCATCCCAGTTTCTCGTCATGGCCTTCCTTATTACTTCTCTCACCTGGGAACCATGGAAACAAATGAAAAGGATGGAGAGGAATGTTCTGCACAGCTGAAGGTCTCAGGCAAGCGGCAGGGTGAGAATTGCCACCGGTTTCCATCACTCAGTCGCTCCAGAGTGCTGCATGGCTTGCCTTGGTGAGGGGCTGAGGAAAGGGGGCTCTCTCCTTGGGCAGTACACAAGGAGCAGTGAGGAAAAGGGGAGGTTTCTCCTGTCTTTCCTTGAAGCAGGAAATACTGGGAGCAAAAATGCAGTCAAGGTGGAAACTGCTGCTTGTTTCTGTAGGCTCTTCTGTCAGGTGTTGCGCATGTTTGTGACTATAGAAAATAACAATACTGAGTCATTTTGCCTGTTATGAAGCAAATTGCTTCTGAAAGCAACAAAAGATTCTGTGGCATTTTTTTATACTGGCGGTAATCTTGGCTTGTCTTCTTGAATCTCCTTGGCAGATTTCATGAGATCAATGGATTGTGTTCCTTCCCCCTTTTTAAATATTTAGAACTGTGACTACACCCCATGACTGGGTAAAATAATCACTACAAAGATGTCTGTGTCTACGTACTTCTTAGTCATTTTTTCACATCGGAAGCAGTGTCAGTTACCCCATGGGTGGTGCTTCCAGAAGATGGCACGGTTGGTGTAGGTGAACGTGCTTATCAGATAGCTCTGTTCCAGAGTTGTCTTGGATTTTTTTTTTTCAAATCCAGGTCCCAGTCTTGCAGCTGGTGCACACAATGACTGTGACCACTGGGAAACCTCTGTTGACTTCAGCGGTGCAGAACGGGCACACGTGTCTGCTTAGCTGGGGTTGAATCCCGCCTGCTTTGTAGTGCTACTTCAAACCAAACTGTGAGGGAAGATTTGCCCCGGTTGCCACGAAAAGATAACAAATAAACTGCGTAACAAAGGATGACAAACCAACCGAGCCTGGGTGGATGTGGTAACTTTGAGCACCATTGTGAGCCTGACGCCCAGCGAGGCTTCTGTCAGACAAGCAGGATAGAGCCCAGGAGGTGTTACCTCTGGGGGAGGGCTGTTAGGCTTGTGACCGCGCGTCCTCAAATCTGCCACAAGATCGCATTCATCAGGGGCAGGCGGGTTCCTACCTGTAGGCCTGTGGTCTCGGCAAGTCTTGCTTTTTTCTTTCATACCTTTTGATGCTTTCTTTCACTCTAACGTTTTTAGGATGCAGAATTTATATTAAGCCAAGACTGTCTGCTGGATCTGCCCCCCAGTCATTTCGTGCTTTATGATTTAAACCATTTGAAACTTGTTGCTACTGGGGCTTATTTATGCCTCTTCTCTTTTTTTTTTTTTTTTTTTTTTTTTTTTTTTTTGACAAGAGTCAACCCAAAAGAAAACATGGACGCATTTGAGATAGCATCTGGTCCTAAAAACCAGGACATTTTTGCACGCGTTTTTGTGCTCAGGAATTTCCAAGGTAAAGTTCCATTTGCCGAGATCTGGGAGAACAGTAGCAGTTGTTGTGCTGTAGCATTACGAATTTTACTCTTCTGGTGCTAGCAGCAGTCAGACCGAACAGCCTATTACAGCCTATTTATTTTTAAAACAGTCAGAGTAGAAACAATAAAACTTATTTTTCCTCAAGGTGCAGCTACTGATGGTTTATATTTTAGAGGGTCAGTTCTGTCTCCCAGATGCCTGCCCCAACGCTGAGGTATCAGGCAAGGCTGCCTGGCCTGGCAGGTACGGCAGAGGACCTGCGGGGAGACCCCTGACCTGCTGGAGCAGAACCTGGGGGGTCGCAGGACACGGCCAAGTCGTGTTTCCCGTCAGCGCAAGGAGCTGCTCCGTAGGCTTTTACTGCGTCATCACCGCAAGGGTTGTTAGGTGATACCTGCTGGCCAACGCGCTGCGCGTGCACGTTCACTTTGGTTTTTAAGATGACAGCAAAGTTCAGCTCCTACTTACTGTTTAACTCTCTAAATCGGGTATTTCACTTCAGAAGCTCTGAGCATCTACCAGTTTCTACGCAGTGCTCCTACGGGAGCTTCTGGGAAACTAAATAATGCAGTCCCACAGCTCGACAGCTTTTTAAAAGCCTGCTGTTGGCTACATCTTCCTGACAGTCAAGAGTGAAGTGTTTTGTACGTGTGTGCGCTTGCACATACGCTTGGCCACGTGCAATGTTTTCCCTCTATGTCTTTGTTTCCTGGGCTCTAGCACTGTTCATCCCCTGGCACCAGCACATCTGCATTCATTTCTGCCCCTCAGACTGAACATGGGGTGTGAGCGTGCCAGGGAGCTAATCTGAGGGTAGGGTGCAGACAGCTGTACGTGTAGACCAAACAGCTGGAACCGGGTGGGGAGGGGAAAGCGCAGCAAAATCTGGCTGGAAGGAGAGCTTGAGTAGTTTTAAAAATAATGTTAGGCAAGCATGTTTCGTGTGTGTTAATTATTCTGGCCTATGACCCCAGATCAGTCACCCTGGCAAACACACGAGTAGTTTAAGGATTGCAGGGAAGAACATCTTGAGCACAGCAGGACAAGGCCGTGGTTAATTGCTCTACGTTGCATCTTGCCTCACAGAAAGTGAATGATGGCTTAGGCTAAAAGGAAAAGAAAAAAACCCCAAACCCAACCCAGCCAACTTTTGGGGTGTCCGGGTCTGTGTCTGTAATCTAAGTGATGGATTTTCTTTGCAGAATAATCAATGCATTCCAGCGGGGTTGGAAAACTACTACTCTGAGCAAGACTCCAGCGCTCGGGGGAAATTCTACACCGTCATAAACCACTACAACCTGGCCAAGCAAACCATCACGCGCTCAGTGTCCCCCTGGATGACGGTACTGTCAGAAGAGAAGCTCTCTGAGCAGGAGACTGAAGCTGCTGAGAAATCAGCTTAGTATGATGAGCTAATTATTAACACTATGTCATTGGAAGGTAACTAAGGGACTTTAAGGAACTTTTCATTAAATATAATTATGGATAATTTAGAGGTTACTCATGTTTATGGTGCAATTGCTTCTGTTTGCTGATACTGCTTTGCAAAAAAAAAAACAAACAAACCCCAAACCCAAATTAAAAACTTGCTGCAGAACATTCATGGGCGTAACCAAGGTGCAACGGTGCATATCAGCAGCGCTTTAGAGCTTTGACAGCATTTTCAATGTTTAAAAAAAAAAAAAAAAAGCCAATGTTAGGTATGTTCTTGCAGTTTATTGGGTACTGACAGATTTCTTCGCTGGATTTTCAGGGCTTGGACCTTCGCTCAATCACGTGTTCTGTTGTCTGGACTGATACTTTAGTTACCGATTTTTTCATTCTTTGTCATGTTGCAAACTGAAACACCTCAGCCATAACTCGAGTGATCTCTCGTTTAGCTGACAGCTGTATTTAATACTTAGTTTTGGCTCAAGCAAGAAGGAGCGTCAGTGCTGATGTCAAGGGCATAATGTAATGACTTGTATGGAGAAAGACACTGCAGGGTAGCATTTTTCTCACATTTTCTTTACTCTTTGTTTATTTGTAAGTGAGAATGAAGTTCTCTGCAACAGGGCATGCTCAGTGTTTTCTTATTGCTGTCAGCAGTGTTTAACTGCATTTCCACTGTGGCTTTAGCAGCTTGGGAAGGGTAGCACTGAACCACAAACTAGATAGGCTTTACGGAAAAACACAGGCAGATTTAGCGATGGATGCTGAGGGTAGTGTAGGTCACAGACAGTTCGGGATATCCTGAGGGGAAGCGACAGCTTTTGCTCGTGCTTAAGAGGCGGAAAGCCTGTTCACCGTAGACATAGTCCACTCTGCAATTCGTTGGATATGACAGAGGGAGTAGCGTGTCTAAATTTTCTCTTCTATTGCATTAACATTTTCCCTTTGTATTAATTAGAGCTTTCAGTTTATGTCTGGTTTGCAGTTTGAGACTTTTTAGCACACAGAGCATCACAAGTGAAACACTAGCGCATGAGGTAACGCAAGCGTCTGCTTGAGAGCAACACCTGAAACGGAGCATGAAGAGTAGAACGGTTCCTGTACGGCTCGGGAGGGGAGGTGGTGTAGAAGAACATAGTACTGTGGGTGCACGTTAAAGTTCCATTGTAACTACAAACTTATCTATCCTTTGTGTGAAACCATGTTACTTCATTTTTATTATAAATCTTAAATACATATTACAAAAGAAAAAAAAAAAGACATCTTTGTTAATTTAACAGATAAAATAAGCGTGTGAAGCATCTGGGCAGCGGTTGGTGCAGCTCGAACAGGGTAAGGTGTAGTGGGCATGTCAAAAGTTCCTTTTTGGAGGGGGGAAGAGACTACACAAAAATGGAGGGAAAACATCAGCGCGGGGCTGCTTCTCAGGAGCTGTGGTGGAACAAACATGGTCAGCTCGACTTATTTTTTCTCCAGTAGAATTAATTGCTTTATTAAGGGTACAGTGACAGTAATGGTTACCACTTCATTCTCTAGGTTTGGTATGAAATGGGCATTACACAGTAATATCTGTAAAGGGCTTTTTATTAACTCATTATGGGATGTGGAATGCATAAAAAGCAAGAAATTACATGCCAAATTTTTCCTGGCATTTACAAATGCCAAGCTTATGTTAAGGTACTCACGACAGCCCGTGTCTGCATTGCTAATGCGCGGATGCTTTATTGAATGTATCAATTCACATGTAACTGCTGACATTTTCGCTCTGTACAGAGTAAAGCATGAGGCTGCTCATTGCAGATAAGGTATAGAAACAGGCATTTCAGGAGAGATCTATAGCAAACCACGGATTCCAGCTCAGCACAGTCACAGGGACATTCACGGCTTTACAAGCGGGAAAGCTCTGTGCCCCAGGACTGTCTGACATGAAAATGATTCATGGTATATCTCCTCCCCTTTAATTCAGGACGATAAAAAGCAAAATGCACACGTAAGTACTCATGAGAAACTTCTCTCTCCCAGGACAGTAAACTTCAAAAAACACTAAGCTTTACCATCTAGGAGAAGGAGACTGCTCACACTGCTTTTTCTTCTGATTTAACAGGAGGGAGTTTATTTATTTTCTCTTACGTTGGTTTTGAGACTTTTTTTTTTTTTTTTAGTTAACAAAATTGCTCCCAATTTTAGCGCTTTAAAAACTTGGTTTAAATTGTCTGTCCTTTGGCTTTGTTTGGCATCCCGGAACACGAGTTCCACTGCACAAGCTGTCTGTGCTGTGGTCTCTCTTTTCACCTAGAAGTAAAGCTCCTCAGCTGACTTTTTATCATTATGACGACTACTAAACCAAGCTGATGGCCGACTCGAGCAGTTTCAAAGGGTTAGAAGTAGAGGTCACTCGGGTGCAAAGCGGGCACTCTGTACTGCCGTGGTAGGACTCAATAAAAGCCTGGGACAGCGTAGGTGCTTTTGCCCAGTAACAGTTTTCTCCTGATCTGGTCTGCGCGCCAGGAGCTGACTTCAGGCATCACAGAGGCGGGGGTGACGATGATAAAACCATTATTGGGTTTTTTTCTTCTGGTAGCTCTGCTCCAGCTTGTAGCTTTTTCCAGCTCTTTCAAAGGTTTCCATGTTCTTTGTGGGATTAAGTGTGGGTTTATGTTCGGTAAAGGGATTTAAAATGAACGCTGTCAGCTCCCTCCGCACTAATGGACAGATACACACGCTTACTTAGTGGAAAATATTTCCATCGTAGCGGTATGCAAAAATGTGTAAAACACGGCGGTGTGCCATCCGCCCGGCTCCCCTGGAGAAGTCTCAGACGTTTTACAAACAAAGCGCGTGGACAGTATTACATTTTTAATTATCGTACCAGTCCAGGAAAAGCAAGGAAAATGAACACATCACAAGGAAGAAGAGGATCCACACTCGAAATCCAGCATTGTTTTTGATGGCCTGTGAGGGAAAGGATATGGCTGTTACCATCCCCAGTGAGCATCCAGGCGGATTCCAACAGCGGCAGCCCACGGTAACTGTTGGTGGCTTCCCTCTTCCCACCCACGGGAGGAAGAACAGAACTTGCCGTTAATCTCAGGTGAACAGAAGCCAGGTTGGTGAGATCCCTTCAGATTTATCACACTAAAGTTTCTCTCAAAATCTTAGAATGGATCATTTAAAAAAAACCAAAAAAACCCAAACCCAACAAAAAAACGGCAAGATCCCACACAGCAGAAATAGACCCAGAACGTTTAGAACCACATCAAACGCTGCATGCTCACAGGTTAGTTCTGAGTTCCACAAGGGAAACTCTGATTAGAAAGGGGCAGGCCCTCATCATTCCAATAAACAGCTTCCACCTAAAAATAAAAAACCAAACCCAAACCTGACAACTCTTTCCGGAGGTTGATTTACCACCAGCAATTGGGTATTTCAAGTCTTGGAACAAGTCGAGCAAGGACAAGTATTTTTTCTTGGATTCTTCATCCCAAAATGGAGACTGACATAGAGCAGGGGACCTGTTTTTCTCCCTCATTGTTCAGATTTACACATGGAATAGATTTTTTTTTTTTAATGCAACACAAGCAAGTGACAAAGTTTCGCATTTATTGCCGCCTTCTACTGTTCCTCAGTGTGGTTTAGGAAACTCAGTTCTAGCTACAAATGTGAAAAATGAAACAAAACTTCAGTTCATGCCGCGGTGTTGAATTCCTGCACCCCCCAAGAGGCAGGGGAACTGTGTGCTAAATACTAGCAAAGCTCTGGATTGCAGTCTTTAAAAGCCCCAAACACCTTCCCACCACGTGCCTGCCACCACGCCTGCTGGACAGCTGCTGACAGGAGCGCTCCAGGTACCCTGCTCTGCTCGGAGAAACGTGGAATTAAGTTCCAAATCGGGAATTCCAAGTCCCTTTGTCACGCTTGCTAAGGCACGTTTGGTGCACTTTTTGGGAAAGCTGAGCAGCAGAGAACTCATCCTGGAGTTACGCAGTCTGTGGGCTTTCGGCAGGGAAGGGGAAAAAACCCCAAACCACCGAGCCATTTACTCAGTGGCCTAACTAAGGAACTCTGTTTTTATTGACATCTCGATTCCTGACAGAAAACATAATTTCATTCTAAATAGTGAGACAATGGGCCAGATTTGTTTACTAGGAGCACGTGGGATGCGTTCAGCATGGCAAGGAGACTCCTCTAACGCTCATCAACAATTCCAGCACCATCTTTCATTCACAGGCTGCAATTTCTTTTCCCAACACCCTTTTTTTTTTTTTTTTTTTTTTTTTTTAAAAACCAAACCTCACAGCTGCCTAAACGCATGCCAGGTGACCCTCGTGTTTAAAAACCAGGTGAGGCCGAGTAGGTCTCTGCAGACCTCTGCAGCCCTTCAAGTCCTGGGTGGCAAGGCAGGCGACGTGAGCTACTGAGAACCGTGGCTGGCTTGCAGCTTCTCCAAAACCGTGTCCTGACACCCTGGCACGCACCGTGCCCCTGCCGGGGGCGAGCTCCCGCGCTCTTTAAAGCAACTTGGGCAAACCTGAAAGTTCAAGAGAAACGAGCGACTGTAAAACGCAGCCTAAGCGACGTTACCTCTCTTATGTCTTCGTTGCCTTCTTTGATATTCTCTGTTGCACCCACAACTAACTGATGGATATTGTCAATATCTGTTTCCTGTTAAAAAAAATAAAATTGAGAAACAGTGATGAATTTTAGAGAAAAAACCACTTCCCAGGATTTGGGGAACAAGCAGAACTCAAATATAAAATCCAGTATTCTTCCTGTCTTAGCTGCAATGATGCAAAGGTACAGAGGCAATTGAGTTGTAACTTCTTCACCTGTGATTTTATGAGCCTGAACAGCAGCCACCAGGATCACTGGGAAGTCTCCTGTTTGTGTAGCATGAAACCTAACCTGCCTTGATTCCTGCCAGCTCTTTTGGGAGAGGTGCCCCCATTCACAATGAAGATGCTATAGAATAGGACATTTAAGGGGACACTACTTCTGAGGCGGAGGGACCATTCTAACACATACGTTGCATTTTCCATTCCCAGTATGTACTAATGAGTAACAACAGTAAATATCCCGATTTTGCATTTGAAAAACAAAGAAAAGTCTTTTCCATTTTCCATTCCCAGTATGTACTAATGAGTAACAACAGTAAATATCCCGATTTTGCATTTGAAAAACAAAGAAAAATCTTTTCCTTCACATTTGCATCAAAGATTCATTAATCTTCAGTTTATGTCTTGCATGCAACCAAGCCCAAAACACCCCCGAGAAACTCTGAGCCGAGGGTGCTGCTGTAGCATTAGATCACACTGACCTGTTGCAAGACTTTTTCAGTGAATATCTCTTGTAATCGGGAGATTTCCACCACTTTTCCTTCGATTTGTCTTGGCAAAGAACAGAAATATTCCATTAGAAACTCGTGCAAACATCCCTTGCTCCTGCAGACTCAGAGCCTCCAAGCCGGCAGGCGGGCCGGCACGGCTGCCTGGCTTGGCAGCGATAGCCAGGGATCCGTGCCCCGGCTGTTCCTGGCTGGAGCAACCGGCCCCCGGGGAAGCTCTGGGAAAGGCAGCACCCAGAAATCCTCAGACAGCGGCCTCCAGGGCCAGAGCTTCACCTTAGCGTCTTTCTTTCATCTAATTCACCAAAGTTGTTCATTTTGGCACACCCTTCCTATGTTGAGGACAAAGCGTGGATTCACCTTGCCTAGGACTGACAATCCCAAGGTTTGGGTTACCCAGTCAGGTTTTCCACACGGCAAGCAGGGAGCAAGCGGCACCGCCGCGCTGCCAGAGAGGGGGGGGTGTCTCTGCAGGGGGTCAGTGACTGTGCCTGCCCTGCTGCTGCCAGCACCCGCAGCAGACAAGGCGAGGCGAATGGAAAACCCCATCTTTTAAAACTTAGACTTAAGTCAGATAGGCCATAACCTTCCAAATTTAACTGGTGCTGTTTTGGGTAGTTTGTACGTCGCTCAGAACCACTCCTTAACACTGTGCGACTGCCCAGCGTGGAAGCCCGTAGAGTTCGCTCCCCGGGCGCTCCTGTTTGGGCCCTCCTCCCCCCACCGCCACGCGCACGCGGCCGCCGCCCTGCAGCACGCTCGCTGCGGGGCACGGGGGCCCAGCCCCCCCAGCCCCCCGTGTCAAGTAAGAGACAATTGTACCTGACTTCATCGAAGAGATTATTCATTTCCCCGACAAGTCGCTGGTTCTCCTGTTCAAACTGGAAGAAGGGAGAAGGAGATGGCACACGTGAGTTCACACCCTGGGGGACAGGGAACTTTCTTCGACCCCTGCCAGCCAAGCGCCACCCTTCCCTGCAATCCATTCATGGCGCAACACAACTGAAACCGTCTTCAGGAGTCACTAACACCGGCCTGAGCGAGCAACGTGGACCTGCTGGCTTGGGACCAGTCACTGTAACACTTGTCCTGCTCCTCACGCGGATGAGGCAACCCCCAAAATAACTTGAGGATTTTGCTCAAGTGACTTTGCGGTAAGGAACAACAGAGTGGGGGGAATCTGCCCCTTTTTGTTATTTTAGAAATTTGAGTGGAGAAAGCTCCCGTGCCTGTGAAAGCATGTGGTTCTCTTCATGGCATCCTCGCAGTGTCACTCGCATTATTCACATGCTGCCCATGGCATGAAATTAAGAACTTTTAGATTTTGCTACAATATGAAGTATTTTGACATCCAGCACTTCATACTTTACAAATACATTGGCTTTAGTCCTTCCAGCAGACCGCTTCCATTTAAAACTCTTGAGCAATCAATGAAACACTTAAATACACTTTTAGCACTACATCTTTCAAAATACAAGCATAAATGGAAGACTTCATACAGGAAAAGCAGCTTTGACTTTTCAGATGTACTTGACTGTCAGATCATTTGGGATTCATTACAGAACAAGCAATCCTGCAGCAAGCATGACGACATGATTTGCCGAAACAAAACCTGCACAGGCAAAACACAGCTGAGAAAGGCGTCCCACGTCGCAGCGGAGCTCATCGGAAGCTGCACTGGAAGGACTGGGCTTTAGAAAGGACCCATTAGGACAGACGGGGCTGGGATTTTCAGGGTGCCTGAGGGCTGTCAGGCTCCTGCCTTGGGGGACAGCAGAGCATGGGGCAAGGGAAGGGTCACGAGTCCCACTCTGGGGGAAGGGGGGGAAGCGAATTCAGGTACCCTGCCTGTTAACTCTACACAGCCAAAGCCTTGGGAACAGCCGGGCCTTTGCGGTACGGACACAACTGACTGGATCTCTGCGCTTTCCTCACAAAGCTGGGCGAGACCCGGTCTACACGGGTGTGCAGAAACAGCACCGGGGGGCACACATTTCTACTGAAAGCATTACCTGCTGCGTGCCTCTGACAAACCCCAGCGATGCACGCAGCAGCGCGAACACCAGAGAACAGGATTCAGAATGCAAAGAATTTGACGCGGGGGGCCTGTTCTAGTTCAGTCAGTCGCCTTATTTTGAACTAGCCTACATAGACCGGCATTTTGGCATAAGTCAAGCACATTACCATTCCATTAGCAGTGAAGGCCCAGCAGCCCTCTCGGCCACCTTGCAAGGTCTCACCACCCTTTTCAGGGCAGAGCAGTGTGCTGTCAAAGATGGAAACGCCAGCAGAGCAGCACTGCTTACAGGCCAGGCTTGGTTTTCAGTTGGTGCAATAGGAATTGCTCGCTACCTGAGCATATGCCCAACGCTTAAGCTTGCCAGAAAAGGAGGCGTTGCCCAGAGATGATGATAGCTGTTTTCAAATACTTACTATCTTGTGCAAAAAGCAAAAGAAGGAAGGAAGGGGGAAGTCTGAGTCACAGCAAATTGTGATAACGGCGAGGGTTGTGCTACACCAGCGGAAGGCAAACGGGCCCTTTGCTTTTCCGGTGGTGCTACTGAAATAGCTGGAAGCGAAGCACTCGGCATTGCAGTACATACACACAGCTTAAACAGCAACACAGTTCATCATTAAGATGCAACATGAGAGTTAGTGGCCACAGAACAACGTACAGTTCATGGCCCACAGCTCGTTTCACAGAGGCAGTCTGTGGGAGTACATAAATTTAACATTACCGTCCTGCTCCGTTCGGTGACGATCTTTGGCTGACCACTGTGACCCCCCTGCCCCAATCTGCCCCCAGCGTCTCTATCCCAAGGCTTTTAAGATCTTCCTTGTGCACGTTGCTTCAGATGCTGACACACGCATCCCTTGAAATGATCCAGAATGTTCCAGTTGAAACTTCTGCCCTATCAAGTACTTCTGTGATACCAACACAGAAGACATGAAGTGTGTACAGTAACTACTCAGGGCAACGTGAGAAAGCTCTAGCGCCGCACTGAGGAATCTGTCCTGCTCCTCCCTCGCCCCACGTATGCAGTCCTAAGCAAGCGCTGTCGCTCATCTGACTGTCCAGTACGACGTTTTTGCTCACTAACCACTTTTTCCTCCTGAGTTTTCTGGTAGATCAGTAAGCTGAATCCCACCACAGGACCAGATGACAGGGCTGGCTTACGGGAGAGCAGATAGCAGGGGCGGAGCGAGACTTCTGCACTGCCACAGAGCAACACAGAAAAGCAAGGGAACGAGGGAAGGCAAGCCACCCTTCACACCCTCCACCTTCATTCCTGCCTCCTCAACCCCACGCCGTCGCCAATGCCCTCACACTTTGTGCTGTAACATTTTTCATCTTCCATCAGGCCCATCAGGACCTCAAAGGTACCCGACTCTCTGCCAACTGCAAATTAAATGTCAGCCTGCATGACTTAGGGGGAAACGGTTACTGTGTTAAAACCCAGGAATGCATAGGTTTAATTTGGCAGAAGCAAGTGTGACATGACAGGTATGTTTAAAGAAGGGTAACAGTGGATCTCTCAGAAAAAGGTTCAGTCTTCTGACATAGGCAATTTATGCCATGAAGAATAATGAAAAGTGATTTTTATTTCTTTTAAAATACAGATTTCTTTTTGTACTAGAGGTTCACTATCTACCCAATTGGCAAGAACAGCTTTCTCTCCTTGGTTAAAGGACTCCAGAGGGCCCAAGGTGACAGATTAGGAGGAGGGCTGTTGGGCATCACTGCCTTCACTGTGGGGTAGAGGCCTCGGGGAAGGAGCCCAGCCCCACGGGTCGAGGGGGAACAGAGGGGAACATACTGCACAGCTCCCTGCAGTCCCACCAATTCCCACCCTGCAGATCCAGCGGTTTTGTTAAATTAAAAAAATACCAGTGTTGCAATACATTCAAATGTTGTTGTCACCGCTGTCCACAGTGTCTCCTCATACAGAGCAGAGCATTTGTTAAGATGCAGCCAATACAGTGATATTTACTTCACAGCAGTGGATGGTTGAAGGCGTTCATCACTGTACTCCTTCACGTTCACACCACTGCGTGCCTCTGGCTTTAGTGGAGTCGCCTCAGAACACAGCCAAGGAACGGCGCAATGGAACAGAGCCACGGGATTCAGCACCGAGTCGACTGGTCAGTCCTTCAGTGCATAATTGGGGCCAGCACGCTGTAATTGTTTTTCCGACTTCTCTAAGGATAAGTATTTCTGCACAAATATTCAACACCAAAAATTCCCTGTTTTGCTGCCTTAGTAAAACTGAGATGACAACTAATTTAGAAGGCAAATTTTCAATAAAGAAACAGTGAATGATTTTAATCCCTTACAAATAGCACAAATCCACTTGAGAAACTATTCTTTAAGAAGTTCCTTTGATATTTAAAACCCGCCACTGGCAGGGATTGCCTTTTAAACTGCTAAATGATTTTTGCAATTTGAAATCATGGCTGATGGCCCGCTCAGCGCAGACAGCGGTAAGACATGCTAAAACAGTCATTGAACAAGAGGTTAGAGCGCAGAACACATCATGGACCAGTGTGCTGCAAAGGGATTTCCATGATGGGAACGTAAACCAAAGTAGTGATCAGTATAGCCCAATGATTTACAGCTTATTAAAGTAGCCTCTTTTATGAGACTGAAATACTCTGTTGCTGAAGCATGGCACAAAGTGACAAACTGTTTTAAGATACATCTGAAAATCTAAGGCATGGACGAAATAATCACTGTTCTTTTTTGTTATCCCATGCGATAAGTCACTATATGTATTGTACCTAAATTTAAGACAAAAACAAACGAAAAGAGATGAAGTCGGGGAAAATTAGATATTTTCACAACTCCCAGAGCAGAGCCAGATTTTTTTTCCCACTCAATGCAACGACAAGACATCTGCTCACAGTAACTATAAAAAACATTAGTATACCTGTACTCAGGGTTATAAACTGAAATTTATTGTGCAAATCATACAACAGCCTGCAACCACTTTGAACACTGTAAAGCTCTCCTGTGGGTAAAATACTGATAGAAATTTCTGGTGTTGCCGTACAATGGGGCTTTAATTCATTATTTTACCCACAAGAAGGATCACGGAACCATGACTGAGAATTGTTAAGTCTGATTTGACACAACACATTCCAGTTTAAAACCAGCACAGCAGTTTCTACACTGACCTACCCTCTTCTGAGAGCTGCTGGATTTTCTGAGTAACTTAAATGCAGCTGGTCCACGCTTCACAAATCCACTGTTCAAAAATAGAAATTAACTTCTCTGTAACAGCAAACATAATGCAGAAGAGAAATAATTAACTGTCCTTTGAGTAAATAAATTAACTAAAAGCTGTGAGGGTTTGTTATGTGTTTGTAAAGACCCTTTGATTCCTGTGTTAAAAGCACAAAGTCATTCAGTATTGCCACGTTAGTATGAAGGAGTTATGTGAGCAATGAAAAAAAAAAAACAATGCACATTCGAATACTCAGATTATTTCCTAGTTACACCTATATTTACACCTTGGACCCAAATTTACCTGAAAATTAGAGTAACTGATCCAGTGACTTTACAATATTCCTATTAGAATAATGGATCCAGTTAGGAGTGGAATTATACAGTACGCAACCTTTACCAATATAGGCCAACTCTTAGCTCTAAGATTCCTCAAAAAAGCACTGCAAGAGCAGTTTCGCTGTGGAGTAGTCACCGCATACATCCCTAGCCTTTGTAAACTAGCTAACCATACTGTTCATAAAATGGGAAAAAAACCCAAACCCTTGGTCCACAGAATAGAGCGATGGCTTGCTCAGCTCTAAGCATCAACACACCAGTGGCAACGTTTACGTGTGAAACCCTGCTGTGCACATACACGTGTTACACAAATACACAACGCTTGTTTACAGTTTGACAATTCCAATAATATGCAATCCAACCCAACACTAAAAAGTGACAAGAAGTGACCCTCATTGAGGGGGGCATTAACTATAACTAGAAGCAATCCGCTCACTTTCTACTTGACAAATGGTGGAGGAAGAAGAAAATGTCTGTATTAACACTGCCATGAATGCCAACTCACTTTTCTTTCAAATCATAATAGACTCCTTCCAAGGCATAACGTGGAAGTAACTGACGCTTGTTAATTCTGAGGAGAGGTAGAAAGCAAGCCTGTGTTTCTTCACAACAGTGCCAGAGCACAGACTCACAGTGAGCATGAGAAGAAGCTGAGCTAGCTACAGCTCTGACTACTGGTGGTCGTGAGGTGCAAGAGGAGAGAACAGCTCTCAGAACCGCAGCAAGATTCGACAGGAGATTCAGGCATCCAGCTCAGAACAGGCTTTCTGCAAAACTTAGAGTGAATTATAAGCAGAGAGGAGGCTGTTCTAGTGATAGCTTCCCTTTGTGTGCTTTTTTCAATTCTGGTTTCCTAGTATCAGTACTAAAACACGAGTACTGAGAGTACATAACAAAAATAAGTTTCAAATGTAAATTCACAGATGGAAATTTAAGAAGAAGCTATGGCACAGAAGCAGTACTAATGCTTCAGTGCATTAATAAATACAGGACTTCAAAGTATGTTATTTTCATTTTGGTAGCACTTTTGATCTTCTGCTCCTCTAAGCAGCCCAGTAAATTTGTCTCTCTTTTCCCACCGAGCAGACTGATAAAGCTGAGATCTCAAGTTTCCAGTACAAGTCATATTTCTAGGCTTAATCATGGCATTGACATCAAGGCACTGTTATATACTATAAAATTTTTTTTGCAAGCTATAGGCAGAACTGTATAAGCTAAGAAAAAGGGCATATTATAATCTGTCTGAGCTAAAAGGTTTTTTTAAGTTGGTGGATCAGTGTTATTTTTGTATCCCTTTTTACAGAAAGTGCAACTCCTGAAAGCACAACAGAAGTAAGTCGGTGTAAAACAACCAGTAAAAGCTTAAAAAAAAAAATCTAAAAATTAAAAAAGCATAGCACAGGAGAGTTCTGAACAGGTAAAGAATAACAATGGATATTTAAAAAAATGTCTGTTGGTTCTCCCCTAGGAAAGGCTGTCCAAGTGCCTAAGAAGAAGCAGTTTAGAATTGGAGATTTAGGAGTCCAGCAATCCTTCAAAGCATTAAACTATGAACATAGATTTTTCTCTTACTTAGGTATGGAATCACTCCCCCTCACAAGTCAATAAAGAGAACTTGTTCCAGGGGAAAATTCAAATCCTCGGTAGACAAAAATCAGCATTCTAAGATGTTTATCTTTCTTCAGTCTTGATAACAGAAATAGAACAAAACTCTCAGACTTCGGCAACTCATCTAAGTTGTGAGGTATCTGGGGCCTTACTCTAAAAAGTGTAAAAGGATTTAGTGACAAAGAAATGTATTTGTTTCCAGAGTACCATGGCAAGGGACATAATATGTTTAAAACTTAATCACAGAGTGAGGCCTACAAAAAGCAATCCAACATTTGGTAGCCAGTTATTAGTAAGCCCTGCCAGAGCCATCACCTCTGATGCTTAGTAATACTGTGCCTAAACACAGAAGAATGAAAATATGTAAAGAATTCTCTTTAAAAAGGAATCAGAAAGCAGGGGTCAGCCTTCAGATTTTAGACTGGCACTCAAGAACAATGTAAGAGCACCAAGAGCAGCCTCTCAAGAACCTTTTCTCTTTGACAAACCATACCGTAATTATGTGCAACTTACTCATCTCTGACGGGAAGAGTGATGCATATTGCGTTTGGGAACTTCTCTAACTGCTGCCAAGGAAGCTTCACATATTCGTACTGCAGCTGCCCTTTGCCTCAGTAAAGCTCACCGTTTTGAAGACTGCACAGCTACCTGCTAGTTATACATCAGTCTTTCTTCGTATAAAACCAGGCGATGTGTGCTAACATAGAGGGGTTTTCTATGAATTTTGAGCCATGTTCAAAACAATAAATTTTAGGCATATCAAAAAGTCTAACAGACAGGCTGTCAGCAATCATGCCTACGTCAGAAATTTTGTCTATCAGTTCAACTGTAAGCAGAATCGGATCAAACAACACATAAACATGCTGATAATGAGGAAATGCAGAAAGGGTAAAATTCATGAGACTGTGTTGTGACAGAAAGCTTGTAGCTATTCCTTCTAGTAAACAAATCTGATTTTGATAATAATGATTAAAAAAGGAACAAAATGAAGTATAACTTCATAGTTATACTTAAATACTATAACTATTTAAGGTGTGTTCTAGAAATAGTCCAAGTAAAAAATGGCCAACGCTTTATTCTTTTAGAAGTTTCATGCTTTTTCTGACGTTGCCTGGACTTCTATTTTTTCCTGACTAAAAAAGCAATTTATAATTTTAAAAACAATTTTAATTTCAGTTATTGAAAAACAGTTGTTACTATGGCTCCACGTAAATGTTTCGTAGCAGTTGTAAATATTAGCTGCTACCAGAAGAACCAGGAAGCCATGTACAAAAGGTATATCTTGTTACGGCTTTATTCTGCATAAAATCAAAGTTGACAATGAATTTGGGAAAATCTATACTTTCTTAACACATATGAATACAGCAGAAAATATAATAAAATGGATAATAAGACACAAGATATACTCACCATTTGTATTTCTTCAGGTGACAGCTCATCTTCACCTTTGCTGTCCCCCCATAATCCAAGGTTACTCTGGGCATCAGGCAGATTCCTGTCTGTGAAAGAACCACCAAACACTTTAGACAACGGAGGACACTGAATAGTGGAGTAAAAGTAATTTTCCATCCATTTCAGAACCCTGATGAAATTGTTACATCTCATTTGTCATTAACTGAGATTCACCCTATATTTACAACACAAAATTACACCGATAACATTTAACTTCTAAACTGGGACACGAAGCCTATGTTTCATTTTGTGAACTACGAGGAGTTGCACCAATGTATTGACAATGAAGGATGTAAAACAACTCACAATGCAGTTAAGACTTGTCAGGGCACAAAATACTGTAGCATTTGTCTTTTAACAGTAGAAAACACACGATTTTCAAAATGAGCTTATATGCAAACTATTATCTTCAAGGGAGGCCTGACAGAACCACCAGCTCCCCATCCCAAAAAGTAAAAACAGAATCTCAAAGACATTTTGAGCAAAGTTCACCGGACAAACTATTTCCTCACACTGTTCAAACTGCATGCGATGCTGCAAATCCCACAGCACGCTGCGCAAGGGGTCTTCCTGCGCGTCACAGGAATCAGACCAGATCCCACAAACTAATAATCCTTACAGCTCATAGCTGCTTCATTGGCTTCAGTAGTACTTCCCCTTTGATTAAAGCTAATCATCTGCATAAATCTTAGCAGGAGTTGGGCATAAAAGATCTTGAATGGCTATTTCTGGGACATTCCCTTCTGGAAGATTTATTTTTAGGCTTAATTATATACTTCTGATTATAGACGAAGAAGTTAGAATTGGAAAGAAAAGGAACTATGCTACAGGAACCTACTGCTTCTGAAGCTGTTTGAGCATCAGCGTGTAAAATCCTAACAAACAGACCCTTGAGAAGGCCTCTCTTCTCTCCGCTGGCTGTGATGTTCTTACGAAACCCAAAAGAGAGATTTGCACCACTCCACAATGGATCAAAGCTGAACCTGCTTGGACTTAGCAGGTGCAGGTTGCAAATTAAAATACAGAAAGATTTAGTTTTTACTTTTTCATAGATTTCAGACTTCCTCCTTATCCCAGTCAATTTTTTCAGGCATTTTTAAGTATTTTCTTTTGTTTTGTTATAACCTTCAGTCATAACCTCAGTTTTTTCAATTGCATAAGCAGCACTGATGCATCATCATTCAGATAGTGACTTCTCTTGGGAAGCCCCTGAAAGGAAGAGTCCTATTTATAAATAAATATATGAAAAGTATTATAAGCAGCAATTTCCCCCCTTATTCTTCCTTATAATATTTGTGAAAAGTCTTGAAAAATAAATATTTTTGTGTACACCTCCTTTATAAATGTACATTTTGCTTCCCAACAACCAAATCAGGATGTACAATGACAATATTACAAATGAGGGATGTGGATAAGGCGTGTAGTAAATTAAAAAACAAACCAAAAATGAACAAAAAAAGAGATCTGTTCTTTCTTACAAGTAATAAGAAATGAAAACAAGAATATCTTTAAAGATTGTTCAGAAAGGTGCAACTCCATGTTTTCCAGGGGCTATCACCAGTATTTCAAGTCTGTTTCACGGAAGCACAAAACTTATTTGTTTAGGTAATCGATGTGTTTACATTATATCAAAATTACAATGAATTATTTACTGGATTCAAAGAAAAGAAGATAATTAGTTCATGGAGTGAAGAAATAAGTCCTATTCCTATTTTATCCCAGAGGAACCAATTACTTTCAGGCACTGTCAGCAGTGATAAAAAACCAGCACCTGTGTCCAATGTGATTGCTAATAAGCAAATACACTTCTGGTGGGAGGTGAGGGAGAAAACACGTATCTCCCCAGGGCTTCTCCTGTCACTGCAGTATGCTTCTGGCTACTGGGAAAGTTGTTCTGCAGCTTTCATGGAGCTGGCGTTAATGCTTTTCTACAGTTCATCCAGCAAAAGCCAAACTACACTCCTTTGCAGAAAGAGAAGTAGTTTAACACACAACAGAGATAGAAAGGAACGATCAAATCCTCTGAACCCTTTTCCATGCTGAAAGGAGACAGCTGCTAAGCTTGTGGACCAGTTCAAAAACTACTCTTTATTTACATTTATTTCCATAAACTAAATGTCAAATCTGTAATATGCAAATAAATACTGTCAGCAGATAAAAGCAATCTCCAGAGAGACTATTTTCCTACCATGAGGCATGTCCAGTATAATTCTAATGTAAACAGGTGCTTTGCCTCAAAACAGAAGTAAATCACATTTTGCTTTGGTTTCTGCCAAAAAACCAGACAAAATCCAAGCTGTGCTTCAGCACGCCAAGAAGGACATTCAGCTGTTCATCCTAATGTTCAATTTAAGGACAGGACCACAAGCTGCTCTCAGAAGAACTATCTTTACAGCTGAGATATTTACGCAAGGGAGCCAGGCACACTGATGATGTCTAATTCATAAATACAAATAATCACCATTCTCTAAACCACCAACATTCTTAGGATGAAATAGCTTACTTCTAAACACAGTAATTTTTCAGATTTCTTAAAAATTTGAAAACTTACTTGTAAAAAAAAAATTATCAAAGGCTACAACATTTAAACTGAGCTTCTTGTTTCCTAGTCATCTCGTTCATGCTAATCCCATGCTTCAACAACCGCCTACCAGCAAAGTCAGGGGTGATTTCTACAAGCAGCAGCAACCAACACTTACACGAGGAATCACAGGCTGTGTGCATTCACAAAGTGTTTCAGACAGATTTATTTTGATATACAAGTTTCATAGCTTTCTCAAAGACTAGTCAGCAATCCCTCATAAGTATTGCATCAGCATCACTTATGTGGCAGGACCCTTATAAAAAATTAAAGTGTAAACTAATAAAAGTAAAAACTGTAGTAACCAAAATTAACATGCAAGAAACCAAGCTTCATTTCTATTTATTGAAGTGGTTTGCTGTGTCCAAGGCAACCAAAGAACAGTGTTTTCCACGGTGCGGCACAGATTTTTGGAGCTAAAAATTGCCATGACACTAAGTGGTGGGAGTGCACACTTTCAGAGATCACGGAAACATTCATTAACAGGGGAAGAGCACAGGGCAATGAAGATGCTACTATGCTCCCGCTCCTCTGCTGGCACTAGCTCACAGCTGCACAACACTGATAACGTGCTAAGGTGAAACTCAATCTGTGTGCTGCACCACTTCAGACATACTACAAAAACATAGTAAGCACTAGAAATGACACATAATCAAAACCTTTACTTCTTACCACAAATTCAGTGTCGGGGGGCAGGGAGGGGGGAGCACATACTGATAGGGCTGCAGAAGTACAAACCGGTTAGGAAGATAAGCAATGTCGTATCAGAAAATGAAACCGTTAGCACGCTGTACGGTAATTCAGTATTAAGAGTCTTCATCCAGAAATGGAGTACCCACTTCACGTGAATCTACCCTTTCTGCGGCCCTAAAGTCGCCAACCAGAGGAACTTCATTCTTCTAATAAAAATCACTAAAGAAACAATAACTGATTATCAGAATAATATGGCCATCCAGTGCATTTCTTCTACCTTGATGAAGTACTATCCTAATGTAATGTCACACTTCATACAGATTCTGCTTCTCTCCAAACATAATTTTCACACTGTAAATCACAGGGTACCTTGGACTCCTCTAGACAGCACAAGCAGGAGAACCCAAGCCAGGGAAAGCAACTCCAGAATCACAGAAACAAGACTTCTCTTTAGGTATGCAACTTCAAATTATCTACATAGTGGTGGTACCCCAAAAGGCACTCAGCAAAGAAGTTCTGCCAGTGTACACATCCCAGGACAAGTCTCCCAAAATGGCAAAGAGAAGGGACTTACATTCCCCAGCCTCAGAAGCAGGCCACCAAGGAAACAGAAGCAATGCTCACAAGTCCTGTCAGGAATAGCACCAGCTGAAATGACCCTAGGGTCAGAGATACTGCTTTGGACTTCTGGCTCTCCTGTCCACCAAAAGATGAGATGCAATCCTTCCAGCAGGGAAACACAATGCTGTGGAGAAGAACATCCCCAAAACTACTAGATCTGGCCAGCCAGTAACCTCCCCTCTATCAGCGTATTCTACCTTCAAGTTCCTGCTGTACAGGTGTCCAACTCAAGGTCTCTGTGCTTAAAACTAGAAAATGTTCCCAGGAAGTTGTAGAGCTACTTTCCAACTCCTTGCCATCAGTGAAAGGCATGTGGAAAAGTCAAACAGATGTCAGAAGATGTGTAAGTCGATGGATATTGATAAAAATAAAAAGGAAAGAGTTCACATCGAGTTTATTGAGAGGATAAGAATCCAACAAGGCAGAAGACCTTTTTAGCTAGTTGGAAAAAAGGATGTCAAAAAGTTTACGATTTTGCTTTCTCAGTCTTACAATGTGCTTCACACAAGCCCTGATCAACTCAAGGAAGATGAAAATAGAAAGGTGCAAGGTACAGGCCCTTGTTATATGAAGAAAGTACTATTGACTAGGCACGCCTTGCCACAAAAAGTAAAATATACATTTTATTCTTACCTTTGCTTTCCTCAGCAGAAAGTTTTTCTTCAGAATCATCTAAAGGATTCTGTGAAGATTTTTCAAGGGAAAGAGGCGATTTGGACACGTTGCTCTGCTCAGGTTCAAGCCTGGACCTAGAAGCACAAGAGCTTCACACATTTAACTGATATTACACAGCTGAGTTTCTCTAACATGAGAACAACCAGATTATTAAATTCAACACTTGTAACTCTTGCAAACTTCACATTAAGGATTTCCCAATCAAGATACAAAATGTACTTAGCAACTCTGACTGAAATATTATTACAAAAGCAAAGTAAGCACCAACAGTATTCCCAAACAAGGCACACTACGTGTTCAGAGTTGAGGAGAATTTTAAAGGCTATAGCATAAAATCAGACATCTTAAACTTCCTTTCAAAAATCCAGTGTATTAAAATACATATATATTTTTTTAAAAAAAAAAACAAAACAACCAACCCATATTTCGGTCATACTGAAAATTCTTTTTAGTAGAAACAGCCAACATCACTACTTGATTTTTTTCAAGTAATAATTACGATTTTACTTTATATTGTGAATTACCATAAAGGAAAAGTAAGAAAACACAATAGAATTAGCTTTTTCCTGAAACAAGAATTTTTATTTAACTAGCTTTAAAGAGTAGTTTAACCAGGATGAAAGTAATCCTTACCTTGTCTGCCAAAAGGCACAACAGACCACTCAGAAGCAAGAAAAACTTATGCAGTGGACAGATATATATTACACCTAAGTCCTTGCTATGTAATTTTAATACAAAGGCAATGCAAAAAATGAGAAGCATATTCAGTGATTAATATATTAAGTACTTGTCAAGTACTTTTCATTGTGGCACCAAAAAAAGTTTAAGATCAGTAGCAACATATTTTTTCCAGTTAACTTTTGTGGTTTACTGTTGTCTACAATGAATTCTGTAACTGCTATGTAGTAGACAGTTAAATGCTTAGCAATTACGCTGCTAGAGGAGCTAAAGAAAAAAAAAAAAAAAAAACAAAAAGCAATGGGCTGAATCACCTGCTGTGTCACCTTCACCACTTCTTCCCCTCTCAAATAGAATCAACACTTAATCTCATTATGATCTGCAATCTTCCCCTGCTGCTTAACAGAAGGTGTTGCATTTTGTGTTCCTTTCCTTCTTCGTATTGTGCCTAAATTCTAAACCCATAATTAGAAAATTCTGAGAAAAACAGAATATAATGCATTAGTCATCACTGAGTGACTATTATTTAAACAAGAAAAAAAAGTAACAGGGAACCTTTCTTAGTTCTAAAAACTCTGCAAGTACTGGGCCTTTGGTAATTTTACAAATCTCCTCCCTCTCAAGTCCCAAATTTGCCTAATAACAATGAAAAAAAGACTTATCTGGATGTCCATGCAGTTCAAATAATAGTTCTGATACTAATAAAGTACCAATTCCCCAGATAATAAAAATATCAGCTTGATTTGAGCAATTGCTAACATAATTTACAACATATTCTAATGGAAAAAGAAGATTAAAATTGAAATTAAATATAATTTTGAATACCAATAAACATAAAAACTGAAAATCACAACGAAGTACCTTTACAGAAAAAGATGCTTGAGTTTCTATTCCCCAACCTTTCTTTCTGGGGAACTAGTCCTTTGTAATTCTTGTAATGTTATTACAGAAAGGCAACATATGTAAGAAAATTGTAACAGGCAATTTCTTGAAGAGCTTAGGATGTTTCTCAATATAAAGGGAAACATTATGAAGTATCTTTATACTGCAAACCTTTCAGTATTGTCTGATATGCATGTATTTTAAGGTGACTAAATTGCAGGAAAGAAGATCTGCACTAAGATTAATTTACTTTTAGAGAAATGTATTCCTTTATTGTTTGTTGTCCTTACTTTGCACAGTATGCTAATGTATGAAGTTTTCAATTAAAAACAAACAAAATGCCTGGGATGCACTATTTAAAGAAAGCCTCGTTCTTTTAAGTGATAGAACGTGTTCTTATTATTGCATAAAGAGTCTGCTGAAATCCTTGGGGAAATTACAAATCAACTAGTTGAAGGGATATGAAAAAAGGCAATTTTTCTTCAAGTCGTCTAGAAGATTGGTTTATGCCCTGTACTTTAAATTGAATTTTAATTTAAATTACAATCTAGCTATTGCATCACATCTGCAATGGTTACAGACTCCACCTGTTTTCTAGTTCTTACATCTGTAAGAAGAGGCAAAGAGGTATCCTCCAATATTAAATAAAAGGACAGTATCCTCTGGGTAATTTTTTAATGCCCTAGTGCTCTTTATTTAAGTGGTATTCTAACTTCTCAAATCACTCCTTCATTGCTCCGTGTTTACTATACATCAAATTGAGTTTTTTGCTGTTCAGTCATCTGAGAAATCCTGAACCTGGGATTCCACATGGAAACAACAACGTAAGAGCACAACAGCAGAAGAACTGGTAGTTGTCAGCCAGGAACCATGCTATCTTTCTTTGAAGTTCTTTAGTGTGAAGAATACTGATGAGGTTATGTATTTTTACACATGAAAAATATCACACAGTTTGTTTCTGTATGTTTTTTCTGAAAAGTTACGGGAATTACAAAAAACCCAACACCTTACTTTTCACTCATTGCTTCTCACCAAATCTCAAACTGGTTTGGGGTATTTTGTTTACTTGGTTTTGGCTCGTACTACTATATGTGTCTCAGGAGGATACATTTGAATGAATCTAATTGTCCTTAATCATGCTGAATAAAATGTACTGGTGGACTTGTGAAGACAACTCTCTAGTTTCAATGTAAACAGCTGATCAAGCCAAACACCAAACTGATAAAGCAGCATCAAGTCTTAGAAAAACAATCAAGAATTTATTGATGTGTATGTTCTAGAATTTGCTTTAGCAGAAAGATAGTGACTTAAAAAAAAAAAAAGACAAAAAGAAGGAGAACAGGAGAGAGGAGTGAATATCTCTTGTACCTAAACAGACAATATCCTAATTAGCATCTTTGAGACGTGTTACCAATGTGCAGAATTTAATTCTAAATTATTTTATGCAGAATATTACTTAATGGGACACACAAAAATATTCTGTTTTATTTATAGAAGTCCAGTAAGTTTATTAGCCCACATTTTACTGATTTGGTGCTTTAATCATTTACATAAAGGAGAAGTACAACACTATATTGGCACTCTACCGTTTACAGACTTAATTTCACATGCCAGAAGTGAAAAAGAGCCCTGGAATGCACCTGCTGACACCTGAGCAACAGACACAGTTGCTCATCCAACTACCAATTTCCATTAAAAGAATCTCCTTAGAATCTAAATATGAATAATAATTTTGTTGAATGTCCTACAAATGAAAGGCACTGTTAAACTATTTTTTGACACTACTCACAGTCTCTTCTTATCTATCACTCGCTTAACTCGGATGGCTCTTTGTTCAGAATACAGCTTACACACTCCTGTTCAACAGAGCAGTGAACAAAACTTCAGGTCAGAAGAGCACAATTTCTTTCTTGGAAAATACAATTATTCATTTTTAACCATTCAATAAATACTAAGTACTTTTTAAGTAATCTTCAATGAAGTCCAAGACAGCTGTTCTGTGCTCCTTTACCTGAGCAGACTGGACACCCTTGTGTGCTGAAACACAAAAGAAAGATAACACATAATCTTTTAACTTTTTTACTGAATTGCACAAAAGTTTGCATTTTTAGTTGATAGGCAAGTCATTCAAGAGCCTATTCACATTTTATATATGTTATATATCACTATTTATTTTAGACAGTTATATTTAAGTATAGGTTCTGTAAAACAGCAAATCATTACAATAGCCCAAAAGCTGAAAACAACTAGTTTCTTACAATATTTATGCTATTGATTTGTTATATATGCCACTGAGTCCTATTATGTCAATTATATTGCTGAACAAGAATAGATGTCACCAAGCTAAGCAGAACAAAACAGATCTAGAAATTTAACTTGCTTAAAATATTGAACTCCTAACATTTTAAATTCTGCATTGGGGAAGTCTTTGGGATTTATTGTGTCAAGCGTCCTGTTAATTCACGTTAATATTTCTTATTTTGATAGTACGCAGTTCCCATGCATGACTGATTTCCAATGACTCCGAATAATGCTACAACCATGTTTAGATGGCATTTCAAAGCTGGTGAAAATATTTGGTATATTCATAAAACACACACACAAAGCAAGTCAACTTGAAAATGGCAAAACAGAAGTTCTCTCTCTCTTTCCTAAGATCATGTTATAAAGGTATGATCCCATACTCAAGTTGTCAAAACTGCTGTTGCTTTATTATAACTCTGCTACAAAGTTATTTAATTAGGTCAAACTTGGAAAGATTATACTTGTAATATCTTACAGGTGGAGAGGCTAGAGAGAGACAACCATTGAATTTAGTGAGCTTCAGTTCAGGCCTCTGTGCCACAGTTCTAAGTTATTATTCAAGTAGTAAATATTTAAGACTATCTTTTTTACAGATATTCAAGTAAATATTTAAGACTATCCTTGCTAAATAGTGTATATGAACAAATAAATAAGATTCCATGATCTGGCTTCTCCTTCCACTAACATTAAAGAAAATAAAGTACGGTACTAATCAGCCAATGGGATCACACAGATGCAAGTGAAACGGCAGTGAGACTTCACCAATGTCCTTCCAAAAGCACTTCACGTTCAGCATCTAATATGCAGCATTATATTAGCCTTTATCAATAACTAAGAGTTGTTCAGTTTACCTTCTGTTCTCAGCTGATGAATGGCATCGGCACATGTCCTCATAAAAATCTGAGCATCTTGATCTATTTGATCGCGCTCTGTATCTGTCATCCTCACATACTCAGACATAATATGGCTGAAGAACAAGACAAAGCATCACTCAATAAATCCCCAACATAAAACCTACAAGTACACATTTTAGACCTTCTGCCCACTCACCATCCTCACAGAAGCTTTTCTACAACACTGATTTTTACAGAAAAAGTAGTAAAAAGTACAACCACCACCACTGATAAAAATGCCACTTCTGTAAAGCTGAGAGGTGTTTTAAAACTTTGACTAGTACAAGATGTAGAAAAAGCAATATATGCTATCACCTCGTACATAATCAAATACTGAGCAGATAAGGAGAAAATACATCATTACCCTCGGTAATTATTCCAGTGAGGCATATTTCAAGTCTAAAACCATGAAAACAAGTAGGAATAGCTCAGGTATTGAAAGAAGTAAATATACTGGAACTTATTTTACTTAAATGTACGTTTTCATTATCCTAAATACTGAGCTTCATTTTTAAAGTAGCTGTCCTAGGAAATCTGTGAATTCAAACCATAGTAAAGAAGAACATTGGAAAATAATGCAATTTTAATATCAAGTAAATTATAAGATTTATTGAAGCCTGTTCCTATTGTTTATTTCTATTTTAGATTATCTATTATGAATTTAATATTTTCTATTAGGATTAATATATCTTTTTGTTACTAAATTAATAAAAATGGAGGCCTGTCTGTAAATTATTAGCACATTGTAGATCACCACCAGAAAAGCATGCTGTATATAAGTATCTAACGGTGTTTCCACAGCCACAGATGACAGGATGATAAAACTGCTACAGCAGCTTATCTTATGTTCATCACAGCCTACTATATCTGCCTTTAAAATGAGGGTATGTTAAGGTTTTCTTTCCTGTTTGTTTTTACTTACGTGTGAAAATCTCCCCACTTGTTCAAAGTATGCATAATGCAACTATATTAATGCAGTAATACAAGTAAAAAGAAGGGATCTTCAATTTCCAAAGCTAGCCTGATACCTTTAGACATCTCTTATGCACTTCACCGCAACAACACCAAATCTTCCCTGTGTCTGCTGCGATCCCTGCCATGGGAATGCCTATAACCAATTCACATCGCCTCATCTGATCATCTCTCATCATATAGAAACCCACCAGCTCCTTCCTGCATCTTCAGCATACTGTCAGCCTGGGTCTCCCAGATCTCCTCCGCAAAAAGTTTTAAGCTTCATCTAATGTGCCTGGGTACCAAAATGTCTTCATTCCCATCCCATGTGACTGGCTGCACATAAAAAAAGCAGCACATGGTTCAGCTGGCTTGAAAATCAGTTTCTGCTGACTGGCCAGCTAGTACACAGGCACAGATTAGCCAGCAAACAATAAGGCAAACTAATTACAAGTAATATTCTGTATTTTACTTGTTTGTTTCCAATGCTGCCATGTATTTGACATCTAAACATCAGGATTTTTTTCCCCTCTCGTTAAAACTATTCCAAATGTTGTAAAATAACTTACAGAAAACTTACAGAAAAGCGGCCATGTATACTGCTTCCGTTTATATTTTACTAGCTGAATTTCTCTCCCTTGGTCAGGACAGATGGGTTTCATAAATTTGTGGCAAAATCCCTATCACAACTGTAATCAGTGGTCTGCTAAGCTGCAACTCTAATTTACATTCTCTGAGAAAGCAGCTTCTGAATGATAAAAGATTTGAAATAGTCTGATTTTAGAGACATCTGATGGAAAGGCTTTCCACAGCCTGGTTAAGATGACATATTGATAGTTACATATGCAGTATAAGATAACTCAAATTGTCAAATATATTAGGACAGATCTCCCCCCACACTCCCTTTGCACAGCTTATATAGACGGGGCTTTTCATTACTAGTCTGTGGCATAGGCAAGTTCTCAGCATGTGTAAAGCCAGAAAATCCATTCTTACATCCATCTCCGCACAGGCCCAGACAGAAGGGGACCATTAAGATCACCTGGTATGGGATAACACATAACATTGTTCAGTGATCAATGCCTAGAGAGTTACTTGAGCATGTTAGGATTCAGATGGAAAATGAGGATGGAGTAACAGCTTCACGATGGCCCCTTGATGAAACAAAAAAAAATTCCACTCTTCCATTTCAGATCACAATAATAAGTTCCGGCTGGTCTGCTACTGAACAGAGTATAAAGTTCTTGTCCCCTGCCCAGCTTTGTGGTATTCACAGAGTTCTATGCTTTCAATGCACTTTTTAACATTACAGGGTAAATAAAGATTACAAAATGCAAACCAGAATTTTCTTCTAAATCGGACTTAGAAATACATACGAAAAAAACTGCCTCAGGCACGCTTTATTTTTTTTACTAACAGTGTAACTAGTAGTAATACAGTGATATACTGAGGATAATGTCAACAGCTTTAACATTGGGAACCAAGTTTTTCAGTTACTTTTCATAGTTGCTAATACAAAAATATGGTAGATCTAATTCTTAAATAGGAGTTTCACAGCTTCAAAAGTAGCAAAATGCAGTTTAATCCAGTAAAAAAGAAATAGAATACTTTTCCTTCCATAACTACTTACAGCTTACATAGTGTCTGGTAGCAGCGCTTTTGAACAAGAGCTGGTCAAGCCCCTTGGAGGCAAGGATACCCGAAACCCAACCTCCTTGGGAAGGCAAGAATGGAGTCACACAATCACACCCCATTATGCCACCACACATATGGCACCCACTAGTACTAACAGGGTACTGAAGTCCCCGTTGCACTCCCCAGTAAATCTGCACATGGAGATCATACTGAAAGTCCATCTAATCACCATCCTCTAGCTTCACCGCAAAAAGAACCATTCATTTAAAAACAACATGCCAAGGAAAAACAAAAACACATAACAATCCCACCAACCAACCAACCAAAAAAAAAAAAAAAAAATCCAGCTGTGTCCTGTATGTCAGAGATACAAATATTTGCTCCAAAGTGCAGTGGCGGTGTCATAGCAAAGTCCATCACTAAATCAAGAAAGGTCAAAAGAACCAGGTTTTCAGAAGCATTAGTCAAGACACACACTGGCTAATGCATGCAGATAAAGAAGGGAGAAAGGGGGAACAGAAATTCTTCTAGATTTTTATCCTAATCAATGGGAGAAGGCTTCATAAGAAACTCTGACTGGAAAGCAACTTGGGTTATTTGTAATTTTTAAGAAGATGGGTAAAGATAAAGACAGTGGCCATCAAGTAGGCAGACTCCAATAGTCTAGACAGGTTAAATTGCATAGAAACAGGAAACCTAATGTCATGGTTTAACCCCAGCCAGCAACGAAGAACCACACAGCCACCCGCTCGCTCACTCCCCCCACAGTGGGATGGGGGAGAGAATCCGAAGGGTAAAAGTGAAAAAAAACATGGCTTGAGATAAAGACAGTTTAATGGGTAAAGCAAAAGCCACGCATGCCAGCAAAGCAAAGCAAGGAATTCATTCACTGCTTCCCATGGGCAGGCAGGTGCTCAGCCATCCCCAGGACAGCAGGGCTCCATCACGCATAACGGTGACTTGGGAAGACAAACGCCATCACTCTGGAAGTCCCCCCCTTCCTTCTCCCCCAAGCTCTATATGCTGAGCATGACGTCATATGGTGCGAGATACCCCTGGGTCGTTGGGGTCAGCTGTCCTGGCTGTGCCCCCTCCCAGCTTCTTGTGCCCCTAGCAGAGTTGAGAGCTGAGAAGTCCTTGGCCAGCCTAATACTACCCAGCAACAACTAAAACATCTGAGTGTTATCACCCTCATTCTCATCATAAATCTAAAACACAGTGCTATGCCAGCTACTGTGAAGAAAACTAACTCTGTCCCAGCTGAAACCAGGACACCTAAAGAAGAAGAAAAAAGAATTCAGGTGAACTAGTAGTTTTTCTATAGAAATGACATTATGATAATTTGCAATTCTGCCCTTGATGAAAGGGAAGAATAGGCAATGCAGTAAGAGATCAACTCAGCTACTTCATGAGCTCTTCACTGAGCTCAAACACAAGAAGCAGAATACAGCAAGTGCAAATTAGGTCTGATTGCTATTGACAAGTCTAAGGGAACACAGCATGTAGGGACACGATCAGAAAAAGGTCAAGGGCAGGATGAGACACAACCAGCAAGGGATGCCAATGATAAGAAGAGATTACTCTACAAATATTACTAAGAGAAACACCTAAAATAGGAAATGCATCAAATGGAATGTTGTATTCTCACTGCCAAGAACTAGGGGAGAATAAGTGAGTACGAGGTCGATGAAAAGATGAAGTGTAGCAACTATCTTTAAAAAACAGGGTTAAGGAAAAAAAAAAAGCAGAGGACTTACAGACCACTCAGCCTAGGAAAATACAGGAACAAAATCAAACAATTTTTAAGCGCTTAGGAAACGACAAAAAGATAACCAGTAGCCAAGATGTATCAAGAACAAGCCATATGCAATGTAAGTTACTTCTGGGATGCAGTAACAGGACTTATGGATGGATGAAAAGCAATCGTTGCTATACATCTTCTCTTCAGTGTGGCTTTCGTTACCATCTCGCATGACATTCCCATATGCTTCCAGCAAATAAATGAATTAGAAGAAACAAGCACCATATGGACGTGAAACTGTTTGAAAAGCTGAATGTGGAATAGTTATATACCAAAACAGGACACACTGAGTTGTGTTCCACAGGGGTTTGTCCTGAATCTGATGCTATTTAATACTTTCATTAACAACTCAGACAGTAAAATGGAGTATACACTTATTAAATTTGCAGAGGCAAAAAGCTAAGTGAATTAAAACTATCAAGAGAACAAGACTTCAATTCAAAACAATACTGTCAACTCGGAGAAACAACATGAAGAATTTCAATAAGGAATGGTCAGAGGCTCTTTGTTGCAGCAGGAACAACTATCTGAACCCACAGAGAACAGGGAACAACTGATTAGGGAACAGTTCTTCAGAAAGTCACCTGGGATCATGTCGGTTCATAACCTGAACATAACAAAAACATGTTGCATAAAAAGGCATCATTACAACAGGATGCATAAATGCAGTATAATCCCTTACGAATGAAAGGCCACCTTTCTGCTATCCTTCGCTTTGGGTCTCAGCTGGAGTTTTGTTTCATTTCAGCTCCTCAGTGCAACACCAACCAGGACAGTGTCCAAAGGAAAGGAAAAAGAACACATGAAAAACCAAGTATAGTATAATTGTTGATTCCAGAAGAGACTGAAGAGAAACCAAAATAAGTTAGTTTAAAAAAAATAAAATTCTAGTAGCATGAATAAGAAAACAGGGAAAAGCAGAGGGAAGATATGGGTTCTCCACCGAAAGAAATATTTAAAAGCAAGCAAAACACAGTGGTAGAATGACCTAGACATTCTCTTTTTGAATGTGTCAGCCATGGTCCTTCCAGCCTATCATTTCTATGATCCTATTTTGCTGGCAAAGCATGAGGAACCAGAACTGATGGAGGCATTACACCAGCTTTTGGAATTAGTAACTCTTTCTGCTCGTGCATAAAATATTTTCTGCTTACTGATTCAATAAAGACACCAAATCAAGCAGAAAAACTTGATTTTCCTCCAATAACATATTACAAGAGAGAAGCAATAAGCTGAAATAAACCAGTTCTAAAATACTGGTATGTACCGCCTTAGCAGAGATAAGCCCAAGTTACCAGCTGCAGATACAGCCTTACAAATATACACATAAATGCTCCCAGACACACACATAAGTGTGTAGGTACATGCACATATGTACACGTATGTATAACCTCAGTTGTAAATACACCACACATTTTTAAACTTCTTCCCTTTGGGCATCTAGTATGTTTTAAATTATTTTATTTCTTCTTTAACTACTAAATGTAAGCATTATTTATTACGCTTTGTGCATTTTAATTTACTGCCTTCTTCAATCCAAATGCTGTCTGACATAAATCCAAGGTAAAAACTTGTCTACTGGAATGACAAAACATTCTACTACAGCATATTTAAAATGCTTTTTTTAAGTCTGTGGGGAAACTTCACCTACTAGAACAGGCCATACAGGCATATCTGAATTAGTATTGTCAGTTTTGTAAAACATTGCTGAGAAATTCCAGAATGCTGTTATGAAGAATTATTATTTCTAAAATGTGATATGTGATACATGAACTTAGTACAAGCAAAAGAAGAAGAGGAAACAATTTGAAAGTAATTCCCTGGAGAACAGGAAAAATACTGTTATACCCTCCATGAAGACAGTCCTTACAGATCATCTACATATTTTACTATCTTAGCCTTCCTTTACAAAGCCTTGCTTCTTGTAAAAACGTGTTAAGTCAAGACAGGAAAGCAGTCTGGCATTGTACGAGAGCCAGTAAGACACTATTTTTTAGAGTCCTTTAATGCCTACTTCTTTTATTTTATTGGTTAAGCCAAGGGAACGCTCTCCTTAAAACACAGGGTAAGCATTCAATGATTTTCTGTTAGGTGGCAAACACTTAACATGGTGGCAAACCATGTTAGGCACGTAGTTTAGTGGTGGAATGGCAGGGTTAGGTTAACCTTTGGACTTTATGATCTTAAAGGTCTTTTCCAACTTAAACAATTCTATGATTTTAAGTAACTGATTTATTGCTATTTTTTTTTTTCCCCCCAGCTTTACTAGGTAGACAACTGCTTGGGCAAGAGGCATAATTACTGGACATCAACATTATTTTTTAAGACAGAAAGATAATTTGTTAAGAATTTTTTCAAAGTATATTATTTGCAATAAACAACATATGAAATGTTCAAACACTTAACTGTATGGAAGAACCACAGAAGCATGTAATAAAGACACATCAGAAGCCACCCAGACAGCCTTTCCCATGGAAAAAGCATCATCTCCACTCAGAACCAATCTATGCTATGCTGATGAACGACATAAGTATCTCTGCAGTTGCAAAAGACAATAAATTAAAGTCCAATAATCCCAGATGGAAAACTCTTCTCTCAAAGATTTTCCTTTCAGGTATGAAGTGTCCTGCAGTCAAAAATCTAGAATTCTCTCAATTCCTTTCCAATGTCTGATTAAAACAGTAGGAATAGACTGTTCTTTGAACTGTCTAAACCTTGAAAGATCCTTCAGAGAAACTGGAAGGCTGTGGAGGAATCCCAAGAGGACCATTCAAATTCTCAAGTGTTAGGGCACTACAGGTAGTTCCTCAAACTGTATTCAATACAAATGTACAAACTGTCTTGGTGGTTCAATGATCAAAATCATGCAGAAGCCAATGATGAAAAGCAAAGGCACAAGTTGTTCACAGACAAAACATTTGACAATTTACCAAAGACTGAAGGTCTCACACAGCACAAGGTAGAAAGCAATGCAGGAATGCATTATAGCAAATGGACTGAGAGGAAGAATATATAGAATGTATAGCAGTCAAACACTAAAAACGGGAAGGTAACAATCCTCATTTGAAAAGAATGATTTTGCTTAATAGGCAAAAATAAAAAAGCACCCACATCTTGTTAACATCTTGAAGAATCAAGAGTGCCTGCTTTCTCCTTTCCAGGAAGAGCAATCAACTTGTTCTGCTGGAAACAGTTTATGACCAAAGGGAGACAAAAGAAATAGCCAGCTACCCTTACAGCTAATTCTCTACAGAACTGAAAAAAGGAAAGGTATTATTCATTTTTCTGTTACAGCAACATAAATGAGAAATTATTCCACTGAAGTCAGTAAAGTCTCATTAACCTATCACTTACGAGAAAAGAATAAGAATCTGATATTCAGACTTCATAGTCAAAGGGTGCTTTTTTTTTTTTTTTTTAAAGGTACTGTTCATCACTAACTCACTAAAGATACGCATTAGCCAAAAGCAACACTGCTGGGAAAGTCCTTAAAGATCAGTTAGCAGGAATGATTTTCTGATATATAAATGTCTGGTGTTTACCATATTTACACATCAATTGAAAATTACTTTTGTGATTAATCAAAGTAAACTTAAAAAAAGTTAATCAGTTCTGTTTGAAGGAAGAGTCCTTGGTTATTTTTCTTATACTTTGCCTCAAGGACTACACCCCATATGTGCTTTCTAAACACCACTCTGAAGCTCCATAAACCTACTTGAAAAAGCTGGTGAGGAAGTCCTTGAGATAAACCATAAACCAGGTATGAACAAATAGCCAAACACTGTTTACCATTGCTGCTTTTAAGTATTGTCAGAATATTTTCCAATAGAAACTAATTAATTTTCAAATACTCTGACATCTCATAAAGCATTTCTTGATTGAGTTTCACTTCTTTCCAAAGATTGTTGAAGAGAAACCGCAGTTAACAACATCACAAGCGACAGCTCAGAGACAGCTATAGCAGGAACAGTGATGATGCAGTGTCCCATGATTTAGCTACATGTTTCTTGTAAAATACCCTGCCACTGAATGTGTTCACTCATTGTGAGTATGATACCCAAAGGGCTTCGTTAGGTTTGAAATGTGTATATGAAGCCAGCAAGAAAAGAATTAACATTATTTAAGTTATTTCTCTTTAAGACAAGGCTCTAATGTTAAATAAAAGCAAGGGTGCATATAGTTATTGGTCCTTCCCTTAGCAGCTGTAACCAGTAACAACACGAGTCACTCATAGCTTTGTTACTTATTCACTGTGTATTATTTTTCCTTAAAATGTATGTTGTAGAGAAAGCCCTGGGTTTCACTGTTATTGACACAGATTTTAAGATTAATAGAACCCCCAATTTTTAAGCCAAATGACAGGAAATAACCATACGTTTGGAGAGAAGTTTGAAGGAGTTTTCTAAGACGCCAGTTTCAAGCTTCTTTCCATTGTAACTCATGCTGTCAGTGGAAGATACCACCACATCTCTGGTACCGCTAAAGCTCTTGGAAGTTCTATCCAGAGGAGAGAATCATGGTAGACAAGATAAAACAGAAGAGTTCCTTATCACAGAAAGCTGAAAACCAAGGTGTAAGAGAAAGCAAATGAATCCTGATAAACAGGAGAGGATAAAGGTGCAATTGCTTCTAAGTCAGTAAGCTCAGATCACTGCATTGCCAGTTTCACATGTGTTGCCATTCACATATTGCATCGCTAACAGTCAGATCAAGAAGAAAGGTGAATGAGCAATTACCAATTCTTGAGCTTTTTGGACTCAATTTAGGTATTTCGGTTAAATACCTAAAGTTTGATAAAATAGGCCAGGGCCTTGGTTTCAATTAACTCTTTTTCCAGTTGTCATTTTCATTGCTAAAAATCTTCCTCTAAAAATTAATTAAAGACATCCCCTCTGTAGCAGAGTATTTTATGTATGCCAAAAATAAAAACTCTATTAATAAAGAATTTGTAATCTGCAAAAATAAGGTCAAAGTAGTAATCAAGGACCTGGATGTAATGCATTATGGAGAAGTTTTACAAGGCATACAATAATTCAACTTGGTAACTCAAACCAACCCATCATGCTATAGTTGAAAAACAAATATCAGGACTGACAAAACATAGAGTAGTTAAATTTCATTAACAAAATCAAACCTCCTACCTAAATTCCAGCACAGCCTTTTAGTATTGAATTGTTTAAAACTTTTGCCCATAGCTTAAGTATTGAAAAGTTATTATAACTGCTGTCTTGAATGAGTGAGCAGCTAAAGCTGCGAGGCTGACAGCATCGACAAAGTAGAACAGCATAGGCAACGTAGTATGGAATTTGACAGTACTACCTATTTTAAGTTTGAACATTAAGAACAGGATCAACTGCAATCACAGATGAGTTTTAGAGGAAGTGACACCTCTTTTTTTCCCTCTCCTTAGGTAACACCCGAGGTGAAAATCACTGAGAATTACCATGATAACTGGTTAAGGGACAATTTACAAAAAGAACATTAAAAAAACTTTTAGAAAACAAAATAGTTTGGACAAATTTTTACTCCTCTTATCACTTGAATTTTATGCACACTACTGTTAATAAAATACAAATAGTACCCAAAAACAAACTGCTATAGACTGTTTGCTCTCACTGCAGTTATTTGCAGTTTCTCAGCTTATGCATTCACATGACATCTTCACACAGTAAAAACAGTTATTTCAGTACCAAATTGGTAGCTCCACCTAGTGTTGTTCGTGACCTATTCCAAGAGGAACTGAGAAGCAGAGCGCTAGTCCTAGCATGTAGCTGTACACTACTTCTGCTTGCTGCTTGGAAAAGCAGTTCCTCATGCACCTTGCACACTGAATTGACACCCACCCCCCTGAGCTTCGTGTGACAGCACTGCTCTTCATCTTAAGTAGCTTACACTGTAATAAGCAATTTACGTTTTGTTTTTAGTCATTATGTCTATAGATTTTTTAAACAGTTTTGTAAATTTAAAACTTTATAAATCTGAAATTAAATAAACCTAGTTAAATACAATGCACACTTACCTGTAAGCATTAATGTAATCTTTTCTGTGTTGCAGAAGAAAATCTTTCAGCTTTCCAATATGAGAAATCTAAATGAACAGAAATCATTATTAAACTTCAGTCAGATAACTGATTACTTCTATGTTTGAAGTTCAGTATTCCACACTTCAAACACAAATTTAAAAATTTATTCAGTAATTAAACAAAAAAATTTTTTTATAGTAGAATTTTCACATTTTAGCATTTTGTAAGCAGTCAACACATAAAAATCACCTAAAAAAAGATCTGTTGTATGAAAGTACAACTCAGAAAAGTAGTAAAAATACATGTCTTCTAACCAAAAAGCAGAAACTAAACACAAAACACTACTAAATACAACTAAAATATTTAACATTAAAAATATTAAACATGATCACAATAACACGAAACATTAAGTTCCGGATTGCCAGTTTAAGTAATGTACATTTTGGAAAATAAATTCCTTTTAGAAAAATCACACACAAGAAAGTTTTAAACATTTTACTGATAAGACAGGATATAAATATTTAAGTTCAGTTATTAGGACTTGTAGAGCAAGGTGCTGTTCCTGTCCTTTCTATTTTTGCCAAGGAGTGACCAGTGTGTGCCCAAACTAAAGTGGTATCTCTATCATCTGGTAACCATTAGTAACTTTTGCCAGAGCACACCTCCCTATCAAATTTCTATTTTTCAACTTCCACTTCACTGGGGATACATTTTGCTATAAATCCATTTGATTTTCTGTACTAAAAGTCTTCAAAAAGATCTTTTGAAAAGATGAAAAAACTCCTAAAACAACTTTTGCAAACTTTAGTCTGACTTAAAAGATTTGGTGTCGCGTAAGATGCTGTTTTTCTTAAGAGAATGGAGGAACTAAACTACAGAAATCAAATTTAGCTGGCCACAGAATTGAGATGACTACAAATATGACTTCCTTGGCAGGTCTTGAAGGAGACATAATGGGGGGGGAGAATTATATATATTAGTGGTGTATATTTTCAAGGGGGAAGCAGAAGGAACCTTTCTAAAGCATATTCTCAAATATTCATTAATAATTCAGTGTAAAAAAGCATGCAAGGAATTTTACAAGACAAGAGTTGGTTTAGTTTACAGATACAATAAATTATCTGGGAAAAAGCATCAGAAGCTGTTCAAGTCTTAAAATCCTATTTTCATGCAAATGTTCCTTGTAATTAAACAAACAAAAAAACCACATAGAAAGAACACAGAGTAGTTTGGATAAAAAAAATGTATGAAACCGATTTGTCAACTAAAAAGAAAGTGTTTCCATGTGCAAATCAATATGCATACATTTCCTTATTATTTACTCCGTCTCATTTTTGCTACAGCTTATTGTATTGGATAAGCATTTTCCCAGTTTTCATGATTTAAAGTTTTCCGTGTGACTAACAGGATGGGAAATTTCATCCCAGTCGTAGCAAACTGAGTTCTGTTAGTACCTCCAGCAGATCTGAAGTTTCCTAAAGTGTGTTAGCAGCATCATAAGCAATAAGAAGGGAAATACTGAAATCACTACAAGATCAGTGAGGCTCAAAGAATAAGCTAAACCATTCTACGGATGTTCCTTCTCATCGCCACTAGATTTTTTTGTAGACTAATCTCCTTCTCAGCTCAGGCTTGGTATGTCATGAAATTTGCTGAACAGGTAAATTAAGCTTGGCTACGAAAGCAAAACATTTAATGCAGTCATATGGTGTTTCTGTAGAACAATACTACTTAATAGGCAGAAAGTACTACAGAGGACAAAGTAGAAATGTAAAATAAGAAACACATTTCAAAGCATTTACATTACTATGTGAACAAACACTAAACTAGAAAAGAGATTAGCAAAACTTTATAAGTAATAAATCTTAATATTACTGCAATAGCTACAATTTAGGAGTGATTAACAAGCAGAAAGAATCAGAATGACAAGCAAGAACACTGTCTTACAGTAATTAATTCATCTAGTCACAAAGAGCATTCTATTTAGGCTAAAATTGTCATCGAGTGTTTGAATTGCACTGACCCCACTTTGCCTCTCCTTCATTTGTAAAGCCATTTTCATGAATTTAGAATGACACCATTATGCCCATACTTGCATCGAGCGCTCAGTTCCCAAGATTTGCATCAGAAGTGAGACTTCTTGTTCTACTTTCCCTCAAATTCTAACAGCATCTTCTGTGGTCCTGCACTGCTGCTATTTCTCTTTTGCCTTTTCTTACCATGTACTACTGGCATAGTTTTAAATTCAATCCTGTCATCACCGTATCAATAAAATTAAACAATTTTTACAAAAAAAGAAGGTCTTACTAGCATAACAGGGAATGTGAACTTTACCCAAAAAAAGATTTTTTCTTTTTTGTACGATGCTTTATCTGCTTCAGACACAAAATACCCCTGATTATATAAATGTAAATCTTGACGGTATCTCCAGTGTCATCATCCTGCAATTATTCTGGGGTTATCAGAGGCACACCATATGCCCTTTAAAAGTTATCAAGCTCCAGCCTAAAGGTAATAAAGCATCTCCCTATTCCAACCGAATGGCTTTATTAGAATCCTATTGCTCTTATCATGAATAAGAGCAGTGAAATTTCCAGGTTTACTGATTATCAGCTTCTACCCGTCTGTTCTTGCTTCAGAACAGTCCTTTCCCTTAAAAGCTCTGCTTCCCTGCATGCGTGTTTGAGTTTACCGTCAATAATCCTATCTCCCTCTAACTTCTGTAGCCCCAGACAAACAACCCCAAGCTTTTAGTTTCTTCTCACAAGATACTTCTGAAGTATTGCCTAGCCATAACTTCCCTTTGCATTTGCTCCAGCTTGTATCCATCCTTTTCCAATGCAGAGGACTAGAAGGGCATTCACTGGCATTACTTACTCTGTAACTCAGTTGGAAATATCTTTTCCTCCACCATTTTCATTGATTAGTTTTGAGCTTATTCTTTGTTTTGGTCTCTAAACACATATTCTACTGCTGAATTTCTTCCTTCCCCCACAACTCCAGACTACAGAGCACTTGCTGTAACGTATCATGTTCCTCCCCCTCCTTCCTCTCAGCATTCCTTCATCAGTAAATTTTACTGATCCATCTTACTCTAGGACTGATTTTAAAACTCATCTTGTTTAGAGGTCTTGTTTTGAGGAATGCAAAAAGTAATTCCACTATTAACCTCTCTTCAGCCCAACATTTCTCTTTCAACACAACAGCATCTCGTCTGCTTATTCATCTTATTCAGTTAACATTGTCTCTGCTAATCCCCTCTAGACTTCCGATTAGCACTTTAGCAGACACTTTATCATCACACACCAGGTCATCTTAGCAAAGGAAAAGCAGATTTTCTTAAGGCATCAAGTTGGCTGGACACATCCTATTTTTAGTAAGACAGCAAATTATACTGCATTGTATCTTGCTTTCTATTTATCTTTTTCCCCTTAAAATCTTTTCTGAATTCTGGACCACTTCTGGGTCAGGCCCTGCTGATGCCATTATCAGTTTCCCTCTGCTGACTTAATTACAGACATTAAGTTTATTTCCCTCTGATCAAATGGTGCCATTTTCAATTTGATGTATTTTCATTAAGAATAGCTGCCTTCAGAACCTGGAATTTCTCAAATCCACCATGTCTGAACTCAACCAAGAAATTATCTCATGACCACAATTTGACTGCATTAAAGTTCTGAGATTTTGTCCAAATTTCCAGTTCTGTGCTCTGGTTCCTAGTACATATCTTGCTTTTACCCTGCGGGTCCATGGCTCTTTTCTTATTGATCTCGTCTAGAGACTATGCCTAAACTATTCTTAATCTATACTCCTGCTGCATGACAAACACACTTCTTTGCTAATTCTCTTTTTATTTACATAGATAAAGAATATTTTAACCTTGAGTGGGGGCTTAATACCATTAGTTAACTCATTCTGAATTTTGCCAAACCTGACTTTATTTCTACAAAGTCTTCCCTTCTGCAGCAGTTTTCTTAGCCAGTCAGCCTCTCTCTCCCCCCCCCGCCCCCTTATTAAAAGAATTAGCCCAGAGGCAGTATCTTCTCTAATTAATCTTTCAAGTAGTCCTAGAACAATTTCAAATCCCACTTGCATTTCAGCATATCAATTTTTTACACTCTATTTACCCATCCATCATAACTGCAACTTCCTATTTGCTGTACATGCCTGTTTCCAAAACAATTGCACCACCAGTTGACATAGCCACCACCAGGATAGATGACAGCACTTTGAAGACGAAGCACAAACACATCTGAGTATTGGCCTCCTGTCATAGTTGCCTTTCTCTGCCTCTGGAAATTAGCCTTCTTCTCCTCAAATGTCTGGAGCAGAGAAATAAGCCTCTCCTTCAACCTTGAAATACTGAAATTATTTCCTTTTTCCCCTGAAGGGATAGGAGAGTTTAGAGAAATGCTCTTCACAGATACAGCACCCTCGCACTACATTAAAACCAAACTTATTTTATGGGAAAGAACACTACTGTATTTCCAGATATAGCCTGACATTTTTATGGGAATCACAGGAAAAAATACCTTTCCTCCCAAAATTGCCAACATCAGTTATGTCGTTATACTAGCAGCATGTTCTTGAGCTTCTGTTCACTACCAGAGTACGGAGGGTTACGTTCTTTCTGATGATGAAGACTGCTTACCAAACTCCAGGCTCTGCCTCTTCTCTTCTTATCCCCACTAACACTCCCTCAAGGGTCAATACCGTACACCAAAACACTGAAATTACTTTTTTTTTTAAATTACTCTTCTGGAAATGGGGGTTTAAGACCAAATAAAAAGAATCAGTTTCTTTCATTTCAGCTCCACAAATACCTGTATCAGCACAAGGGAGAGCAGAAGCTGGATAGCACCAGTAGGGAACTGCCTACAAGACACATCTGCCATGAGAAGAGGTATATTTGGTTACAACTTACGAAACTTAAAACTATAAGCTCCTAAGCTCAGGTACCACAGCTGGAGACTTCAGGTGTTATTTAAAAACTCCCAAGTGTAGTTCTGATCACAATAAAGCAACTGATTCTCTACAGTGAAGCAGCAGCAGTTTTCCACTGGGTGGCAACAAAAGCATCAGCATCACACAAGTAAAAAAAACACTCCGTAAATTCAGGTTAAAGCCTGTAACATAACTTTTTTAATCTTACTTCAGGTTCCAGTTTGCACTTCAAAAAGTTTATCTTCTTTGTAAACTACCTCTTTAATGCACATATCCCTGCTTTGTTGCCACCGCAGATCTTTTTAAACAACTCTTATTAAAACATAAAAGCAAATATTGCATATAATGCAGGACCAACACAAAAGGAAGCTGTGAATGGCTGCCATCTGCTACCACAGGTGGCATGCACAGCTCTATTTATACTTGGGGCCTTCACTAGAAATGGTAGATGTTCTTCTATTTAGAGATTTTTCTTATGATTTTAGAGCAGGCTATATTTTTAAATAGTAAGAGAAACAGGAAAGCATTCCCTCCAAAGCAGCATCTTCAAAAGACACATATACTTTAGAACAAAGATGCTGACTCTGCTCCTTTCAGTATCTTAGCAATACATACAACATTTCTTTCCACTCCCGACAAAGAATTGATCACTCATGAAACAGTAGGTTCCAATTTGCATACGTTTAACCCACTGCAAGAAGCAGCAGCATTGTTTACGATTAAAATGATTGGAGTAGGTTCCCGTGACATATTGTAGGGAGAATTCGGCAGCGTTGAATAGTCATTTTCATTGAACAAACATAGCATTTTATCAAGTTTGCTCTTGCGTCAGAACAATAAGCAACTATTTACTACCATATAAAATGGACCGTTACACTTCGCACTACACCGCCATGCTGAATTTTTAAAAGATGTACTTCGTTAAATAGAACTTTAAAAATACTTAAAACCAAAACATAATAGAAAAGCTCTTGCAGAAGTCGTAAGAGAGGACATTTACTGTTGATTCAGCGGCACTGACAAGCTGATGCTGATGAAAGTGTCTTCTTAACCATAAAAATTGAAAAAAAAAAATTTACATTTAATTTTTCAATACACCCAAAAGGCCTGGTCTTCAAATGTCTTGCCTAAATAGATCCCACCTACAGATTCCTGAAAAGGTGACTACATTCTACAACCCCCTTTGCAAAGAGCAAAAAATTTAAGTGCGTTATAATATTAACATCTAGACACCTATCATGTTTTCAATTCCAAACATACTGTCAACCCAAACATATCCACTACCTATTTCAGAATAAATTAAGAAATTCAGTTAGACATTAGGTGAGGTACTTGGACTGAATGTTTCCAACCAAAAAACGTACAGTCTCAGTACTAGGAAGAGATACAGCAATTCATGTAAGAACAAACTTTTTCATAAAAACATGTTTCCAATGTCTAAACAATATAAAAAAAACAAAGGAAATTTTCTGTGGTTAGTGCATGTAATGAAGGCAAGCATTTTCAGAAATCTGGAACAAAACCAAAACAGAATAGATACTATAAGCAGAAACCCAATTTATATTAAATAAATTTTAAAATTAAGAGCTTGGGCTCTTACCTAAACTATTACAGTTGGGAAAGACTAGTTAGAAGAGTTTCCATGTAGAAAAGATTCCTGTGAAGTTTTCTGCTACAATCTCCCTTTGATTACACAGAGTTAGGAACTTTTTAATACAACACATGAACAGCCTGGTCCCACACAGCTTCCTTCTATGTTATATTTTAAACACTCTCAGCCCATTGAATTCACACAGGCTCCTGCAGGATGTTGCCTAAGAACAGACAAGATTTTGTTTCTAAAATACTATTACCTGGACTCTACATTTCAGAAACGAACCTTCAAAAGACAAAATGATCTAATTCCCTGGTACAGTGACACACAACAAAGGTTAAACCAATTAAATTAAAGCAAAGATTTGGTTTAATTCAAAATTCATCAGAGCTTCAGCTCTGATTTTAATAGTGTGAAAACTGTTATTTAAAGGGGTTTGGATGGTGACTTAATAGCAGGCCATGAGGTGGTGCTGTCCTACCAGAATTCCCTGCAGAGGAGCACCGGGCTGCCTCCATTCGTCAACCAGCCGCTTTTCAGCTGATTTGTCTCTTGAGGGGATACATTTGGTTTAGGTTTCCCTAGCAAACGTGAAAGTTTCTAAAATAGGTCACACAGATCAATTGCTCTCGTAATGGGAAACCCAAAAGAGCAAATAATATCTAAACTGTGGCGTGGGGGTGGCCCAATGCTGGAAGCGAGTAGCAGGGGGCAAGGAGACAGCCAGCCTGGCTACCTCTAATCTCGGGAAAATTGTGACTTTGTTCAGTTTCTGCTTTACATCAGCATATACATTACAGCAGCAGCAGCGGGCAGGGCACCATTTTAACTGCATTTTATTAGTAGTCTCGCATTCGGAGCAAAGGAATTAACACAACCAAGAATGGGGGTGCTGTATTAATAAAATGTGTAGTACGTGGGGTAAGAACATTCAAAATTGAATTAACTGAATTAAAAGCCATGAAAATGAAGACTGAGGCATTTTGACTCTTCAAGGCAAAGATGGTACAAAACTTTAAAAATATTTAAAAAAAAAAGAAAATGTGTCACATTATCAGTATTTTTCTAATTTAATATAACACAGTATTTTTTTCTAAAACCAAAGTAAAATTTTAAGGAATCGCTGCAAATATTTGCATCAGGCATTGTGGGATATTGGAAGATAAAACCTCTTTGCAGAGTACTGCAGGCAGTGTTTGGTGATCATTAACAAACCAATTAAGAAACCTCTAAACTGCAGTAAGAAGCAAAGCCAATTTCCAAACGCCTGGTTTGGAGCAGAAAATGCTTTATTTTGCTTAATATCAAACTGGGGAAAAGGAAAGAGTAAAAAGCACTGTCTTGCACAGTAAGAAAAAAAAAAAACCCCAAACCAGCTTGCTTTTAAAGGAATTTTTTTTTTTTAAAATTCCTGCTTTACTTAGCATATATTTATAAATACTCTCTATGGTTCAAAAATTCTCTCATTATTTTTGCTACTGTCAGTTCACATGTGAAATACTTGGCCACTAAAGTGCACTTCAGATCTGCACTTGGTTATTTTGATTTTTTTATTCACTGTTTATTATACAAAGTAGATTTTTTTTTTGTAGTAAATAACTCACTATCAGCCTAAGCTCCTCACATTTCATCTTACCATGCCTTCCTTAAAAATAATCCAGGGTTGGTGTAAGATTTGGTCAAGTGCATGATGAAGAGATTGTATTTGGAATTTTTTGACACAACTGCAAACCATTTTTTGTTCAAGACTCCTTTAAAATGAGTAAAGCAAAACTAAGACCTAAGAGCTCAAAAGCTCCAGTTCCCCACTGACCACAATAAAGCCTGAAAGTACCCAGTATCACCACTGGATTTAGGTTTTACTGGGGTGTTATTTGGGGGTGGGGTTGCTGCACATTTTAAAAATGTGTACAGTACCTATACCAAACGCCAACTGTACAGAAAAAATATTTTGAAAACATTTAACTTTTTTTTTTAAGATTGAAGTTATCCTAAAGTATATTGTATATTCTTAAAACCATTTTAATGCTTTGTATTTCAGGCATTTATAAATACAGAAAAAGAAATATTTTATAGGATAATTACTTACAAACACTGAATTTCAATTCCAACCAGAAAACTGCAATACATGCAGAATTTAAGATAAAGAAGTCTGTGTTAATTTTGCCACTGTTTTCTTAGGTCTGGTGGGAACACACTGGTTTGATACCTACACGTACAGAAGCATATTTAAATATTCTGAAAATGGACAGTAGAGGGTCAACAGGAACACAAGTTGCCCTCCAGGAAAAATTAACAGTAGGCTTTCGAAAATGTAACGTCACGCTAAATGTTTTTAGTAATCAGTCTTCATTTATTCTCTGTGGCAACAAATACCTACGATAAAAAAAAAGCACCATCTGATTTTAATAAAACTTACTATTTCCCTTTTTCTTGTTTATTGTCCAACTCTAATCATAACTTGCTTTAATGTTTGTATTTTTTTTACACAATCATCCAAAACCTCATTGACTAAAATATAAACCCTACAACAATTGTGGGGAATGTTTTGGTTGAGAGATAAAAGTAAATTGGTCAAAATACATATTTGCAATAATTGGCCTTCACCATGGCTGTTCAAAATGCTCCATTTACAACCTTCCAGTAACTGCATTCAACTCTGCTTGTGTCTTTCTGTAAGAGATATTTTTCTTGTCCCTTGTTCTCACAGCCTGAGCTCATTTAGTGCTATGTTTTTTTGACTCTAAGATGTTTTACGATATAAAGAGATTTCCAGTCTCATTTAGCAGACGCACAGTAATAAAAGGTTACTCTGTCAGACCATCATTATGGAATTCAGAATCCAAGTTTCTGCAGTGCAGTTCAGAGAGAGTTACAGGCGCATGTGCTTCACTTTGGGACCAAGTTGAACCCGCTCCAGCGGAAGCCATCACAGGGCACCAGAGCAGTTAGGCCGTGGCATCAGCTGGGCCGCCGCGCTCTCTGCTGAAGCCGCAGCCGGACCGGAGCCTCCCCGCGCGCCGCAGTCCCACGCTCCTCTGCCAGGCCCTTTTCAGTCCGAGTTCTACACTCGCGGTGTCTTTACACTCAGTGCACCTACACGCTGATGCAGCACGAGCTGACGCAGCACTTCGTCTCAGAATCCTACCGCTCTGCCAAATACGATTCAGGGGGACAAGCACCGTTCTATTTCAGAGTTCAAGGAGTTTTCTGGATTTTCATCATCAGTACAATAGTGTTCTTGGTGCAGAAAATCCTTTCACTATGTTTCAACACCTTCATTTGTATTACGCAGAAGAAACATTACTTTAGTGGTTTCTCTAGCATTTAAGCCAAATAAGAAGTTTCTCCCCCACGGGACTGGACCCAGAAAATGCCCAGTCAGAAGTGAGAAGTTTACGATTCCTTATCTAAAGAACACGTATAAACCAGGCGCAAAAGCAAACAAGTAAATATACTGGAAGGAAGCTAATTCTGTACATACTAATATTTTCATCCAAGCACTTTATGCTATCAGCAGAAAAATTAAGACAAAGTCCCCCGTCCATCCGTCTGTCCCCCCATGTAACAGGAAATCCCAAGACCTGGATCATCTGCCCTAAATCTTAGGAACTCGCTGAGCCACCTGGTCACTGTAAGTCCTCATGTGGCTGATGCGGAGTGAGGCACTGATAGAGGCTATTCACATCTTTGGTAAATCTAGACAAAGTTTCTCAGTCAGGCACACATCTCTTCCGTGCCACCCCACCTCGCATGGACTGCTCTGCTGCGTTCTCCAAGCCTAGGAAGCAGAACCAACCAACCAATCAAAAAAAAAAAAAATCCCTCCTCCATCCCTGGGGAAAATAACTCTTTTCCACTAGTCCTTACAACAGCAAAAATTTTGGCTGAACTGAGGTGAGGAAAACAACAGTAGCAAAAAAAGTATAATCCTATTAATAACTCCTGTACGGGACAGGGATGCTAACAGAGTCAGTCTGCAAGCCAGTCTGCTAATATTATCCCATTCCCTTCACCCCATCCCTTTCTAAGAAATAGAAGTGTCTTATAAAATGGTAGTTAAGGCAAAGCCTGACAGTTTCTCAACTCTGCAGCAAGGGCTAGCAATTTATCAGAGCACAAGCTGGCCTAAAAGTGTCACTGAGAATGAAGGCACTTTACTTTGTCCCCACTCAAGAATATTCCGATAGGACTGAAGTCCAGCCATAATGCCTGAGAAAAATCCCTTCCTTTCGAGTACATAGCTCTGCCATATTTCTATGAAGTTAACTACCAAATGACCATCAGCTTTCTCAAGGTAACGTATGACGTGGTATGAAAAAGCAGCTCTGGACCCCTGCATTTTTTGGCCACAAAATGCTATCCATACTGGTTTTGATCTACCTAGGGGTACTAAGTGGTTTGGCCTATTTTAAAAAAAAAAAAAAAAATGTCTGCCCCAACCATGGGAAAGAATAATTTCTACTTGAAAAAATTCCAGTAGATAATCTCGTAGTCACGTAGAAATTTCTCCCGAGAAAGCACTTGCAGAATTTGGGAGCAGTAAGCTTTAGCTGTAATTAAAAGGGAAATCAATGCTATTCTTCCACATCTGAGTAATGCTGACAACTCAAAAGTGTATTTTTAATCACTGAAAGCAGAAACTCCTGACAAGAATTTAAGTTGTGAAGTAAAGCACTTTTCCTTTCTCACTTTTTCTCAGCCATGAATCTCAGTAAGATTTTTTTAAATGTCCGTTTCCTGTAATTTTGGTAATTTTAGAGTATAATTATTTTTACATTTTTATGATGCCTTTGGGGTATCATTACAAATATTTTTAAGCATTTAAACTTAGAAAAATAAAATTAAGTAATAGCTTCTCTTTAGAAGAGACTGTCAGCCCTGTTCTGAATAAACAATCCCTTTTAAAAGCAATCTAGAGATTTATATCCCCTGTAACCATAGAAATTAATCTTGAGTTTAAACAAAATGGAGTAAAACATAATGTATTTAATGAAAATCAGAATGCTGCTATTGCAAATGGAAGTTGGGTTTCTGGGTTTTTTTAATTCAACAGACAGCTTTGTATGCAGTCATAAGATTGTACTTGATGGGCTACTTCTTACAACTTAATCATACTCAACCAATCTGAACAAAGCATTCAGATTTCCGAGTATTTTCAATTTACTTGAGATAAATGTCAATCGGTATGAAAAAAGTTAAAGATTTTTCAGATTAAAGAAGCCGAAGTTAAATGTCAGAAACATTTAATAATAAGAGCAGTCATGAGAAACTGCTAGGACATTGTGAGGCCGACAAGAAGACAGCACAAAATTTTTTTATGAGTTTTTCATATATGAAGTTTGCAAATAGCAGAGAAGAAAAAAAGCACAAACTGGGAAACATTTTTATACATCAGCATAGCTAAAAAAAAAAATTACATTATGTTCAGAAATAAACCCAGTGTTTCCTATAGACTAAGAATATTTACAAGGTTGCATGAAACATTTCCAGCATGCAGACCCTCAGAAACAATAATAATGCATAAAGAACTTCAAGGTTCAAATAATTAAATATTTATAGCTCAGTTAAGTTAAGAGCTAAAGAAGATCAGCCTCTGCTGTATTTTCAAAAAGCAAAGCAAAGAACTTGAAGTTCACACGAGGAAACACTGATATGCTTCACAATAACATCAAAACAAGAAATCAGAGACCAAAACCTAGAAAATTTTTCACATCACAATAGATTGAAATAGTTTCCTGTGGGAACACCCATAACAGCCACATAAATCTAACAGAGGTTGTGAAAAATATACAAGTATACAGTAGAAGGAATCTAAAAGAAATACAACCTAACAGACCATTCCTCTAACTCCCATATGGAGCATGTGGCACTTCCAGCTGCTACATTACCTGTATATAGGCCTTCTAAGTCTCCCTCGATCATATCAATAGGAAATTATCAGACCATATCAGGGGAAAAAATAAAATAAAATAAAATCAGCCTTTTTTACAACTAGAAAGCTAAACTCTAAAATCTATACTCTAAACCCAATTAATCTATCTATTAAACAATGACAGACAGAGAACTGAAGAAGAGAAGTAAAGCACATTAAGCTGCTTAAAAGCCAGCAGTTTCTAAAAAGACCGTCACTGTTCGTAAGCCACAGCAAGAACTCTGGAGCCCTCAGGAAGCCCTCTACGTGGTGTGACTCACTGTCGCGCTGTGCTATTTGAAAACCAGCAAGCTGCTATGATACTTACAGTTGAAAAATAGAGTGTTTACCGTAATTTAAAACTTTATTCCAACTTTTAATTTTTTTTCTTGCTGCCTGTGATAAAGAGGTGAGTTTCCAGAGTGGATTGCCCTTACCTCCTGGACTGAGGGTCTTTTAAAGAGGGAATTAAACAGCTGAATGTAAAAGAGCAACTGTTACAAAAGTACTGATTTCAAAGAGCATGATTTTGTTGTCAGGACATAAAATAACAACTTTCTCTACCCCAATGTATGAACAGTTCTAGGATGCCCCATCAATCCAACCAGACTACAATTTGCAGTGTTACTGGTTTACTCCAAACACTTTTGTCTGTAGATCCCCCTGTTAAACCTCATTTGAGTAAAACCTGAACCTGGCTCTTCATTCACAGCCAGAAACCAAAGTGTTACTTACAACAGCTTTAACTTTTACTGTCAAGAAGACAAAGGGAATGCAATGGCACACTGACAACATTTTAACATGAGCTTCTTCCAAAGTCATCTCTCTCAAACAGAGAATGCAGGTGACTTTTCCCAGCAAAGTAACCTTCTCCGGTCTTGCAGAAAAAATAAATTGTGTGCTCCTGTTATCCTCCCCCACTCCCTCCTTCACACACATGCACCCTTCCCAGGAAAAATTTCTATTTCTTCCAGCTGCATCCAAAGCCCAGAGACATTAAATGCACTATACGTTCCTCTTACCAGCACCTCAAAGAGAGATTTATGAAAACCTCTGTATCTAGCAATCCTCCTTAGCAGCAATAGCAAAAAATATGTCAAAACTGCACACATTTAGGGCCCAGAGCATACTGGCCCAAATTGGTGCTTGCTCTTGCAATGTCACTATTATTAGTCAGCAGGAAAGAAACGAATGTGATTGGGGCGAGCTAAGCAGCTGTGTAATAAGACACATAAATATGCATCTTCCTAACCAATGCTAACATAGGAGATACAAGCTTCTAGTCTCCTTCTCTTACCCCAGTCCGTAACGGAGAACGATCTAGGAGACTCGGCCAAACTCAAGGCTCACATGGACACACAAATGATTGGAATGTAACGCAAAGGGGAGAGAAGAGACTCAATGAAGTGAACTTTGCTAAGCCATAGACACCTGAAAATACAAGTCCATTCCTGCCTCCTAGCTAACTCACCTGTTTACTGTAAAAGGCTGCCTCTCCCTGCAATGTATCACTCAATTCTGAAAGCATTATGTGTGTGTCTCTCTCTCTCCAAAATCTCAAACTCATAGGAACCCACAACTTAACATAATGGCTAGCTTTTTGAGGGTATGCATCCACAGAAAAGACATAATGTGCAAACAGGGAAAGAACACAGAAACAAGCCAAAAAAAACTAGGGCAAAAACTTAGCACAGACACACAAGAAGAAGAAAGAAAAGGGTGGCTGAAATAAAAGCAAACAGCATCTGCACTGAGACATACCACCACTGTATACTGCTGCATCGAGTCTGAGGTTTCAGCCAGTAGTCAACTCCAAAGGGCCTCCAAGAAGAAAGGACTGTAAACTACATAGTTATCTTCATGGTTGCTCAGGAAAGCAACACAGTCTCCATTCTGGAAATATGACCTGACTATAAATACAGCTGAGCACCCAGCCAGCTGTGAAACAATCTTAGGAAGCAAGATCATGAAACACACTGACAGATATTTATTGACAGATTTATGGTCACAAGCACTTTGCAGTGAGAGCACACAGATAAGAGCATGTTAACTTCCAGTTGGAGGAAAGGGATTGTGCTTATAGATGAAGCCATAAATATTACTAAGAAGCTTTGTGTTAAGATTCAGTGTCCATCAAGTTCCATTGTGTCTCGCCAACCTGTTCACAATGAAGAAATCAGCGTCACCTCTGTGTCCTTTGCCATAACAACTAGATTGTCCAGGTTTGGCTGCAGTAGCTAAATGCTACTGCACTGCTGGAGGGCGAATAAAAAAACCCCACCTGGATAGAAAATACTTGTATTTCAGTAGATATGAATATGTAGAAATAGGAGTATGTATTGTAAGATGGATATGGGTTTGTATACAATTTTCACTCAAGCTTAAAGTAAAATGGTAGTGCAATTTGCCACACCAATGTTTTACAGCTCTTATACGAATTCTGTGAACAGTCTCTCGTGTCAAGGAGAGATGTGATACTATGTTTTCCAGTTCTTATTTGGGTTAAACACCTGATTTACAGATACCATACCACTGCTCCACAGTTCTGCTCTGCACTACAGACGAGTCAGTATTTTCATCAGTATTCTGCCCATGCAAAGGCATGATGCACTTAGAAAGAGAAGAAGGTAAACATCAGGTACCTCTCTACTGGGCAGCTGTCTCAACAGCAACGTTAAGATGACAATTTTAAGCCTAGGAATCAGAATTAAAACATGAAAGCTTCATACTGGGAAGAGAATTTACCATAAGGAGACTGGTCAAGACTACGTGGTAAATGTCAAGCAGGTCTGACTGTAGGCATAGATGGAACAGGAGCTGGTAAAGCTCACTGTGGCATAGAGGTGAAAAAATGAAAACAACACTGAAAAGGGAAGGAAGGGAAGAATTGAAGATGGAAGAGAGATTAAAAATGGCAGCAGAAGGGCATGATCTGAGGTAAAGAACAAAAACCCCAAAACACCAGAAGATATATCTGGGCTAACAGAGTAATTATATTTCCAGTGCAAATGTGAGAAGATACCAGACACGTAAGGCTGCATGTATTGAGAAAATGGGGCTCTTATTTAGTGTAATGAGCAGCAAAAAAAAAAAAAAACAACCCACTTAACAGGGGGAAGAAACAAATCCCCCAAACCAATAATTAAATCTATTAGGATGTAAAATGTTCTCCCTGAAAGTGTTCAAAATAGCCAAAACAAAATACTGTGTGCTATACATAGGCTAGCAAAGAGAGGGTTAACATGACCTCATGCTTTTAGTAGCATGTTTTACTCCTTGGCACATCAGCATTAGAACCAGAGCATCTCAAAATTATAATTTTTCCCCCCACAGAAACACACAATTTCAAATACCTGCAGTTCTAATGTTACGCCAATGAAAAAGCATATTGTTGAACGCATGGTGCAGCTGTATAACTGTATAGCAGCTGTGCAGACACTGAAAGCCTATGGTATCTAAACCAGTCTGAGGGTGGTTTTATCTTTTTGCCCTGAGTGTTCTTCAGTCCCCTTCATAACGCTTCAAACACTGTTCCTGCAACAAGCAACTCAAGTGTCTGTCTGACACAACTACAGCATCAGGAAGCCTGGAGGACACAGACAAAAATGACTGAGAGAAAAACAAAGAAGGAAAATAAAAAAGCCTTGTCTAAATAGAAAGCTTTACTAATGTAACTTTGGTCTGTTGTATTTAGCTGCACTGCATCAAATTAGCTGTACTGTGACTCTGTATGAAGTTTAGGTAACTCAACATAATTTTTCTTTTATTTAAACTGATTTGAGGTATTTGCACTTTAGAAAATAAAAAGCATAGGTTTAATGACTGCATGCATCTTTTTATACCTAATTAGTAGGCATTATTAATACAAATTAATGATATGAATGGAGTTAAGAAAAGGGAAAAGTCAAAAAAGCAAGAGCTGGACAAGAGAGGGAAAAAAAGACAAAGGAAAATAAGTTACATAGATTAGAGCTTCATGGGGACTGCCCTTTTCCTTTCAATTCGTCTTACAAGACAGCAGCAAAAAGAATGAGCCTGTCTTCTGCTGCAAAAAGAAAGTAAATCAACTGACTAGGTATTTGTGGGCAACCCATTTATCCTTCCTGAAGCTAAAATTTCCTTACCATTTAAATAAACAAACAACTATTAATTCTGTAACATGTGCTGGCAGAAAAATCAGGAAACAAATACAGTAACAAAGGACTCAAATGTAGTGCAAACAAAGAAGAAAATATCAGTAATAAGAAATCAGTGACACTGATTCTGTGTCAAAAATTGTGAAAGACAGATTTCAGAGAGCTATGATGAAATATGACACACAGAGCCAGAAATAAAGCAGACACCAAAAAAAGTAAGAGTTAGAAGTAACAGATGTGAGCAGAAGAAAGCTAACTCCTCCTTTGAAATGAGTGAAATAGGAGAAAATGGGGTGACTCCTGAAAAGCCACTATTTTTTGTCAAAGTCAAGTCCAGGGACTATAAAAGAGTTAATGTTCCCTTTAGATTTAAAAATGATCCTACAAGGAAAATTAAATGCATTTACTTTAACAGAGGCAGTTAAAAGACGTATGCTCTCCGCCTGGTTCAGAGCGTGTACTCCGAGGCAGAGGATGTACATGCCATCGCAAGAGCTGACTCAAGTAATCTGCTTTGAAAACAGCCAACACAAAAACATCCAAGCACAAAGGACAAATACTTTCACTTTTAAAATTTCCCTTTCCATTAAACTGAAAACACAGGGTTTTTTTTAAAAAAATAACAGTACTGACTTTTTTTCTCTTACATTACAAACACAGAGTATATACAATGAACATGGCAGAAAACGTGTTAGGCAGTGGTAGCTGAATGTGATTTCCTAATTGAAATTCGGTATTTTCTTGCAACAGTCATAAAACAAACAAACTCCTTTTGCTAATGAACAAAGAGGTGGAACCATACCAACCAACCTTCCCTTGGGACAAACAGGGAGTTGATAAGGTCATGAAAAATCTTGAGAGAGACTATGAAACAGTCATTTTTCCATTTTTACTGTAACGCAATTTTCATCTATTGTAGCAGGCATTACTCTTTTAACAATTACTGTTGGTAGCCTTAGCATTTGGGGTGAAAGGAGTGTAGCTAGATCTTAGAAATAAAATTACCTCTATCAGACTAAACACAGTGCAAAATCCAGACTTCTTGTTCCGGGTAACCTACAGACTAAAGGCTTTGCCTTAGTTTACTCTTAGAAAATGCTCATTTCAGCTGATGGTCTAAAACGCATTAGTTTCTGCAGTGCTGTGCAACACTGTAGCCCTGTAGAATGAAACAGAGCACAAGTAACAGATTGAGCATCCTGGATGCAGTAGTCTTTTTCTTACTCCTATGAAGCTGTAATTTTATGTAATAAATTAAAAAAAATTCAGAAATTTATTATCAACCATCCTTACTTTCCATTACAAAGCCTGGTGGTATGTCGAATGGCAGCACAAGCTTTACCAGAATTTCCACTTGAATTGTTTAGTTCTTATGGCCATTATGGCAAAGAGGAGAAAAAAAAAACGCTACGGGACTTATTGGAAGAGCTCGCTGTTCCTAGACAGCATTACCAGCCTACCTTCTACAATAAACCTACCAATACAAATATGGTTGTACAACAGGTTATAACATTCAGCAGCAGCTGAAAGGTCGTCTTAGCTCCTGATGGGGAGTTAAGGCAGGGAGGAAACAACCAAGTTCACAGTGCCTTTGTAAATAGGATTTTGATAAAGGACTGAAACTTAAGACTGGATTTCCTGACTTCTGAGTGGCAGTCCTCTTTTTTTTTTTGAATTAAAAAGAACAGACTGATGTTATATACCAAAACATGCTATGTTTCCTCATGATATAACGTTACAAATTTTGCTTTAAAATTAGGATTATGAAAATAATGTTATATATTTCCACATTACCTTTTCAGAACGCTAGCATTCATCCAGAAAACTACTACACACTACGGAAACCCAGAAGACAAGTACCAGAGAACTTTCCTGTGCTTATAAAATATAGAGACAAAAATACATTCAGAATAATCAGCGTGATCTCTTGGGCCTCTCAGCTTTATAGTTATGCAACATTTCATTAGATCATTTTTTTTTCCCAAGTGTTAGATGGAAAACCAATTAAACATCAAAAGATTCCTGCTTGTCAGATGAAATTTACTACTCACTGGAACAGTATGCCTTATTCGCTAAATACGTGTTGACTTGGAAGTCATTGCGAACCGCATTCTTAACTAATTACAGCAACTGCTACAAAATACTGATCACTATTAAGAATCAGTAAGTTAAACTCAACGCACCAGTTATCATAGCCCTCACTTGCCACGATACGCCAGTCCGTCAAAAGCACACTGCACAATTAAAAGTTAAAAATAGTGTTTATTCTGTCCTTAATCGTTGCTCCTCCACTGCTACCCAAGAGGTAGGAAACGTACTACTGTAACAAGTCTCGTGTGCTGTGGTTGGTTTCTGCAAACTACACACATCCTTATTGCAAAGAACGCTTTTCAAGTGAAGGCTGCACATAAGCCATCATATAAGGAATAAGAACATGAGATTGGCAATGCTGTTATGTCAGACAGTGGATGCAGCACAGGGGACTTCTCAACAAGATGCATATTATGTGGTTTGTTTCATTTGTGGGGTAGTATCAGAAGATGCCTGGGCTTCAACTTGGGGTCAAAGGGACAAGCTATGCTAGCTGCTACAACTTGTCGCTGTGTACATATTCTTTAACGCTGTCTGTATGGCTGAACGGGTAGTCTGTCTGCTCCAATTGAAGTAAATTAATAAAATACATTTTCAGAACAGTTTCTAATCTGTGTCAACTACTGGCAATATTGCAGTCAGGCAAGTTTGAGGTTCATTTTTCTAAGAGAGCAAAAAAATCAAAGGTTTTTTTTTAATCTGAACATTAAATATACAGATGCAAGCACAGAGAATAAATTTTGTGATTTTGTTCAGATTCTTTCATAGTTTCATTGTAGCAATATTAAAGACTCAAAAGAGCCGGCTGACACACTTTTTGTTACATTTAAAATTATTTAATCATTACACTCTTAGGACTCGGTGTCATTTTATTAACTTCACTGGGATAAAAATGTAGCTGTAAACACTAGCTCAAGAAGTAAAAACTTTCATGATCTAGCAACTAGGCAGCAAAATAAATCCTTTAAAAACTATCAAATGAAGCTAAAAATAAAATCAGATATAAATTCAAGTTTTAGACTGTGGTCAATTGAGGTCTAGACAAAACCCTATGTTTGTTCACTGCCTAGTCTCCAGTCTGCTCCAAGTTTGAAAAGGTAATTGAACTCAGTCTATAATTACTGGATTAGATACAGATGGGCTCTGTACATTTCAGGGAGGAAAGAACTGTTTTGATTCATTTTATGATTGCCTGTAAGGTCAAACTTTTCAAAATGTACTTTCATCTGTTAAATGGTTTCTCAAAGTCCCAGGGGGACATCTTCAATAACTGATGTTTTAAGCAATTTGGGTCTATCAGATCCAGTCTTTGAATGTAATACGCTGTCCATTTTCTAGAATTATAAATGTGCATGTAGGTTAATTGCTACAACTCTTACATATTTTCAAAACTACACTTTTTAGAAAAATTGCAAGTTTTACCCAACAACTGTTATGCATAAATATTTGTAGAACTATTTGGGTTTAGGGTACAGAATATCTTTGTAAATACAAATAAATAACACAAATTAGAAATGTCTTTACTCATAATTCCTTCCCATTTGTTAGAAGTTTCTGAGAATGCTCTCTTAGGACCCAATTCAACAATGTATGAACAGCCCCAACAAATTCAGTTTGCTTTTTACAAACCAAAAAAGTGAGGAACATACTTTAATAAAAGAATTCTAAAAAGCACTTGAAGACTTCTCTTTGAGCACTCTCTTCATTGAGCCTTCGCCTTCATCCTCACTCTCACTCACGAGATAAAATGTGGAGCAAGCAATGAGCATTAAACTTTCATTCTGCTAAGAACTTTTTGCAAAATCTTTTCTTCAATTAAATCAACCATAACTCTGCAGCCTGTTTCAGTACCACCAGGATTGCATCTTTAGAAGTCTTGCTTAGCTAGAAGTTCAAATGGATATCTAGCTCTGCTCTCAGTTAGGGACTCTTAGAGCTACTGTAATAGCAATTTAAAGCAGAAAACACACCATGCAATCAGAAGGCAATATAATAGTTCGGTTCATAGTCTTAAAAGAGGTAGGAAACTTAATTCCAAACAACTTATTATTCAAGGGTTTCAGTTTATTTCCATTACAACAAATCTTCTTGCTTATAAAATTCCAATAAGAAAGTATTTTTTGTTGCAACATACATTTGTGTTTAATCAACACCAGTATCACACTGGCAAAAGCCTCAGTCAAACAGTTATCTTCGTAGGATCAGGCACCTATAGAGTTGTTCTGCCAGAGACTTAAGATTTATCTTGTGTAATTTCCATGATTAACATTTTATTCATATAATTTCAGAGTCCTCTTCACAAGGGACAAAGCCTGAAGTCAGAACCAACCACTGCAAAGCCCCAGCAGAAAGATGCGTGATAATAACAGAGTTATTCGTATGCTTGCTCAGACAGAAGATCTTGCCCGTCACCATCAGGCTCGCAGAATTCCCACTGCAACTTACAAGTTTGACTGAAAGAAGAAACGTCTTCCTCTATACTTTAAGAACTGATTGATACAAATCAGTTTGTTCAAAACAGTTCAATCCATAAAATGCCTGCAAACAGCCATGTTTTTTTGTAATAGTAGCTCTTTTTTAAACATAAAAGCATCAGTAACAACCACGTATAAACAAATTAAAAAATGGTCTTTGAAGTAAACTTCTGTTTCTTATTAGTGTCAAAAACAAGCAAGCAAATTTACTCAAAAGATAAAGTCCATGTAATATTTGCATTATGTTCCTTCCCATATCTCTAATGGAGGCTTTTAAATCTATTTCTCTAAAATTGGAATAATATTCAGATTAGAATTTACATAGGGTGCATATGCTTAATTCAATAAAATAAGAATCAGTCTTTATTTAAGAGCTACATAGAAAAGGCTTCTTTTCAATCATTTTAAGCAAAAAAAGAAGTTTCCTTCAAAAAAAGTACATGCCGTATTTTCCCTACAAAATAAAATTATAATAAGTATTTCAAGTGAGAACCCACAAACCACTCCTGAAACTACTGTAATTTTTCAGACAATAAATTGTGAAGCAATGGTAAAGTAATAGCCAGACCACAGCACTGTGTATTCTCTGTGCCGTAACTCAGAAGAAAATAAATATAAGTTGTTATACTAGGTCACATTTTAGACCAACTAACTCACTCTTTGATAATTTTTTTTCCTTTTTTCCTTTACATTTTCATTATTTCTAAGATGTATTTTCCCGTATTTGCTGTACACTTCTTTACATCACACTCAAAACCATAAGAAACTGTATCTGAGCTCTCCTAAGTATTTCCCATCTATACTTTAATGGGTTCCACAGTAAGCTAGATACCTTCAGAACTGGAAACAACGTCATTAAGAGAAATAAAATGTATTCTTACAATAAGCTAGTCTCACTCACATCATGGTGCACCACTGTGTCTTTACACAAATCTTTAAAAACAAAGGCAGGCGATATCCAATTCATATACATGAAACGTGGTATGAAGTCTGCAGAAACGTAGTATTACTTAACCAACAACTACCTCACACTGGTTAATGCTTCCTTTATTCTTAAAAAAAGCAAAACAAAACAGGTAACTGTCTTTGTAAACACTGAAAAAATAAATCATAAAAAAAGAGGTTACTTTGCAGTAAGTAACTTCTGTAGCGGGTAACTAGATTAAGCACCCTGTTAAGTCTAATATGGCTATTTTATTTTAGAAATACTTTAACACGTTGTTTCCTATAAGTTCATTTATTATTAAAAATGAAGACAGAACATTCATACATTCACACAGTCTAAGGTCAGACTGATCAGAGTCATAGGTCACTGAAGCAGTAGTCTGGGATTTGGGAAACTAGTATCCAATTCTTTGCTTTGGTACAAAGCAGCGTCCCATATGTAAAAAGGAATTCCTGAGCCATCCCTATGCATTAACTCCTGCATTACTTGTTGAGTACTGTACGTATTTTGCAATATATGCACTTAGAGATTTCAAGTGGTGCAGAATCTACCAAATCAAGGGTCAGCTGAATGACACCACAAATAACGTGGTTACTTATTTTTGTTTTTTCCACAAGATCCATGAACACTGAGATTTTTTTTTTCTTGTGATCCTGTCCTCTAAAAAAATAGTATGAGAAAATTTCTCACCACAAAGTAGATTTTTCAGACTTTAGATCATTTTTGTACCTCTTCTGTAAAAACCAAAATGAAACAACCAACCTCCCACCACCACATTTCTGAAAAAGGTTGACATCAGAACTGGACACAACATTTTGTCATTTTAGCAGTGCTATACTCTTTTCCTTTAATTGATAATTCCCTCTGTGTTTCACCAAACTTAGGTATTTCAAAAACTTAAGATTCTTTACTTTGGTATTGACTCCTATGTACAGCATTGACTAGGAGCCAAAGAGACCAAATTATGCCCTACCATATCCACAGCCAGAATCGATAAATGCCCTACTTAAACGTGCAAAGGTAACACCACACCCAAGAATCTTTGCATACAAGTAATAATTTTTCTATATAGTTGAATGACCCATGCCTCAACTTAAGCCTACATAAAGGAACTCTTTCCCTTGAGTATCACAGCAGAAACTACACTATGCATCACACTGTCCAGCTGAATTGACCCAAAGAAAATTATATATAACAAAGACAACAGAAGAAAGAAGAATTTTAAATTAATTAAAAATTTGTAGCTGTCACTTGAAAACGGGTATGCAACAAGGTTCTGAAAGACGAATATCCCAAGAACACGCACATCTGTTAAATATTACAAGCCAACTGTCAACATCCTAAGTGAAGTTTTAATTTAATATTTTTTCTTTCTTGATGTTTTACCTTTAGTCAATGCCTTGTGAGAGTATCAGCTTTCTATAAGAAACTGTTAAATATAAAGAAATGTTATTGTAGCATGTTTATAAAATCATAGTTCGAGAACTTTTTATTTTTCTAAAGCCTGACCACAACTTAATTATCTGCAGGACATTCCAAGCTCACAATTGCAAGCTCCAGTTCCCAAGCAATTTTAAACAATATCTACTGTACAGGACATACGGTATTGCAGATACCACAACATGGTAGTGTTTCCAAAAGTCAGCATTAGAGCCTTTTAGACATGGTTTTTATTTTCAATAAATATTTGTTTCTCTACTAATCATTAAATGGTTTTCATCACCAATATATGTTTGTCTTTCACATGTCAGTTTGCTATCACCATTTATCTTTAATAAAAGTGAACTTGTTATAAAAAAAGACAGATATAATATATAACATGCTTATGTTACACATAAAGTGCTGTAAGACTAAGCAGTGTGTTCCTCTGCAGCTCACACAATGTTTTGCTTCTTTTCCAGGAAAGAGCAAGAGTAAAAACAAGAAAAAAAGAACTGCTAAACTGGAGATAAGGTAGGGGGAAAAATTAGACCATTAGCTCAGCCAAAAACCCTCAAAGAAAAGATGGAATTTCTTTAAGAAAGAGAAATCTCAAAAAGCCTGGAATGCAAAATTGTTTCTAGTTTGCAAGAACATCCAAACCACCTGAAAATAAGCAAGAAAAAAAATTCCACAATGCAATTATATCTGTATTTTAGACACGTCAATCTGGAAAACAGCAGATGATACAACACTTCTAGAGCAATTTGGAACTCCAAAAGCATGCTTTTCCTCCTAAAAATACCAATGCTCCATAGAACGCCTTGGTTTCAACACACTGCTGACAAACTCCCCTTTCTTCCTGCCCCTGTAATCAACTTTCCCCTTCTCTGGAGACTGAGGACTCTGGGTGTTCTGCGCTCCCAGGCATGCTGCCGCCATGGAGCCAGTGCAGAGCCCCCATCGCACCCATGGTGGGCTGCCATACAACCCGGTGCTTGCTTCTCAGCTCCTCTTTTACCTGCCAGGCCTCAGGAGTGTATTTTGTTCCAGAAACCCCCAGAAGTCTTGCAGCAAGATTACTTCTGGTCTTCTAAATGTAGTGATATTTTACTTTCATCTGTACTGAACATTTAAGGACTTACTTTTTTTTTCCTCCCCCATTAAAAAAAAAAAATCATTGAATGACAGCATTAGAATTCTAATTAGACTATTACTCCATATTAGAGCTCTAATAAACTTGTGAGTCAAACCAATACCCCTTCTCTTATTTTCAACCACAGACCAATGTAACATTCAAGAGCTTCTGGGTATCCTCACAGAGCCTCCACCAGCACTCCCCTGAAACCCATTTCACACTTGCTGTCCAAGTGAGACACAGAGAGATGGGAAATACCAGTCAGTCGCATCTTGACCTACAGAAATTAAATACTCAGTTTAGAATCAGCAAGATTACATCCACATCCAAAACCATTTAAAAGTCAACCAAAAAAGGCAATAGCCAGTGGGAAACATCAAGCGATCTATTAATAGTGGAAAAGCAAAAGATTGAAAGGAAGCTGGATTACATTTAACTGTATCTGGGTTTTGGTTTGTTTGCTTTTCAAATGCTGGACAATACCTGCGGAAGTGGGTTAGATTTAAACTTGAGCAGGTGCAGGACATCCGCCTTTCTATTTCTCTCACCACCCTCCATCAAAACAGAAGGCAGAGTCAGAAGGAACAGAGTGAAGGGGTAAAAAAGGACAACAAGCACCTCAAGGCTGGTACCTGATGATTACACAATGTAATTTTTTGGCAGACAGAAAGCTTTGACACACCACCCTGAAGTCAGGAAGCTTACATTTTCAAGAAAGTATCAATCATTTAAAATTCTATGCAATTATGTCACACTGTAATATTTTCAACACTAAAGAACATTTTCCCAAAATTGCTGGAAACTATTCATGCCTCCAATTTTCACCCTTTAATTGCTTTCACTGCTGAAGCTACAATACCAGGTTTTAATATTTGACAGTCTGAAAAAATATTTTCAAGCATAGTGGTCTGAAGTTTCAAAGACTGACCATATAATTACATAGTCTTTCCCTGAAAAATTGCGTTTCCTTTTGTCTATGGTGAAACACACAAAAACTTAATCCACTCATTACCAAAAATCACAAGGAATCAGCTCAGCATTACAGCAATAACTAGTCCTGATGACCAAAACCAGCCCCAATTAGTAAAAACACAAGTGTCAGTACTCCTCATTGAAAGCAATGATTTGTAACAGGTTTTTGTGAGAAGTTGCAAAATCTTTATACTTTGACATAGCTGTTCTGTGAGATTAGGAGCGTTTAAACACAGGGGGGTTTTGCTGATCACATGTGTGAAGCATAGCTAGCATCCTAAATTACAGTATCTCCCCATTTTATTAATATTTCAATACACTTCAGAGTTCAAAGCAATTAACATGTGTGATGACTGAGAAATTCTGTTCACTAATTCTCACAAAGAAGAAAACTCTATAGTCCAAGTCTAGATTTAGCAGAAACTAACAAAAATAGTACTTTTCAAATGTGCAAGATGTAAGTAACACTCCTCTCTACCTAACTTCTACCTAATTTCTGCACATAGAAAATGAGAACTGCAGGATGCTGGAAGAGTCACGGGTAAGTTCTCCTCCAGGCTACTATCCACAAAATTTGTCCTATTTTAAAAAAGAGGAGAAGGAAGGGAATCAGGATCTTGAAGTTGCTAACTTCCAGAGAAATTAGCTTTATTTTGGCCTCACTGCTAATACCTGGAAAAATAAATCCCAACAGTTAAATCTCTAATGAATCACACTCATACACTTTTGGGTCTGCTTATTTTTAAGTTCATTTCTGTCCCAAGCAAGAGATTATGATTTTTAAAAGTTAAATACAGAGCCTAAAGCTTCTAGCACTGACAGTGTATTGAAGTACTCAAAATGAGCTGTTCTTGTTCCAAAATTTTGGATAAAAAAAACCTCACAGAAATGGTAAAAAGCATAACTGCATCAAATAAATTCACTAACATATAAGCATTAAGTTTCATTCTCACTCTTCCTTCTTTCATTTCCCTTCCTTCCTTTCCTGTTTAGATGCATTCTATCATAACCTCTATATAATTTCTTGGTATTCATGCTTTTTCTCTTTTACCCATATTTCCACCTCTTATGTTAGACTGTCTCTTCCCCGGCCTATATAACTCTATTTTCTTCCATCTAAGCCTGCTCACGTTGTCGTCTTTCTCTTCCATTGTATCTCTCCAGCTTTTCAGATGCCACAGGACCCACCACCCTGCCCCTAGCCTGCCTTTCTCCTTCTTCACATGTCAGGCTAATGTAACCTATGTTTGAGGAAAGGAGGAGGCTACATATGATAAACTTCAGCTTTCCTCCACTTCCTTATGCACTATTTTATTTATAAATTTTATCCTTATTTGTGGCAAGATGACAAATCAAGAACTCCCAGGAGGTGCCAGTTTAATGGACAACTATAGTCGGGAAAGAGTTCATAGTGACCAGCTACATGATATAACAATTCCTCCAACAACTGTAAGTCAGGGAAGAGCCTCCCACAACCAACCTGGCCCTGGAAGGAGGTGAGGCGAGGACAAAAACAACGTCCTCAAAATGGGAACTGTAGCCTTAGATACTTTTAGACTCGTCAACACCACATGAGGTCCAGTTAGTCAAAACAAAACTAACAGGCAACTAAGGAAAGTTGTCTCCGAAGCCAACTTTCAATCCTGCTGTTCAGCTACTCTCAGAAAATAATTCTCATGGAGTTAAGAATGTACTTAAAAACAAACAAACAAAGCAGGGGAAGAAAACAACAGACATTTGCACAGACATTTCCCAAAATAGAAGACTTTGTAACTCTTCCCCCAAGGCCAACCTATACCCTCACCACTGTTACTGATATGAGTTTTGATAAAACCAGAAGCATCACATGGGGAACATTAGTGATTTGGCATTTAATCCTATTGTGTTAAACAACGTCAGCATTTCATTCCTCTCCAAAAAAATCTTTTACAAAAAAACCCCAACAAAACACCAAAAACACCCCACTTCCTCTGCTATTTCCTTAACCAGCTTTTTATGTGTTTCTCCTCTACTAATTAAAGTTATCAACTTCTTTCCTTTCCATCTCTCAGGCTAAATTTCTTCTCTAACAAGGAAATGAGAGGTAAAAACCAATAAATGCTCATAATAAAAAACATTAACCATAATTTGCAGAGGCAAAGAGATAAATCTGAAATATTAGAAAGCAGTACACTGTAACTCCCCATTTGAAAAAATGTAATTTAGAATCATATTTTCTGCCTAGCAAATGGGGGAGGGAAACCCATGTGCATGTAAATGAGTACAAAATGCAGCACCATCAAGTGAACTTCGAGGAAAAAAGTGACTTCATAACTGTACGTGGAAGAAGTCAGAATTAATTCTAATGACCTCAGCTATGGACCCAATTTATTAGAACTTACCTCTCATTAAAAGTTAAGAAGTGAACTGAAATATCACTTGCTGTCCAAAATTTGGCACAGTCATTAATTTCTAATAAAGACTATAATTGGCTCTACCACAAGCAGTATATATTTCCCTTGCATCCAAATATTCTCTCATGGGAGTTATTCTTATGTAATCATTAGAGTAAAAACGACCGTATAAACCAACCTTAGTAAATCAGGTTAGAATATTTTAGTTTGAGTATAAAACCAAAAAAAAAAAAGCGCACACCATTTTAATCATCTTCAGCCATTTCCCTCATAGCACTGGTTAGTATCAGCTACTCAACTACAACAGAAGTAGTCCACTATGTGACCGTGCAGTCTTTGATGTGTTCTGCCATGGACTTTAATGGTACCACTCTCGGATATGGAAGTCTTCAGGATTAAGCCCTATTCAGGTCTATTCTATACCTGGCAAATACATGTCCCATCCTATAAAATGTTAATATAGCAAGCTGGTTATTTCATTAGTTTGGACATTTCTTGGTCTTTTAAAAAGCTTAGATGTAATTTGATACCTTCTGCAGACACCAACCTGAACTTGACTTGGAACCAGCAGCATAGTAACTACTGTCATATTCTAACAAAATGCTTAATACTTGGCATTTTTATTTTCATGTACCTTTTACTTTTAGAACAGGGATGGTATTACTCCCTGCGTCAGCAAATTAGTACCTGCCAACCACTGAAGCTACTATATATCTGAAAGTAGGCAGCGGAAAAGCCTGTGGACCTCCCAATCTGCAAGCCAACTCTTTTTTCTTATGAAACTAAAATGGTATTAAACACAAGGAATCCTTTGTTTGAAATCTAGATCTAATCATCTCCTAATGTTTTTCAAACTTTTTGTGATTTGTAAACCCCTAGAAATTTTCCAAAGAGAGTGCAGACTTGTCTTTCTCTATTAGTGCCGTGTACTGGCTACTGATTACATACTGTAACCAGACCCATTACACAAATTCAGTGGCTGAATTTTATTCTTGGTACCTCTTCAAACAATCCTGAATAGCCTGAAAGGGATCAGAAAGTATATATGTTTAAAACACACTCACTTGTAATTGTGCTATGTCAGTAAACATGTCATGCAATTCAAGGTGGTCAATTTGGGGGACCAGCTACTGGTCTGGGCATTCCCCTTGGATTTTTAGGCTTTATTAATGCAGCGACAGCGGCAAAGATTAAGCCATTGAAAATACCATACACAAACACCCTTATGTCTTTTTTTTTTTCTCCTACGAGAATGCTCTGAATACCAAAATGTGCAAAAATGTGCGGGAAGATCCCGTGTTTGGGACCAAGGACAAAGCATCAGTTTTCCATCTCTTGTAATAGCAACATTATTTCGAATTATCCCGTGGCCTGCATCCAAACAATGAGATATGCTGGACTTAACAAAGGTATACATGAAAAGGCTGTTTTACTCAGAGTATGTGAAGTTAAAAACAAAACAAAACCAAAAAAGCCACCGCTGATCTATGTATGGCCAAAGCAGTAAACTACAAAGGTCAGGTGACATTGTAATTAAAAGGTTTGCTCAAAACGTATATCCAATGTCATTTGCTCTGGCTTTCACAAGAACTACTTTTGGAGGCAAGTTTTATGTGGGGATTTTTCCTCTTCATTACATATTTGTACAGAGCAGCTGAACATATTCTTAATGTGAATATTGGCCTATCATACCAATTTTTTTTAAGAATCAGTTAATCATCCTACAGAATCCATACACAGAAGTTATATGAATAACAGATGTTGTAGCCTCATGAATCTGGCATCCTTATGCGTTCAACAACTTCAAACACAGACATTTGATCATTCTGAAATTTTGCATTGAAAGACTTAGAAACATTTAACGTTTCAAATTTTCCATTCTAGAGGATATGTTTTCAGATATGTCTGGTATTGCTTTTGAAGAATTCATGCTCCAGCACTTCATTTTTTAGCTTTTTGCAAAACCTTAAAGACGACGAGAATCTCCCTAACAAAACACAAAATTTCATTCACGGCTGCAGTCAAGCCCACCATGAAATTCTGCTTGACCACTGATTTATCTTTATTTCTGCTAATAGGCTGCATCAGCCTTGATACCATTTCCCCACCACATATTGAACAGTCAGCAATGATAAAAAGTTCTCATTCCTTCAGTATTTTCAAATAACTAAGAAAAAAGTGTATTTGACAGACGATATTCCCAATAGCTCATACTTGCCATGAACAAAAATAACAGCAAAGGCTTAAATAGAGAGATTTCCTAAGACTGTCCTGAGACAGAAGTTCAAGGGCCAAACCCCTTCCAAAATTGACAATCTTTTAAAATATCCAAAACTGCAGGTTTAAGACCATGGTAAAGCTGTGAACAAGTATCACATAAACTGGGCCTACACTGTACCTGAGCTGCTTATGTTTGTCCCTGAGCACTTACTTCAAGCCCAGTGTTTTTTATTGAAATACTTTTGCTCTAATCCTTAAAATTCTTCAATCACTTAGCACACTAACTCAGAGTAATCTCAAATCTGATACCATATTAAGGAACTACATAAGCCTGTAAAAGTATGATGAAATGCAAACTTTAATAGCCCTGCGTACTACATTTTAAATAGCCATGTCACTGTAAAAGTCTAGGACAAATAAAGACTGCTTTTATTTTAGTTGACCAAAAAGCACGAACATATACACAATGAATTCTAACAGTCTTTTATAAATTGCAAGCAATGGGAAGTCTGTCACTGTTATTGAAGCTTTCTTGTAGGGAATCCCTCAACAATCATTTCTGACCCAGACCTAGTCGAGATGTAACTGGTGCACAGGTGGAGAGATGCCAAAAACATTCACCATACATACAGCATTAGTCATCTTGCGTTACATATCAGACAATCCAATGGTTGTACAATGCAGCTGACAGACCAAAAAAACCCAAACCAAATAAACAGTGATGGGTCAATGCTGGGGCAAAGAAAATCCTTTCAGAAGTTCATGGCCATAACAGTCATCTTTGATTTAGAAGAGCATCCACAGGCAAACAGATCAGTTCTGTCACAGTTTAACAACATCACCAGCAACAGCCGTCTCTGTAACTAGCATTACACTGGCTTTAGATAACCTCATAACATCCTTGTGTTACCAACTTAGTCTCAAACACGAAAAACCTCCATCAGCTCCCCACAGACTGCAGTAATATGGCATACATGAGCATAAACCAGTCAGCTTTCAAAAAATACAAATTAACACAAAATGTTGAAATATTTTTGTGACTAAGGCAAAATACCAAGAACACGCAAAATGTATCTTCTCATCTCTAAACCGATTTCCCCATACAATATTGATTCAATTCAAAGCTCTTACTTTCTACATTCTCTGTGCCAACTTGAATCCACCTAAAAAAATCATGGTAAGTTTGAGAATGTAAAACAGGACTTTATAACTGTATCTCCCACGTGCAATGACACTTTACCATAAACACAGAAGCTCATTGTGCAGACACAGAGCTTTCTTAGGGAAGAAAAATGAAATTCAATAGAAAATAAGGAACTATTACAACTTCGCCAGCTTCTTCTCCAAATGCTAAGCACCTTCAATCTTCCTTCTTAAACACCACTTAGAGTCTGTCTGAAGAAGACAAAGAAAAAAAAAACCCACCTTTGGGGGAAAAAGGAAAAGAAAAAATATGACAATGAGTTACATGCTTAATACAGTTCAGCCAAGTGCCCAACCACATTAATAATACGACAGAAAACCTCCATGGGATGGGCTAGAAAGGAGATCTCTGATCCTACTGCTGCCCAGCTGCCCCAGGTGGGGCTGAGCACCCTCCCACCCCTGCGGTCCAGCTGCACTGCTGCATGTTTGGACCAGGGCTGGCTGCCGCTCCTGCAGTTTGGAGCGCAGGTGGAGTCAGCACAGCTCTACCTGCAAGAAGCAAGGCAAACCCACCCAGAATATAACATTGAAAGGAGTAGGTCTGTGTGTAGAGTGCACAAATATTTCAACATTTCCATATTTGCATGTCAAATGGAGATCTTCAACTCAGGACTCTGGGATTGTCTGGTTTGGAGCAAAGGAGGCTGAGGGGCGACCTCATTGCTCTCTACAGCTTCCTGAGGAGGGGACGTGGAGAGAGAGGTGCTCAGCTCTTCTCCCCAGGATCCAGCAACAGGACACATGGGAATAGTTCAAAGCTGCACCAAAGGAGGTTCAGACTGGACAGGAGAAAACATTCTTTACCGAGAAGGTGATCAAGCACTGGAACAGGCTTCCTAGAGAGGCGGTCGACGCCCCAAGCCTGTCAGTGTTTAAGAGGCATTTGGACAATGCCCCTGATAACACACTTTAACTTTTGGTCAGCCCTGAAGTGGTCAGGCAGCTGGACTAGACGGTTGTTGTAGGTCCTTTCCAACTGAAACTATTCTATTCTGCAACCTAACAAGGCATAATGAAAGCGGTGACTAGGTGTAGGTTATTCAGTGTCTCCACTGTTATCCTATATGATTCTGACCAGTGTCTTTCACAACAATGTTTAAAGACAACACTAGTTAACAATTTGATATGTTCCTCAAATTAAACAATGAACAAAAAACCTGTACATAGACATGGGAGAACTCACTAGCTTTTGGGGAGCTTTTTAAAGAAGAAATACGTTAAAGAATTAATGCATCTATCAAAGATTACATTTGCAAGCTAAGTTGCATAGTCTTGGAAGAAGCAGCTAGATTTTTAATTGCAAGGCTACAACAAAGTATTTGAAAGAGGGTTCGACACATACATAATCAAACAAACTGTATTTGGATGAAACACGCAATTAAAGCCATAATTTATTTTACTACAAAGCTTATTCTCCTAGCTGCAGTTTCAATGTTTTATTCATACATTAAAATGGCGGTCTCTGGTCTGGCAGGTTGGCTTACTGTCACAGATGTAACCGAGTTACAGGAGCAGAGCAAAGCTGATCCATCTCACTCCTACTCACTGATCAGCACATTTTCAGCAACACATTTTTAGCCTTGGCTTCTTCTCCAAAGTCACTGTTTATGCAAGTACTGTTAATTAAACCCACTCTCCCCCCCAGATAGACCCCTTCAGCTCATCCATGTTGGCACTGGCCATTTACTTCACTTGAAGCTCTTGTCATTAAACAAGATACTTCTATCCACCTCTCCGTCCTTCTTTCTGTTGCCTGGACAGGGCCCCGAGGAAACTCGGAAAGGAGAAGGAGCTCACAGAGAAGACCGGGGCCAGCAGGAAATAGTAGATGTAAATAGGGAGAAACAAAGGACTAAAGCAGGAGGAAAAGGATGTAGCTATAGCATGTCATCACCACACAGGACTACAGCTGGGCAATGAGAAGAAGATGTAGGTGAGGCTAAGCTCAAGCGTGAACAGAGCTTAAGAAAACCAAAACAGTGAGGAAGCAAAAGCAAGGGAGCCTTGGAGGTAGAAAGAGAAGAGAGAGAAAAACCTGGGAGGGAGGAAGAAGTGGGTGTGAGCCTAGTCTGAGGCTATAAATTATTTGGAATACAGAAACTGAGAAGGAGGAACCAAAGTGCAGACAGAGACAGTACTGGAGGCAATGGGGCAGAAGGTAAAAAGTAATGGGGCAGAAGGTAAAAAGCTTTGGAAAACAGAATTCTGCAGCTGTACGGGTATCTAGAATGGAACCTAAACCCCTCAGATTCCCTCTTGCTTCCTCAATTACTGCAAATAACTGTGAAACACTTGACAAAATATCCAAACACCGTCTAGTGCTAAACCCTTAGAGGGTGACAACCTGCCCTCAGCACCAGCCCAAGTGCTGGGGTTCTGAATGGCAGATTTAAAAGTTGCAGCCACTTGATGACGCAGATGAATGTCAAAACGATGCCCTGTGATAAAATTTCAACCCTTTTTAGAATTCTATAAATTTACAGGCACATAAATTGTGTTAAAAATTAAAAAGGCTGCCCTGTTCTGGGGTGAGACTGAAGGAGCCTGTTTGAACACTGCAGAACGTGGAGTAGCTTTTGTTAAAAACAGGAGATGCAGTGGGGGAGCAAAGGTAGATCTCATGCACAAAGATCTTGAATGGACTTTTAAGAACTGGTCTGATCACTGCAGACAGATCCCTACCATAGAACTTGCAGTTGACAAGTCACTTAAATCAACTTTTTGTAGTCGTTAATAATTACACGTTCATTTAGCAGGTACCCATTTTGACACCCTCTGCTTAGGCCTCAAAGCAATCACTGAGCTACTGAACATCAAACATCAAGTGTAACAAAACACATTAGTTTTTAGGCACTCTCTCAGAATTGGGAAAATTACAATGAACACAGAAATGTGACATTAATATCTGTGCTTGAAAACTAAACCATTCTAAGTTTAGTTTTCAACATGACAGAACAAGGTTACCTGTACATTCTTTGTCTAGTCCTAAACTTGCATATGCGCTCTGTAACCCTGTATCCTCAGAGAGCGTACTGAGCACCCTTTTTCTTTCAGTTTCTCAATGTATGGCCCAGTGCCTTATGAAACACGTGCTACTCAAACCCTGCTTTGGTATCAGAGTTCTTCCCCTGCCTTTTACCCAGTATGGAGGAAAATAATCTGCAACAAGTTTGTTTTTACAACACAACTGAGCACCAAAGACTTACTAATGCTGGTCAGCCTTCAGCTCTGTAACTCCGTACCTTCTATGTGCTTGCCTTTTCATGTCTTAAATTGTTGCGATTACCTTTTCACATGTAATTTGGATAGAACTGGCACTTTACAGCCATACTGACTGACAGAAAAAAAAAAAAATACTACTAAAGACAGCACACACGGTGCAACACCACGAACGCTTATGCTCACATCTGTCATGGAAGCGACCTCTTACGTGGCAGCTGGCACAGGGAAACACCCGTGCGAACGCACGCAGGGCCGCGGCAGAAGCTGAGGGAAGCCCGCCTCGGCACGCCCAGAACCGCCAGCCCTCACAGGCAGGGGACGCGGCCAGCAGAGCCCCCCGGGACGGCCCTGCCGGCCCCTGCCGCGGAGCGGGCCCCCGCCCGGGAGGAGCCGCGCCGGGGGGGGACACAGGCGACAGGCGAGCTCGGAGCCTTCCCCGGCCGCCACATCAGCCGCCGCGCTCCCGGCTCTCACGCTGCGCTCCCGCCTTCCCAGCCCAAGCCGGGAGGCGCCCCGGGGGTTGCGGGCGCGCCGGGGCCTGCCGCCCGCCCCGGGCCCCCGGGGAGAGCTGGGCGCGGCGGCCCGCTCCGCGGCGGGGGTGAGGGGGGCGGGCTGCCCGCGGCGGCGCCCAGGCGGAGCCGCTGAGGGGACGCCGACAAGCGCGGGCTGCCGCCCCCCCCCGGGGGGGCCCCCCCCCACCTCCCGGGCGCGGCTGGTGAAGTCGCTCTTGGAGCGGGCGGCGCTCCGCTTGAGCAGCTCGTCCCGGGCGCTGTCCCCCGCCGCCACCCCCAGCGCCTTGTTGCGGGTCTTCACCGTTTCCGCTGGCCTTGAAGAGCAGGGTGATGTCCACCGCCATGGCGGCCCGCCCCTCCGCCGCCGGCCGGTGCCGCCGCGCACTCTTCCCCGCGCAACGCGGCCCCGCGCGGCGCGTTCCGCCCGGCGTGGGGGGTGCGGGCGGGCCGCCGGGGAGGGCCCGGCGCCGCGCTGCCTTCTCCGCGCTCCCGCTCTCACTCGCGGCCGGCGGCGGGGCCCAGCTCCGCGGGGAGCAAAGCACCGGGCCCGCTCAGCCGCGGGCAGCCGCCCCTCGGGCTCGGGAGCGGCGTTTGCCGCCTGCCCCCCCCCCCCGGCCCCTCCCGCGCCCGCGAAGCCAGCGCCTGCCTGCGCGCGCACCGGGGCGGCGCGCGGCTCCCCCGCACCTGGCTCCTGCCTCCGCCTACCACACAGCGGCCTTGCGGAGTGAAAGTTACACCCCAACAGAACTTGGGCGCCCGGGCCGCCCGGCCATGGCGGCGCGGCGGGAGTGGCCAGGTGCGGCCAACTGCTTAGCTGAGCAACTTGGTCATGGACAGGCAGGACGATGCGAGCTGATCAATGCAGGTTAGCAGATCTGCGCGGGGATCTGGGGTTAGCGCTGGCGTGAGATTCCCCTAGGACACAGTCACACGTGTATCCCCCCCCGAGCCCTTACCCCTGAGTGGTACGGGCGGAGCAACCTCGTTACACCTGGAACATCCAGCAAGGATTTCTTCTCCACCAGGAAGCCTGGCCTCCCAGGTCCTCCGACCTGCTGCCATCCAGCAGCGGGGCAGTATCGCGCTGGTACCTGGAGGATGCATCACAATCAGTTACGGTGCAGCACCGTCCGTAACCTACCTGGTTCTGAAGAAACCTTTGTTACTGAGGCAACTTTATTGCCATGTTCTGTGCAGTAGACCGGCTGCGTGAGAGTGCGTGCCGCAGAGGGGAAAACTTGTGGCCGAATAAACAAGTGGTAGTGTTATATATATATATATATATATATGTATATATATATATAAAAATATGCCATATAATGCTCTGGGATCCAGCAGATACCACGTAGTTTCTAACCGTGCTGTCACTGACCAGATGCACGTTCCCTGAGACAGTCTCCAAAGAACACAATTTCAAAATCCGGCCTCTCCCCAGCAGACTGGCGCTTAATCAACCACAGCTATTTTTCCTATCAGCTCCAGATTATCAGGCTTTCTTCACTGTTGATTACAACTCTGCTTTCAGTTCAATCCTCATCAATTCAGCCTTAGCTATAGATTAGTCGTTCCCTCATAGTTATATTGTGATTGGTAGTCATTCATACTTTGTTATTATTGTTCTACTTTAAATTCTGGTCTTATTGTGGTACGGATACGTATTTCTAATTAAAGGAATAGACCATTTCAAGTCCCTGTCCTCGGTGCTGGATTTACCATGAAAATATATTTTAGGTATTAAAAAAGTGGGCAATGATGGAGATTAAACTTTCCATTCCAGGAATGCCAGTAGTATTTGATTGAATCTCAAGCCAAATGCCTTTGTTCCTTCAAGATTAACGAATTCAGTATAAAGATACTTTATGTATTTAATGTATTTAGGATGTATTTAATAAAGCTGTGTGGAATTTGCACATAGTGAATCAGATACTTCCAGGTATGTTTCCTAAAATTGGTTGTCTTCCTTTTCTCTGCATTACCAAAACCAAAGTAAGCACACATAATAAAATTCCGGGAATGTCTTGATCACACGGACACCCTCAGTCTGAAACTCCCTGAAGACGCTTCTGAGACATGTTCACCAATGCCACGTGTTAGGGTAGTTTTCAAACGCTGTGGTTCTGCCATCCTTAGTAACTAATGCCTCACTCCACAAACACGTTTCTTCACAGGCACTTGCGCAGGCAACTTCTTGCCAATAGAAATAAGAAATTCACAGCTTGGCCCACAGTAGAGTGTTCCTGAAAATGTAGATGATAGAATTAACCTCTGGGTTTGTGCATATTCAGCCATATAGCTTGTTCCAACATTTAATGAAGCTAACATTTACACTCCCTGGAAGTATTCCCATTTAAGTGGGCATTGGATAAGAATCTATAGATTTTTTCTATTAGAGTGGTGCTTTTTTACGTTTAAACTGTAGGAATAAGAAAGTTATTTCGAAACTTTGAACTTCACCTTCCCTTCCTGCTTTTAGAAAAAATGACTTATGGGTGTCTATGTCATGTTATAGTTCACTCATTTTCTAATGAAATTAGGGTACTTTAAAATAACTGGAATACTCTATACATTTATGGATGAAAAAAGAAACTGCAGCTTGTTAAGCAAAGTAACAGACATACTATAGTTTACCTCCTAACTTTGCAAAGATTTATACGCATTCTAAACCACTGTGGATACTGAAATTACTCCCTTTGAGGTCAACGGAACCACGCATGGCCCATACAGTTAAGCACATAACATTTTCACTGGATCAGGGCCTTAGCTGGAAATTCTTTGGGAAAAAGACTGTGTCTTTATTTCTACTTTTACTTATTTATTTGTGCTTCATGTATGTGACCAGTAGTCACTGAAAAACACCCCAAAACAGTAGTAGTAATCTTACACAACCAATTTTGAACATCAACAGTCTTAAAACTTCCATTCGGGCACAAGAAAATAGAGACAGACACATTCTAAAAGAGACAACAGTATTAAAATTCCATATACCTGATCTCATCTGTTAGAAATGGACTGAACAGTTAATCTGGCAAAGGGAAAAGTTAAAGTACCTTTTTAAAGTCAAAGAAGGTTGCTCAAATGGTCTAACTCATTAGGTATATAATACCCGGGGCCTCTGCTGTAGAGATAAATAGATAGCTTTGAAGATTACAACTGCTTTAAAATCAGTTGCTAAGAACTGGGGCCCAGGGCTTTTATTTGAACTTGATCCTAGCTTCCTGTATACAGTAACTGCATCTACTCAGAAGTTATTTGCACTTCCACAGCCACCTTGTTTTGAAAGTTTAAAGCTTGCTTTGGAGCAGATAGGTTTCACTAGTACATGCTGGAGCTTCCTGTAATTGCTAAAAACACTAACCTTGAAATTTAAGATTTTAAGGTTGGAGTAAAATTCCAAAACACACACAAAGGACTACAGTCCCACCACAGGCGGTGCAGGTAAATCTGAAAGAACGCATGCACTGTGCGCTCAGTTGTGCCTCAGCAGAAGTATGTCTGGAAGAGGAGGAATTAGGAGTTTGCAAGCTACAACAGTTTTGTGTGCAGTGCAAGGACAGGACACCGATCATCAGGTCTTGGTGTACCTGCTTAACAGACGTGTCCAGTAAAATGTCCTGGGCAAACCTGCCAGTGAAAAGGAGTCAATGTTTCTCTGCAGTTATCAGTCAATGCGCCCACTAAAGACGGGCCAGTGTGGTTCATCTCCACTCACAGACAGGTAACTCCTCATGCTTTAAGTTCCTTTTGAGTGAGACGTAAATGAAAGAGATGAAACTCGAGTGTCTTCCCTTCTAATGCACTCCAGCTACAAAGGTCCTAATTTGGCATGGACAATAGAAAACTACCTGCAGTCCATTTTATACATTTTATATTATTTCTGGCTAAAACCAGCATGTGATGGCAGTGTGGCAAACTGAACAAAATATCAAAAGGAAGGCAATTTGCTTACAGTGAGTGTGGCAAACTGAACAAAATATCAAAAGGAAGGCAATTTGCTTACAGTGAGTGCACACTTGCAATCAAGACAAATTGAAAGGGAAGAAGCTGTGTTTGATGACTTTTTAAACTTTTAAGCCAATAGCATGGGTGCTTATTTGCTTAAAGTAAATACAACGACTTTGTGGATGTGTAAAGAAATCTTCTCTGGTGTTTAAAAGGAGGATTGTAAGACAGTACAAGCTGTGCAAAGGAAGTATGGTCACTGTGTACAATGAAGCAGCTCTGTGGAAAGAATGGATATGAACTGTATAGCTATAAGCAACTTGTATTGTCTGTGGCAACAAATATTGACCGCTAAAAACCAGTTCAATTGGCAGTAACATCAAGGTTATGTTATTCCTCTTGGAACTAGACCATCACAACAAAATTTATACCAAAAATAATTTAAAAAAATAGAAACCCCTCATGTAAAATATATTTTTGCCTTAAAATATATCTGTATCTATGATGTCTAACAGTAGGAATTCAGAGAAAGAATGATAACTTGATTGTCCGATTGTTCAGAGGCATATTTAATTCTTAGAGACGTTATGTATAAAACCATTCTTTAGCTGTAATGTAACTCCTAACATGATATCCAAGCTACTTCAAAGAAATGTGTGTGTGTGTGTTCAACACAATTAGGCTTGAACTGTGGAGATGTTAAAGGACAAGGGAACTATGGAAATGATAAAGGGCTTCTGCATGCAAGAATCATTCTCAGAAGTGCTGATTCTTCTCACATAAACGGAAACACTGTCCCTGTCTTTGGACATTGTGTGTAAAAAATAGGTGAAATTCCAAGTGAGGAAGAAAATTGTAGGTCTTCATCAGAAAAAAATTACCTTATAGACAAGATTTTATAAAAAATAATTACTTGGGTTATATACTTAAAATATGCACCAAAATAAACATTATTTTCCAAACCACCAGACTTCATAGGGCATAATCTTCAGTTCTTTGCTCAGAACTCAAAGTGTAAACCTGCAGATCTGTGCTTATCCTACAAAGCTCTGAACCTAATTATCACTCCTGCTTCTTGACTGATCCAACAGCAGCAGTTGTTACAGCAAATGTATTTGTGCAACTAGTAACTGTTTGCTGCTAGCGTTTTAAGCAGATTGTCATCTAACTTGGATAGCACCTGAGTAGTGGATCCAAAGCCATGGTAGCTGAGAGGAAGCCTAGAACCAAAGCCTTAGGTCAGATTCCCCAAAGGTAGTTAGGAGCCTAACTCTTAAGGAGATCTGAATCCCATTCAAAGTATTTATGTATCATTTGATTTTCATGAGTTTTGGGTGTCAGGGCTTGACTGTCCCTGACCAGCTTCCTCTGAGCCCTCCCTCATGACCTCCCTGTGGGCTGATATCAGGGAGGCGCCCAGTGCCCTGGGCTGGGGGTGCTCCTGGCTGCCCCGCTCTCCTCACTCTGGGGCAGGAGGACAGGCTCCAGCTGGCAAGGCCCTGCTCTGCTGGCTGTGGGGTTGCAACCAGTTCCCCATCCCTAAGCGAGCAGCTGGCCCTCACTCTGCCCTGACATTGGGCACTGAAATACCATCATTATGGCTGTCATAATTAGAGCAAGTAAGGCCAGTAATACCTATGGCAGTCATTTCCCACAACCAGCATATATGCCTGGAAAAAGTCAATAGAGACGGTGTTCTTTGTCTTAAATTTTGCTGAGGAGATTTTAGCTCGTTCAGAGTCTCTCTCCTTTGAGAACTTCCCACACCCTCCTAGACTCTTACAGACTGGATGGCTTCTTGTATGAAGCTCTGCAGGAACATACAGCTGGCACTTCCACAAAGAAGTTCAGTCTACTGGATACTGTAGTGACACTACCTCAGACACTCACAAAGTCCAACTCTGTGCTTTCTCAGTTCTTCAACAACATCGGTCAACATTTGTCTAAGAAACAGAAAAAGAAGCTTGGCCTCTACATACCCAAGGCCATGCATTGTCTACCAGGCAAAAAGAAAGAGCAATAAAAATGGAGATGGTTTTTCAACAACAAAATCCATACACATAATAACAATAGGCATTGTTTCCCATGTGCTTGGATAATCTTAGTTGATGAAGCAGATGGATTACCTTCTAATTTTCATCAGTGAAGTCACTTCTAAGAGCAGCTACTAAAATATTAACAAGATATTAGCAATTATTTTTCATATGCCTTGAAAATGTTATATTTTAGTCTTCAGGGGTAGCATGCACATTACATGTATTTTTAAGAAAAAACATTTAATGAACGAAAAATTTATTCAGACCTTCCAAACACACTGATTCTGAAAATCCTGAGAAAAATAGGTGAGCACATACTCAGACCAATTCTGTGTTGCATATACAAGAATCCCACATGTGTCTCTGCTGCTAGACCTGCAACATTTGAGACGCGCATATCCTATAGTTTAACATACTGTTATCTGAAGAGCTTCTTTGTTGGATAAATGATGGCAGTTAGAAGAATGGGAATTTAAGAATAAGAAAAGAAATATAATGATCTTAGAGAAAATATGAAAAGTGGAAGAAGAGATGCACATAGGGTCTATAGCAATTGAAATCTTACAATAAAATCAAGCTGGGAGCAAAATGTAATGCAAAAAACAATTAAGAGCTTGTAAAACAAATATGGGACTGGAAGGTCTTGGGGCAGGGCACAGACAACTCCATGTAGCTGAATTTTAAGAATTGTGAAAATATACATGGCAGTAATTCACTCAAGACAAAATGAACCATTTGAAGACTCTCTAAATGGCACTGATGAATGTTAAGAGGCAGCTTTGGTTAAGCATGGGAATGTCCAGATGTTTTAGGTAGAGCTTGGCTTAGTGCCTAGTACATTCACAACCTAGTTTGCTATCACAAGCTTCCCTGAGTAGATGAACCCTTATAAATTGAGCAGCAGCCAACACAAAGGAATCTCAATCCAGAGTTCTTACGAGTATAATTTAATATAGGTAGTGAAGAGAATTAATATCCCTAACAACTACATATGTGGCTGTCAGCCTATGGGTTCTTAGAAACAGGATACAATGAGCACAAATCAGACAGGCCTGGATTTTGCACACCACTGCCCACCATATTGGATGTGAGAAGATTTGGCTTGAAAATATATATGCAATAAATATTGTATATATGTGATGCTCATATTGTCCCACAGACTCTGAGTTACTGGCAGTGAGCAGAGCTAAAAGTATGTAGGCAGAGATCCTTTAGAAATTCCCCAAGAAAATAATGTTGATATGCCTACTGTGAAAAGAGTAGGAGAGATGCTGAAAAGAGACACTTCAGGAACCATCGTACTCTGAAGACTGAAAAGCAGCACAGACATAGCATTTCCCTATAACACAGTTCAGATTCAATTTTTTTCTCAAGAGTCATGGGTTTAGGAGTGAAACCAACCTGGCTACTCTCTAAAATTCCAACCCCTTAATAAAAATGAAGAAGAAAAAGACCTGTTATAAAGTATTAAGATGAACTTCAGTCATAGAACACAGTACAGAGCATACTAATGCCTTGCATTAAAAAAGAACTGTATTTAAATGTGATCTTCCATTGATTTCATGTTAACAACATGCAGGAGTGATGGTGGGGTGACCCTGACAAGAGGATGGGTAGAACAAAAATTCAAAAAGGGTAGAAAAATCAAAATGTAAAAAGAACCTATTTAAATAATTATTTTAAAGGAGAAGAGGAGAGGAAAAGGAAAGAGCTTCTCTGAAGTTATTTATGGACAATGATATAAGAAAAGGAGTTGTGAAATATGGACCATTTTTGTTCAATTTTCTCATAAGAAACTCAAATCCTGGTTTGTACATAACAAACCATGGTGGTGGGATGGGCATTGAATTTATGTTATTATAACCGCTTTAAGAGTAAAAGAAGAAAAATCAAAATGGAATTTTCATTCTGTTTCTTTTGATGTTAACTGCAGTGACCAACTGATATGTCAGAGAAACAATATCTTTCTGAAAGCCTGAGAGCTCCCCACTTGTATAGGGTCAGAAATAACAATAAGCCAAATCAAAGACATTTCCGTTGTTGGGATTTGAACCAGGCCCAGCATACATCACTAGAGATCCTACAAAGTCTTTGCCAAACCCACAAAGGACTGGAGTAATTCCATAGCTCCATTCTGACATTTCTGAGGTTAGGCAATGGCTCACTATCTGCTGAATATCATGCAGATTAGCAATACAGTGGCTTGTTATAGTGGCTTTCACAATAAATAAAGCACCAGTAAAGACACCAAATTAATTGACATTGCAGTACTCAAAGTTAAGTTCCCTTTAGTTCTATTGCTTATGACTTCAAACTTATGTATGTTCTCACAGTATTTGCCTAGTTTTATTATGGCTAAACTCCCTGAAGTTTTTCATGGCCTAGTTGCACAAAGCACTAGTGTGCATACAAGGGAAGTGATGGGAACAAACAGCCTGGGGAAGGAAGGGTAGAAAGGGATTGCAACAGCCCCAGTTTATATTGGTTTATTCTGTCAGTGAGCAGACTCCCCCCCAAAAAACCCAGCATAAATAAACCAGGCAGACTAGCCTAACAGAGGATAATTTTATTCTCGTTTGTATCAACTCAATTCAGTAACTGCACAAAGCCAGTGGTAGAGGCATAGAAAATACAGCATCTCACTCTATTCTTGCTTATCTTGGTAGAAACAGGAGTTAAACTTGTTGTAAATAGGTGTCAGAGCACTTGTGGCACGTTTACAGCCTTCACAGCAGCACTGTACAGAGATCCAAGCAGGCTAGTGTGTCCACAACGTGGGGATTCAGTGCCCTGCATGTTTTCTGCCAGGGTGTAATCATATCTGCCTTAGCCTTTCAGCTTAGGCTTGTACAAAGGCATTATTATTGCTATACAGAACATACCTTACCCGAGAGGGTCGTAGAGCCAACTTGTTCTTTGCATGTTGATGACTGAGAGTCAGTGTCCAGGCTTTCCTGGCCATCTGTCTTTTACAAATGATGAACCTCCAATTTAGAGCAGAAATTCTTCTTGTTAGCCCCTAAGGGAGAAAGAGGGGAAGGATTGATATGCCTTAACTGTAAACAATCTCAAAGTTGGTACACAGTCTCAACTTACTCTCTAGCCACTTCTACAGCCAGTAGTCCTTTTGGCAAAGTGTGCCATTGATTCTAAGGGACATCTCCAATGGGTGAAATGCATCTTCTTGCAGTGCTTATCTTCAGAGTCTAGTTTAGACTAGACTTCCAGCTTAGACTAGGCATCTAGTTTTGAGGTGGATGATTTTAGATTAGAATGCGATCTTTCTTATCATTGGACTTCATGTGATAAAAATGGAATATATCAAAATGAAATGATTCAATACTTCCTTGAGAACACTGGAGGGAGCTCACAGAAAGAGACAGGAAGAAAAAAGGTGGCAAGAAAAAGAAGTTGTTCCAGTTATGTGAAAAGTTATGTGAGTATTTACACCTATAAACATGTCTCATTTCAATCCATGTACAAGTGTAGGAAAGAGGTATTTTTGTTTATATTAAATGCTAGTAATTCTTTGTATCCTGGCATCATTGTAACTTTCTATTTTGAACACGTGTATTTAGAAAACACACATAACAGGCCTTTTCTTTTTCATTTAAATTGATGTTTATTTGAGTTCTCTTGTTTCTGTTCGCTTGGCTTCACGCTCTGCAGTCTGATATTTAATCTAAAATGAGGGAGAGAGGCTTTGGCAAACTGTAGTTATACATCCCCTAGGAACATACCATCATCTTCAGTGAACACAATATAATGAGGAGGTGTCCTGTTACATAATTGAGGAGGCATTGTCTTTTATATGCATTCTGGTTCACTTTTCACACTAAATTAATCTTAATAAGCATCTGCTTTGAGTAAAGAGAGTTTTGTGATATTTCAACCATGACCCCTCTGGAAGTCCAAATGATTTCACTTTACGTTTCAGACTGGAGTATTCTTTTGAAACATTTCCCTTTACTATATGATAATCAGTGTGTTAACATAAGCTGATTAATCCCATCAGTCTAACACTGATACCATGGCTCTTGTGCCCTTTCCCCAATAACCTCATGGCTGCAAAATCACTGACTTCTTAAATGAATTCAGGGCAGTCCTACAGATTATGTTATACAGGAGGTCAAACTTGATGATCACAGTGGTCCCCTCTGGCGTATAATCTATGAATCTGTAACTCAAACTGGAAGAAATACAAATAACTGCACAATAGCAGTAACTGAAGAAATAAAACTAGCTGCTTTTAAGATAGAGCTTGATATATTTATGAAAAGGATTATATGAGTTGGTTGCCTGCAATAGCTGGAGCATGGATTTGGTGGCCCTGCAGTCACTTCCAGATCTCTTTTACTGTGTTTCCAATGCTCATCAGCTTGCTCTCATTTTTAATATTTATTTTAAAACAGTTTTTGATACAGTTACTAGGATAACAAATTAAAGATGGATTTTAGCTTTTTAAAGAAAGGCTCTCTTTCATTTCAGATGACAGACTGAATTGAGGCCTATGAATAATGCTTGTGTTGACCTGCCAGGATATGTCTTAGCAGCGATGAATTCTCAAATACCCAGGCTGATCTTATTCATTTTGAAGTCAATGGGAGGGAAAGCAATACAGCCCAGTGCTGAATCAGGCTGCATTTTAACATATCAGCAATCATATACTGTGTTTTCTTTAAAAAATAAGAAAAGACTTTGCAAAAGCCACATTTGGCTTGGTGAGTGTGACTTTTGCCATATAGTTTATCTGCTTAAAATGATACTACCATACGGCATGTGTTAAAGAAAATGTTCAAAATTTGCTGCAGAGTTCCACAGTTACAGTTCTCTCCTGCTCTAGTAGTTTGCAAGACTTGACAGAGTTGCAGCTCAAGAGAAGAGCTGGACTGGATGAATGTGGGAAATGGAGACATTTCCAAGAAAAGTAGGAAGTGGGTTTGGTAATTTATTCGGTAACACACAAGGATCTGGTCCAATTAAAACCATTGGTAAAATTTACACTGGCTCAGCGGGAATAAATACAGAGCTAACCATTGTAAAAGCAAGCATCTTACTTACTCTGGAGCTGCGTCTCAGATGAGACAAAAGGAGATTCAAGTTCCTATCTCTCATTAGCAGTTTTGTGGCACTTTTTTAATAGGATTGAGATTGGGAAAAGGATTGTACACCATTGTCTTGGCCAGATTTCATATCCAGTAACTATTTTTAACCACCTTAATTTCTTCCTGTGGTTTCCATTATTTATAGTGTTGCTAGGTTTTACTAGTCCTGCTCTGCTTCCCTCAAGGTGTATGTGCCTTCCACTGGCAGGTCGCTCGCTCCTGGTATACTTTTGCTGCCTCATGGCAAGTTTTATGGAATTCTATAGGCATTTGTTAAACACTTGCAAATACTTCTTATATGTAAAAGCACTTGGAGATGCTGGTTTAAACTCATTATCGCTGTAAATCAAAAGCTTAAAGCAAGAGCATACTTAGTTTGCATTCTTTTGTAAGCTTTCCAGTCTTTTTCTCTCCTGCTCTTCTGTCGCTCTAACACAAAGCTAAAGTATTTCTTTTATTAAAGGTCAACATTTATTGTATTTTTTGTATGTCTGCTTATTGGCAAAGCACCAGCAAATTCCTTACATAGTACAAGAAGCAAATGCAGACGGACTCGTGGTGCAGTTACATTGTCTCTGAAGGTTATGGGAGTTCGGGCTGGTGCTGAAAGACCTGTCCTGCCTGCTGCCGGCCCTGGCAGCCTATGCCCACGTGCTGTCATTACCACTTGTGTGGCTGCCCAGTCAACCAGATCACCTTGCATTTTCTGTAGGCTTATATTTCCATCAGATTGGCTTGCTCATGACCACAAGTGCCAGCACATTTAATGCAGTGAGGCTGCATAAGCAGAGGCAACTGGGAGGCTAGGATTCCCTTTTTTTCAGCAATGACCCCATGTAAGAGTGACACAAACTGATGGAGAAACCACACCTGTAATTTTTAAAGATCACTAGTGATTATGGCTGCCTCTATTTCTAGTTCTCTAATGTAAGATATTTTTAGAATGTGCAAAATTCAAAATCCTTTGATAAACAGATCCCTTTAAGGTGCTCAAATTGAGCTCATCCAAAAAAAAAAAAAATCTGAAAATCATAGCTATAATTCTCTTTCTTAAGGCTTTATGTCTAGGAAGATCTTTCACACATGGATTATTTGTTTGTTACCTGTACAGGGCTGAGCATCCAAAAAACCCTTCTTTATGACACAATAATACAACCAGGAGATATCAAAATAATAGTAAACTCATATCCTAAGGTTAGTATCAATTGAGTGGATTTCAAAGATAGATCAAAAAGTCCTGTTTGTTTTGCTTAAAAAAAAGTTAGTAAATTCCTTGCAGTGTATCATGTCACATGGATTTTAACATCTCTACCTACAATCCAAATTTTGAATCAAGATCAGCTGAGTGGATATCAGCTACCATGCATCACCAAACCCATTTATTCAATTAATTGTCCCCTTTCATTTCCAACCCATAGTTGCCTGCAACATACATGCTTAAACTTGCAACTGTAATTCATATGTCAACACATTTCCATTAACTAATCACAAATTATCAACTCCAATTCTATAGGTCTGACCACAGGTAAATTTTCCCTTTGTCCAACACACTGTAGAGCTCAGATGGATATTTTGAATGTGATTATAAACTATAAGATATGTAATTATAGCGATATTTTGTGCTTAAAAGGGCATTTTTAGACTTGCATGCTTGTGAATACATTTGTGTTTAACTAAATTAGCATGAATCTATGGTGTGCATGTAGTCCAATGCATATACATATGGGGTTATGCAGTGATTTAAAAAAAATGTTAAGTAGCTTTATTACTTAAAAATTAACCTGAATCATATGAACTATAAATGTGTAAGTTAAGAGGATTTTAAAGGAATATTATCTGTTGGAGAAATATGATGGTGGGTTAGAATTTGCCTTGGAGAAGAATATTACTTCTGTGTGGCCGGCGTGGTCTTTCCCAGCTGTTTCCCCAGGTAAGAAAGAAGGTGAAGTGCCTTCACAGCTTGAAACCACTTCCCAAAAGTTCTGTGGTAGCACTGTGAGAGAAGCCTGGTTCTCTGTGGTGCTTTGTGGGCAGAGATGAAGGGGCAGTCGTTCTGTAGGGAGCAAGCCTCAGTGCGTGGAAAACCCTTGTGTTGTTCACAGCTGCCCCTGAGGGAACTCGAAAGAGCTGAGTTAGCTGGGCTACTGCGAGACTGAGAGCCCAGCACTGGCAAACTGCCGTATGTGTTTTCAGCTTGGTGAATTCAGGGCCGTTCGGTATCCTGTGTGATTTCTGGCAGCCTTACGACCACTGGTGGACGCGTGTCTTTGGAGCCCACTTACGAATTCAGTAAAGTACCTTCTTTCTCATCTCTTACTTTACCAAAGGAAGTACACTAACATCTTATTGTGAATTCAGTTTCAGATAGTGTTAGGTTGGGCTAATTACTGATATCAATTGTAGCAGAGAGCTTGAAGACATAGGTTTCCGTATGAACATACAGAAAATATAACCAGACAACAATTAGAGAATGCTGCCTCAAAAGGAAAGCTCCAGTACAACCAGACAGCTCTAAAACCTTTCCACTGCACTTCTGTTACATTCATACATGAACTACAAAAAATAAAAGGCTATCTTTTCTGTCCATTATATCCCAAAGATTGTGCTTTTCTCACTGACTTGAAGATAGAAAGCAAGACAGATGTAAAGCTGGTAACGCTATGTAAGCGTGATTGGTTTTATCTGAGAGAGGCCTCATTCTGTAGTTTTTCAAAAAGCAGCAAAAATCTTGGTTTTCATTTCAAAGGGTTAGTTTGCTGTCGTGACAATTTCGGTTTCTCATTTGGTTTATCGTGGTAGTTCCTTATTTGCATGACAGGTTTTACAAGCAAAATAGTTGACTACAAAATATTAAAACCTCTGACAGCTTCTTACTAAAACAATGTCAAATCCCGAACCCACTTGTTCAGCTTTTTCACTGCCTTTTTCTCCTTGACTCACAGGGAATCACTGCAAACTAGCACTAAGAAAGTGAATACAGATTTTAGCATTTGTTCCAAAAATAGTTTTAAATTGTTGTGTCCGAATTGCTAAACATGTTAACCAGTCCATTGTCACACATTCATATATTTCATTCATGCTTTGCAATCAGATTGGTGTAATCCTACAGATTCTTGGTCTTTGTTTGAGATGATTTTGAAGCCATGTCCACAGTCAGCTCTTGTCAAAATCTAGCTAAATTGGTAAAGGTTGTTAAATTAAAACAACTCTTTTTTATTGAGACAGTCGTATTAGCACAAACATGGTCGTAGCCTATTTGTTCACACTTGACTGAATTTATGACAGCTTAACTATTTTGAAAAGAAAGTGTCTTTATGACAATATAACTGCATCCAGACTAAGGGATTATAACAATTTAATTTGTCTTTGTTTGTTTGTTTGTTGCTGGTTTTTTCCAATTATTGATTTGGTCGAGTTGTTGGGTGCAAAAATTGAGGGTAGATCAGGCCTCCGATCATGCTCTTATTAGCAAACCAAACACTGGTTTTGTTTTTGTTGCTGACGTTGTTTGTTTTCATTGCTGTCTGAATGAGCCTTTTATGGTCTCTGCCTTTGCCTGGCTGACTGCACCCGATTGTATTTAATTACATTTACTCAGTAGCTTTAGCCGGGATCCCCGGCCATTACCTATCAAGTCCAATCACTATTATTTAAATCCAATGACTCAGAATCGGAGAATTTATCTTTTACACAGTTATTGCCTAAACACCCAGCATAAACATGCAGGGATCTGGAGGACTCGTTCCGACTGTGCTGATTAAAGGCAAGGAGCAAGATGGATGGAGGCCGCGGGGACCAGCAGGCTGCCGCGTCCCGCTGCGCCCCAGTCTCTGCCTTTGTGCCGGGCTCTGGGTACCAGACTCGCCATGGTCCCCTCGGCTCTAAAAGGAAAGCTGGCTTTGTTTGCCTGTAAGCATCTGCAAACTGTTCTGACACATGATCTACCCTCTCAGCAAGGCCACTCATTAGGCTGATTATCACTTCAAAGTTTGTATTATCATCCATCTCTAAAGGCAATTAGGAATGGGTGGCTTTGAGTATCAGACACTGGGTGACACTAAGTGACTCATCTTTATTGATTCTTTTGTGAGCAGAGACAGTGATTGAGATGATAGGATTGCAGCCTACCTGCCCCTTTGACTGGTAAATACTGAAGAAAAACGGTGTGTAATTAACTGACAGTTAATATAGGTTCTGTTTAGTGTTCAGAAAGCACAATAGTGGAAGCTGCCCAAAAGGAACAAAGTAATGAAACTCCTTTGACAAGTTAAACTCTAAAGCCAACTGTGTAATTATCTGACAGTTAAGGGGGGAGGGGAGGGCCCGGGTTAGTATTTATGAGACCAAAGGAATTCCTGCGCCCGAACAATGGGGACAGTTACTGACAATAATCATAACAGCTACACAAAATATTTGTTTGTGCAAGTCTGGCTTTCAAGTGACTGATGGCTGGTTTCGGGGGCAGCGGAAGCCTTGCATCTCGGTGCGGCGGTGCTGGGGTCGGGGCTTCCTCCAGCCGGCCCGGGGGGGGGGATGGGACGGGGACGGGGATGGGGGGACCGGGAGCTCCGGGGGGGGCTGGGGGCCCACGGCCGAGATTAGCTCATCTGCAGCTGAGAAAGGCGGGCTTGCCTGAAAGGGCCACGGCCTGGTCTGCACGGAGAAAGGTCTTGGCAAATCTGGATGCGGCCCAGCCAGCGTTCACACGCGGTGTTGTCCTCCTAACACAGCCCTCGCTTCTCCAGCGCAGTTACAAATGCTCCTTTTAACGCGGTGACACCAGCCTTCTGCCAGAACAAGCCGACCAACACTGAGGCAATTGAGAGGCACGCTTACTGGTCATGGAATCATGGAATCATAGAATCGTTTAGGTTGGAGAAGACCTTTGAGATCATCAAGTCCAACCATTAACCTAACCCTGCTATCCCACCACTGAACCATGTCCCTAAGCACCACGTCTACCCATCTTTTAAATACCTCTAGGGATGGGGACTCGACCACCTCCCTGGGCAGCCTGTTCCAGTGCTTGATAACATTTTCAGTTAAGAAATTTTCCCTAATGTCCAATCTAAACCTCCCCTGGCACAACTTGAGGCCATTTCCCCTCATCCAATTGCCAGTTATCTGGGAGAAGAGACCAACACCCACCTCACTACACCCTCCTCTCAGGCAGTTGGAGAGGGTGATAAGGTCTCCCCTCAGTCTCCTTTTTTCCAGGCTAAACAACCTCAGCTGCTCAGTCCTCCACCATAGCACGATAAGGTGTTCTCCACCTACTCACCCTCCCGTGATGTGCATTTCACATTCACTCTAGCAATATTCCATATTATCTGTAGAAATAGCCTGCCTGGCAGCGTTGTGAAATCCTCTGCATGAGGGTCACAGTAAACAAGGAAGGAAAAGTCAAATTCATGTTCCAGTGTGAACCAAAGGGAAAAAGATGTGCTCTGTCATCTTCTGGAGTGCACTAAGGAGAGAGCTACTGACTTTTAAAGTTCACAAAGGAGGAGCGTTATTACTGGAATGAGCCTTCTGGTTGGTATTGAAGTCCGAAAGAGATGATCAGGGTGTCCTGTGGGAAATGTCAGTCTATTAACTGCCATGGAGTTTCAGAAACGGTCCTTTCACAGTCTTTAGGGTGGCATTTTGTGGACCGAGGGCTGTTTAATATTAGTTGTGATTTTGTCACCCTGGGAGTGTGGGGGGCTTAGTTTTTAATTTTGTATGAATTGTCAACGAGTGAGTAATGCTTTAAGTTTGTGAACTGAGGATCTCAAAGCACATGGCAGACTAAATAAGCCTGAGAATGTCTCCATGAGATGGGCAAAGAAAAGGAAGCATACCAGCCCTGCAAATTTTTAACCACATATGCATATGCAGCATATAAATGTAGATGAGGTAGCTTGTTGAAAGAACACTGCTATGTTTTCCTCTTCTCTTCTGTTGACTTCATAGAATCATAGAATAGAATGATTCCCATTGACCTTTTCCATACAACAGTGGAAGACTTTGGGGACACATAGAAATGATGGCTAGGACATTTCATTTTGAACTGTGTCTGATGGAAATCAGTTCCCTACTGCTAGCACTGATCACAGTTTGTTGGACATGCTCATAACAGGGATGAAAAAAGAGCTGTGGAGTTTGTGGGATTCAGTGAAGGCCCAAGCAAGGAAAGAATCAGGACGACTTACGGAGCTGTGAGGTTAGGTGTTGGGAGGCAAGGTAACTCGATGGAGGAGGGGATTTGGTTAAATGGGGTGGTTGAACCATCAAGAAATATTGGTATCTTGTGGCAGCGGGAGACGAGCAAGAGATGTGGACAGAAGTCTGAGGCACATACAGGTCATCTGCTTTTAGTCATCATGGTAAATAATGAACTGAATGTGGTACGGCTCAAGATCTCTGGCTGCGTTAGGCAAGGACCAGCCAAACACAAGGAAAATGTTACAACTGTACATGGTCTTTCTGAAACCGCTGCAGAAGCAGAATATTGTACCAAGTTTGGATACTCATTCTCCCAAAAGAAAATACTGACAAGTTGAAGAAGTATAGAAAAGAGCTGTAAAGATCTATGTGAGAGACTGAAAATCCTAATTTATTTAATTTATCTACAAGAATCTTAAGACCATTCAAACCCATGCATTTAATTGGGAGGTATTAATCTATCAAATACTTAACAAGGCTCAACATCTGGAAACTGAAGCCTGACAAATTCAAAATAAAAATAAATCATACATTTTAGAAAATGGGAGCAATTAACCATTGGAAGAGGTTATTCAAGGGTACGAGGTTACACAGGGCTGTTGTGGCTTTCTTTCTGTTTTTAAATCAACAAATCTGTCTTAATTAAAAAATAGGCCAGAATGAATGGAAGAAAGACACCATAACAAAATTATCCGGCTTGCAGAATAAAGGGGCATTGACTAGATAACTACATTTTTTCCTCTGGATTTATATCTGTGAGAGGGTGAAGTGAAGAGGAGCTGGAGAGAGAGTGAGAAGTGGGAATGATGCCTGCACTAGCAGCTTGAGGATGTTGCTGAAGCACAACAGAACTCCAGAATCCTGGCCCTGCTGCTGCTGGCCTGCTGTGCCTTTGGCAAGTCATGAGGGCCTGCAAGTTTTTTAATTCCCGGGGGCCTTTGATTACCTTATCTACTTGAAATAAAGTCATAAGATAGCACTGCTTCTGAACAAAACAGAGTCCAAATCTCAGATACAGGTATTACTGCAATACAAAACCAGAACAACAACAACAACAGACTTGGGTTAGCCTTTCCCTTCCCAGTCACATCCCGGTCAGGCCTCTGAGTTTTCTTGCGAGAAATATAGGATCGATTTCAAAGACCTGCACCGATACAGCAGTTAAAATGAGTCAGTATGAGAAATGCATAGTAGAGCAGGAAGTAATAGCAGCCACTGGAAGAATCGTCAGCAGGCAACAGTGTGACAAAGGGAGCTAATGATGTTAACTTTAATTGTGTTGTTTTCTTTTATTCTTCCCAAGACATTTTCTTACATTACAATAATAAGAGACATTTCAAATTCACATGGTCTAAAGAATTTCCTTTGGACATGCTGTTAAAGCTACCCTCTTCCAGAAAGTACACAGAAAAGTCAGACAGGAGGAAGAGAAAACTTCAAGCATAATGTTTGCTAGTTCATTTTGACCTCCACTACTCATTTGTACGGTCCATGCTACTTTCTCTGTCTCTCACTTTTACCTTCTTTCTAATTTAAGCTGATCCAAACAAATTATACATGAACAGCCATTTTCGTGTGGGTCTTGTTCACTGAGATACTTAGCAAACAATCAACTGACGAACAAGATAAGGACAGCAAAAGAAAGATAAGCTTTTGTTTATATAGTGGAGTCACAGATAAAGACCTAAGCCAGCCTGCACAAACTCAAGAACCAGTGATATTATCTTTTAAACTATGGACTGTAGTTGCTTCCATTGTGTTTATTTGCTATACATAATCATAAAGCCTAATTTACAAATAATTTAAAATGTACATAATCCAAACTAGGTTTTTTTGTTGTTCTCCTTTTGGCTGAAATTGAGGGAGAAAGTCTGAAAAGTAGATTTTTTGCTTTTGAAACTTTGTGGTTTTAGTCTGGAGAATGCAAAGCAGAAAAAAAAAACCACCTGAACAGACAGAAAAAGAGGAAACAGAAAAGAAGAAAAAATGTGCAAGTTACAATATAGGAACCACTCTTCTCATTAGGACTTAGTTTTATTAGTGGTGTTGAAGAGCTGGTGCCATATCTATAAAGGTAGTACCAGTTCTATGGATAAAAACACCCCCACAAGAGGTAGGCTTTGCTTTCAAGTCAAATATTTCAAAGCACTTTATGAACATTAGCAAAATGAGCCTGATAGCTTTCCTGCGGAGTAGGTAGGAAAGATTAAGCCCTCTTCACGGATGGGCAAACTGAGTTACAAAGCACTCAGGTGACTGGCCTGAGGTGAAGCAGCAGGTCCAGGAGGGTGGGGAATGGAAACCTGACCTCTTGACACATGCCTCTATTCCCTAGCCACAGGACCTGTACTTCTTCTATAACAGTCCACATAAAGTACTAGTCTCTGGATGAAACCCATAGAAAATTGCAGTCGCTGAAGATATTTATTTGGCACCTTCCACTGGCACTGCAGCCGCACCATTATTTTTTAAAAGCATGCTCCCATTTAAAATACACTGAAAATGATAGCAATTCATTTGTTCTGTGAGAAAGTACACGCGTACAATTAGAATACAACCAAATCTTTGATTTGATGAATGAACCAAATATTTAATTTGATGAATGTGAACTTTACTAGCAAGTATTGCTGAGAAGATATATTTAAATGTTGTTCTGCTGAACACATATACAATCTATATTTGCATAAAATGTTGCTGGAATATCTGAATTGTTATAAATATGGCCTCAAATTATATTTATATATGGATCTAAGGATTTTTTTTAAATATAAGGAACTTGAACTTGAGCATACAATTTCTCCATGTCAGAGAAATAGGCTTTTTGTGAATTTTTGTTGGGATGGCTTAGTGTACCTGAGGAGACACTTCTGTCCCTTGGTTTGTGTCATACAGAAGCTTTAAATCACCACTTATACAGTCATCACTGTGCGATAAGAAAACTGAAATTTCCTACAGACAATCTAATGTGGATATACGTGCCAAGAACTGTACTGATTGAAGCCTCCTGCTGACTGCAAACACTTCACAATTACGGGGACACTCCCACCAAGGTCCTGTCCATGGACACAGGTGTTCACACACTTTTTAAAGAGCTGTGAAAAGAGATGTTGTGCTTGTCTGCTCCTATACGTGTTCAGAAGATCAAAGTAGAAGCAGACATAAAAATTTCCCAACATCTCGTGCAACAAAACCGAAGGTTGGTGATGTAGAATTTGGCTGCTGGGGAGCAGATTGATGTAACTGATCAATATAACCTAAGAACAGAGAAGCAAAGGAAAGGAGAGGTTCAAGGCATCCTGAGGTGAAAAAGATGTGAATTGGACGCAGCGGAGTGAGAGTAGCTGATGAAAAGATTCAAGGTGCCTGTGATGGATACCATGGTCAATATGGTAGGTAAAGACCATAGCAGCAGCGTTTTGAATGGACAGGTGGTATGGAGAACAGACTGGTGCATCTGGGTACAGGAAGGGAGGAGAAGCAACTGGGTAATGTTAGAAAAGCCAAACCTCAAGCAAGGAGGTGGAGGGAAATGTGAGCCACCAGAAGAAGTCATGACGTGGAAACATTAGGGAGAAAGCAGTAATAAAGTTTAGCTGTAGCTTGGGTATTTGGAATGAAGGACAGGGATGAGCTGAGGAAGAAGTGAAATTTCAAAGGAAAGAAAATAATTATTAAATTAGATCTAGATCTGGCTCCAGGTTTCAAGCATCCTCTAGTCTGGAGTTTTCACTCAGCTCACAAAGGGAGGAGCCGTTCGAGACTGGGTTCAGATTTCAGTCACACTAAAGATGCAAGGTTTTGGTTTGACACCATCTTAAAAGAAAACCCCATATAAACCAGCTTGGAGTTAGGTCTATATAGAAGCCAAAATATAGAGTATTATGGTGATTGATATTTGTTTGGGAGTCAAATTTGTTCTGCATGAAAAAGCCAGGGAAAGGGTTCCTCTTCTCTGATTCACTGAACAGAAGGTAATTGAAAGATCTCTTTATGGCAGGATTTACGACCCCTGAGCCTCAGTCGTTTTGAGCTAAATAATAATGCATTTGCATCGTAAGTGTATCTAATTTGAATTTCGCTTCCTGCCTAAACACTTTGAAAAGATGCATGCCTTGAGGTGTCTGCCTGAATAAAATTCCTGTGGAATTGAGGCTAACAAATAAAGTATGTCGTGGTGCGTTAGATCTGCTCTGCCCTGGAGAATAGCTCCCCTGATAAACTGTCTGATTTATAATGACAACTGCTCCCACTGTTGTATACAAGTATACCTTACAGTAATGGGGAATTAAAGAGGCTTTCATGTGAACCAAATATTTAGCTTTGAAGTCAGTGGGAGCTGAGAGAGCCCAGCACCTCACAGGATTAGTCCCTTGGGAATTAACCTTTTCACCTTACTATAGAGGAAGGATGAAATTTTAAGAAGGGATTTTAATGGTGTGAGTGTACTGAGTAATAGGAAGGATGAGAATTCATAACAGTGAGTTACCTTCTACTTCAACAAGCACTGGGATCATTCTGTAAGGGTACATGAATTTCTCAGCACCTTGTCCCCACTAAGACTTACCACAATTAGTTTTCTTAGAGAATGTAGTTTGTAGCCTTTTGTCATAAACTTGATCATAGAATATTAGAGCCTCAGGAAGGGACTTCATGTTTTAAGTTGCTGTGTTAACTAACCCATCGGCACTACATCAGTTGTGCAAAAGCAATACCAGTTTTTATATTTTCCTGTGAGAGATTTTCTATCTTCTTTTTGCCTTTTGTTCACTGTTTGAATTAACAAAAGTGACCATGGAAATCCAACTCATTCTGCAGTTTCTTGATCAAAAACGAGTGCATTTTTTCCAGGTATTCTTTCGTTGACGATGATATTAAAGGTGACTTTTATATTGACTGTTGTAAACCAAACAGAATATGCCATTGAGGGAAAAGACAAACTGCTTATAATTAGTTCTGGCAGCTGGAGGATGGCACTCCTGCTGTTCCTGCTGCTGGCACTGTAAAGTACATTGTGTCACAATGCATGAATTATCCGAGGTCAGCTCTTCAACACACCCAAATTGCTACCAATTATTAATTAATTAGTATCATTATGGGACTGCCTTAAGGGCCCTATCAGACCTCTTGAAACAAATAAAGTGGCTAAGAAAGAAAAGGAGGTAGAAGCGATTAGTGGTGAGTAAGAAAAGGTAATTCTAGGGACAGCCTCATATGGCTCTAATCTTGCAAGATACCGAATGTTTCCCAACTGATCTCGGATGCTCTCCTCATGATCTCCAAATGCATTTGAGTTGCATGGGAATATAAATCACCTGTTGCATGTGAATGTATTTTTCATGACTAAAATTTTGCTATTTAAACATTACTGTCCAATTTTATTTTTTTTATTACATCTTTACCTGCTCTTCCTCTGAAGGCTTAATCTACAGTACTTTAGGAGCTGTATCTCAGAAGACATGCTTACAATGTTAAATAGTGCTGTAGCTAACATTTGGTCATCTGTCCTCTGAAAGGAACTGAAGCACTTGATACTGCAAAGCTTCCCATGCAATTGGAAATTTCAATCACTTAGACTGGGGTTTAAAAGAATAAATGCAATGAGAGGAGAAAAAAGATGAAGTTCATTAACTGGTGATTACAGGCTAAGAATGAGTGAGACAGAAAGTCTCTAATCCTACCTAAGTGCCACTTTAGGAGCCTAAATCCTTGTTTATGGAAAACCAACACCATCAGCATATACTGCAGTCGTTGTAAATGCACAAATAAGTACATAGCTAATGCACATGCCTACTGCAGTGGCATCTGGCTGTCCAGAATAAAGGATGTGCAGTTTGTCAGATTGTGATAGCTTAGTATCCTCCAAGTTTTCCAGAAGTCTCCAGTCATTGTAAAGTGCTAATTATAAAATATCTGAAAATATGAGATGATGGATATCGGACCAGAGAAAAAGCAGAGACTCTGTGGCTATATGTTGTTTATATGCTCCCTCTCTACAGAAAAGTATGTCTGATAAAAGTGTCCATCAATTGATGTAGAATGAAGAAAATAGCCTTGATTGATAGATATTTATAAGGAGTCAGTCAGTAGATAGTTCTTTAGCTCAAGTAGAAGCAAATATATTTTTAGGGGATAAACACCTGGATTTTGTCCTGAAAGTATTTTGCAGTCTAAACCACAAGAAACTCTTATATTTTGTCACTCCTATATTTTTCTAGATCATTCATCACTGGAACATCAGAGGAACAGAGTTTCAGAAAAGCTCAGCACCCACCTAGACAGGTAAGTGAGATTTAAATTTCAAAAGAGCTTGGCATACAGTAGACCTCAGGGTTGAGCTTATGGGGGGGGATTTTCTTCTGTCAAGCAGTGCTGCAGTCTTGAGGATCAACCACTTATTTTATTCCTCCGTTTATTCCTAAAACACTTCCTCAATTCTACATGTGGGAATAAGTAATTAAGAAATTACAGCACTTCAGGAGGTGGCTGTATTCTCTGTTTTTAAGTCTGCTTCTTGCATGTTTTGCCATGAAACTTCAATGGCGAGTCTATGCTGTTGTGCCGTAAATATTTCTCGGAAATAGGGGAATGTAAATAGGGCAAAAGAGCTAATATCAGTCATGAGTGATTTAAACCATCGCTCTTCATTATTGTTTCAAAACAGCTGTCTCAGGGAGGCTTTTTAAAATATATTGCCACTATTATATGTAATTGCTGTAATTGTATTTTGGGTCTGTAACCAAGTGAGGAGGTTTATCAACACATTCTGTTTCTCCAAACACATTGCAATCATGACGGGTATAGCCATAAGCAGAGAAGGCCAAAAGAAGAAAGGAGGAGGGAGTTCTGGATAGAATAAGCAAAAAAGGGGATTTTCCAAGTGCAAAAAGAGCATTCCCTGTGTGGATTCCACTTGGGTGAAAATTGGGTTGCTTTGTTACGTGCTTACAAAGTGTGGCTATTCTCATGCATCCAATACTGAAAATTTCATCCTTAGCACAATTTATTCCCCTCATCCCCAATCTGCCCCCTTGTTGATTTATCATTGAATTATTGCTTTTTAACTTTAATGATGTTTTTGCAGTAGTAAGAATCGAATAAGGACTCCAGGATGTGGCCTGCTCTAGACAGTAAATGAAAGGGCCTACTATATAATTTTGCCATTCTTCTATCCAGTATGCTGGTTTTGCTTTTCCAGTTTTCAATTTAATTGCTATTCAGTCATGGTTGTGTTCTAGGATGCCCTTCCAGGGAGCTGGTAGACTTGCAAATGTGTAGTTTGACCTGACTATTAAGAATGATATCACCTGAGACAATTCATTACAAAGAAATGTCCCAGCGGTTGTAGCTGAAGTCTTAAGAAACATCATCTTTTTTAACAAATTAATTAATTACTGTAAAGAACATGTATTTTCTGTGCTGGATTTTGACTTTGTCTGAAATATATGTGTGAGCGGTTCAGAAGCAGTATCTTCCATCAGCAAAATTGCACCAACATTGGTTCATATGCATTAGGCAAAAAAAAGTAGATGTCTGATGAATGGTGACATCAGGCTTGAAACTGCAGTGTCAGCACAGTCTTCACAAACAACCTTCACAAACAGGCAAGATTTTCCACCCCTGAGCTATACCTGATCTCCAGTATGCTGATGTGAGTCCAAAGCTACTTTTCCCAATACTCTCTAAATTAAATGGAAGAATACATTCTCCTGTGTGGCTACCCACAAAAGAAAGCAGTTTTCTACAAGCATCTGTTGTCCGAAATGGTATGAAAGAGAGTTTCATTATGTTGTGACGAACACCACTAGGGAATGGGGAATTTTTCATTATTTTTGTAGAATTTGGACATTCATAATAAACTGTTATGAATAGGATTATCATCTGTGTCTTATGTTCTAGTGACTTGTACTTAGAGTGCAAACAACTCCATTAGTCATTCCTGTGGATTATAGTTCCTTTACCTGAGGTCCCCATTGTCCAGCTCTTTGAAGAAACCATCTAATCTTTATGCCCACTTTTGGGAGATGTTTCCAGAACAGTCTTTGGACACCAGTGTGATGCAATATCTGCCAAACTGCACCTCACGGTGATCGTGTTTGGGTAGGCACACTTGAGGCACTGGGATTTATGGCCCATTCCTTCAGATAAATATAGACTAAGGAAAAAGCCTTATGACATTCCTGTGGTTTTGATGTGGCATGTCAGGCATGCTTTGTCTTCTCAAGCACTGTGTATGTTGTACCACAAGTAACAGATCCAGACATGATGAGTAACCTACCTCTGATAAGACCAATATTAGATTACTTTCAGAGGAAACAAAGGAAGAGCTGCAGAAGGAAACATACTTCAAGTCCTGATTTTTTTCTGCATTGGATGCAGTGAAGTTTACACATTAGCTCTTAGCAGAACCAATATAAGGTCTGCATTTTTCCTCAAGAAAACAGCTTTCACCACAACCACCCTCAACTGAGTGGAAATTAAACATATGTCACACCTTTCAGAAATACTAACTAAATAGGTAAAAGAACATTTTGTTTCAGATGGGATTTTTACCACTACAAGGGCTGTGCCATGTGGTTTAGGGCCTCAAATTAGGTTTCATGATGTTGGTTTTTGAAAGACAGTAAGAATGGAAATATTGCCATGATCTGTGCTCATTATAAAGGGAAATGTTTTGCATTTGAACATTCCCTTCCAGTGCTGTGAGTCCAGCTAATGCTCTAGGAGTGCCTGAGAACCAGACCATGAACCTAGCCAGAAAACAGCTATAAAAACAAGTAACATGGACTACTCTGTTTTCCATTTGCATTTAACTCAAGTGGAAGGTAATAATAAGAAAATTGGATTAAAAAATATTTCATACCCAATTCTGTCTGGCATTTGTGCCTCCTTTTACGGGCATATACTAAATTGTACCTTCCCCAAATTCTTCAGATAGACCAGAGTCACTCCACAGAAGCTCATGAAACAATTTTCATGCTGCAGACTAGGGGCCAGAAATAGGCACTTTAGGGTGTGTATGGTCTTGTTTGTCACAGCTCTCTTTAGACTTTTTACATTAGAGTGACTTGTACTCCTGGAGAAGGAGCCTGTGCCTGGCCACGCTAGGTAGACATTGTCCCTACAGCTGGTCTTGTCAGCTGTGCCTGATGAGCTCGGTGCTCTGATAGAGGTGGCTTGAAATGGCAGCACCAGATTGAAATCTGTGGTTTTACTTCCACAAAGCTTTTTGTACTCTTATTTGGGTGTCTAGGGACCAAGAGATTAGTAAAAATGGTCTGCAACTGTGTCCCAACTACTGCACAGAGACAAACATCTGTGTTCTTTCCTCCCCTTCACATTAACAAGGTTAATTTGGAAGGAAAACCATGGAGTCCAGAAATATCTCCCATGTAGTTATGAGGATCCAAGGAGTTATTAATAGAATTGGCTCATTTTCTTACCACAAAGTTTCTTCCTATCAGGAAGTGTAATTTTGTTGATCAGAGTATGTTTTTTCATGAGAAAATGGTTGATTGAAAGTTTTTTACATGAAAAATATGAGAATATATTTATTTCCAACATAAAATAAATTTTTTACATTTCAATTAGAAATGATTTACATTTTCTCTTAGAAAAAAAAGTAAAACCTAGTGTTGTCCCCTGAAAAAAAAAATTTCTAGTTACTAGAGACGTAAAGATTTTTTTCCCCCTGTAAATACATGAATGCTATGTTGACAACTTCCCTATAAACATATATCCTTTTCTTATTTACACTGTCATACAAAAGTATTGGGACTGACAGCTCTTAAATCGGAAAAGGGCTCAACAATGCAGTCTCAGATACATTTCTGAAATGCCAAGAAGACGAAATGTAACCGCATCCTGTTGAATATCTCTGGGTAGTAATGACACTGTGCAAAACTTTGAAAGGATGTGTCCCAATTAATTAACCTCTTTGACCAGCTTCCTTTTGTTTGGTGCCAGTTGCCATATGGAACCTCTAAACTCTTCCCTGACCAGGGGTGGAGAATTTGCTATGTATGCTGCCATTATTTAACTCAAAGGTAAATATGAATGTTTTTCAAAAAGATTCTTTCAGGTCCTACTCATTAACAAAATGCATCTTTCAGACATCAAGTTCAAAATAATTATCTATTGACAATGAAATGTAATGCATTTTACTGATGCAGGTGAACCAGAATGGTCAAAATAAGAATAAATTTGACTTTTTTCCACAAAGCCCAAACTGAATCAATTATTTTCTTAAGAAAACACGTACATAATAATGGTGTGCCACAAGAGGTTTTCTTAGAGGATTTTTAAAGTCCTTGGCGTTCTCACTTGTCCCATTTCTCCCTGACTGGAGATTTATCTTTAGACTAGTGTTCTGTCAGTCTTGTCCCCACCTCAGCCAAAATGCAAAAAAATCTGTAAGGCGCATGAGCGCAAACCTGCTTGAGCCCTAAGGCCTGATCTCTTCCCTGCTGAAGTCAGTGAGAGTCTGTTAATTGATTTCAAAGGGAGCTGGATGAAGTCCCAGTATCAGATGTAACTGTTTGGAGAATTTTTTGGGGATAGGGTCCGGATAAGCAGCTAAACATTTGGTTCATTATCTGAACCCAATTGAATTGCCAGTGCAGAAGGTTCATCCATCATTTCTTTCTGCTTTCCAAGTTCAGAGCTCAGGGATTTATCTGCTCCTCTTTCATCAGTGAATCACATTACTAACAAGATTATTTAAAGCAATGCAGAAGCAGAGCTTTACCCAGCACTTTTAGTGAAGTCCCTTGCAATACGGTAGATAGAGGACAGTGTTGAAGGAACACTGAGCACATCTGACATAAAAGGAACCACTAACTCTTTTCCTCTGGTTTAACTGAACAGAGTCTGTGCTGTCTAATATCACCTCAGCAGTCTTGGCTGAGTATTTAAGCAAGGGACTTCAGACAATCCCTAGCCTGAATCCCTCGGAGTCTGGAAAAGTTCAGACCAGTAACTTGCAAGATTTACCCCGTGTTTTAGCATTTATACACAAGAGCTTTTCTAACAGAGGAAATTGTGAACTCTATTGCCCCATTTTTAGTAGGTAGATGAATGAAGGACTATGTTTAAATGACACACCTCAAATTGCATTTTCAGGGAAGTATTTGTAATTTCTGATTGTACATGTATGTTTTGCTAGTGATTCAACATTTTAAGGAGCTTTATGTGTTTAAAGCACTTTAGGTCACCTTTAACCACAACTGTATAACACATGAGGATGCTGTTTCAGCTTCAGAGCTCAAGGGTCTTTGGGGACTGGGGACTCTGGAGCCTTTTGAGTTGGACAAACCAACAATCAAGTGAGGCCACAGTCCCCAGCCCCTGCCACCCTACCTTCAAAGCGTCTGTGGGTGCTCTCACACTGCAATTTCCTCCTCCATAATCTGACAATGACAGTGTAGCCATGGGACTTTTCTTTTTCTCTCTTTTCTTACCCTGTTCTTGATGCCTCTTTCAGCTTTAAGGCTGCTACACAGTTGTCAGAAGTCTGGCTTCAATGGTCTGAAAGGAGACAGATACTGATAAATTCCCTTTTGATCTCTGCTCTGCAAAACCACTCAGTCAGAAAAAAATAGAGGGGTCTGTGTGCGTAGGGGTTGGAGGATATGAAAGGCAAAAAGCACCCTCTCATGCCAGACCGAGTATAACTCCCACTTCACATTAGATCTGAAAGAGGAATATAAAGAGTTTTGTATACATTTTGCAAATCAAGACAATGCACTGTAAGAAAATGAAGCCAATGAGTAAAATGGGGGTAATGATACCGATCTCCTTTCTAAAGTGCTCTGAGATCAGTTGATGAAAAGGACTGTACAAGAGCTAGGTATTATTATAGTTAGATCATTGCAATTGCTTTTCTCAAAAACTTTATCTTTTTGTTGCATATTCATCAGGATCAGTGTTGAAAGGTTACAGTTTATAACAACTACTTTGTTATACTATAAATGAGACTGAAAAAGAACTTTTGTCTTCATGGGACTCCAGAAATTTGCACACATCATTTGGGGATGCATATATACAGCTGTAGCAGGTGTCTTCCATGCAACTTCTGTATCTCCCTGATCCAAGGCTGAATGAAGACTATGTGCTGGTGATCTCAACACTGTCAGGTGAAGACCACGGTATTTAAAATACAAGATGTTAACCCTGATTGTGCATAGACAACAGTCATGAGCTTGGTAGGCACAAGTCATGAACAATCCAGGAGCCATACAACTGCATTAGGGAGCACTGTTCCCAAAACACTATACCCGCCTCTCTGCACATTTGACTAGCTGAGACAGCACGTTGCACTAACACAGCTAACCAGCTTGCTGACTAGAGGAGGCTCGTAAGCAGCCATCTCAAAAGCAGGGCCGGGCACACTCTGTCATGTCTGTGAAGGCATATGAATATGTTCCTTTACTCAGTGAATCTCAGTGTTGGTATAACTGACTTAAATTAGAACTAGCAAAGGTGGAAAACTTTCAGGGAATAAAAAAGATGAAATTATAATACTCCAATAGGATTACTAAAGCAGCAAAGAGCATCTCAACATGAGCTAAGATCCCAGGAAAATGACCCAAACTACTCATATAAAATTCCATATTAGCTTTTCCCCCCACAGTAGCAAGACTGCCACTGCAAGACAGGTTATTGCATAGGGGGTATATGCAGCAGAATATACAGACAAATTTAGAATTGGAAGTGCAAACAAAAAAATAAGGCAAGTGAAAAGAATTTTTCCTGACAGAAATACATGATACATTCTTTATCATATCATCATATGTTACACTTATAAAATAGCTGGTAGTTATAATATGCTAATAAAAAGTGACAGCAAAATACTAGCTATGAGGTGTGTGAGTAAAACTAACACAGTTCTTACATATAGAATCATAGAATCATTTAAGTTGGAAAGGACCTTTAAGATCATTGAGTCCAACCATAAACCTAACACTGCCATCCCACCACTAAACCATATCCCTAAGCACCTCGTCTGCCCGTCTTTTAAATACCTCCAGGGATGGGGACTTGACCACTTCCCTGGGCAGCCTGTTCCAGCACTTAACAACCCTTTTGGTGAAGAAATTTTTCCTAATAGCCAATCTAAACCTCCCCTGGCACAACTTGAGGCAGTTTCCTCTCATCCTATCACTTGTTACTTGGGTGAAGAGACCGACCCCCCCCTTGCTACAGCCTCCTGTCAGGCAGTTGTAGAGGGCGATCAGGTCTCCCCTCAGCCTCCTTTTCTCCAGACTAAACAACCCCAGTTCCCTCAGCCGCTCCTCATCAGACTTGTGCTCCAGACCCCTCACCAGCTTGGTTGCCCTTCTCTGGGCATGTTCCAGCACCTCAATGTCCTTCTTGAACTGAGGGGCCCAAAACTGAACACAGTATTTGAGGTGTGGCCTCACCAGCACCGAGTACAGGGGCACAATCACTTCCCTACTCCTACTGGCCACACTGTTCCTGATACAAGCCAGGATGCCATTGGCCTTCTTGGCCACCTGGGCACACTGCTGGCTCGTGTTTAGCTGGCTGTTGACCAACATCCCCAGGTCCTTTTCCTCAGGCAGCTTTCCAGCCACTCTTCCCCAAGCCTGTAGCATTGCACGGGGTTGTTGTGGCCCAAGTGCAGGAGCTGGTACAACTGGTTTAGCAAAGCCTGTACTACATTATTTACAGTTTATAATAAAGTCTGTGATGTGCCTTTTGTTCATTTCACTACCAGATCAACATGAAGTAACCATATAGCCACAACTGAGTCTTTCAAATGCATACAAATAGCAAAGCCTACAGGTACATGCAAAGGTTCTGGCTGGGTTTCTGACAGGTTCTGAAACAGAGCACAGTGAGTGCTAGTAAAGGACTTCCTACAAAATTTCTCTATCTTACTGAATGAAAAAAAATATTTTTCTTACAGCTTTAAAATGGAGATATCTCAATGTCTCAATGTAAACGTGGCATTTCCAGTGATCCATGAAAAATCCTTTGGTTTTGAGTGAAACAGTTTTTCCAGAGATTTACAAAGCCAAAACACAAAAGTAGCTTTATTATCTGTCAGGATTTTACAGATCATGTTGCAAAATTCATAGTAAATGCATCTGCATAGAGTTCTTAAAAGAAATCTCAGTTTAACAGATTTATTATTGGGACAGGGATGAACTTGCTGTTTGTTTATAATAGTTGTGAGAGGTCATTCAACCCCTCCATGTAGGCAAGCAGCAGTCTCCAGTCTGAAAACACAAATCCGAATGAAAATAGTGAAGCAGTTTTGCTTAACTTGCACATGCATGGATATATGTGTGTGTAGAAGAAACTTCAAATTGAGAAGTAGAGCAAAGCTCAGAAATAGATTGAAGACATAAAACTGGTGCTAGTATATGACCTAGGAAAAGTCTACAGAGTGCATTATTGGTTGGGTACTGACTGGAGTATATATTATTTTTGGTAGCTTGAATCCTGATGGTTTCAAAAAAGCAGGAATTTCTTTCTTGGAAATAAACCTTCTCAGAAATAACCTGAAATAAATATCAAAGAAAATTTACCCCATCAATTTCTCCATCCAATGGGAATAACCTATGAGATCTCAAAATATGGCTGCTTGCTCAGACCAAAAAGGGTAACCATATGTTTCTCACTATCTTTAATTACAAAGAAGAGTAAATTACTGAAAAAGGTCTTAAATTCAAACAATTCCAATAAAAATACTAGTCTGGTTTATTAACAATTATGTGCATTTAGATACAGCTGTAATTCAGTTAAGCCTTTAAGGTATGGCTGTTATTACTGACATGAAGTTGTGCCTTGGTCAGGGACTGAGACCCCACAGTGGGAAGAGTTCTATGAAGAATGGATAAAAAATACAGTCTTGCTTCTGAAATCATCTAAAGATAAGACAAAGAAACGGATTCAGACAAATGAGTAGAAGGAAACTAGAAAATGTTGGATTAATTTAGTAAAAGTAGTAATAAGTAAAGATCTCTGCAGGCCAGCAGTCTAGAAATTGTCTGATTACCCACAAACATCAAGGAAAGAGAAGACTGTGAAGAAGACATGTCCTGTTGACGTTTGTGGATAGTTCCTCCCAAGCATAATGGACAAAGCAGGCAAAGGAATGAAGGTACTTGTTTTAAAATTTATTATGTGAGTATAAACTACTGAGAGTTCTGTTATGTTCCTGTTAATATCTGTGAGCCAATATTTGAAAATGAATGAGAGATACTAAGCAGGATAAGAATATGTGGTCTAAAGGTTTGAAAAGACTTTGGCAATCATCATTTTGGTAGAATACAAAAAGCATTGTCTGGAAGATATTCTATGATGGAGCCAGAGGAGAGAAACTAAAATTTTCTTTCAGTGAACTTATAAAGTAAAAAGTAAATAGGGCACTTCCTGAGAGACAAGGGTGGAGAGGTGACTGTGGGATAGACTGAGGCAGGATTGTACTGAAAGGGGCAAGTGACAAAAGCTATAGGAAAAGTAACAGGTAAAATGGAAGAGGGTGATCAAGTGATGGGGTGGGACTGCTGGAGAAAGCAGAGCTCTGAGACGAAGAAAGCCACCATAGCTTCTCTGCCTTAAGGGAAATGGAGAGAAAGTTGGGGAGGAGAAGAAAAAGCAAGACAAAGCAGAAGCCTTTGCTGATTTCCTCTTCAAAGATGTCTGAGATGCCATCCGAGGAGAGAGAAAAGTGGATACAGGAGGATGGAAAGCTTAAGGAGTGAGTCATAGATGTGGAAAAAGTTACTGGAAATAAGTAGATTTACTCTGAAGTACATTACTTAGGGAAATGGCAAAACTGGAGGAGAAAACACATATATGGTGCAGGAAGGCATCTAGGCCACCAAGTCATGCTGTGCTGTGCAAGATCGGCAAGAGAGGAAAGGAGTAATGGGAGTGAGTTAGAGCTCTGCTGTCAGGGAAGGGATAAAAACAAAATGAAGAGCGGAGGACAGTGAATCACAGAGGCAGGAATTATTGGATCAGTGAGAGAAGGAACCAGAGCGTGAGGCAGAGAGCCGGTTTCCTGCAAGCTTGCTAGTCAGGCTTATGGATTGTTCTGGCCTCAGCTCAAGAAGTGGTTCATTTCTGTGAAGCTAACCACATAGTCCTATCATGCAATCAGTTGGACCTTTAATTATTTTTCCCTGAACACCAGCTCTCAGGCATGATTTCTGTGGCACCTTTAAGAGGTCAAAGTTAAAGAGCAATAGTTTGGTAAATGGCCATTTGTCACTGTTTGCCTGGTCCAAAAATGTCTCAAGTAATACAGTTAAGCTTAAATTTGGAAGCAAAATTCTTTCTTACATCAAAACTTTATAGAAACATAGCAGAGAAAACACACTTTAATAATAAACAGATAATTAAAACCACTTGAAACACATGTATGTGTTTTATTAGTGACTAAAATCAATGGTATGTTGCAATTTAGTTATGCGGGCTGATTTAGTATCATGTTATGTACCAGTTACATAGACATGTGCTATGGGCTTAGTCATAAAAGTGTGGAATGCACCACTAACAAATTCAATTTTTTGCCCTTAACTACTCACAAAACTCCTCTTCTTCTAAAGGGAAACCACACATCATCTCTTATAAAGAGCTCAGTCAAATGGAAAGCCAAAATAAAGACAGTCCTTAACGGCCCACTGGACCCTCACTAAAACTACATATTTTGGGGGAAAAACAAAGAAAAGGAAAAACAGGGAAGTTCACCTCCATTCTTAGAAGAAACTGCTGTTCTTAACAGAGTTCAAATACTGCAATGAGATATCCGTGTCACTTGGAAAATCTGAATGTGTTAAGTGCCTAAGAAAATGCTGACAGACACTTTTTCTGTCATTCTGCCTAAAGAAGCAAAGTACATGGCTGGCTCAATAGTACATTAAGGATTTCCCTCTTTAGCTTTGTATTGGAAATTATATTTTCAAATAACTCATTTATTGGGGCAGACAGCTGAAGAAATAGGCCCTACTTTGGAATGCAGTGTCAGTAATGACAAGAAAATTAAAGCACAGGCATTTTCACAGATATGTGCCTAAATGCCTAGTCTTGGCCTGCAGCCATGTCTATCTTTCAACCGCTGCCTCATGGGAATTGTAGCTTGAGTGGCTTGAGCCTGATTCTCCTTCACTGGCTGAACTTCCAATAGAAATGGCCTTGAATGCCCTGTGTCAGACAGTTCCTGTGCTACCTTGTCCAGCGAGCTGGAAGGGAGATGTGGCTTTGCTACATCAGGGAACCCTGCCTTTAGAGGAGAATAAGACCTCTGAATTTTAACTCTAATGAAGTGTTAAGGCAAACGTATGCTAACATCAAGTTGATCCCAAAATAAAATGTATGGCTAGAAGAGACCTCCTAGGTGTCTGAACACTGTTCCAGCAGCATTTCATATAAAGGCACTGCAGAGCTTATCATACTTCAAGTATGATCAAGTCCTTAGATTAAAACAGACTCTTAATTCTACAGTGACTACACAGTGGTCACAGGCCCTGTCTTTCCCCATAGACCACCTTTCTCCTTGGGAGAAACCAAGCTGTAAATTTATGAGCAGCGCGTGAAAGAAGAATGAGGGGGTTTTTGCTTTAAAATGTATTTGCAAGTTAGAAATCTAATGGCTATGAAAACTAAATTGCACAGGAAGGGATCACCATGGAAACTAGTCATCTTACTGCTGTTGACTTTTGGTGGAAACTAAGTAACCCAGAGCTACCCATGCATTTGAAAATCTATGATGTCATCAGTTATTACAAGTTTCCACTGAGACTGGCCTACACACTTCAGCTAATTTAGACCCTCATTGTGCAAAAATCTGTACTGACCAAAGGTATGTCAGAGCTGCTCTCTTAACTTGTTTATGAAAAATAAGCTTATTTTAGCAAAGGTTTGCACCAACACAACTACATAAATTTGTAAATATTTTAAATATATCTAGTAATTTCTTATGTAGGTAAGGTATTATATTTACTCAAATTCACTTAAATGCAGATTTTCTCAAATACATATAGGTGGTATATTTGAAGATGTTCATAAATCATGCTTACTCTAACGTGGGTAATACGGACATCTCTCCTGTGAGTATAGCTTGCATTGAGGCACAGTAGCATGAATTAGAGCACAAGGGGAGTCAAAACTTAAAATACTTAGATTCAATGTATACTAGTGTGAGAGATGTGCTAACGGGACAGAGTGTAAATAAAGCATATTTAGCTTTTCCCTAGGCAAAATATATGAACTTAATCTCGCAGAAAGGTTGTGAGGAAGCTCACAACTTGCAGCATCTATGGGGAAAAGAAACAACACGGGTTGTTAAAATTGCATCATAAACTTTGTATTGCTGGTTTATTGCTTACTTAGGTGAAGGAAGGAATCCCACTAAACACTAAAAAGCTTTGTCAATCCCTTGTGAAGCAGTTGGAGTGTAACCTGTGTGGCATTGGCTCATTTCAAAATGGCAGTATTATTACTCTCTTTTTGATGGGTTAGGTTTTGTTCTGGATTTTGTTCTTGGAATAATAATGTTTCAGGGAATACCAGCAGTAATATAACAACAACAACAAATCCTGGTCAGTCTTTTTTTTTAAAGGCTTAAATAAATGTGTTGCAGTGAAAGCTAGTTTCATGCACTTCAGAAGTTTATTCAGTTTAGGGGACTGGTCAAGTTAGGCTTTTTATTTAATTTGGTGTTTGGATGCTGAAATCATGGAATCCACTTACAAGTTTTACTTAGGCAGCTTTTAGCCAAACTTTGACTAACAAGCATTTTTGCATGGCAGCAGCAGAGTTGAATCTTGGACTACCTTGCCTTTCTGCTCTTCAGTGCTTTCACTGGCAGTTTCTGTAACATAATGGTTGCCAGTAGGAGTGATAAGGCAAGGCATTTCCTATCTCACAGCAGAAAAAGATGAGAGAACCAGTAGTTAGGGTCTAAACCTATGTTATGAGAAAACCCATGTCATGCTCTGCTTGAGATGCAAAGGACTTGAATCTAAAGCAGTGGAGACAGTGTCCTCCAGCTCAAGCAACACATACTGTGCACAATCTCCCTCCTCTCTGCCAGCAGGAAGGCAGAGGAAGAATTCCAAAAGCACTCTCTAGCCTGTATCAGACAAACATCTACACTAACAATTTAATTTAACTTAACTGGATTTTTCTGAAGCCGCATGAACATGATTCTTTCCTCCAGAAGAGCTGTGGGGCAATAGTGTGCAGCCAACAAGGAGTACTAGCATTTTCAGCTTGTCCTACTATATCCGTGCCCTGCCTCAGGCTTCAAAATCCCTTGTGAATGACTCCACCATCTGCTTCTTTTGAGGTGGATCTTCTCAGTCTTTTTTATAGGAGCTGTTTAAATCTGTTTAAATAAAAAAGAAATAATTACTAGATCTAAATCCTGAACCTTATTCTCTCATGTCCCAGATACCGACCAGTCTAATGTGGGTTACTCTCCTTCTCTTATTTTGGACAAGAATTGCACCTTCATTAAAATTGGTGCAAGTATCCCACTGAGAAGTTTTGATTTTGACTAACTGACATTGATTGAAAATGACATGACGGGAAATCCCTGATGAACTCTAGGTGTCACATTTTCTTCACAGGCACTGAGGATTCATAATGATTCAAAAGCAGAGGAGCTCACAGGCTGCCTCCAGCAATTGACAGGCGATCATTTTTCAAATTACTTTTCTAACAAAAAAAGGAACTGAACCCCACACTCATTCTCAGTGCACCTTTTGCTAAATGAACCCAGTGGTAAACAAGTTACAATGAATTAATAAGATATAAAACTCCCAAATTATCTTACATGGATTTTTTTACTGCCAAAATGAGGTGCACTATGGATCCTATAAAACTCATACAATAATTAGGGCTTACTTTTACAAAAACAACCTTACGCGCCTAAGGCGATGACTAGCAGCATGAACTAGAGAGTGAGTTTGGGAATCAGAACACCAAAGCTGGAATAGTTTTATGCTAGCAATGTAAGAGAAGAATCAAGCAGTGCAAAGCTTTCTAAAGCTAAACCGATTTTTTCTGGACCTTGAACTTATATTGTTACTGGATTATATATAGCAGAGGAATATTAGAAGCAGTTTTCGTTGTGCAGAATGGAGTAATATGCTCCTCAATCAGGGTGTCAATGCACCTCTGCAAGACAGCAGGCTAATATGTCACACAATCTGGCATATATATGAATGATTTTGCTAAAAATGAGGCAGCTAGATTATGTCCCTACTCTTTTCTGTGAGTTCTTTCTTTTAGTTTTATTTTATCAACTCTTTACTATGGGTTGGAAAGAAATTTGTAGGGTTGACTCAAGTGTTAAAAGTTGGATTGATTTGAAAAACTCTTTATAATTATGATCTCTGCTAGTAGTTTTTGAAAAAGCAGTAATTCCCCCAATACTTGTGGCATAGAAATGAAAATACAGAAAATCTCTGCAATGGAAAAGATAATAGACAGTATCAAATGAAACTGAAATTGACTTTATAACTTATGATTACTATTCTGGGAAATTGAATACATGGGTATTTAACTTTCAGAGATACAGCATACTAGTTAGACTAACGTCTTCTAATATTTGATCAAAGCACATTTTAGTAATAATGTACATGTATGTAACCATCATAGTAAAATAATTTTTTATTTTAAAGCAGTGATTAACAGCTTGACATCTGAAGTGCTACAGTGGTTGATATGGTTTTGTTTATGTTTCACGCCAAAGCAAATTTGTTAGACTAAGTTGCCATGTTTTTTGCATCTGGATTTTATGATGTTTGGCTTTATAATGGCTGTATATAGAACTGATTCCAGTACTTGAGATTCTGACTAAATGTAATTAGCTTAAGTGCCTAGAAGATGAAAGTTTATTTGCTTTATACTGGATTAAAGTGTAAGTAGCAAAGGTAGCATGAACAGACTGTGTAAGTTACCTCCAGCTATTCAAGTTCCAAAGATCTACATACCAGTGAAGGACAGTGGTGGCCAGGAAGTCTAGAGATGTTTGAATTTATTAAATTTGCTGTAAGAAAACATCAAATATGTTCACGGACTAAAAAGGTTAAGTGAAACCACAACTTGCATAATGATTTGTCTGATTATATTTCTTCTCAGAAATTTTATCACATATGCATATCATACATCGGTGCTTGCAGCTTGAACAACATTACAGATACATAAACATGCTGCCAGGTTTTTGACACCTTCTACACTGAAGAAGACAGCAGTAATTCTCACCTTCATAAGTACTAAAGGATAAGAGGAGGGAAATGTACAGGTGGTTATTACCATTAAATACCACTGTCTCAGCCACGATTTATTTTAACAATTAGTGCAGGAAAGCAGATATCACAAACTGATTGTTAAGACCCAGGCCCTGGCAACCTAATTTGGCTTTTTATGAATCATATGTTAAAGTGCAATTGTAACTAACCAAAAATAAGATTAAAATGAAGTCAGAATGCCAAAGCAGTTCCACATGGGAAAGATCACTGTTGATTACTACATGTGGAAAATATACAACAAGATAAAAACACAGCCTTGTAGGCAGAGGCTACTGGCAGATGGAACACTTATCTTTTCGAAAGATAAACATGCATGCTTGGATGTTATCCTTTATTTACAAAAGCAAACTAAATCAGTTTTAACACTCCTGTATTCATGTAAAACGCATATTTTGTAATCTGGAAATGGCTTTGAATTTTCTTTAGTGCTATTAAATATTGGCTTATTTATATCTTTGGGGTTTTTTTGTCCCCGCTTTGATATTGGAATAACCTGGAAGTTTTGACCATACCCAATGGTAAGTGATGCAACTTCCAGAACCCCCTGGTTTGATCTATTTCTGAACCTCTATGGAGACTTCTTTTTTCCATTGAGGTAGAAAGCCAATATTGCTCAAGAGCAGGGCTTTGCTTCTTTTCACTCAGTTCTGTTGGTTTTTTATCTGGACTTGAAGGCATGTGAAAATGCATCGAGACACATACAGAAGCTGTTTTAAAGTCCAGCTTTCCTAATCACAAACATATTTACAAATTCAACATCTCAATTTTTGAGGAATGTGATGGAAAAAAACCTAGGAAAGATTATATTTATGATGCAAGTCAGAAGCTTTTAAACCAGAATAAATTACTAGAACATATTTTTAACAAAAAACAATGACATTTTGAGTAAGAGTCTAGCAAAGAAAATAATACAAACAAAAATGTGAACATTATATTAAGATACATTAAAGTGTATTTTTATACACTTTAATTTTAATGGAATTTGTATGTGTGTGGGTGTGATTGTAGCTACCATGCTTAAGAATGTGAAAACATTAGTCCTTTTGGTTTCTTATGCTGCATCGGAAGAGATTCTTTGACACACTTAGAGTATATCTATACCAGTAAATAAAACAGGCCACAAACTGTTTCCTGGCCCCGTGGCTCAGTGGTACGACACAGCTCACATCTTTATGGTTGAATTCTCCTGCTGGAATCAGGAGGCCAAATCCAAACTATCTGTTGATAATGGTCATTGCCCCAGATGCAGTTTGGGAGACTGGTTTTTTTTCGCACAGGACAAAACTGTCCTAGGGATTATGCTAAAAATTTAACGTCCTGGTTGATCATACGTCTGCAGCCTGGTCCTGTGTTTGATTCACAAACACAGGCATAGTTCTGTAGCTTTCATTGTAAAAAGAATGGATACACATATAGGTCAATCTTCTGTACTCTGTGGATTCACCAATCAGTTGACAATAGCTTATTTAGCTATTTAAAAATTAAGAAATATAATGTTAAGACTCTGGGTGTTACATTGCACTGCAGGTCTAGAGGTATGGATTCCTGACTTTCTCCTAATTTTTCTCTGCTATTCATATTTTAGAGCTATTTTGGGGTGTGTTCTCAGGAGATGAAAGAGGCAGGGTAGCGTCTTACATCCTTTCTGTGGTTACTACGTATAGTCATTTTCTGTGCTCCATTAAATTAATGGCAGCATGGCAGCCTCATTAACCACTTGCAAGTTCCAGGTTTCCCCAGAACTGGTTCACAATGAGCTCCATGAAAGCTCAGAAAGATGAAAGGCCCCACAACATTATTGTTTCATATGTAAAAAATGGGAAGGAGCTCAGATGCTTGTAGCTAAAAGTAGCTCATTGCATCAAGTACCTTTCTGGGGCTTTTGCCGCAGAGAACCTGCAGGTAAACTCCAAGTGCCATATTTTAACTGTCCCTCCTGTTGCCATGGGGAATATAGGGAACAACTTGGGATGAAGCATTTTTTAAAATGTGACCACATGACTTATAAGATGCTGACCTCTGGCTTGGAGGCTGTTGAAATCTATAGGATTGAATGCTGTGCATCCCCAAATTTCTCTGAGGAAAAGAGAAAATGAAAGTTTACTGTCTCGTGGTGAGGATGAAGGAGTTAATAGTAAGCATAATTAGAATAAATTCTAGAAGTAAAATCTGGGCCTCATAGGAATCAATAGGAAATTATCTCTTAAAGAATCAGGATTTAATCTTAGACACGTCTTTTCCCCAAGACATTTCTATGCTTTAGTTTTTTGTTCACAACAGTTACTGATATCCCACTCTATTTTCTGAACAATTATATAATGACAGCTACTGTGTTGAGTACCTTCACCCTTCAAAAGCATTATTTATATTTTTAAAAAATGAAGGGGTTTTTTTCAATACTGACATATGCCTATTTTCCACAATATGTTGTCACAGGAAGTAAAAGGTAAGTATTAAAAGAACTGCACACAAGGATCACCCTTTAAAATGCCTGAGGATGATCATTATGTTCAGTAGATGGACGTAATTTGCAGGTTTTGCAAAGCAGAAATTTTGCTGAAAATTAAAGTCCTGTAGCTGCAAGCAACAACCAGAAGCGAAGATGGTGCAGTAGAGTGGAAGAAAACCTCTCTGTCCCCTGAAGCGGTGGAAGTTGCAAAAATACCAAAGATGACTAGGAGGAAGGTCCTGAGGTGTGAAATAAGAGAAATAAAACTTTTATGCTAAAGGGATCACATACATATGCCTCATGTATGGAAAGAAGGAAGAAATACATGATGTAAAAATTGGTTATACATCTTACAAAAATATATCATGAAGCTATCGGCCTCTAATCCACATTTTGTGTATAGCTGAGTCCCTTGACTATTTTTGTTACACTCCGGATTTATGCACAGCCCCTTCTTTTAGCACAACAGAATCTCTCTAGGCTTGAAAAAAATGGTACTTTTTTACCCAGCAGATATAATACTTCCTTTCAGAAGCTAATTAGAGACACATTTTATTTGCATCAACAGACCAAAACCAGAAATTGTCTTTAGAATGGTGTGTATTATTTATAGATATTCAGAATAATGACTATAGCAGTGTAGAAAGAGAAAACACTGAAAATGAGCTTAGCAGAATAGCTGGTGCAGTTATTTCTGCACAGAATATGAACCTTAAAAGCGTAAAACAGGTAATGTGCATAAAAAGATGTAACAACATTACTAACACAGATGCTATTTTATACTTCTTCTCTGTATTTTAAATCTAAACCTGATATCCACTGTAGCCTGTGTGTAGTCTCACATCTCACATTTGCTTTAAGATGATTTAGGAATGAACTACCAAACGGGCTGCACTGAGCCTTTCTTAGTCACTGCCCCTACCTTGACATTTCTTCCTGTGCCAACTCTAGCAATTAGATAACTACCCAGTGATCTAGATCAGGGAATTGGCATAGCTGAATTTTAATTTATCAAAAAGAACTCAGAAAATGTCGCTTTTTTAAAAATTCAGTGGTTGGACTTGCTGATACTGCAAAGCAGTTTTGTTGTACATAAGGTACCTGGTGCAGCGACAATTAGATGCAATGTCAGCATAAGGGATGATGTGTAAGTATATTACCAGCAGCATGGAGGTTGCTATAGGGCTTTTTGGCAGCCGTCTGTTTTTAGATCAAATTAAACTACTTGAAAGACCAGGGTCTGAGGTCTGTTGTACTCAAAACTCTGCAGACTTCCCCCAGAATGGCTGGTCATGTTCCCTTCTCTGACCATTTGCTTTTTTTCCCTTCTTTGTGTCTGCTCTTGTAGTGGACGAGATGGTTGAGTGAACTGATGCAACAGAAAATTATTCTTTTTTTCTTTTGGGGAAGGGAACGACAAACTGTACTAACTCACCCCTAGGTCACTTGGTTGTTAGGTCCGAGGCAAGCGACATGGCAGGGAGCATACGAAAGAAGCAACACAAGAGCAGGACAACCCCCCTTGAGGGTTACAAGTGCAATTTCATGAGATTAGATGTAATGTCAAACTACAAAAGAGTCATCAAACTCTCAATTCGCAGTGAACAAGTACATGGCATTTAAATTCAGGCAAGTTAGATGAACATCTTACTTTTAGATTATTTCTTCTTGATCCTTTCAAAATACTAGAACACATTCAAATAAATCCCTGACGAATTTGCCACCCATTCTTAAGTCTGTATTGCAGCGATTGCTCTTAACTTTGGAAGCTGTTAACAGTGAGAATTCCTAACTCTTTTCTTCCCAGCAGCACCTAGAAGCTCCAATCAAGGAAACAGGCTAGATGGTGCATGGATAGGCAGATGCTGTCCCATGGGGTTAACCCTGAAGATAAGCTTGAATAAAGTAGCATATTTTATGATCCCTTAAGACTACAGTCTTTCAAGTCACTCCTTCTTTTTAAAAACTGTTTGCCAAAGCTGTGAATCTTCATTACAGAAGGTATGGAGACTATAAAACCATTTAGTGATCTATGAGGAACTGAAGATGAAAATAGCATGCTTTGGCAAAAAAGTATTCTGTAGATTTCTTCTGCAGAAGAATTTCAGTTTGTCAGGGGGAATGGCTTCATCAAGAGAATGACTGAAGATTTTATCTGGTCTTAAAAAGCAGCTATATTTTAATCTCCAGACTGGATCACGCTAACATGTTATATTGGTTTTCCCATTTGATGTTAGCCAAATAAGCCCTCATATACATATATATTGAGTACCCAGTCTGAGCTGAGAAATGGTAATTAACTACTGAAAGCAGGAAGGAACAGCTTCTTAAACTGCTTCCTTAACCTGATATTGTTTTAAGTTCTAAAAGTAATTCAAGCTTACAGGCTTGACTTGGCTTTGAAAATGTGAGGTTCATATGAGAAATGGTTTAAGGAGGTGCTGATTTTCACGTACTAGCTGCTTAGCTGAGAAATTTAGCAGTCTCTATGATGGCTCCAAGGCTGTTTAAGGTGAAATCAAACAAACAGGTTAGCTGAAATCACTACTAAGGAGGAAGCTTTAAACTTACCTGTTTGTCTGTTATTTGAAATAGAATATAATTGTTCATACAGTCAGAGCTACAGTGGCGAGGTGGATTAGGAAACTATTGCATATGGCCTCTCAGTAGTTAGGTCTCTGACCAAACAAGAAAATGCAGCTCCCAGATGCCAGGAGCATGGCTCTGCCCCACTGCTGTTGTAATCACTACAGTCTCACGTGCTCAGCCTTCTGACTGCAGCTCTTCCTTGCCCCCCTTAGCAATTTGTGCTTGACTCTAGCTTAATCATCTCATAGACTGTATCTGGTAACAAAGAAAATCAACAGGGTTTCTTTGAAGTCAGAACATTTGTTGAAAATAAAAGCTAGGTAGAAAAGGCCATACAGAGCTAACCTCACAAACACAGCAGTGTAGCAAGCATCCCGGAGTGAAGTGTTCTGCAAGCTTAGAGGAAGCTGGAAAAAACTGAATCCTCCATGACATTTTAGGAAAGCATAGCTATAGATTCATAGCTATGTAGCTGTAGCTGTAATAAAGCATCTCAGGTAGATGGGATTTATTGCATAAGAAGATGACCGTGGTTTTTCACTGGCTATACAGGAAGTCTGGGTAAGTGGTGCAGACTAGACTCCTAACCTTTAGACAGCTATATTTAGGTAAGATAAATCCCATCTGCAGTTTCTCACTTTCTCCAGGGAGCTGAGAGAGGTAGCTAAGCTGGGGGTAAACTCCTAGCCCTTTTGAACTGACAAGAAAAGCTTCTGAGTATATGAGCTTCTACTAAATAAAACAAATACAATTATTCAGTGACTACTCCAGTCTTTGGTGCATTGTAACTACATGCTAGTTATATATGAAGAATAGCTAATAAGTATTTAGCTAGCAACTAAAACAAGCTCAGCTATCATTTTAGGATAAATTTCATATTACTGTCCTCTTCTTAGGTTAATTTTTGTTTTCACACTCTTGCACTCTAGGGATATATTTCAGGCTTTATAATCACCCTAAGATCTTTCCCAGTGTCTAGAAATAAGTGTGAGCTTCATGGAAAACATGTATTTATAAACAAAGCATTAATTTTAATGCTCTTTTATGAATCCCTGAATAATTGCCATGGATGGACTAGAAAGTGCCTGAAGGCAGGGACAATCTTAGTCTCAGACAGGGCTTTGTCTCAGCATGGAGTATTGGATAGGCTCGGGTTTTAGGTACAGTCACTTGCTCACCCACACTGTATGTCTCTTCCAGCACATTCAACGCAAAATGTCCCAGAAACTGATTCCTAGTGTCCAGTCAAAGGAAGCAATACACACATCATGGAAAACTCTTGCAGAAACTTCAGTCTCAGAGTAGAGTCATATCCTAGCTTAAAATACACTTTATTTCTTTTATATAATCAAAAAAGAAGGGCCACAAATGTTTTAAAGTTAACTCTAAAAGCGCTAAAGTGAATAGAGGATGAGCAGCATGAACAGAGCAAATTGTTATTCACATGGTCATCGCTCTTCCTACTACCCAATCACTTGTAAAATAGTTCTGCCAAAATTAGATACTTTCTATATAGTTCAGTCAATTGTATTTCTTTATTTAGAGCTTGACTTATTTTTCCCATCCCCCCTATAATCTTGAGATACTCCTTTGTTTCCTTTTTTTGGCCCAGTCCTGATTCAGCAAAACTTTAAAGCAAGCATTACAACCAGCTTCACCTCAGGCTTGTAGATGTAGCTTTGTCTGATTTTCACTGGATTGAGGTTGAATTTCCCCTTTCGAAGTAATGGGGCAACATGAGAGTAAGGTACTATTATCACAGAGTGGCACAGGCCAGGTCACAGCAAATTAGCAATTGTTTTGAAAATGGTTATAGCAAAAAGGAAGTCTACATAAGGTTTTTTTCTAAAAGATTCTTTCTAAGGGCTGTCACTGTCACCATCATTTTCTTAACTGGGAGGCACTGTTACATCAGCTACTACCACAGCCTCCAGAGAGCATGTCAGTGGCTGCCGTCCCTGCTCACCTGGAGTGCCTGGCTGCATGACTGCAAGCTCCCCCTCTTCGGCTGCAGCAGGACCTGAGCCTACGGTGCAAATTAAGCCTTATGCTTTCCTACAGTTCCTGTGGACCGTGACTCCACGAATGTAGGTATTGCTACTCCATATCAGGTCTAGACTGCCAGGTTTTGATACAAAAAGAAAAATATATCTAGGACAGATTTACATATAAATCTTTCAATGACTTGTCCTAAAAGTTCACCTTTAATTTACCGCCTTTGCAAAATGCAGTGCTTAGTTATTCAACATGGATAAGGATAGCCCTCATAACCATAACATGCAAAGCACACTCTTAGTGGTTCTTGTTCATGATCCCATTTTTTTTTACACTTTAAACAGCTCCCCACTGATTTGTGGGTATCTTAGCTTTCAATTACATTCCAAATCTCAGGGTGTTGGTAACCTTTTATCTCTGTTCTTATCAACCTCAACGATTGAGCAGCTTTAAGAAATAGATACAGTAATCAAAGGGTGGTGCTCCTCCCTAGATTTTGATCAAAGGCATTTATTGACAGAGCAATTTGTAGCAACATATGGAAAACTAACCTATTTAGAGCATAGACAAGGTACTTCTTAGATAAAGACATGTATAAACTGCATTTTTGCCTGCTAGTTCACTTACCTTTTGTGTTTTGCTTTCAGAACTGTTTTTAATGAAATATGCCATGTGATCAAGTTCCAATATCATTGTAATAGCAGGAGATTTGTAAAAAAAATGAAATAATGTGAAAAGTTGTGTTAAAGATTTTAATTTAAAAGCAGATATTCATATTCATATTGTACACGAAGATATATCAACTGAGCTATAAACCTCAGTAATTTTCCTGTATATCCTACTGCTAGTGTATTTAATTCAATTGAAGCCAAGTATTTTCTAACATGATGTATAAATCTCTTGAAAAATTAGTTTTTCCATTGATCTAGGCACACAGCTACTCATTTTAGCAATCAATTACTTAGTAAGCCCTGATAAAAAACTAAATTAAGACAGTGTTAAAACCAAGAAAACAATTAATTCAAAGAAAAAATATTGTACAGATTTGTTTCAATTACATCAAAGTCAAAGCTGGAAAACGTGATTAAACTTAAAAGAGATCCACTCATTATGGTAATCAATGACGATTAAGGCTCTGAAACATCTTTAACTGTGTGGTAATTATATGATTATAATTAAAGCATTTTGTATTTGTGGTCCTGGATTGCATTATATTTAATTTTTAAGGCATATGAGATTCCCCAATCCTATGTTTTCTCTACTTGTTGTATCACTGAAGGGCAGAGTTAAAGTTATTTAGGTGCCAGACTGCCCTACTCTTAATGTGTTTGGATCACCATTATGTGTAGCCAGACTCAAAGAAAACACTGACACAGATGCTAAATTTCTTGAAGGACAGATCCAGTTTTAAACAAATTATGGGCTAAATTAAGATAATGTATTTACCTGGAGACTTAAAAAGACTCATCCTGCACTCCAAAACTGTGTTTTAAATACAGGGTGGATTTGCTGCCTGGGTAATGCATTCTCTGCTTTGGGTAGGCAGTAACTGAGCCTTCGTGGCAGAGCTAGAGCTAGCTTCTCTCACTGACATGCCCTGACCTAGATGGGTTTTTCTACGTGCACACACTGGGAATCAAGTGCTACCGAAAACCATCGAAGTCTTTCTTCAGGGACTCAAAACTAGGCCTGTAAGCAGACAGTCATTTGTCGAAAGGTCTTACATTCTACATAGAAGGACAGATAAAATACAGGTAAAAGGGGGATTCCCATCAGCATTTTATGCAGGGAAGCTGCCTCCAGGGCTTCTCCACCACCTCTCCTCCTCTGCTTAAGTTGACCTGAAGGCTCATATGAAGACAAACATGCCTATTGGCGTGAAGCGCAGGTTAGCAACATTAAGCTTGGGCAAAATGGCATGGGAAACACCTTCTGCAAGGCATTCATTGCATTATACTCCAAATCTTGGTTTGTGTCTTTATTGGTTAATGCTTGTATTTTGCACTTTCATTTACAATGTAGTGCACTTCCAAATAGGAATTTCTTACAGCCCAACTAATTTTACGACTTGTCAGAAGTTGTGATCATACCGAACCTTCTGCCGAAGAGTAAAACAAGTATGAGAGTGAAAATAAAGCTACGGATAAAGAGTGAGCTTACAAGGCAATATCAAATGGGAAGAATATAAACAGATGAACAGGAGATAAATTCTCTTTCTAGCTCCTTACCAAGTTAGCAGTTTTTACAGCAATTACAGTGTGTTAGAAATTCCTGATTAAATCTTTTCACCAAAGATTAAAACCCCAGTTTGCACTGACTTATGAAAATACTTTCAATTGTTATTAACAGACTTTAATTGCACCAATATGCTTTTCATTGCTTAAAAGGCCTTTGTTCTTCACAAACAGTGATACAAAGGTAACAGCAATACTTTAGTGGCTTTTACTGCTTGGATGCAAAATAGGAGTCCTTAAGCTTTAAAAATCTTTTCTCTCAGAGATACCATCTTTTGCCTGGAGCTAAAGGAATTAGGGGATATTTACATGATTTAAGGCTAATTTTATAGCATATTATGTTCCCTCTCTTCCATGGAATCAAATACTAGAGGATTTGATTTTTTTTAAAAATGTAAATATGGGTAAAATGTAATAAAACTATTGTTTGTATGGGAAACCTCCATGTTAATCTGGAAACTATATGCAATATTGGAATTGTGTAACTTGGTGGTCAGCAACAGGAAAAATAACAATAGCTGTGGGAAGATAAGTACATGTGATAATGCATGCATAATTCGTAGTAGAAACCTGGAATAAAGTCAAAGATGACATTTTAGCTTTGAAACTTCACTTTTTAGGTGACAGGGAAAAAGAAAACAGTCATAAAAACATTATGATAGATATGAATGAAATATTACTAAAATCTCATAAATATAGTGGTTTAATAAAAACTACTAAACTCATAATTCCTAAAGATAATTTCCAAATCATGTATTCCAGCTATGAATTCCAGAAAACTTCAGCAAGATCTTGGTGATGGAAAATGTGCAATTAGTATGGAGAAGGAACAGTTGTTGCTTTTCTCTGAAGATAATGTTTAGCTCAAGGCAATTGCTGAGTAACACCAAGCTGCCAATATATAGAACCACTGGGAGATCTGTTGGTTTATGTGGATGGGAAACAAGGGAATTTACTAAAAAAGAACAAAAGACGTTAAAGATCTTTGAGAATAAAGTCCTGTGATAAATGTTTGGGCCAGTTAGAGAGCGATGTGTGGAGAGAACTATTGAACAAGGGACTGTGGGAGGTCTATGAAGAGCCAAACACAGTGAATGGAGTGAAATCCCAGTAACCTGAGTGGGCAGAGCATGTGGTTAGGATGATGGAAGACAGACCAGCGAGGCTTATTTTGGACAGCCATCGTTAGGAGTTTCAATGCTCAGGCCAATGAAGAAGAACATGGAAAGATAATATTGAGCAAGACCTAATTGCTTGTAATATGAATCACCATCAAAGGGAAAAATATGCGTTTGGCTAAAAGAGGTAGGAGAAAATCCACCAAAGACATTTTGGCTCTACAGAGCTGAGGGATAATAGCACACAGATTCTAGGAAATTTCATGTGATTTCTCTCATCTTTAGTTTTGGAATGAATTCACAGAGAAATGATTGCCTTCACTCTTGCTAGAACTTCTTTAAGAACATTCTGAGGAAGATAGTAATGAAATGGCTAGCAGTTGTCTATTCAGAGCTTAACTTTTCCATGAGTAGTTAGGAATGAAGCAGGAAGGGGATTGCTTTACAGCTGCGTGTACAGACACAGGGCTTGTTTTGTGACAAATGAAACATGAAACATTCTACGCCAAGAAAAATAGCAAAAGGATGCCTGAGCTTTCTAATTGCATTATAACTCTTCCCAACTTTTTGGATAAGAAGAATCATGGAAATGACCTTTTGCCACAACAGTGGGCATTCAGGTCTGAGTCCTGTAAAACTCCACTAGTAAGAGTAGGGTTTTTCTATTTGCTTTTTTAATACAGTGGGACAGACCACACTTTCAGAGGAATTCACATAAATAAAGATTTGTAAGAGCTAAGGCCAGTATAAGAATCTTGACAAAAGAATGAGCTATAACTCTTATTGGTCCTTAGTCAAAATACTCATTGAAGTGAATGGAGGATCAAACCCATAAAAAATTGCCAAGGCCTGCTGGAATCATCTGAAAAGTATCTGTTTGTGTATGTATTTTCTCAGCATTTCTGCACACGCAGATGTTCTGCAAATAGTTAGAAACTGCAGAATGAAATTACAGCAACATGGAACAGTTTCTTCTATTTTAACTATAGATTTGTCTGCCTAGTTACAAGTCTCCCACTATGTGTTTATGTCCCCTAATCATTCCAACCAACCTCCCTCTCGCTTATATGATAAAATAAAGGGGTTTTTAACTGCTGTGACAGAAAATGTTGCAAAAGTAATATTTTACTGTAAAAATGTTTGCACTTACTTACTTTGTCAAATGAGATGAGTACATGACCAATAATGCCACCAGCATCTAAATGAGCAAGTTTGCATCAGAGTAGTTTGTGGATCAGATTTTAAATAAACCTCAAGTATGCAGGCTATAAAAACATATGCCAAAGCAGCTCTTACTTTTGGTTTAAAATTCTTGTACTTAATATTAGTACTTTCAAGCCACAGGCAGTAAACCTTTAACAAAATATACTGCACTTTCTGAGTGGTCAGATTTCCAGGCAAAATGTGAAGTTGACACTTATTCATGTGCAATTTCTGAGTTTAGGTTTGAACAGCAACAGAACCTGTTATATAGACTGTTTTTTCTTTAGTGAAACTTCACTCATACATTTGACTTTTCTTTGGGTACCACCCTTAAAGTCTTGTAATCTATGCTTGCCTTTCAACGAAATATCCTTTCACATTTGTCATTTGTCTACTTTGCACTTCTACAGTAATTTTATTTTACAAATATTTTATTTATAGAATACACCTGTAGATGCAAGTATCTTGCATCTTCAAAGCACAGCTGAGATGTCTCTGTAAGGAAAAGCTATGTCAGAACTTCAGGATTCCTTCTACTGAGGTGATGTTATATTGGCAAAATATTTTTGCACATTTGAAGTTCATTTTTACAAAAATCTTCACGTGGTATTTGACTTTGTCTTTACATTCAGAGTTAGGATATGTAGTGTAGTCTTTAAAATGTCATTAAGCATTGCTGTAAGGGACTTACCAAGTAAAAAGCATATTTCTCCTGTCCCACTATTTAGCACAGACCTGCCGTTTTCAGAACAAACGCAAGAGGGGGCATTTAGATGATGTTGTATCTGTTCTTTAAATGCTCTATAAGCTCTCAGTAAAACACTGGGCATGAGTAATACAGCTTTTGGCTCTCATTCTCTCTCACTCACTTTCTACTAGTGTCATCTCGTAACTTCTCCATTAAATGACACCATTTTTACTCCAATGCACGAGCAAAAACCAGACTCTAATTTATTTCCTCTTCAAGAAAATTTGAATGTACTGCAATGTATATTTAATTTTACGTTACACCCACTACAGACACATACTCATGCACCAGATCTTCATGAACTTTGAGACAAGGCTACTAAATTTCACAGCCCACAAATGAAGACAAACAAGCAGTTAAATCATTCCACACCCCATTTACAGTCCACTGATCAATTTTTCTTCTCAACCCCAACTACTTCCTTTCCATCACCCGCAACCCACATACTCCCACCTCAATCCCGAGCCACCAGCATACAGCCTTGTACTTTAAACAATGATTAGGGTTGGTGTGGCTTTCATGAATTATACTTTAAGTAATTCTGCATGTGGTTTTCTGTTGGATGTTTAAGAAAGTGAGATACAGTGAAAAATGGTAGCTGTAAGCTGTGTTTCTCTAATATTCAGGGAAATGTCTGAATGGCTGATCTATGTTTAAGTGATTTTTTTTCTACATTTGGTATTAATTTTTATGAGAAAATTGCAGGATTGAAACCTGCCAAAGTGCTTCGGTGTGTTATATTTATGGATGGAGTTATGGTTGCTGTTTGGTTGACCAGGATGTGCATGGAGATATATGGGCTATGGAAGAAGTAACAGAAGGCAAGAAGAGGGTCCAATTCATACCAGTATAGGTGGGGAGACACAGAGCTACTTGTGTCTTTTCATGGGGTACACACTGCAGCTACTGCAGCTGAATATTACTGAAGGGGTTTTGCTGTCCTTGGATTTTCTTGAGTGGGACAGTTTGACTATTTTAAAAATTATGTAGCTCTGCTGACAGCTATTCACCTCACAGCTACTGTCACTGATGAGCTGTTCTCTGTATTACCCCAACAAAAGACATGTTCCTTTTGAGTCCTCTCTTTCCATTACCAGGTATTCCTTAAAATTCCCCCAGGTCTGCTCTTTTCCATCCTCCCTATAATTCTGAAATTAAAAGGAGTATCTGCATTTCCAAACTGTGAGATACTGCTATTGCTTGTTACAAGGCAGACGATGAATCTGGTCCACCATGAGACACAGGAAAGGAAATGATTGTGCACTGACCTGCAGTTGGGCAGTTTGCTATTTCATGGAGCTCCTTACTTTTAAATAAGGTTACTTAACAAACGTATTTCATTACTGGATAGCAGAACGCACTACACCTAAACAAACAACCTGCGTCTCATCAGAAGAACTGGATGTGGAAGGACAGATGTATGTACTGGATGTGCAAGAAATTCGTGTTCCTGACTGATTTAGTTTTGCTTTCTGCACTGGTTTCTTGCAAACCTTGGCTGGTCAGAGTGCTGTGAAGTATATGGTCACTCTTAGCAGTGATGAAGTGGCTTTCTTTTTCAGGTTTACATACCTTTCAGATGCAAGTATGGGTGAACAGGGTTGTTCAAGAGCAGCAATAGGTAGCAAGATGAGACTGGTAATGAAATTGGCAGTATGAGCACTTGTAGGAACTGGTCAGGCATGAAAATGGAAGATGAGTAATGAACAGGTGAACAGACTACACTGAGGAACCTCACTTCAAAATTAGTCAAGTTATTGCAATGGAATGGGGAAATGAATCACGCATACACTAGGCTTCTACCTCACTAGAGCAAAAGCAGGTAAAGGAAACAGCCTCAGGATGTAAGATTTTTGCTCCAAAATCTACAGTGGCATACAATCATAAACAGTATAGCCTTTCCTTTGAAACATTTAGCGTCTATTGCTGTTGGAATCAAGATTCTGGACTTGATTCACTACAGCTACTATTCTGCAACATCAGTTTTTCTGAAAGAATCAAAAAATTTCAAAATGTTTTATTTCCTTTCTTAATGGCTAAACTGCGATGCAGCAAGATGTGTGGATCTCTCTGTACATGTTACTTAAGACAAAACCAGGCTAAAATCTCTCCACTGCATAAAATAAGTTTTTAAAGTAATGCTTCTTAGCCCCAAAGAAATTATAACACACAAATTATCCAGAAAATACTTCTGAAACTCTTTATCTCTCCATGTATATTTTTATACTTTGACTTGGACTGAAGCATCTCAAGTTGGCAACTGTCTTCTATTCCCCTCATCAAATGCACTCTTTGGCTGGTACATGAAGGTTGGAACATTCTCACAGATTCAAATATTTTACCCCAAATTAAGACTCTCTAAAGGCCAGAATACATTAGTTTCCAGGTAAACTGATGGTTTCTTCCACTAACTAGCCATTTCAGGCACTTGTACAATTTTCTTGAAAGTACAGGTTTTCAACTGATAGCTGTACTTAGAAAGTCTATCAAATCCATCACCTGCCTAACAAACTGCTGAATTTTGACAGTGACTTCTCTGTGTACTTGATGGCTATTTCTACCTCTGATTTAATTCCCCTGAGCTTATGGTAGCTCATGGTGCTAACACTTCATTCCGCCTCTGCCTTGAGCACCAGTAGTGAGAGTGGAATAAGCTACAACAGCCAAACCAACTTTTTAATACAATAGTGAAATTTTAACAAGAGTTGCCTGAGATCCTCCTTTTGCTTCTTTTTCTAAGTTGTATATGTTAATCATATTTCCTAAAACTGTGTTGTTTTTCTGGGTAAATGCGTAGCTTTGTGTAAAGGGTAGAGGCACTGATAAAACATGCTTTCCCCCTGATACGACCTGAAATGATGATATGATGCATGCAGAGCATTCAAAACTAGACAGTTCCTAACAAAGCAGACATTTGGGGAAACAGCATGTGCTGTGAATCTTTGGACTGGTAAGTATAATAACAAACACTGCAGGCAAAGTTGGTAGAAAAAGAAAATAAATTAATCTGTCCTCAGTCTAGTCTGGAGGTGGCTCAACTGTGGAGCTCTGCAGTCACAGCCTCTCTGTGGCAGTTGATGGTGAAGTTGTCACACTGAAGGGACTGCAGCTGTGCTGAGACAGTTACCAGACTGCATGCTCCCAACAGGAGTTGTTCCAGTGTGCAAGATGTCTCTAGTTATATTTCATATGGTCAGATTCCGAGTGGGGGATATTTCTTAATCATGATTTTTTTCCTCAGGTTCACAGCCAGCAAATTCCTCATTCACATCAACATGAAACTTTCCTTTCAACTGTGGATGCTCATTCAGATCAGCCTACAGGAATGAGGTCTTCAGCTGGACAAAACACACTTAAATTTCTTTGAAGTACTGCAGTCTGAAAAATTAATTTCCTTTGATTATATAAAGTTGCTGTCTCCTCTAACAGCACAATAGCAAAGGAAGCTTTGGGCTACGGAGCTGCTGTTGGATCCAAGTCTAATGTTTAGACAATTTCTTCTGCTTATTTAATAATAGACACAGTTGAATCAGTTCTTTGCCTCATTAACTTTTCTTTGACAAAATTTACTTGACATACCCTGCTTAGTGTTGTGCTTTGGCTCTCTTATAAACTTTTATTTCAGACTCATCAGGGGTTTTATGAGTATGGGACATTAAAGCAAGCACATTTACTGTTTTGTTCTCCCATTGAGAAACTGCTGGCCTTACTTTTTATACCTCCAGTTTTAATTTCCTTTGAATATCACATATGGCTGGATTCTAGATTCTATTGAAACGGTCCTTTTATGAAGGATGAGCAGACTAGATGATCTACGAATCCCATCTCATTTCGCAATGTACATACACTTGAAAGTATGTGCACTTAAGGACATTATCTCAAGAATGTTCTTGATTTATTCATGAGTATTGTGCATTACCAACAGCTCAATGTAAGTGAGCAGTTTTTCCACTGAAGTCCATGGATTTTTTTGGTGTCTAGGAAATTATAATTGAGTTTTTGTTAGTTTGCATGCCAGGGTCAATGTGGTGAAGATGGACACTTTTCTCCTGCATGCTATATCTATGTAATCCTGAGTTCTATCAACTATGACAGAGTGGTATTGTGAACCACAATTAATTTCCTTTACAATAGTGTGGATAACTTCATGGCTCATTAGACTGATGATTTCATTCTGAATTGTTGGACTTGTGTAATCTTGTTTTCTCTTCAGCTAGCTTCCCAGGGTCTCATTGTCATTGCTGTGAAGCTTCAGTAATTCAATAAAATTCTCCTCATCAATCTGATGGCCATGAATTACCAAGCCTTGTCTACTCTAGTAATGTATGATGAGTATTATTTTATACAGTGAGCAAAACTGATCTCCCATCTAACATTTCAGCTAGCTTTATCCTTCAGGAATCCTGGAAAATTTGAGATTTCAATATTCTAATCAAACACAAACAATGTGTTGACAATTTAAAGAAGTTGTTGGCTAGGAAGCATCGAGGAATGGTGCAACATTGGCACTGAAGTGGATTTCTCTTCCTCCCCTCCACCACTTCTGTCTTGATTGCTTCTGCTGCTGCTTTAGGTAAAGCTTAGTGTCAAGTGGCACAGCTGTGGCATCAGAGGTAAGGCACTCATCGATCAGCTAACTCCCTATGGATGGTGAATTTGTGATATCACACCGAAGGACTTAAGAAACAGTCACGGAGAAGTAGAAATCACTGAGGCACAAATATAAAAATATTGTACTAATATTTTTATAAGATAATGGTAACAACTGCTTCTGGTAAGCCCAAGTTTGGAGAGTATTTGCTTGCCTAAGTCTGCCAAAATACAATGTCATGACATTATTCTTGGAGCTATACCAGAATATGGTACTTTCATGAATGCCATTAAGGCGGCTCATATTCAGATTTTTCCACCTCCAAAAAGACCAGCATGAAAGATAAAAGGAAGGGTGAGAAAAAGTGAGAACCAGAACAGGCAATTTTCAAAATGAAGAATGGAAAAGCGAATACATGCTGTGGCTGACTGCTGTTAAACTAACATTCAGATAAGAGGATGCATGAGTTTTTATTTCACACATCTCATCAGAAACACTGAACTGCAGGCAACAAGCTTGTCATGCATAATTTTCTTAGAAACATTAGGTCTGAAAAATTTAATTTAGAAGTTGAGAATAAGACTTGTCTCATGTTTTCATTATTCATCTATTCATGTCTCCGTTCTCACCTATGAATGGGAATTAATTTATCATTACCGCAGAAACTTTTAACAAAGACAAATAAATCAAAGATTAAAAATATTGATATATTAAAGTGAGGGAATGCCTATACATGCCTAAGGACAAGTCTAAAACCAAGACCTCATTTTACTGTCATTCTGAAGAGCATAATAAAATAAATGCTTAATGACAAAATGCTTCATTTGATAACATTTCAAGTAAAACTTCTTCTTATATGATATGAATTGTGCAGCATGGATTATGAAAATAATCTCAATCATCTGGTACATTTTGTGTTTTGACAACTTCATATCATAACATCACTGTCTTTCACTGTCATAGTCAAATACTGGAGAGCTTCCAAGAGAAATTGGACAAAAAGAATTCATGAATGAGAAGTGAGAAGGGTTTAGGCCACACACTTGAAACTTCTATGTCATAGCACACACCATGAGAAAATATTTTTTGTAATACATAAATAAACAACACTATAGTTACACTATATTCAGAATATTACTACATTGTGCTGTGTTTTTTGAGTAACTGTGTTAATTCTCAAATTTATATACTGAACATGTAAGTACATTACTGCACTTTCACTTTCATATTTGACATGTATTTTAAAATCTGACTGAATTCATTATAACATTTAGTTCAGAGTAAACATTCTGATTATAGACTTTATTTGCAATTAAATTATAAATGTAAAAAAGAATAAACATACAGTATAATTAGTGTATTAAAAGTAATTATAGCACTTCTTGGCATGTTTCAGCTAAACTGCCATTGTTTAAATAATCTTTTGAGTTTTATCTAGTGTATACACAGTGGCAAATGCAAACATGGCGCCATCAAGCTTATTAGAGCACCTGAATTCTGCTGAACTCATAGGGCTCAGTCTTAAAAGTTAGCTAGGATGTCTTTATATCATATTGTTTACACAAACTATTTCTATTCTGAATTACATACCAGATGGAAATTTCAGTTTGTAGAGAATCCCCTGATAGCTAAAGGTGGTATCCCAGTCCCTGCACCAGTTTCATGCATGGTGACATGCTGGGAAGAAATACAGAAACCTCAGATAAGTCTTAAATAGCATCATGAGACTGAGAAGGCTCTTGTTATCGAATTACAGGGTGAAGCATCTTTGCTTTTAGCCCTGCCCCAAAAACTATGAATACACAGCAAATTACTTTATATCTTCACCAAGATGCCAATGGACAACACGCAGCCAACTAGGTTAATGGACGCTGGTTAGTAAGTTGTAAGATATCTATGTAATACTAATATCTGCACAGTGCTGGTGTGAGGAGGTCTATGACCATTAATTGTAATTTTCTGCCCCAAGATGTGTACAAAGTGCTCCATGGAAGCTAGTGGAAGCTTGGGAGCTGCAGCACATCCTGAGGATAGCCACCCAGAAGAATGTAAAAGGAGTCCTTTTTTCTTTAGTTAAATCTTAAATTCTTTCATTTCTGCTGGTGCTTCTGCTCGTAAATGTGAATGGGTTTGATAACATAGCAAGTGTGTTTTCAAGGCTCATTGAAAAATCTATTCAGGTTAGTTTTATTATTCTCTGTTTGGTGCAGAGTGCTATGATGATCAATATGTGGCACGTGAATCTACCAGCTTTGATATGAGGAGATACTTAATTTCATTCATACAAGGCTGGTGCATTTTTGTCATTCATACAACACTGGCAAGTTTTGTAAAAGGATTATTATTTTTTTTTTTTACTTCTGTATAATTTTGATTTTTTTAAAAAATAAGAGATGGAGGATTTGATTCTTTTGGGACTTCTTCAATGGTTTCTCAACTACCTTCTCAATTATCTTAGTAGTTTCAGACATTTTAACACAAGTTGTATAATGTTTTATTGTGATCTGCATATCTCAAATTACAGTCTCCATGGAGCACAGTCTTTTAATACTGTAGCTGAATTGTTGTTCCTGTCAGGAAAGAGTGGCCTGCCTGTTTTGTTTGACGAGGAAAAGGCTGAGATACTCAACGCCTTCTTTGCCTCGGCCTTTAATGGCCCGATGAGTTATCCCCAGGGTACCCAGCCTCCCAAGCTGGAAGATGAGGACAGTGAGTGGAATAAACTCCCCATAATCCAGGAGGGAGCAGTCTTTGACCTGCTATGCCACCTGGACATCCACAAGTCTATGGGGCCAGATGGGATCCACCCAAGAGTGCTGAAGAGTTGGCAGAGGGGCTTGCCAAGCCACTCTCTATCATTTACAGCAGTCCTGGATAACAGGGGAGGTCCCAGATGACTGGAGGTTGGCAAATGTGACGCCTCTCTTCAAGAAGGGCCGGAAGGAGGATCCGGGGAACTACAGACCTGTCAGCCTGACCTCAGTACCGGGGAAGATTATGGAGAGGTTCATCTTGAGTGTGCTCACCAGGCACATGGAGGACAATCAGGGGATCAGGCCCAGTCAGCATGGGTTCATGAAAGGCAGGTCTTGCCTAACCAACCTGATTTCCTTCTGCGACCAGGTGACCGGCCTGGTAGATGAGGGAAAGGCTGTGGATGTTGTCTACCTGGACTTCAGCAAAGCCTTCGACGCAGTCTCCCATAGCATTCTCCTAGAGAACTGGCAGTTCATGGCCTAGATGGATGTACTCTTCGCTGGGTTAAAAACTGGCTGGATGGCCAAGCCCAGAGAGTCGTGGTGAATGGAGCTAAGTCCAGTTGGCAGCCGGTCACAAGCGGTATCCCCAGGGCTTAGTTCTAGGGCCAGTCTTGTTTAATATCTTTATCATGACCTGGATGAGGGGATTGAGTGTGCCCTCAGTAAATTTGCAGATGACACCAAACTGGGTGGGAGTGTTGATCTGCTCGAGGGGAGGAGGGCTCTGCAGAGAGACCTGGACAGGCTGGATCGATGGGCCGAGGCCAACTGTATGCGGTTCAACAAGGCCAAGTGCCGGGTCCTGCACTTCAGTCACAACAACCCCATGCAGCGCTACAGGCTTGGGGAAGAGTGGCTGGAAAGCTGCCTGGTGGAAAAAGACCTGGGGGTCCTGGTTGACAGCCGGCTGAATATGAGCCAGCAGTGTGCCCAGGTGGCCAAGAAGGCCAATGGCATCCTGGCCTGTATCAGGAATAGTGTGACCAGTAGGAGTAGGGAAGTGATCGTGCCCCTGTACGTGGTGCTGGTGAGGCCGCACCTCAAATACTGTGTTCAGTGTTGGGCCCCTCACTACAAGAAAGATGTTGCATTGCTGGAACAGGTCCAGAGGAGAGCAACCAAGCTGGTGAGGGGTCTGGAACACAAGTCATACCAGGAGCGGCTGAGGGAACAGGGGTTGTTTAGTCTGGAGAAGAGGAGGCTGAGGGGAGACCTGATCGCCCTCTACAACTGCCTGACAGGAGGGGGTAGGGAGGTGGGGGTCGGCCTCTTCTCCCTGGTAACAGATGATAGGACGAGGGGGAATGGTTTGAAGCTGCGCCAGGGCAGGTTTAGGCTAGACATTAGGAAAAACTTCTTCACCGAGAGGTTTGTCAGGCTCTGGAACCGGCTGCCCAGGGAGGTGGTAGAGTCCTCATCCCTGGAGGTATTTAAAAGAGGGATAGATGAGGTGCTTAGGGACATGGTTTAGTGGTGGGATGGCAGTGCTAGGTTAACAGTTGGACTCGATGATCTTAAAGGTCTTTTCCAACCAAAGTGATTCTATGATTCTATGATTCTATGATTCTGTGATTCTATGGTTCTATGATTCTATGATCTAAGTGGAATACTGGCTGTGGCTTGCATTTTGACATTTGGAAATATTGGGTAGAATTACCAAGTTCTACACCAAAAGTATATTTATCTATCTAGTTAGTTAGTTATGTCTAGTAAATTACAGGTATTTTAAATGTATTTTCTCAAAGAAATTATTCACTTTATGCTTCAGTTCTGTGACAAATCCATCACAGGCTTTTTCTTTTTCATAGCTCGGAAGAGACTGAGATTTACTGCAAAGTTCTAAAGCAAGTCTATATGCCAAATGTCTGTTTCTATTTGCATTAGATATTTTTGTAATTATTGAAGTTAAGTCTTACAGGCATCATGCTCCAAAATACTACATTTTATTTACAGGAGATCAAAGTTTTTGTGGGCACAAGACTTCTCAAAGAGCAATACAGGTCACTTACGTTTCTCCTATAGCAAACTGTATTTAAGGCAACACTCAACAGTGATTTCTGGCTGAAGTTTAAATATATATGGTTTTGACTTACAAAGCTTACGGTGCTTAATTTCTGATTGCTTGAGATGCTTCCTCTAGACCCTCATTGTCCAGTTACTTCTCCATGGATAGTCTTACTAAATTGTCTGCATTCTCATAGTTACAGTGCCCCCTTCCACAGGGAAGGAAAGAGATCACATTTTTCTGAGCACCTTGAGTTACCATACAGCAATCAATTCATTTGCTATAGACTTTTTTCAAAATCCTTTTAGTTGCTGTCTGTTCCACCCTCAGCACAGGCATGATAGTCATAAATAATGACTTGTGCCCCAAAGGGAACCAATGCAGGCTGTAGATGAGCAACCCCTTCCAGTTAACTATGGTAAGCAATGGTCTGGGGCATGATGGGAAGCTTAGCAGGATGACTTTCAGGTCAGGCTTGAAAGAAGACAGCGAAAATTTTGAATATATCTGCAGAAAATTTCTCCTCACCAAGGGAGAAAGTATTGAAGTGCTTATTTGGGACATGTGCAAAGTCAACTTACATGATGAGAGGTGGTAAGTGACCTCTGGATACTGCACAGAAATTATATGAATTATGCAGTATGTCATGAAGGCCTTTGTAACTGAGGTAAGGAACGTATCTTGGATCTGTTAGAGAAACCAAAAATTTTTAAGGGAAAACTTTTTTAAAAATAATCCAGATATTACATAAGAGCTCAGAAGAGAAATTACCAGTGTAGATAGATAGTTGTGTCTAAGTGGTTATGGAAGCAAAGAAACCCTATAATAATTAGGTTCGCAAGTGATCTGGAGGTGTGAACATATCATGAAGAGCTGGGAAGAGATATCAGAAAGGCACTTCAGATTTGGAAGATGGAACATTACTGACTTGGTAAGCAAACCAAGATGATTTCTGTATAGAATAGAATTATGACGATTTTATAGTACAGAATCCATTTTAACTCACTGTCATGGTTTAACCCCAGTTGGCAACCAAGCACCACACAGCCTCTCGCTCACCCTCATCCCCAGTGGGATGGGGGAGAGAATCTGAAGAGCGGAAATAAGAAAACTTATGGGTTGAGGTAAGAACATTTTAAGGATTGAAATAAAATTAATAATTCTACTACTACTAATAATAACAGTAACAACAATAATAATGAAAAAGAAAATGAGAGAGGAACAAAACCCAAGAAAAATAAGTGATGCAACCACTCACCACCCACTGACCGATGCCCCGCCAGTCCCCAAGTAGTGATCGCTGCCCCCCAGCCAACTCCCCCCAGTTTCTATACTAGGCATGATGTCATATGGTGTGGGATATCCCTTGGGCCAGTTGGGGTCAGCTGTCCTGGCTGTGCCCCCTCCCAGCTTCTTGTGCCCCTGGCAGAGCAAGGGAAGCTGAAAAGCCCTTGACTGGTGTAAGCACTGCTCAGCAACAACTAAACCATCAGGGTGTTATCAACATTCTTCTCATCCTAAATCCAAACCACAGCGCTATGGCAGCTACTAGAAAGAAAATTAACTCTAGCCCAGCCAAAATCAGGACACTCACTTTCCTGGATACACAATTTCAAAAACTTTTGCCTGCTAATGGAATAGTCACATACCAGATTTCTTTTAACAAGAGAAGAAACCATTTTCATTTTAATAGTTTAATCCAAGAAGCAAAATCTTCTTTTCCATGTAATTTTTCAAACAGTGACATTTTTTAATTTAATTGTCCGTGTGATGGGCTAAAGGAAGAGAATTTGGCAATCATTCTAGTCAACCAACCAACTGTAAACCCATCCAGGACTTAAAATTTGTGGTTTCCAACTTTGGACACACCATTGTCTCCTGTTTCTGACTCTGCATTTTTTTCAGCTTGAATTTCAAGACCCCTTGCTAAGTGACCTACTAAAAGTCCTTGTCCCTGCATATTCATCTTGTTCAATAGAAACTGAACTGAGATCGCCTCTATTCACCTTAAGCCAGCCTTACAGCTACAAGAAAAGCAATTTTTCAGGACACAGACTGCATGATATTCCTGTTACTAAGAGCATTTCCTCTAGGTTGTAGCTCAGAGGTGTAACAGTGGGTAGTCCACACTGGGGTGGTCTGAACTACATTTACTCTCACTAATCTTGAACTAATCTCAATCAAAATCAACCCACCCATCGCTGGTTTTCAGAGTGTTACTAGAATATAGACTGCAGGCTTGAGGCTACATGTGCACCAGCATTGACTTGGTAGGTTTTATTTAACTAGTGAAACAAAATGTGATTCAGTGGAGTATTTCAGCAGAGAGGTCATTGCTAGTAGCCATGATCTGTAAGTCCTATAGCCATAACAGTGGCACGCATACTTGCTTTAGGGGAATTTACATCCACCAGGGAACATGTAAACAGTACAAGTCAGTCTGAGCAGTAAGAGATAAAATTCCAAGTTTTGGATGGTTAAAAAGTCTTTGATGTTCTACATGAATAGAGTATATGTGGAGACCAAATACATACTCTTCAAATTTGATTCAATAAAGCTGAAACTCTCTGCCTTGCCCTTGGCCTCACAGTGTACCCCACATTAAAACCATTCAATAAAATTTGATACGTTGCCAACTGTTGCCTGCCTGAAGATTAAACTACTTAAGTTTTCAATTACCTATGATATAATACAACAAAGACACAAGAGTAATGTCCTTAACCCTCCAGCTGAGCAATCAAAAAAAAAAGGCTATTTACACTGGAGGAAAGCCTGAATAAAGAGATGGGCTTTGCACTGTGCCCTGAAGGTCAATAGAGGGGGACTTGGTCTACCCATATAACTTTTGAGTATAACTATGTCAGTTTGGCACCTGATTTTGAACCTATATAACCCTTGACACTGATGCACTTCTACCAGTATGAAGATGCTTGATCTTAGTAGAGCTGATACAGCTATTTCAATGCAAGTGTAACCTGCAAAGGGGCATGTCTGCACTGCATGCTGTTGCAGAGATATCTGAGCTAACTCTAGCTGACAGAATTCAAAAACTGTAACAGTGTTAAGATGGCATTGAACCTTCTGAGAGATAGTTATAGTAAGTCAACCACAGAATTATGATAATGTGGCTCTGCTGTTTCTGGGCTTTAACGTCTGCTTTAATTTAGTGCTGCACTGTGCTCTGTGGACAAACCTGCACACTCAGAATTAATTGGTTGGTTGCCACTGTGGTTCTGATTTACACAATATAGACTTAATCACTGCTTCCCACTGTTTTGATCCCTGTAGATCTGATCCTTAAACTAGAAAGAATAATTGTCTTCCTATTTCTCCTCACTGACTCTAAAGGAAGACTAGATGATTTGTTCAGCTGGAGAAGTTTACATTATAAATACATTAGTTGAGAAGAACCCTATTTCTAATGTTTTGAGCAGAAAAGTAATATAATAAAAGTAGGATCTTAATTCAAATATAGCTACATACGCATCACTAGGATATCTTTAAAGTAAGCAGATCTAATTAATTAAAGTGGTACAATTACTGCATGCAGAAGATGCAGCCTCAGCTACTCTCAGAATATGGGGAAGAAAACTTCAGAGTTGAGAAGACTGGTGAGAATTTGATGTTCTTACCTGCAGCTAAAATGCTACTAAATCACTTGGTCTCAGCTATTCTCAAGAGACTTGCAGCAGTGCATGAGGAGAGAAAGTGTGTCTCAGGTAGTTAAGTCTCAGATCATGTAAGGCTCTCAAAGTGAAAAAAGCATGCTAATTTGCACTCTGAAGGGAAGCAGTAACTAATGTACTGGTGCAGTGTGATTCTTCTGACCAGTTTGACTAAAGAAGCGGGTCACTGCATCTGCACCAGCTGGAGCTTCTGAGTGACTTTCAGGAGCATAATATGTTTAGCAAGCAGCATGGTAATCTAATCAGTGAATGGAAAAGCATGACTGTAGGCAAAATGTGACAGAACGGGAAGAACTTACTAGTTAAAAAAGGAAAACAAAATGAACTTCCCTCAGCATTTCTGAACCTGCGTTTGTTTATATATTTCCAGGGGTTATAATTAATTTGATTACTATGTTATAAATCTCACTGCCAAACATTTTAATATCATAGCAACAGCAATCTTAAATAACATTGTATCTTACCAGTTGTAAATTGCTGCATTGTAAATTGCTGATTCACTGTGAGTTGAAGAAATATGTGCAAAAGCATCTGGTCCTATCTGCAGTTAACTCCAGTCCTTACTTTGGTAAGGGTCCTAAAAGAGACTCCTGCTGGCATCACGCACTGGGACTGAATTTTGTACATTTTCAAAGTCATAACAAGTGGCTATTTAAGATGTCTGAAGTAGCAAGCTGACATCCCAAGGAAAAGATTGGTCTTTTATTCGCGGAGAAGCAAATAAATATTGCAGAGCATGCCAATGAACAGTACTTTCAAATGGCTTTGATACAGGAACGTTTGAGTATGACACTGTAATATGTTATGAAATTACAGCAGATAGAAAATTAATAAATTATATTAATTAATATATCTTCTCTTTTGGGAGCTATGACATCTTATGTAGAGACAGTAGGCTCTGCCCTTAAGAGCTCTTACTTAGCTTTTATCTTATTAGATCTAACAGCAAGAACAGCACTGAGAAAAATGTAATGCATGTCTCATACATGAAATCATATTATCCATCTATCCTACCAGAGAGTGAAAAAAGCCCTTCTGATGAGTTTGCATACCTTAAAATCAATTCATTTTTATTTTGTAGCAATTTGTAGCAAATCAATAGAAACTCTGCTGAAAACGTTGGACCAACCTCCACACTTGATTACACTGGTGAATTTTTGGAATTACTGCCTTGAAATCACAGAAGTTTCAATGACTGGAATTTGACACGTACAAAGTGTATTTTGGCCCATTATCTTTTTGCAGTAAAGGGAAACTTCAGATAGTTTCCCTGTTCTGCACTGTAAATTCCTAACTCATTATACAAATTGCAAAGGAAGACAGCATTTGCCATATTGGATCAAACTGATGGTATAAACTTCTTATGTCAAAGGCAACAATATCAGTTGTTTAAAGAGAGGTAAAAGAAACTGTGCAAGGAAGAGGTATGGAATAACCTGACACAAGGGCAAAAATATGCGGAAATACAGGAAAAGCATATATATGTAAAAAGAAAGGGAATAATACAGCAAACACACGCAAGGAGATTAACTCTCTCTTTTCTAAAGATATTTGAAAGTGCCTCTGTGCTATATAAAGTATCAACAGTTATCCCTTTTATTAAATATTTAGAGTAAATTCTCTATTTAAAAAATGCTGGGTACTTCTTTTGCATCCAATGAATATTCATTGGGAAGTTCATTGGTGGGTGCCTATTCAAAACTGAAAGATCAAAAGGGAACTGTGTCAATTTTGTCCTTTTCTGGGTTGACTGCTATTTTTTGATGTAATAAATTGCCAATTTTAGAAGGGTAAAGAACAGAAATGGAAACGAGTATGCCTTTCAGGAGACTTTTGACTGTGCCATTATGAATAGTCTCCAAACAAACAGCTTGTTGCAAGCCATTCACATAGTAGATAGACATCCAATTGTTAGCCATGCAAATAGCCATATCCAATGGTCAGACAGCTGTTAGCTGGCTCTTAGAATGATTGGTAACCAGACTGTTGTAGAACTTACTCATGCCTACAGGAGGCTGGGTCTCATCTTTTTCTAAAATCTTATTAATAAATTGAACACGTTTTATGGGATCACCGATGTCTATCACCTCCCTTCTCACCATTTCACTCAGTAACAAGAAGACAAAACCAACAAGAACAAGTAGGAAAAAAGATGTTTACAGGTTATCCTTATAGACCAGAGTTTTGTCCCCATAGGAGTATCATAGGTAAAATTAAAGCATTTTTTGTACAACCATTGCAACACCTTTGTACTTCTTAGTGCAAGTATGTTATACAGGCACATACGTGCACACAGAAACACACTCACACATGCTGCTTGTACACTTATACACATAAGTCTTAGTCTCAAGGCCATATTCTGAAAATGTGTATACCAGGAGCAAATTTAGACTTTTAAAGGTTCATGAAAACTGCCACTGATATCTAGGAAAGGCTTTTACAGGTGCTTTTCCAGAACACTGGGCAATCGTACACTCTTTTGATTGTGGATGGCTTTTCATGTCATGGTGAAGTTTTACGTGTTGCAAGAAGAATTTGTCTAATGTAAATTAACTAAAAATACTTCAGATAAATTGAAAAAAAAAAAAGGAAGTTGAAAGCTCACTAGACATCATGCTCCTGGTAGTGCCCAGGACTGCCCAAGTGTGGCAGAATTCTTTAGCTGGAGTGTCCATACTGTTTGCAGGATTTGATCCATAAGCCAAATTTTAACAGATAGTGGGAGAAGGTGGGTTAATTAATTAAACCGCTAATTCGGCAGTTTCTGACATTTTGGTAGCTGATAGTAATTTAATAAAATTGGTGGTGTCTGGGCTTAGGTAATCCTCCCCCCGGCTTCCTCCCTGCATTCTCTTAGACCCTCATGACCTTAACTTCCTCTTCCCTGAATGAGGCCTTCATGTGCTGCCTCTTCACTCTTGCAGCCTGTTGCACCAGGCTGCTGGTGTCTCTCGAGTCCTCACATTGCCACCTCCCCTTCCAGCTCTAGCAAAACCCAAGCATATGGCTGAACTCCACTAATTCTCCAAAGACACTAACATGTCTCTGCACTGTGTTACTTCCTCAGATCTCTCACTTCTGAAGGAGCAATGCATATTTTCCTGAACAGGCTCTCTATGGAGCCAACACAGCTTCGGAAAAATTTATGTTCTTGATTCTGTATTGAATCTTGCAATGATATCATCACTGAAACTCACAGCACTTGGCAGGAACCACAAATCAAAAGTTAGTGGTGACATGGGTGTGTCACATTTGATTTCTTTTTATTTATGAAACAATTGGAGCCTTTGATTCCTGCTACCTGAGTACTTGAATTGCAAAGATTTAGACTGGGATGGAGCCCTGCTATGCATCTTTTAAAATTTCTGATTGATATGAAAAGTGGGCAGCAGAAAGTTAGAGTGTAATTAAATAATCTTTTGAGTTAGGGTGCTCATCTGAGGAGACAGAAACCAAGGTTTCGGTCCTGAAAATGATTAGTGAAGGTGGTTTTTGGATTCAGAATTAATTGTAACATAATGTGGGTGCACATCTTCCCCATCACAGTATGTTTCTTACCTACAAGGTTGTGTTGTCTTTTTCTTTATATATGCTTTCTCTGTTTCTTCTCATGTCTTTCTGGCTCAATGGCATTTTAATTATGCCAAGCAAATAGGGACAATATCAGCAACAGAAACAGACAAACAGAAGACACCCATATGCAGCCACCTCATCCCCTTCTCAAGGCTCTGTGTAACCACCTAAGGAGGTCATTCACTGGGAGAAGAGTTTCTCTCTAGAAGGTAGGCAACTCAGCACAGTTTTCCCATCTCTGAATGGATATTCAAACCAGACTACGTTCTTGGCCTCCCTAATCTCCCAATGGAATGTAAGCAGGATTGAAACACTGTGGGTTGCAGTAGGTAGCAAAGGTTAGGTACAGCATTACATGGCATCACGATACCTAAGTCCATCTGTGCAGCTATTTTCCATATCTAAAGATAGGACAATTACTGTGCTATACTTCACAGAGATGTTAAAGGTTAAAGATAACAATAGTAACAGAATGATTGAAACGAGATCTAGAACTCCATTACATTCCTCCCAAAAATATGAAAGGTTAAGACAGAATTTGGAGGGACTGGAATAGTTACTATTCCTCTTGACATTTGCCACTGAATTACTTCTTTCTGAACATCAGGAATATATGCAAATATATGCATATAGGAGCTTCTTGGAATGTTGTTGCTAAAACTATGCCTTGTCCTGTGAGAGTTCCAAATGGGCTTATGGACCTCTCACCTAGTACATGGGACTGACTGCAAGTGTTCATCTTTAATTTTCCATAACTATTTGGAATTTAGCAAATGCTTCCTCCATTTCAGTTACCTAAATATATCCATTAATCAAAGATCCCTAGCTGGCATTTTCCAGGTCCTCCAGATTTCTTAACTGTGTATCTTTTATCAATTACCTCAAAACCTGCTTTAATACTCCTTACAAGGTATCTGATTTTCCTGTTGCCGGATGTGAGCTCACTGGGTGAAAGCTACCATGAAACAATTTAATGGGAGCTTCGATCTCATTGTTTTTTACTAATTATTATTTATGTAACCAGTGCCCCAGGTGTCTACAGAGCTTAACAGGCAGTTTAAAAAAAGGCCATAGCCCAATTAACTAAACCAGTAACTATTAAAAAAAGGTGCAAGTGTTTGGGAAAGGGGTGAGATGACAAGAATTATTGCAAGATTGAAAGGTCACAAATATGCTTACTGTTACAGATAAAACTTGCCCATTTACAGCAAACTAAAATGGAAAATCTGGAACAAAGACTGAAGTGCTTAGCACTGGGTGCCTAACTGGAAGCTGAGGGCTTTGGAGAGAGATCTGAAAAAAGGAGAATCATTGTCAAAGAGGCTAACGGAAGTAGAATCTGTCAGGCTGCTAGGGGGGAAACAGGGTAAGTCAATAGGGGGGTTGAGGCAAACCTTTCCCTGGAAAGTGAGGATGAGAAACTATTTGCTAACATCCCTTGCTGTGCTTGGAGCTGCACACTACACAGGGGATATTGTCCGGGCCACAAAAGAGTTTAGTATCTGAAAGACTGACAGTTTAGCTTTATCCACCATGGTTCTTGCAGCTACCTCTGCCAAACTGCAGTTATGCCAAAGCTTAAGAATAGGCTGACTTCCAGTGTCAGAAATTGTTGGACTATTGAGACGAGATCTGGACCACAATTTACTAATTTCTCCACTGTGGTGAATATGCATAACGACTAAAAATGTTGCATAGAATTTGTTACCCTTCTGCTTGACTTCATTATGGGTTCCATGAGGAAACTTTTTCTCCTAAGTGAAGATGCAAGGGTTCAGTGCTTTTTTCCTGAACAAATCAGCACTTTGAATTTTGTAGTTGCAGCTTGTCTGAATATTTCTCTCACATTTAAAGTGCAGATTCTCTTTTTATGCAAATTGCATCTTTGATGACATGGGGAATTTACACAATTCTGTGCTATTTCAAACTTCTTAGTACCCACAGCAGACATGGTGTCAAATCTTCAGCTAGTGGAAGTTAAAAGTACTTCTCTTAACTTTACTATAATTACCTTGCCTGACCGCAGCTGAAAATGTGACTTTTGTCTTGACTTACTGGAATATGGCATTTTAATAATATCTGTGTGTTTTTTAAAATGATCTCTTGTTTCTGACTTGAGTATGTTAACTGAAGAATCAGTACTAAACATAAAGTTTAATTACTACATCAGCTAACCTAAAACAAGAAAGACAATTAAGGTTACATTTTTCTCACAGTGACAAAAAATTGTACAGATTCCCAGTGCTGCACCTATACTGCCTATTTCTTCAATTATATTTCCTCATATTCACTAGGACCGTAATATTTGTTTCAGTAAAACCATCAATGGAAAAATAAAGCTGTTCCTTGATTTTGGCTGCATGCACTAGTTAGTAAGATGCATTCCCTGGTAAACTGCTTTTAAGGATGCAGGTGTAGGCTGATCCTTCAAAACAATGGTGCTGCTTCAACAGTCCTATGTCCAGAAGTGGATGGCTGCAGGCCAGTATCCAGTTAACTTCCTGGGTACAAGAAAAAGCAAGCTATCTATCTCCTTTATTTTAAATATACATCTCTTTTTTTCTAAGTAGAACCATTAGTTTTTGTTGATGGGACTAATGCTTTGCATTTAGCCCAAATTACAATAGGAAAGGAGATGCTTAAGGGTAACTGGGTGATGAAAGGACTACATTAGAGTACAAGTCCAAGGGCTGCTGTTTCCTATTTGTAATGCTGAATCCACATGCAAGTCATATTTAAGCTATAAACGGTGGCGCCTAGGGAGTATACACTCAGATTGCCTTGAGAAACTAAATACTTTTATCAAATCACCATATGGACTTGTGTTCAAAAAATGCTCTTGAACAACGTGGCTTTTCCTATATTAACCTTTAGATAATGGGGATTTCAGCAACCTAGACAAGTTAATTAACATATTGCCACTGATCTTTTATAGTTTTACTTAAAGATGCCTACTATACATAATTTCAGACTACGGATAATTTCACACCATAATTTCAGTGAGCCTCCACTGATCTGCCTTGTTTTAATAATCAGAAATATTGTGCAGTTCTACTACCTTCAACTTTTTTATCAGAGAACTATTAGACTATGCCATCCATTTTCTCTCATCACAGAAATATAATTTGCAGTTGGGAAAGTTTGATCATTTGATGGTGTGAAGTTTTAGCCTCCAGAAGAACATGATTTGGGCACTGGTTTGGAAGAAATTTCGGAATAAAGAGACAAGCCCTGACTAAATGGAAGAAACACATTCAGAGTGTGTGATTTTCATCATGGCCGTAGAAAGAGGCAGAGTTTTGATTCTTGGGATGTCTCAGTGGGGCAATAGTCTGAGTGAAATAATTTTCATTGTAGTAGGAGGAGCACTGATAAACATGCAGATGTTATTGAATATATTTCAAAATATAACAGCTGAATAGAGACATCATCACCTGCAAAGTAAAGGGCAAGACAGAGTTTTCTGAAACAAGACAAGAAGAATAGTAAGGATACATGAGTTTAATTACCTCCATGTCTGTATATATATTTTAGGAATATGTCAAATGATCAAGAGGAATGATACAGCATCTGACAATGATTATGACTTTGGAGGCATAATGGAAAATCTGACGGGTGGATTGTGAAGTGAAATCTCAGTTCAGCTATAAGAAAGAAATCAACGGAAAGATGAGATGTCCTTAGTGTCATAACTAAAAACAAGCTCACAGTTATAATCTGACAATACAAGTGGAATATAATATAAAAAGCTGAATGTAAAGCTGAATCTAATCAGCAGTAGCTCTAAAAACTGAAGGCATCTGAAAACTGAGTGCTCTGTACATCTCTAGTAAATGTTGTGTACTTGTTGTATACTACTTTTGCACCACTGTATCAAAGTATCCAGAGCCACATGGCCACAGCCAAAGCCAAAACAATTTAAATGTCAAAGTAGTTACAAATATGACCAAATCTGAACTGAAGAGTGTGAGATGTAAGCCACTGTAAGCTGCAAGAAATTACACTCTCCATAAAAATGAAAAAATTGAAAATAAATACTAGCTAAGATCAGTATTGGGTAGGGATGAATATGGGCAGTGATAAGGAGAAGAGGGAAAGAGAAGGAGAAATAAATGCAGTCCAACAGAAGGTCATTTAAAACTTACAGATGGGAATAGAGGGGATTCAGAAGATACTTAGCTTTTACAAATATATAAGAAGAAGTGGTTCTTTCTAAATGAACAGAGGATAGGAATTGGTGGTAATCTTCCCAACATTAGCTATGAAACTCCGTTTCCTTGGTCAGACATTAATAAGAAAAAAAACCCCTGAAAATGGAAGTACCATGAATTTTAAATTATTCCTTAAAAATAATAAAGGAAACATACACAGGAATGAATTAAGGTGGCACTAAAACTGCCAACATTAGCCTAACTATGCTAGCATTAAAGCTGATGGTAAAAGTAACACCAGTTTTGACAGAATTGGGGTTAGGTCAGTGCTGAATACTTTTGAAAATTCCCCTGTCAGAGGATAACTGAACCATCAACCACAATTGCTTGGTGAAGAGTAATTCTTGCCAGACGAGTTGTTTATTTGGTTTGTTTTGTTTCATTTTCTTTATGGGAAAGCATAACAAAATTAGTAGATTATGAGAAAAGTGGGGGAGGATACTGGAGTCTTAGGAGAATGGTCAGTACAGTTCCTCATGGACTCTTCCCGCAAGCTCAGCTTGGCTGGGAGAGCAGCCCTGCTCCCCTGACTGCTCAAAGGCTGTGAACAAGCAAGAAGGAGAATTTACCCAGGGACAGCACAAGGCATATGGTGGTCTGGCTAGAAGAAAAAGGTGACACTTATGGAGCTAGCTAACTTTCTTGAAATTTACTCATATATAGAGATGGACAACACTTCAACACAGTTCTGCCTTAATGTCAAGGTTTTGTGCAGCACCAACCAGGCTGTCAGCACTTACCAATAAATACAAAGTGATACTGCTACCTAAGAAGTATATCTTATTGGAGACTGAAAGGCTAGAAATACAAGCAAAACACATATTTACCAGCAGAATGTGATTTTACCATCCAGTAACATAAGAATACTTAATCCTTGTATTTGCTAGAGTTTCATCCTGAATACAATTAAAAAAACAGCTTTGAAAGCTGTTGTGCTGAGATCATGGGTAGAGATAATACTTCGCAAACTGGACATTACATCTGAGTTTCTAAGGCAATATGTTGGCAAAAAAAAAGTGATGAAATTCAATCTTAATTAACACTTAGGTTTTACAGAGAAATAACAATATTTCATAAAGAATACAGCAATAAAAACCTATAAGATTATAGGACTATTAAAGTTTGTGATACCGCATTGCCAAAAAGATGCATCAGCTGCATAAAACACAAAAAAAGGAAGCAAAACCCAAGTAGTGCCATCTAGGCTACATGTTACAGAATATGAATTTAAACATGCTACGAAAACAATTTCACTTATTTTATACTGGCATGCCCTGGCTTGGACATCTTACAGAAATGATTGTGAAGAGATGATCTAACAATGTATTTTGGTTGACATTTTTGTATTTTTTACCTAACAAGCTAGCTTAAAATGCTAATTCAGTTAAAAAACCCATTCCCTTAAATGAAGAAATAGTAAAAACATTCTGGAGAATATCATGCTCATGATAGGCTACAAAGGCAAGGAAAAAGATGCAATTAAATCAAGAATAAACAGTTATCTCCTTTTTCTGATGTTGAAATCAGAAAGGGAATTCCCTTATATTTACACCCTGAGCTTGAGTAAGTTCAAATTTCCTAGGATTCTTTCTGCTTGTTGCCTGGTGACATGGGCAAAAAGGCAGAAGAATACCACATGCAATAGGAGTTATCCCAAGATGCTATTGGGATGCAAGCTTTTTCCAGAACTTGTTGGGGTGAGGGCCTTTACATGGCAGTAGCTGGTTCAAGTCACTGAGACGATCTCAAAAGGCGTGTCTGTACCGCTACGGCTGTGCCCAAGTACAGATTTTTGTTCATTGTGGTTTCAGTCTGGTTAATCCACCCCTGAGTTTCTCTGGCAAATATACTTCCTTGCTCCAGATCTGAGCCAAAGTGTGAGACAACTTATAGGAGCAGTATAGATGGCTGGGGAATTTAGCCTTGCATGCTAGTTTGAGCCATAAACGAACATGGCTGTATAGATTTACCAATAAAGTTTGGTATCATGATGTCAGCCAGTTAGTAGCTAGGGATGTTGAGCCAAATGACCTCATAGAGGCCTTCTTGACACCACAGACACTTATAAATAATTACCAATAGGACACAGGACACACGAATAGAGCAGCATTTTTCCCATAGACGTTTATGCCTCAGCCAGGACATGGATGGCCCAATAACTTCCAAAGGCAAGACCATTAGTCAGATTTAATTTTCTCTCATCCCATCACCAACCACTAATTAGGAGTATTCCCTGTTCTTGTGATTTTTATCATGGTCATGATATTTGATACTTCTCTGTAAATCCCCTGTTTTGGAGCCATGTGATTACATCAGACAGAAAGTTTCCAGACCTTAAGGTTGGTTTTGGTTTTTTTTTTTTTAAAGAAAAGCTATAAACCAAAACAACAAATAGAAAGCCTCCAAATGCTTAGTTTTTCAAGCGTCATTATTTCTGTGGCCCGACATGACTTTAACATCTGAGGTTAACAATATGAAGTTAATGTCGTGTTAAAACAAACAAACAAACAAAAAACCTTTGTCCCCCAAGGAACCAAAATAAATCACTCTAACTTTTGGTAACCACCAGCTGAGTTTTGATCTGAACCAGGGACATCTATTTACTTCCAGTCTTTTCTTTTACCTTTCCTCCCTCCACAAAATATTTCTAATTATCTCTTTTATTAAAATTATTTGCTTCTTTAAACAGCCTTCAGAAAAATTCAGTCTTGTTGATGTTACATGGTATTTTCATGTAGGTAAAAAGAAATGTTCAGTACAGAAGAAATGTTAAGAAGGGTAGTTTAAAATATTTTATGGTGAGAAATATTTGAAACTTTCCTTGTTGGCTAGGAATGTGCAGTTTCTAAGCCAAGTGTCCATTCTGGATTATGTAGTTAAACTTTCACTAACATAAAAGTCATGAAGACTTTTCTTTGGGAATTCTATGGCCTGTCATGCTGTCTTCTGAACAGACTGTCATTTTGTTTTGTTACACAATTACTTTTAGTGATTCACCTTTTTAATGAGAGCAGAAGGGAAACAGCAAAGAAAACATTTTTCTAAAATGTTTTCAGAAAGGCCCACTGGAATTTGAAATGGGTCTTATTTGGTGTACTTTGCATAATTTGTTACACTAAATATGAAACAGATTTCAACTGCAGCTGTAGTGCATGTGTTACTCAGAAAAGCTCGAGTCTCCCAGAACACAACCATTGGCTTATTCAGGGTTTGTCAAAATTGTAATCTCTGGGCAGAATGACACTGAGTAAAAACACCATGCAAAAAGGAAACAAAATAAACAGTCAGGAGCAGACACCGTCCACTGAGGATTCACACAACATTTGCTCTCCCTCACCTTTGTTTTTGGCAAACTACATCATTACTTCATGTTAAATATACTGAGGGAGGGAGCAACTAATATTTTACCAATCTGTCTCATCAGCATTATTGTTATCACATGGGGACACATGCAATGAGAGAAACATACACCTTGTCCTGCATCGGGGATTTCCCTAGTTATATCCCTCAGGGACCAGCCATGGACCACTGCTCTATCGTTGCAAACCTCCAAGTAAGCCAAGTAAGGCTGTATGAATGTCAGTGTGAGCTAGTGAAATGGCTTCAATTAGGCATTATGCTTCTCAGGTGCAAATGGTGACTTGCAGTAGGTCTGTTCTGTCCTTGCTAATGTGGTTTGAATTTACAACACTGACAACAAAAGTAACGAGGACTTGTGTTGCTGTGTTGATAGCAGCTCCCCAACATCCAGTGCCTGCCTTCTGCAGTGGGGTGATCATTGGTGTCTGCAAGCATCACCCTGAGATAGCAATCACAGCTACTTCATATATATATATATATATATATATATATATATGTATATGGCTTTAGCAGCAACTAGATCTTATCAGTGAAAATGGTAATCACAGATGAGCTGTAAAATTGAAAGAATTCTCTGTTTCTGAATAAAGATCTAGATTAAATAACAATAAAAGAATAGAAGATTTATATACAGCTTTTAGGAAGCAGGAGCTGGTTTTTAACTCTGTTTTCGTCTCGCCAGCAGAATTCAGCAAGGGATCAAGATAAGCCTCCGCTGCACTACTGCAATGCAAGCACATAACAGAAGAGGTAGACTCATGACATTTCTCACTGTTAAGATGGCTAATATTTCATGTTCTGAAGCCTAACTTTTGTTGCTCATTATTTGGTTTAATGTTAACATCCAAGCAAAACTCTCCCTGTGATTTTCTCTGCGATCCTTCTTGGTCCATTATGGACAGCAATGACCATGTGCACAGGAAGTTCACGGGAAAGAGTCATCCTTTTTAATGTTGTTACCTAGGCATAGGAAAGGGAAATAAGAAAGTGGCTTGAAGCTATGCAGCTTGGGTATGCTCAGTGAAGGTTACAATGTTCAAACAGACAGAGGCACAGGACATGAATAAGGAGACTAAGTGCAAGTTCTGTCAGCACTTTAGAAAATGGAAAGTAATCGTGTAATTAAAATCACATACAGAAGTGGCCAAACTAAAACTGTAGAAGAAACTCTGTGGAATTTCCTAACTGTTTTATTCCTCTTTAATGCAGTTTAATATAATTCTTATCTAGGTTCAGGAAATTCCTTAAGGAATGACATATGCTACAGCTGACAATGGTTGACTCAAACTTCAGACATGATTTTATAACTTCTTATTTCCTATGCTTTAAACTGCTATAAAGTTTACTAGTTAAAATCTGGTAAGTATCTTATTCTGAATGCATTTCTATAAGGTCCATTCTTTGATCTTCTACTGTGACACAATTTGGGATTTCACAGTATTTGAACCTATGATCTTCATTGATTAAAATGTGAAACTCAGCCGCTGGAACTAGATATTGGTGGCTGATCAGTAATAAAAAAAAAAAAAAGCTGACCCACAAGTTTTCACTATGGCTGATCCAATAAGAAAGGACATTTATTTTTGTTGACAAGGGTCCACTTTGTGAAGCATGAACAGGCATGCAGCTCTAGATGTAAATCTAAGAGCAAAAGCTTTTGCGGAACTTTGCTATGCCTTTCTCCCTGGTGTTTTGGGGCTAGGTAAGTATTCCACCAGCTGAGAAACGTTTAAGTAAGGCCTGATCTTACACCAAAGGAATGCAGTAATAATACTCCTGAGCAAAATCAAAACTTTAATTTCCAAGCCAAACCATTAATTTCCTGAAACACCTTCATCTCTTCTCCTCCTGGCAGTTGTTCCCCTTTTAACCTCCCTTTATCCTAAAACCATCACAAACAGTTTCAGTCGGCATTATAGAAAATGAACTAGCCATTGCCAGATAGGAGCAGCCGACATGCAAGCCAGGGTTCAGTCACCTAGACACCAAGATGGAGGGCCTAAGAGAAAGGAGGCATTTGAAATGTTGGGTGTCCATGAATAAAATGAGGAAGTAGTTCCTCCATATAACTATACATATATAGTTGCACTCTTCCCACATCTAGATGACAGACCTTGTCAAAAGTTAAAAGGGAAGACCCGTGAGGGAGTAGATTCAAATACACAAATGAATCTTGCATATTCATTTTCCATGTAAAAAATTTAGGTCTCTGATTCTTATTTGTGATTATTTTTCATGTCTTTCCAATGCAAAGCAAAGTATCTTTGATCAGTGGGCTTTATAAAAGCATGAATCTAAACTTGGAACATCAGAAGTAGGCTTTGAGTAAGAAAGGATGAGGTGATGAGAAACAAAAGGATTTTATGAGAAACTTGAAGCCAGACACTGCCTCACAGATCATGCTGGTCCCCAGTGTTGTGAAAATAGAGGGGCTCTGAATGGCTCAGGAGGGAAACAGATTCAGAAAGTGAAAAACAGAAATATTGCTGTCTAAATGCAATTGATAATTTTCTTTCAACTGACAGAAGACAACACAGGCTATTGTAAGGTTTAGGGATTTCCAGTATCAGTGTGTTTACATTTACACACTTATTTTAGTTTGTTCTTCTCTTTACTTTTCTTAATTAAAGCTTACAAGCTGCAGAGTGTAGCTGAGAATTCCACATATACCATTCCCAAATAGCTTTTATTCCCCCAGAAGTAACAGCTAAGTCTATCTCATTTGGGCTGCTCTGTCATTATGGTACAATCATCTGCCACATATGTTCCTTGCAAAGGATCTGAATGCAGTGTTATATCTAGGAAGTCCAGAATACAGAGAACTGATTTTAAAGAAATTTAGACCTTAGCTTGTTTCCCCTGACTTGGTACCTGTCTAAAAATTAGGTGGATTATTTAATTAAGTTCCCAATCCAGTTGGTATAAAGAAGGAGGTAACTCTAGATAATGATTTATTCCTTCCTAAAATGGTTAGCATGAATTACCTGCTGGAAATGCTCAGCTCTTCCTATTGACTAGAGGATTATCAGAAGTAACTAACTAACATTTAAGTAATGGTAAGTTCCAGTTTCAAATAGCTCTTGCTTACTAATTGTCCTGGTTTTGGCTGGGATAGAGTTAATTTTCTTTCAGCTGCCATAGTGCTGTGGTTTGGATTTAGGATGAGAAGAATGTTGATAAAACCCTGATGGCTTAGTTGTTGCTTAGCAGTGCTTACACCAGTCAGACTTTTTGAGCTTCCCCTGCTCTGCCAGGGGCACAAGAAGCTGGGAGGGGGCACAGCCAGGACAGCTGACCCCAACTGGCCCAAGGGCTGTTCCAGACCATAGGATGTCATGCTCAGTATAGAAACTGGGGGAAGAAGAAGGAAGGGGGAACATTCAGAGTGATGGCATTTGTCTTCCCAAGTCACCATTACGCATGATGGAGCCCTGCTGTCCTGGGGATGACTGAGCACCTGCCTGCTGATGGGAAGCAGTGAATGAATCCCTTGTTTTGCTTTGCTTGTGCTTATGACTTTTTCTTTACCTGTTAAACCGTCTTTATCTCAGCCCATGAGTTTTCCCACTTACTCTTCCAATTCTCTTCCCCATCCCAGCAGGGGGGAGTGAGTGAACGGCTGGGTGGTGCTTAGTCGCCAGCCAGGTTAAACCATGACAGTCCTTTTTGGCATGCAACGTGGAGCTCGAAGGGTTGATTGAATTTATACCTGTTATTGCTGTTTATCTATTAATTGGCAGGCTTCTATGCTTGCCATGGGCCTTGCTTGCCTTACTGTATATTAGAGTCCAGTGCTTGTTAGTGGCTGCTTTTTGCTTTCACTGCTTTCGCTGCTTGCTGTACTGCTTATCATCTTACTCTGCTGTGCCTGGGAACATTCTGATAACAGCCATGGCGATGTGCCTGGGCTGGCAGATGGCCAGGGCATGGCTGCTGTTTCTGTGCTGCTGTACTGGACAGGCTGGAACTCCAGCGTGAACTTGAGCTGAAGGGACTGTGAAGCGGGGATGAGTCCATATGGGAGCAGGACACCCCGAAGTGGTGGTGTGGCCGTGAATGAGTCCACACCAGAGCAGGTACATCTCAAAGCGTCTGTGGCCATGGTTATGTCTGTGCCACAGCAGGTATGCCTCTAAAAGGATTGTGGACCAAGGATAGGTCCACACTGGAACAGGTGCACCTTGAAGCAACTGCAGCTGTGGGTAAGTCCATGCCGCAGCAGGTACACCCTCGGGGAGACTGTTGCTTAGAGATAAGGTTCCACTTGGAGTAGGTACAGCCTTAAGGGACTGCAGTCTGTGGGTAAGTCCAAGCTGAAGCAGGACCGAGGGGAGGAGTTCATTGCAACGTTAAACCCTATGGTCTGGTCCAAAGGGACCAGAGGTGGAGACTGTAATGGAACTGCCTTTAAATTGCTGTAGCCCAGGATTTGAGTTGCATGTGATAGGAATTACTGTAGCAGGAACCACCTGAACCAATGGAGGACAAGCCTTACAAGAAGCAATGCAAGTTCAGCAGTGACCCGACCTGAGCTGGCTTTAGTGCCCACTAACTCCACACAACACACCACTTCTCCTGTCCTGAGTGACTCCCATAAGAAATGGAGCCCAAAGTCATGGACTAAATGAACTCCATGGAAATTTGTGGACATTTCTGGACATTTTACAAGGGTGGTCCACAGACTAAGGAGATGTTATCTCTGTATTGTATCAAAGGATGGGAAGGGGGGTGGTGGTTAATGAGGATGTATCAGGTAGTGTGGAACCTGAGCATGACATAAATGGTATGGAATAAGGGGTGGATACTGTCCTGGTTTTGGCTGGATAGAGTTAATTTTCTTCCTAGTAGCTGTCATAGTGCTGTGGTTTGGATTTAGGATGAGAATAATGTTGGTAATACACTGATGGTTTAGTTATTGCTCAGCAGTGCTTACAGTAAGTCAAGGACTTTTCAGCTTCCCCTGCTCTGCCAGGGGCACAAGAAGCTGGGAGGGGGCACAGCCAGGACAGCTGACCCCAACTGGCCCAAGGGCTGTTCCAGACCATAGGATGTCATGCTCAGTATAGAAACTGGGGGAAGAAGAAGGAAGGGGGGACATTCAGAGTGATGGCATTTGTCTTCCCAAGTCACCATTACGCGTGATGGAGCCCTGCTGTCCTGGGGATGGCTGAGCACCTGCCTGCCGATGGGAAGTGGTGAATGAATTCCTTGCTTTGCTTTGCTTGTCTGTGTGGCTTTTGCTTTACCTATTAAACTGTCCTTGTCTCAGCCCGTGAGTTTTCTCACTTTTACCCTTTGGATTCTCTCCCCTTTACCATTGTGGGGGGAGTGAGTGAACGGCTGGGCGGTGCTTAATTGCCGGCCGGGGTTAAGCCACAACCCTAATAAGCAGAATTATGACCATGACATGAAGAAGTAATGGGCAGATCATGTTTTACTACAAACAGATAGTTCTGTCAAAGTCAGTGGCTCTGCTGACTTCAAAATCACTACATGCTTTCTAATTTTATTACCAGGTACCAGGTATGAGAATTGAGAAGAATGTGTTATAGAGTTGGATGTCTTCAGTTACAATAGTATGTCAGGAGTAATTTCACCTGAAGTCAATGGAAATGCATGAGTGTAAAACCTTGTGGAAGCAAAGAGGAATTAAGAAATGGGATCTGATCCAAAACTCACTGAAATCCATGTGAACATTTTCTCTGAATCCACTGAACTTTGGATCAAGCTCCTAGTTCCTTGAATAACAACAGCAGTCCGGCTCGTCAGGGTTGCCAACATTTCGGCAGTAGTCAGCCATATTCTGCTCCACTGAATCTAGGAGTGTATTGAAAGTAATGCTCTGCTGAATGTATCTGTACAAAACATATCCATGGTTTCTGTGGACATTTTCTGTCTCTGCCACATAAACAGAGGACTAAATTGTGTATTAGAGCAACTGTGACCACGACACCTCCTTTTACTGTCTCTTGTACGTTCCTAACACCATCTGTTACTACGAAGTAGAAATGATTGAGCTGCCCTTCCAAATAAGAGAGCAAAGATTTATACCTTCCTTGTGGTTTTAAGATTCAGCTATCTGTTCACCTCTCCAGGCTTTAAGTTTATAAACTGAAATAAGTTACTAGTAGCTGTATGAATAGAAGTTCTGCGTTTGCTTTGTATTTATATTTAGTATTTATCTCCTCCTTTTGTATCAAATTTATCATTGCCTTATCTGATGAGTCTTACTGCAAAGCTTGAAGTTCAAAAAATATAGCCAACTTCTTTTAAAATTGATGTTGACCTAGTCTGATCTCGATGAACAGACTAAATATGCAATAATGTGTAAAGCTGGCAACAATTATAGGTACAAATAAAACTTTTCTCTTAAGGCTTGGAGAAGAGAATAGCAAACAAAAAGAACTAGAAATTTCAATGGTTTAATGTTGTTTCGATGCTGAGTTTAAGTATAAAAGAATCTCTGAGGCTCTTCAGGATGTCCCAACAGGTCAAAGCACTTTCCCATTGCTCTAACTACTTCTTAATAAAGTGGAACTGTTCGAGGATTTTACAAGTCCCATGGGTCAGGAAACACATATTAAACAGCCTTAGAGAATTTTTGTCTTTCAGTATTGAACCAATATTGTATGACATAAAAAGCAGTCCTTTCTCTTCTCTGCCATACAAGGATCTCTTTCAATGTCTTTTTGGAGTGTGAGTGTAGAAGGACATTACATTTTAAACATAAATCCCACTCAGTTCCAAATTGAGTGGGGAAAAAAAAGACCTTCTGATAGGAGGGAGAGTTAAAAGGAAGAGATGAAGAGAAATACAAAAGAGCAGGAAGACTGAAAGAACAAGGACAAAAATCAAGGGAAGAAAAAAACTTTTTCTTTCCCTCTTTTTCTTGCTTTCACTGTTAGTTTCTCCCTTCTTTTTATTTCAGTGTCCAGTTGCATTGTTTCATCTATTGGCACCTCTTTTTCTATTCTGTAATCTCTCTCATTTTTTTCTGTTCATTTTTACTCATTTTACATAAATGCCTTATGTTTTAAATACTTGTTCCTTGAATCCAAAGTAATTGTTTTCCTGTGAGAGAAGATGTTTTCCAATTTTCTATAATTTCTACCAGCAAAAGGCAGCAGAGGTCTAATTCACAGGCTGTCATCTGAAGAACTTAATCTCATCTCCAGGCCTCTGTGTCACTTGACAGTCATCTCGGCATCCACAGAACACCACCATTTGACCAAACTGTCATATCCAGAGGTAGGGTAGAAACTCAGACACAGAGAAGGTTACAATCTTATTTACTTTATAAAATAGCTGAGTCAGTTGAAGCATTCCTCTTTCTTGCCACATGTCCCTTATTCTCAACCATTCAACTTAGTTTACATTCAACATTTTATGTTTTAGTTCTCTCTTTTTTCTCTCTTGTTATCAACACCTTCCCATTATGTTTTAGCTAATTTTAACATCTCAAGGGATTCTTCTTTCTTTTTAGAAAAAGAATTATCTCCCCATCAATGCTTTCCTATTCCAATATCCTCAGCAAAGAACCCAAACATCAGATGAAATGTCTTTAAAGTCATTTTACTTTGCCAGTCACTAAGAAATACTTCATTTCTCACTCTAAGTGATTTTTATGCACTGTTATGTGCCTGCTGCCGTATGGCTCAACCTATTGCTTTTTCTATATATGTATAATTATATTCACAGGTCCTGCACTCATTCCTTTCCCTAAATTCTGCAGCAAGAGTTTGTATATGTAGAACATTAGAGCCAAATGAGTGTCAGAGTGGATGATCTAATGTTATTCAGTTTTAAGATCTGTGAGTGAGTTGTAACATAGAATAGGGATAGTAAAAAAAAAAAGTCCATTACTTTATTCCTTTTGTCATTGTTGTTGCTGGAAGAAGGCAGAATATTCTCACGTACACAGTAAGGTCATTTGCTGAGCTACCTTTAAAATGGAAGGATTTTAAGAGGAATTCTTAGAATAGAAGAATCCTGAATGCAATTGATATGCAGCACTGATATTTCATACTTCTTCCAATATTTATCTTTTTGGTATTTTAAATCATTTTATGTTGAAAGGCAGCTGATTTTGGCTAATGAAACACTTTGCCACTGCCATCATTCCTGAAAAACTATGTCTTCTTTCAAAGCCAGCTTTTGGCCATTGGGTGCAAAACCTGTTAAATTTTACTGTAAATGAGCCATTTCCATTGGATAATCATACTTGCCTAAAGACTGTAATTATATCAGAATGCAATTTCTTCCAATCTATGTACTGTAATTCTGATTTTGATAATGTTAGTCTGCTTTTCTGAAGCTATGGGAAGAAAAAATTTCTGCACTATTTCTGTAGTCCATGTCTGAGGCCTGAATTTGGTCATTCAAGTTATATTTCTGTTACTTTGTACTACTTAAGTCAATAAATGACTTCTGCAACTGAGTAAAAGCTGAAGATCAGGGATACATCCAATCCACAATGTTGTTAATTGTGTGCAAGGCGGAACACAATGAAGGATGCTCACAATTGCACATAAGATAGTTATACGGTGAATGTTTAAAAAGTTTAAATGTCCTTTTTTTATTAGGCTTTAATGTCCTATATAACTTTGCATCAGATTCTAGGGAGACAACATAGCTTGTTAAGATAAATGAGTGTCAACAATATTACACCTGAAGAATCCACTAAGAACATGGCAAATGGACTTTTAGAGATTTCATTCCACTCTTGTGTCTTCCATGAATGAATCAAGTGGCCTGACTGTATACTGTTTACACAAGAAGGCTTTACACTATGATTCCATCTAGCTGTCCCTTCATTTGGACACTCAGTACTATGACTTTTTTTTTTTTTAACAATATGCAATGCCGCTGAAACAACACAAATTACATGAATCCTACATAATTTCTAAGTTTGTGGTTTCACAAGCAATTTTGCATTAACTAAGGATGGGCAGAAGGATTATATTGGTATCAGTGTCTTGCCCATCTAAATCATGAAGGTATCAGCTTGAGTTAAATGATTGTTGAAGTATTTCCATAAGATATCTTAGTCATGGCTCTTCTTGTGACATATCACAGAATTGTGAAATAAATGAACATCAGTACTTCCATTAATTTGCATATCACATATTAACCGGATATCAGATCAGTGTGTTTCAATCAATATCATCAACAGCACATGCAATAGCTGCCTGTTGATATGATAGAGAGGAAACAATTATGAAAATGATGAAATAAAAACACAGAGATCCTTTTCTTTTTTATGCGCGGTGTTATAGGACAGACACTTAATCCCATTAATAGAATGGTCCTTCAAATAGCATGCTGAAACCATATACAACTTTATCAAATGTACCAACACCTTAGAATGATCAGGTAATTTGTTGACTTCTCATATTAGCTAATTATAAGCAATGGCCATTTAGCAGGACATCAGCTGCTGAGTGAGAATGTTATGCTTATTTATCTTATTGCACTCAAGCCACTGAGTCTGTTTGTACTAAAGATGTCACTATTTAATGTTCTTTATCTTTCTTAAAACAAAATCATTACCTCTTTAAGATATTCACTTTGTGTTTCTCCCAATGTCACAAACCATCACTTTTTCACACCTTTTCAAGACTGACTCCCCAGTTTCTGACAGTCTGCCCTTACATCCCCCCAAAGCCCAAAGAAAGCTGAAAATACAATCCCAGAAAGCTGTATTTTATTTTGACCTGTTCCTCTTTTCCTTTGGAAAAAAAATGCTGAAGAACAGACAAGCAAGTGTAATATATTACCTCTGGTGGCTTAGCTGGACAGCAGCAGGGGCTTGTAATAAGGATGTGGTAATACACCACAAGGAATCTGTAGACTCATAAAACTTGACCTTATAAATCTCTATGTTTATCAATTCCATACAGCAGCCACTCCCTGTGGTGGAAGTCTCAGACCAATAAACCTGCAGTTGATAACCATACAATTTATCCTCAATTTTTCCCTCCAGGCCAGCTAATCATGCTACATTAATAATGTCTGTAAAAAATTGGAATGTCACTTGAAAATAAAGATACCATCTGATTCTTGTCATTACTTTGCATATAATTAAGATGTTAAGCAAAGTAGTTTACAGTGATAACCAGGAGTCCTAGATTTTTTTTCTTGTTCATATCTCTTTGTTTAAAATTCCTATTCTCTCATCTGAAAACTGCCTTCGTAGGGGGTTTTTTGATTTTTTTAATTTTTTTTTTTAATTCACTTAGCCTCCTGAAGCAGATGACTCCTCTCTCTGGACAGTAAACACTTCAGAAACAAGAAAAGATATTTCTGCTGCAGGGACCACTACAGTGCTATGCTGTGCAGAGTTGTATCTTGTACATCCACCATCTTCTGGGACCCTGCTTCATGTAGAGGAGACCTGGATTTGATGCTAAAGACCATAGCCTGAATTTCTTTTGAACACAGGTCTGTATGCACTAGTGCTTCTGACTGGGAGTCTATTTTGGCCTGTGAAAAGCACCTATACAAACACAATAATTCCTTCATCTGATTCTCATGCCTATTTCCTCCACACAGTACTTCACACTCTGGATACCTTCAGTGATGTGCAGTGAGAATGATTTCAGATTAATTCTGGTTTTCAGTAAGAAAATTGATTTAGAGTAAAACCCCAAAACCAGAATGAAAACAAATTTAAGATATCCTGATTTATCCTCTGATACAGTGTTTTATCTTGGCTGGGATGGCTGCTTATCTGCACTTGAAGCTGACTCCAAAGAATATTGCAAAATGCTTGTGAAGTGCACTGGGTTGAAATAGGCTATAGAAATTTAGAATAAGACTAATAAGAAAGTAGTAAATATAAGTGTTTTCCTTTTTGAAAGCTCTGCTTGCCACTGAATGCCTACAGGAACCCCGAAGTGCAAGCAAATGAATTAGTAATAAGCAAGGCAAAGTAAGAGAGGATTGATCCTAAAAAGTCTACCTTTAGTACATGACTCCAGAGCAGCTAATGCATCCATCAGCCATCAGAAGGCATTCAAATCTTCATGCCTTACATTAAAGATGACATTTGAGATCATCATCGGATTTTACGTTCCTAGTTTTGCAGAAAAATAAAGTTCTTCTATCAAAACCATTTCCAGAAATACAAAACTGAACTAGCAGCATATTTTATCTGTGTGTCATCATGAGGCAGATCCTAGATCTCTGGACAATATCCCATATTTTCTGCCCAAGGACTATGTAACCAAGGAGAAAACAGGAAAGAACATTGGCTCACCACTACTTCACAGCACTTGAAGGTGTGAAAGAAAATGTACTGCACCAAACAATAAGGAAATACAGCTTATTTTCTCATAAGAGCAACAGAGGAGAAAGGAGCAACAGAGAATGATTCTTGGAGAATTCTCTTGGAGAATTATTCTTGGAGAGATTTCCTGTCCAATTATTTGAATTACTAGGATTACGTATGTAAGATCTGCAAATTCAAATGCTTGTCATCATCATACAATTTTTTGCCAGTTGATTCATCTAAAATATGTCTAGACCGCGTAAGGGAGAGGAGAGAAAAGATCCTGGAAGTAATACTAGCCTGAGAAAATAAAAGGACCATCTAGTGCAGGGTATTGCTGGTGGACATGCCAGTTCACCTACACAATGATTATTCTTCTTAGCAAAGTGCCTGGCAAATGACATAAGATTGTTTTTCTACCTGAGCTGGCTTATGCAGAAACAATACAGGTACCAGTGCACTATGCTCACTGGTCTTTCCAGTGCTCAGGTTAGCTGTCAGAGATCCATCTCTGGCACCTCTGCATCGCCTTGTGGTCAGACTGAAGCAGCATAATCATTCAAATATTTAAGGACTCCTATTCTTTGGCAGGGATAACGGGCTTTATGCCCTCCTGAATCACACTTTCCTCTCATCTGCACTTCTGCAAAAGTAGTAAATATAAAATGCTACCATTCCCCTTAAAGGGGGCATTAAGCCCCTGAAGCAGCTTAGGCAGGTCCTCAGAAGACTGTATGAGTTTAGACTGCTGAGGGTAATTAGTTCCCTTAGGGTGAAGATGCAGAAGAAGAAATTTGGCAAGGGTTCTTTTTTTGAAAAGCCCCATGTCACTGTAGCTGCAGCCTCATTTTCAGACATTCCCAGTCTTAGCTTTTGCTCTGGAACCTCTCCAGTCCCCTGAACTCCACCAGGGCCTGTCTACATAGGAAAACCACTGAAATAGTTATGGTAGAATGGCTGCTCAAGGGTAGTCTATTCCAGCAGAAAAGTGATTTAATCCTGGAACAATCACTACTTTTCCAAATAAGAGTCATCAATCTAGAATAAACCCCCTTATTCCAGAAGAGAAAGTTACCATGGGGAGTTATTTCACTGTAAATACTGGTCAGTACAACCATATGGGCAAGCTCAAAGTGTCACATCTAGAGGAATAAATGCCATCTCTAAATATTTTTACTTTTTTTTTTCTTGTCATACAGTTTATAGTTTGATTCCTGCATTAAACGTTTTCCTAGCAGATCTTGTAGCAAGACTGGGATGTAACTGCGTATATGTTTATATAGTAAACACTCACAATTAATTCCCAGTCAAAAGGAAAACAGTGTCCCAAGATTTTATGCTTTTTACAGTGAAACTGACCTACTCTCCACAAGTAAAGAAGAAGAAAAAGCTTTCCACGTCTACCATGATCTTCTGAGTTAGGTGGTGCACATGTGTGAAGCTCTGTTTCTGACCACGGACAACACAAAATAGAAGAATTACTCAATGCTGACCAAGTTGCAGGGGAGCAAGGAAGCAGAGCTTCCTGGCAGATGGAGCAGTGGGCTGACACTGTGGAAACAGATTCTATTTCTGTCTCCTTCACTGGCTTGCTGCATAGGCTTTGTGATAACTATTATAATCATCACTTTTGTAACATACTCAAAGACCGCATGTGGGATGCAGATAACTGTCTTTTAAAACAAATTGAGTGTATCTATGCAATTCATATGTTCAGCAAGTCTTAAAGACAATATGCATTCAATATTTTTAATTCTGATTATCTTTCAGGTCTATAATCATTAGACACTTTCCTATTAAATTGCTTCTTGTAATAACAACTGGCAAGTGCTTCAGGATACCTCAAGCCTTCTCAAAGCAGGATAGTTGTTTCATTTATGTTTGTGCGATGGAGATTATAATGACTCTTTAAATTCTCTCTTGGTGTAATCAACTAATAACAACAACAACAATCACTATTTGTACCATCTCTTGGTGATCAGTTATAGCAAATACTACTTATAAGTCATTTTGCTAATAAAATAGAATTGTAGAAAAAATTAACTAGTTATTCCTTCCAGGCTCTATTGGCATCTGTGGTTGGGTGGGGAGACTAAGTCTTGAACATTGCTCCTTGTTACTGCTGTACGAATTGTGTTCTAGGTCAGGAGAGCACTTAAACATCTGTAAGGAGCTGCTTTGGACCTCAGCGAACAGAAAAGAAATGCGTGCTTAAAGTTAAACATATACTTAAGAGAGCAGCCTCCTAAATAGATCCTAATTCTGAGTTGGTTCATTGGCCTGTAGTTAATCTAGAGAAAGGGGAAAATTGTAATTTCCCTGCATGAAGAGACAAGGTGGAAAGGGGCCAAAATTGTTCACTCTTCCTCGCTGGGGAGGAATGAGGTAGTAGAAGTGCTCAATACACATTACTACAGGCATGGTCATGATGCAGTGGCAGAACAACCATCTGATGGCAGCCATCTGATGGCTGGCAGAGAAGAGCAAATCATTGCACAGCAGTGGTTCGGCACATCGTGGCAAGAGAATAAAGAGACTCTTTCATGTCTTCTGTGTCTTAGAAAGAGTGCAGAGAGGTCTAAAATCTTTCTGTTAGCAAACACATTGGTCTTGCTCTACAAGGTATCAAATAGCGCTGTAATCGTCTAGTTGATGTGCAAAATCTGCATGTTTTCTTCAGATATTTCTCTTTCTACAAATGTAGAAAAAATGTGCAATTTTTTTTTCCTGACAGAGTTCTAAGGGAGGCACATTGGTTTATTTATTTGCTTTTAGCACCAGGTCATAGAAAACTATTGTACCAAAAGAAAAGAGGCTAGGCACAGTTCATGAAGGAAAGTATTTATTTTGGTTGAATGTAAAGTCCTAATTTATTCAGCATATTTTTTAGGCCTTACATTTTATCCTTTTTTAATTAACTAATTTCTAAGCTTTAAACCTTGTACAAAAATATTTTATTGGAATTTCATTACCATTGTTTTCTTTGGGAAGGCAGCTTATAATCTTCCTGATATTATTGTAAAGCCATCACTAAGCAACATGCTTTGGCATTTGTATAAGCCTTTGTCCACCTCCTTCCCTCCACCCAAATGTACACATTTACATTTACTGTTAAAATATTATGGATGCTGACACCAGTTTAGCCACAAGACCTGGTGTTAGACTGTCTCTAATTGATTTAATTATTCATAATTGCTCAGCTGGGGCTTATGTGTACTTCAGCATGATTAAGGGAGAACATACAAGTCTGCAGCTAATGATGTGTTCCATCATAATTTACAACCGTGAAGTTGCTAGAGCTAAGTTGTATAGGCATAGTACATTTCTAATCCTGTTTAGAATGTTTTTTCAGACCTTGCCAAAAAAAAAGAAGAAATAAATCAACCACATTTCTGATGCTCTTCGTAAATTAATTTTAAGGAAGGATTGGAACAGCATGCTGTCCTTTGGTTTGTTTAAATGAAAATTATTGGTAGGATCAGCAGATCAACAGATCTGAGTCCACTGCATGTGATTTAATTGCAATGTGTTTCTTTCTGTTGCTTCCTTTCTAAGTGTATTTGCTCATCCCTCTTTTCTACTTGCTCATCTTGTGCTAAATATGGTGAGATTTTCTGTGAAAAATATTGTCATTTGTGATTATTCAAAAATAAAAGTTATTTCTGTCAAAATGATGCATGAAAATGATCACACAGTGGTTTCCTTAATTGTCACCAAACATGTTTTCATAATTAGTTCAAGACAAGCAATTCTGACGATGCCATGTACATTTTATGAGACAACATCCCTGAATACTGTTACTGAGGGATGGTGCCTTTCTTTTGTCTTTCAACAGTTCCTTACACATGGTGAACACTATTGAGGGAAAAAAACAATAGCAAAAATACTAAAAATGAACATGGTTTCCAGTGTAACTGGATAATTTCAGGTAGGACCTCTTTTTTGCTTCTGATTGGAAAAAAAAACTTTTTTGGAAGTCTATGTGTCAGAAAAGGAAAGCAAAGACATGGTATGCTGTGAATGATGAATATTTCTGAGATTTCTATAGTCTTCACATTGCTAGTATGAAGTTCAGCATTTCTTAAGAGTTCACTCAGACCTAGTGCATTAATCAGAGAAAGCACAGTTTACAGGATTATATTCAGTTTAATCTTAAACTGAACGTTAAATCATACTGGCTGGTGACGCAAACTAGAAAACGCAGCACCACTGCCCTGATAGTAAAGGCAGTGTGGCTTTGTCTGGAGCAAGCCTCAGTTGCTGCTAACAGGGCATTAACTTTCTGCGGTACTTTGTATTTTGGAGCCCTTTGAATAAAAAAGAAAGTTCTCCCCCAAGTCTTGGTTCCTAGTACAGACTTTTCTTTTTTGGACCTTGGAGAGACACAACATGCAGCACTTAGAACTGCAATGTATTATCAGAAGGATGTAATTACAATTATTTATTTAAGCTGGTTCTGAACCAGGGATTCCTGATATGAAGCTGGAGCCAGTAAAGGCTTGAAAAACTACTGACAATAAGCAATTCTTCATGGAACAAAACTATTACAATAGAGGGTCTTTGATCTTGCCTGTCTCCTGTTGCCAATTGAACTTTGTCACCATGCACTGTCATCCACAAGGGAGCACTTTTGAATTAAGCAGTCTACAGCAATTTAGTCTGTTCCAGCTTTGAAGTGCCAACATCAGTCAGGCCAGTACTAACTTTTTTCATTAAATTTTTTTTGAGTTCTCTTAGGAGTTTAGCAGTCCTGGCATTTAGATAACTAAAGTCAAGAAACCAAGGCACTAAGACATCAAAAGCAAGAGAGGCCCCTAAAATACAAATGTGAACAATCATTAGGCTCTAATGGTGCACTTCATTAATGTCCACTTCAAAGCAAAAGTTTACTGACTTTGGGATTGACTAATTTACACATTGTGGGAAATTGCTGCCAGCCATGCATGTAACCACTAAATGTTTCTGGAATAAATAGAAACGCCCTCTTCCTTCAGAAATCAGGAACTGCAAACTGAGCCTTTAATTGCAAGATGGCCTTTCATTTGAATCGGAATGGAAAACCTGTCTAGCGCATAAATCACTAAAGCTGTGTGTAGTTATCATACAGACACACAGATGTCAATCAGCATCCTTTTGCAGATTTCTCTCCTTCCCCCATGCTCTGCAGCTAAACAGGAATATTACAGCATAGTCTGGTTTTCTTTTGGATGTGTTCAACTATTTAGAGTCTTCAGAAATTCTCATCTTCCTTTGGAACCTAGAGCCTGCTGAAAGGTCAGTCTCTTCTAAGCAAAACTGGTTGCTACACCACTGAGACTGAGTTTCTTTGGGAGGAGGGAAAGAGCTGTACTACTTTAATTGTTAGTGGTAACTCTTACATGAGTAAACAAAATGCCACTGTGCCAACAAACTGCATTCACATTCAAAGTTGTACTAGTCCAGTTATATCAATTTAAAGAAAAAAATCATAAACTAGCCACCAGAGTTAAAAACATTATTCAGATAATCAGAATGAAAGCCCACCATGCTAAGAAACAGCTACAGTATGTGAACTGCCTAAGCAACACCCTCATGCAGAAAAGTCTAAGAAGATGGGCCAATTTGTAAAAGAACTGAGCACATGCAAACTTTCTTATGCTGTCAGGAAGGATTGCCTACATTACAAAATGTGGTTGTGTTTGAATGGAATTGTGATAACTGAGTGAGAGGACAGGAGGCCAGTCACAAGTTAGAGGTCAATGGAAGCCAGGAAAAATTGTGTTCAGCTGATGCTATGGTGAATATAATTTGTCCTTGTCTAAACACTAACCACTAAGAGATGGTAACATCCTGCCATCTAACTAGATTGCTTCCAATCTTGTTCAAACGCAATCAAATCTTTTATCTAGACAAGCCTCGCTGTGGCTGTAAAATCTCGGCCCCTTTGAAAAGTCAAGCTGTTGGCTCTTAATGCGTAAAAGAACCTAGAAAACGTTTTGCTTAAAAAGGATCTGTATAAGATTGCCAGAAATCCACACTTTAGTGTGAACGCTTAGAGAAAGAAAACTATTATGGATGTGCATTGGGTAAAATAGGGAGAGATGGTTGCCAAGAGTTATGATGAAAAATAGGGAAAAGAGTTATAATGTTTCTGCTTTATATTTCAACTAGCTTCCTTAATTTTTAGCAATTACCTTCTTGTTGCAACATTTTAATAAAAGTCTGTGCCTTCATGCCTGGTAGGGAAGCTAACTTGCCATGGGCAAGAATGGCAAGAAAAAAAAAAAAAGGAAAAAAAACCACTTAGCAAACCACAAATTTCAGAGACCTAGTCACATCTGTGTTTTATCAGCTTTTTCCGGATAGTATTACACCAAACAATTGTCTGCAGATCGGTAGACAGCTGAGACTTTAAAGTGCTGAATTACTGAGAAAATGCTAGAGATAAAAAACAGCACATGTATCCTATCAATGTAATGAAACCAACCTGCTGCTAGCGCCATAGTGCCTTAGTTCTAAGTACCCTGTAGAGGAACGGAAGGCTTTCATTTAACTCTTAAGAGGAAAGCAAGGGAAAGAAGAGTAAAGGTCATCTAATACCAGCCTTAATCACAGAACTGAAATACTCTCAGATATATGAAGGCAGGAATGCTTGGTGTTCAAAACAAAACACCAACTGCGGACAACAAGAGTGTGTCTGATCGTACTGGGGGTACCATTTCCTATCAGAAATTCCCAAGACTTAGGCTGATGTCAAGTGGAGTTACAGACATGGAACGTGGCAAAAGCTGAAACTAAAAAGCCTGGGTACTCAGGCACTGCCACATTAAAGCCAATTCAATCTGGTAGGAAACTCTCCAACAGAAGGTAGATTCAGTACATCAGCCAGAAGGTACACTGAAATGAATAATGCATATTTCCTGAACGGAGCATGGTTGTTAAGCATCAGAGCTACTACACAATGACAGATGTAAAATTTAAAGTTATGTTTAGAACTCCAAAAATTATTCCACAGTGTACTCTAAGTATAAAGAAAATAGAGAAATGCAGAGATTTAAATAAAGCTCTTCAGTCACAAAAAAAGATTGTTGAATTTCTCACTTTTTTTTTTTTCTTTTACATTGTGCTAGGACTGCACTGCAAATTAGCTGTCAAGTTTTCTTGGCTGAGCATGTTACTCAAGTGTCTGAGGTGAAATAACTCATAAAGTACTTGACTGTACTCAGTGAAGGTAGTAATGAAACTTCAAGGACTAATTTTTTTTTTTATTAAAAGCATGAAAATCAATGGGACTTTGTGACTTATTTCATTAAAGTTCAAATTTTACTCCACTGACTTCTACTGGATTAAGAGCTAGCCTAAAATGACTACATAGTCAGAAATCTTAGGAAAGCAAAAGGTAATGAGTGAGGAAAAAACCAGATATTTAATATAAACCTTTTTGTATTAATATATATTTTAATCAGGTTTAGATTATATGTATGAAAGTAGCCTTTCTCCATTAGTCCCTCAGGCTCCAAATGACTCTCAATTAGCCATTTAAAGTTAGCTAATTTTTGCCTGTTTTGTGGTAGAACCATAGAAGAGACACATGAAAGAGGAGCAATATTTACTTGGGGCAAGAAATTCCTATCTTTACGGAAAAGCACAAAGGCCACAGAGACATTTATGAGCAAATAGAGAAGATGTCAGCTGAAGCAGGCAGCATGGGGAAAGTGTGAGAGATGAGAGCTGATAAGTAGAAAAAGTAGAGAGAGGATATTTTTTAATTTAAAAGTGACTTTAAAGTCTTTTGCACTAAAACATCTTAACATACCGTTAATGTCACAAATAGCCATAATGCTGAACACTTTAATTCAATGAGTGTTCATCACAAGATGAAATTTCTTTGTATACGTATATGAATATTCTAGGAACTGGGCATACCATGGACACATACTTGAACTGCACTTCAACATGTGGCGTAAAAGAAATGATGAAGTATAAACCACTCATTTAATGCATTTCCAGTTAGTTTTAATCCACTCTACTATGCAATCAAGTGTAAAAGTGAGAGAAAATGAATATGCATGAAACCTATAAATTCACCTTATTGTCACCTAATTTAATGTATTCTCAGGGGAAATATGGTGGAGAACTGAGTAGTTTGTAGCTTATTTTTAAAGCTCCTTAATTAAATGCCCAAATCCCACAAAATGACATGGAAGTATATAAAATGGGCTTTTATATACCAAAATTCTTACTAAGGATTGGAATTCGAGATTGAGATGTCGTGTATAAATTAATTCTAATGAATTACTGTCCATGTTGAATACTCTCTTCCATAAACCGACAAGGACACTTCTGCAACACTTCATAGGTCACTGTTCATCAGCCAAGAGGTAAACAGATAAATTCTATAAATTCTATGTCAGATGGATATTCTCTGTTAAGAGAACAGAGTATTTAGGTGTATAAAGACTAGCCAAATATTGAAAGATGGGAGTAAATTTCAAACAGCTTTATGAATAGAATATGGCTAGAGTCACCCTGGGTATTATGGTTTCAGGGAATGTAAGTGATGAAATTAGTCCCATCAATACACAAATATAGAAGATTTTCTTTTGTTTACAAAGCTAAGATTTCAAAAGTTTCCAAGCAATAGCGCATGTCATTCACTTATTGTTCCAATTCCTTTCTTCTTTAATGTTGATTGATTTGAAAAGATTGTCTTTAATTCAAAAGCTGTTTTCATTTTAGTTTTCATCTTTCTGTCATGTTCCAAATGAGATGAAATTGAATTACCCTCAAGTATAAACAAAAGAGTTTTGATTTTCTTATTTGCTTTATCCCCCAGAGACTGCAAAGATTGCATATAAACATCTTTTTATTTCTCCTACTTCTAGTCTAGAGAACACCATGAACGGATGAAAATTCTCCAATACCAGTCCTTTCTTACACTTTGTGCATCAAAATGATAGTATTTCTTACCTCACAGGAAACATCTATGGCTTACAATTTTATTGCTAAAGTATCTTGCATCACAGTTTGTGTGCAATGATACTCTGTACTATGTGATACTTGTATCATTCTGACATGCAGTGGCTATTCACCCATTCAGCTGCTATAACTCAGCTACTACCTCTGAAGTAGCTTAAAAGAAGGTTGTTGAGGTTCCTAGGCCAAAAAGTTGATACACTTTGTCATACTTTTGTCTAGATAGTTTGCTCTTTCAGACTCTTCAGGGCTCTACAGAGGATATAGTTATTTTATCACTCATCAATGTTGAATATAGGAAAATATAAAAAAAATCTGATTTTTGACTGCATGGCCAAACATGAATGAGATCCTTCTCTACAGGTTACTCAGTTCCCCTTTTAAGGGAAAAGAAAGAAGGAAAAAATAATAATAAAAAAAGGAAGTTTCATGAACAAAGTATGGGTGGAGGTGTGAGAAACCAAATCTTGGAAATTCATGCCAGCAAAGGAAAAAGATAGCCATACCAGTGCATGTGCACTTTTCCCAACTTCATACCAGGCTCCGTGGTGGGAGATGATCAGAATGCTTTCTTTCGTTGACAGTGCTCTTTCATATAGTTCTCCGTAACTGCCTCTGTTTTTATGTTTTGCTACCATCCCCACTTGATTTCACTGTGAAGACTCTCTGCTGTAACTGCCTGGAAATTCTCCAAAGCTAAGCCAATCCTAGAATTACAATACTTAGCCACATTGCATACACTGGCCAACTCGCTTTCATTTTATGGTATTTTCTTCCATCAATCACATTGGCTGAACAGAGTAGTGCTTGGGTTTACACAGGAAGAAATGCATGTAAGAATCTTCTACCTGACGAAGTCACATGTTGACTCAAGGTAGTTACATTTCCATGTCAGCATGGGAAAAAAAAAAAAAAAAAAAAAAAAGAAGAAAATCCCTTCAAATAAACCAAACATTTTAGCAGTCCAAAAGGTCAGTCCCATCCCCTATGAACTAATGTGAAGGTGATGTAGGTCAGCATTTCTGGCTTTATAGGCTTGAAAATATGATTTTCCTAGTACTGAAATAACTCATTTGTTCTTACTCCACGTTTAGGCAACCTGGGAAAATATGCATCAGCAAATAAGACTCAGGAAGACAGATGGATCTTTCAGATGTTTAGTGCATAGAAAAGCTATTGCAAATTCTCTGATTAGCACTTTTGACGTATGCACAGTGGCTAGATCCCAGCAATTATTTACTGGGATTTGCTCAATCACCGCACTGATGACATGTATTGCTTGTTATTTTAGCAAATTGTTTTTCCTCCAAGTTAATTAATTCTTTCTGACTGAATAGCATACACTGTCAAAAGCTTTTGAAGTCTCTTTTTTCTTTTCAAATCATGCCGAGGAAAGGAGTCAAAATTAATCTGCAGGATTCTGAAGCTGCTATGTACAATTTTAATTAATATTATTTTATTTATTGTTTAGGCCTATGTTGACTAACCTGACCTAATAGTTTCTGGGTGAAATTTAGCTTGATTTCTTCCAGGGGAGGAAATGACCAAATATGTGTTTGCTTGTTCTCAGCTACTTATAAGATGCATAGCTATTGATTTTGTAATACATTCTTATCCTGAAAAACTTTTAAGGTGTAACAGCTAGTACAGAAAGCACAGCACAGATTACTTATTATCAAGACACCATGAAAGTAAAAATTATTTTACTGATATATTCTTCTTACAGAAAATGATATGTATATACATTATCTCCTACTAAAACATAATCCCTGTTAATAGAAATAGAAGGAATTTCCCTTTGAAATGAAGCTATGAAACGAAGAGAAGCAACCCATTCACAGTTCAGAGTGCTATTTTATTCTATGACCAGCCAAGTATCATCAGACAAAAAGTTTCTAGAGATTCATTCACTGCCCATTTCAAAGACTTGAATGACAGGGAATTATGAGGACCAGAAGGAATAAAAATGAAGTAGTGATGACTTAAGTGACATGGTGACGTGAAAAGTTACAGGATGCACAAATCCTCAAAACCCAAGCATAACTGTTTGTGTGCTAGAATCCACACAAAGTAGGCTTTCATATAAGTGGCAATAAATACTGCAAAAATGCAACAACTGAGAAGAGGATTTGTTATAACCACAGGAAACAATGTAATCAGTCCTCTCTACCAAAGCCTATGAAGAAAAACTTAAATTAGTAAACAATGGGGATACACTCAGTAAATCTAGTGTAAAACATGCCTTTCTGTCCCTTACTTCTGTTCCCTGTTTGCAGAAGAGTAATGTGCATTGCCATTGCTTTTAAGGCAAATACTGTCAATAAAATAGTTGATTTTTACCTTTGTCCTTTCTTCAAAATAATGCCTTTTTTTTTTCCAGATTTGCCATAATGTGTCTGATGTGAATGACAATATCTGCGTGTGCCAAAAGAACCGAGTACACTAGGTGAAAAGGAGAAGACAGTATTTTTACCAAAATATGTGGGTAAATAATATTCTTCTAGTTTCTGAAAACTCTTTGATGTTATCAGTCAAGAGCTGGGATATTAGATTTGAAGGTTTGATCTTACAAATTTACAACTAAGTTATTTTTAGTATTTCCTTAAAAAATGAAAAACTGGATTATAGCCTCCATGTATTTACACTGAGGACTGAGGGAATCTATATCAATATATAATTTATGCTGCCTCTTTACATGCATACAGTGCTAATTCTGTTGGCTATATATTAAAATATGATACACTGTAGTTCTCAGTACAGATACAGATATATTCTTTATGTTTTTAATTCTATAATCATGTGGTTTTTTTTTTTAATTAAAGTGTTCAATGTTGCTCTTAACTTATGTGACAGCAAAGAAGCTTTCCCTTGGTTAAATTAATAAATATATAAAATGCTGTTTTCAAAAGACTTTGTCTCTAAGACACTCTCACCACTGCAAAATTCAGGATGAAAGCAAGATATCCATATAAGCAAAGAAGGTAAATGATAACTGAATTTGATAGTATGCAGAAGATTTATCTTAAAGTAATGATAGTTACTTTGGAATCTTTCCTATGAGCAATCTGTTTTAAAAAGAAGCAATATTTAACCAAAGATCTGTAGCTGTAGGGAGTTTTCCTGATTTTCTTGCTAATTTCTGCTATTCTTCCTTTCTAATACCTTGCCTGCCATTTTAATTTCAGATAAATTGTTCCTCAACTTTCAGGTGTTGACTTCATTCTTCATTTTCACAGATTTTTCAGATCTTTTCCCAAAAACAGCTTTCTGGTTCTTCCCTGACTCTGGATTTGAAATTTTAAGTTGGAAGCAATTGACAAATCAAACTCTTGGTTTGAATATTCCAAACATTTGACTCTTGGAAGGAGTCAAATACAGACACAAATTTTACAGGTTGTCCCCTTCAATAATTTCATCCAGAATTAACTTGAAAAAAACCCTGCTTGGATAATCCACAGTACTCATGTGTTTAAACCCAAGAGCTTTTGGTGAAATACTTAATTCAAGCACCTGAGCAAATATGGCCTCGACAGGGAAAGATGCCTACGTTTCCTACTCTGCAGCTAGTTCTGCACTGCAAAGTTATTGCTATTACAGCAGAAAACAGGTCTCCTTTTACTTAGTGGACATTAGTTGTGAATTAAAACACTGAAAGTAAGCAGCCTGCCAGTTTCACAGACCTTAACACATCACTCTCCGTGACAACATGGAACTCAGAGGAAGGAAGAATGTTCCTGGGGGAAAGCTGAGAAGTGCAAAGCATTTTTAATTTCTTTTAAATCTGGGATGTGGTGTTTGTTTTTGTTAGCTGAAAACTACTGTTTGAAGTCCGTTTGTGTTGGTAGATTACTTTATCTACTCTTCCTCAGGGAACAGACACTACACTATCACTTTGTATACACTACAGTGATAGTGCCTTTACATTTGAGCATGGAATTGTATGCCATTACGTTCAAGTGCTTTATTTTCCCTTAGAGCTCTGAAACACGAGAGCAAACTTTCCTGTAAATGGAGGAGAGCCTTGCTTTACTGTTTTTTTCTCTTAAATCTTGAGTTTGTGTGTGGAAGGGCTGAAGAGGCCTTATAATATGCAGAGAATTTAAAGATGCAAGAGGTAAAGGGGCAAGACAAAAAGCATTTAAATAACATGCAAACCAGCAAAATTTTCTAAATTATACTGTAAAATATACCTTGACAGACAGTTGTAAGAGCACCACAGAGAAACCCTATGTAGGAAAGCTATAAACATATAAAAAATCCCATAACATTTCAGAAGCAATGAAGTTGCTTAAGAGCTTAGGTCCCCACAATTGTAATTCAGATCTGGGTTCCAACACCATTGAAATGTCCTTGAATGTTTTATCTAATGGCAATAACAACCACGTTTCTGCACCCAGGTAACTCCTTCAGATAGAAGGAACTCTATCCTTTTTAAAGGATGAAGTGCCTTTCAGAGATAGCTTCAATCACACTTTACTCCCTAAGTGTTGCTGTACACCCACAACTACCCATCCTAGCCACAAAGAAAGAGGTTATTGTACCTGCTATTGATGTTGCCTGCATTAACATTATCATTGCCCCAGAACATTGTCTTGGAACAGAGCCCACACTGTGCCCAAACATGAGCCCACGTACATACCTGTAATGTGGAGGGACTGGTACCATGAATGCCATTTGCTTTTGCAGCACCATCGTGTAGCTGTTGTCGGACAAGTTGACTTGGACCATGACATCAAGTGCCAACAGAAAAGATGGTGGTGGTACGTATCAGCAGACTAAGGTTGCCTGTAAATGTTGAGAAGACACCATGAAGACGTCCTACATACTTGGGACACAGTGAAAAAAGCTGGGTTATGGAATGTGCAAGCTCAAAAGGAATTTAGGAAGGCAACTTTCTTAAAGACTGTATTTCCAGCTGAGTTCTGACAGCATTATAGAGGAGCACCCTTTTTATTAGGTTTAACATAGCTAGCTTTGGTAACGTCTGAGTTTAATATCAATAATGTAATTTAATTATCACTCCAACGGTAAATTCTCAAATATCTCTTTACTACAGTAGTTCTCAGAACACCTTAGAAGATAACACTATGCATTTTACAGGTGGAGAAACTGAAGCACACAGTAACTAAAGTAGTGTCACCCATAAAAGCAGTGGTTCAACCATGAAAATTATCCATGCTGCATCCCATCACAGAAGAAACTAAAGCAAGCCTTTCATTTCCCATGGAGAACTGTGAGTCAGGTATAGAACTTCATTTTCTTTACCTGCTGTATTAGAAACAAAGTTTTACATCAAATGAAATCAAATCCAGGTTTCTTCAATAAGCAGGTTTCCAGGGGTACTTTAGAACAGGTGTGATTGCTTTAGCAGGATTTTTTTTTTTTAATAGAACAAGGCTTCTCAGGCAATAAAAGTATAAATCAAATATGGGGCAAGCTAAGCATCAGGATGTTGGAAAATTCACTAAAATATATAGAATGGTTTTAGGTTTTTTTCTTTCTATCACATTTATTTTTCATTCTAATACAGACGGAGTCATTTTAGGTCTCATCTTTCTGGAGAATATAGTCTCACTTCTGAGTGGAATTTATCCCTGGGGCTGGGTGTTAAGAGAGTGGACTCCTGAGCCTTTTCAAGGGTTAGCACCTCTCTAATGGCTTCTCTCTAGCTACCTTTGCTGCAGAAATGTGAAAAAAGAGAAAGCAGTGACACAGGGAAGTAAACTTTTCTGTGAAAGGAAAGCCAGATCAACTTGTTGGAGTTCCTAGAAGCCACTGTCTACTGCTGCAGTGTAAAGAAACTCCAAGACTACTGAAATGCTTTTAGGATGAAGTGTTTCACTCAACACAGGTCCAATGGGATAGCTTATATTTATATCTAAGGAAGCAAATTCTGCCTTCCATTGTATCTCACCATATTCACATACTTCAGTGGTTCTGGAGGAAAATCAGTGGGAGCTAAATTTGCAGGGTAACATCTCTGCTTGAATGGTAATCTGTTGTGCAAAAATGGTCAGATGCCCTGCTGTATGATGGGAGCACCCTAGCACGCACCCCTCTAACTCACCACAGCCCCAAAGGCAGTGGTTATTTTTCACTCAGTCCAGCGAAGTCAGTCATCACTGTAAGCACTGCTCATGATCTTGAGAGAAGATAATAATAGAAATATTTCTCACCAATTTGGGAGATACCCCAGCTATGGAAATTTCACTGTCCTTACTTCAGCTTTACAGACCTGTAAGCTAAACTCTGAATGTCAGCCTGCGTAACTTTCCTCCTGCTCTGTTTAGCAGGCTGGCAATATATGCTTAGGTTTTTGTTCATAGCAATCTACTGTAACAAGAATCTTTTCATCCATTATGATTTCAGGAGGGATTTTTGTCTGATCATTTCCATGCAAATGCCACTACAGTTTGCAACAAAATGTGTTTTTCAACATAAATCTATTCTTTTGATCACCCTGCCTTTTAGAAATAAAGATTCATTGATCCATACACTTTCTGGGCAGAAAGGCTCACAGTGAATATCTTCTCTGTCAGTCTATATATATAGGTCTTTTTTTTTTCAGAAGCTGAATTAAAGCACTTAAAAACAGAAAAGCTTGTATCATACTAGAGAACTCCTAGAAAAGTCCATGATCTCCTTTTGTAGGCTGCAGTAAAACATACATAAAATATAAGGTGTGATAAAGTCAACCTAATATTCCTGATCTCATGACTTGCTGGCTGTTCTTTTCTCATGGCGGATGATAGCTAGCTATCTAATCAAAATGCATAAGCAGTGTCTGTTCCTTCCACCCCCAGACCCATTCATTTTCTACTCAGAATCTCTGCTTGGGGTAGTATAATTGATTTCGACATAATTTACTGCTTACTTGGTAATGCAGCATTGCAGTCTCTGATAAAAACCATATCAAGTCACAGCACTGGTCTAGAGCTTGAAAGGGAGGCAGTGTAATCACTTTCTTACCCTAATGCACCTCCATCTCATTTCTGCTGGGCAAGGAGCTGCAAAGTAATCATTGTTAAATGGCGCTGGCTCCAGAGAGGGTCTTTCACTTCCCTGCCTGACCACTTCTCTTTGTCTCTTCGCTTTATTTCATGGGGAGGCAGCAGGGAAACTTTTCATTGTTGGATTGTCATGGAAATAAAAGGCTATGATTATAGTTGCCTACCATCAGACATCTACCTCTAGCACAGAGCAAAGATACCCGTTCCTGAATTACCCTGGAAATAACTGGTAGTTCAGGAGGACGTGGAAGAGCACGTATTAAAGATGGAGTATTTTGCATTAAAATCTTTGTTATTCCACCCTGTCTTCACACTCCTAAATATTTCTTATTGTTCCCATTACTGCCTCTGTTTGACAATGAAGCGAGGGGGGCCACTGCCTCTGTGTGCTCCCGGCCCCCGCCCAGAGCCTCCGTACCCCTGTGGTACGCAGGGGCCTGTCTGCAACGATTCCTCAACTCCGCCACTCCCGCCACACCAGCGCCAGCACCAGCAGCCACTTTCACCAGGCCCACCAGCAGCAGCCCACAACCTGGCTGCGCAGCACGTACCACGGCAGCATGTGAAGCCAGAGTGGTTTTTAAAAATGGGCTAATTACAGATGCTCAGGTGAGCTGAGGGCTGCCATGTTCTTTGTGAAGGATTGCATGTTGCGCTTCATAGATCCAGTCAGGCTGAGCTATTCTCTTTGTAAGGACATAAAGGTCTGTAACTTCATGGAGACCTTACTCCAGCTCCCTGGCCGCCATCTTCTCAGACCCATTCTTATAGGGGCCAGGCTGCCTAACAAGGCTTGCTGAAAAGCTCACTCTGATTGGCTGCTTTTCTTGCATTCCCCTTCTATGGGGACTGGCAACCAATCAGAGCTGCTGTAACAGATGCTAGCCAGTGCCCTCCATCACTGGGGCTGACTTCTGAGGGGGGAGAACAGTGGGGTTCCCAAATGGCGGCTGGCCCTGCCCCTGCTGCCTCCTGTCAGAAATGGGACCGCTTTGCTTCCCCTCTGCAGCACCCACCTGGGCTAAATGGCATCTGCTGTGTGGGGAAGGAGGTGGAGACCCCCGGGAGGGGCAGAAGTAGTATGGGGAGCGAATGCCACCACAGCTAGGCTGGCAGAGGCCTCACCGAGTGCACTGGGTGTACTGGTGGGAGGTGAGGGACGCAAGGGGGAAAGGATTATTCAATTTCGGTGCCTGGATTTCCTCAGATGTGTTATTGTTTGCTGTGATTTATGTATCATTTGCATAAGTGGCTAAATGAGCACTTGGTTACAGCAGTTCAGAGTGTCCAATTTCACTGAGTATCAGCCATCCTAGATCCTGGGCTGTAATCATCTGTTTGTTCTCTGGGGACAACTAGCTAATTATCTTCTACCAGTCACTCCTGCAAAATGGCCAGATATGGATAGCAGTTCTAGGGAACTGCTTAGACATGTCCCTGGCCAACTGACTCTGTACAGGGCTTTTCTGAATCACTTACATGCCCTCTGTCCTATGATCAGGTTATGCAAACAAAGGACAGAGAAAGTATCACTTCTTTAAGAAGACTGCCATCCTATGTTTCCTACAACAGCAGCTTTTTTAAAAACAGGCAACAGTAAACACATCTGCAAAGGTAACTTCATTTTGTTTGAAATTGAGAGGAAACAAGCAGGCTTTTGGGATGAGGGTTTAGAGTCAATTCAAGCCACAAAATATGTTTTGCTTGACAAGAAGAGAAGATTGATTGATGGTAGCTTTTTTTTTTTTTAAATCAAATAGTAGTAAGCACTCAAATAGTTTATACAAGAACATTTCTTCCCACAGTACCATCCACTCAGACTCACTGATGACAGTGATTCTTCACACTGATTCAGACTATATACTTATCTTTGAGAGTAAGGAGAAGATCTCATCTAAATGAATCACTTAAGCCCAGTCCTGGCAGACACGGAACACCGTTAATGACCAGCATCTAAGTTGGAGGTCTGCATGGGTAAAGTTGTGCAACCATATGCAAGGCTGCTGTGTCTGATGGACAGGAGCATGCCTATTGTACCAGTGGTGCTGGGTCTGATTGATGTGGTGTCCTTGGTAAATATCTGAATGAAACCAATGGGAGTTTCTCACCTTCCAATAAATCCTTTAGAAACAACTGCATTTCACAATTTGATAGCCAAACTTTAATTGAGAAGGAGCTACATGTGACTGTAGACAGGTAAGCATTCATGCCAGCTGGCTTTTAGATGTTGACAATCCTATCCAGACCAGCTTTATTCTTTGTAAACCAGTTTACTTTTACTTTAGCAACAAAGCAAAGGTCTGGATTTAGCCTGAGCTACTACTGCAGGAAGAGACAAAATGCGTGAAAACAGTGTTTACAGAGCATGAAACAGTAAAATAATAGGTACTCTATAGAAGACAATTTATTTAAAAAAAAAGAAAAAAAAAGAAGAAAAGCATGATAGTTTTGTTACAGCTAGGAATCAAGAAGCTGAGGCACTTCACTTAAGAAAGACTTTTCTGGTGCCCACTGAAAGTTAAATTCAGGTCTATGAAGCTTTTTCTACATTTAAGACATAAGTCAAAAATCTCTGAAAGTAGTACTGTGGCATGGGAAAACTTTGTCTATTTAAATAAAAAGAGATAATAAATATTTTTCCTGGCTTCAGTTAGTGCAGTATTCTACTCATAGACAGGAGAAAAACCCCAACCTGACAGACTATTGACAAGCCCACAGAAGCCAGGAAGTCAAAGCTGAGACTGTTCTCAGCTTACCCTGTGGTACTCAACATAGCACCTCAAATGTTGGGTACGATCATCTGCTCTCATAAGTCACCTTGGAGGCATATGGCAAAAGCGTGTCAAAGAAGAGCAAGGTGAATTCAAGATGAGATTTTAGCCCTACTTATGCAGTCTTCAAAAAATGTCCTAAAGTTACCAGAATTCCCACTGAATTTTGTTACCTGAGAATGGCTTGTTTATTTTACTTTGCTTTGGTTGTGTTTCCTTTAATTGTTGCCTTTCCTGCTTATTCAGTGTAGAAGGTCAGGGTATACATTTATTTATTTAGTTAAATAAAATCTTGAAATCTTGATAATTTTTTATTTGTCTAGTATATTCTAATGGGTTTAGATATTTTCTTTGTTCTGAGACCTTAAAAGCACTAAGTGATAGAAAAATCTATGTTTAGGAAACTAATAAAAGGGAGGCTTGTGTTTTGGGGGGTGGAGTGGGGGTGGTGAACAAAAGGATACCTGTCAAACAGTACACAGGAGCTCAATGAATTGGACTGTGCTCTTTTGTATGCTCAGGTTCTAGCCTGGAGTTACTCATGTGCTTGATATTAAGCACATGCATAAGTCTGTGCATGACTGGAATCTATTATTACCATGTTGACATACATTTGTTAAGGGTTTGATCCTGCTAGCGTTTCTGTTGGCAACACGGGGAGATGCAGTAAGGTCCTGCAGATCAGGGCGTTATTCCTCTGCATGAGGAAGATGGAAGGGATTTCGGGGAGCTGCTAACACACTAAATTTTAGAGACCATTCACAGTAAACCACATTTTAAATACATTTCCATGGTCATATTTATTTCTAAAATACCTAAAGACATCAATCAAGTTGGAGATTAAAGAGATATATAAGTAGCCAGCCCTGAGAACAAAACCATTTAAAAAGATTTATTAACGGTTATTTATATATTTAAGTCCAGTTCCTGTAAGATCTCAGTAGTGCGAATAAGTAGTTTAAAAACTGTTCCTTATTTATTAGCCTTCCAGCTATAAATATATATTTGGCCTCTGGATTTTTTGGATAGCTTTAAAATATTTTTTGTCTGGATTGAGACCTAATAACCCAAATTTTTGTCCAAAGCAATAGTTTTGAGAAACACAGATTTCCTACCAAATCTTCACTATGGCAGCTGCTGTTATTTAACTGATAACATTCTGGTAATTTAAAATAAATACTACCAGGAGCATAAACCCATACCTGTCTTCTTTGTCTTGGGACTTGAGTGGTTTTTTTCCTGGAGTGTTTGAACTACGCGCTCAGGCAATCTTAACCTTCTGGTTTAAATCCAAATGTTTCAGTTGTGGGAAGCACTACATTCTGTTTACACATCCATTACCCCTGGAGAATTTAATGTGCCATTTCCATCACAATTACATTTGTAGCTGTACTTGGATTGCTTTTCTTGGGGACAAACTTGTACATCTTGGATTTATGAACTGAAGACTACAAAGACTTTATTCTTAGCAGCTCCTCATTTCAATACAATGCTGTATGGAAATGCAATGAAATATGATGGATGAAAGTGACGGAGTCGGTCTTCTTAGGCTGTGCATGCTCTGCAATGAAACCTGGTGCAGGGACAGGACACTGCTTCCACCTCCTCCTGCCTTTCTCCTCTTTCTCCCTTACTTAGCTCTGGCTTAGTTCCTAACAGCTCTGGCTGAGTTGCCTGCTGGCTGAAAGCAGTGTAGCATAAAGTTAGAAAGAAAATAGCTTTGCTGGGAAAAATCTGTACTGACATAGGTGCTAATGTGGCTAATATTGCTAAAGTGGCTATGTAAAGCTTTCAGGCTATTACTTCTGCATGTTATGATACTGTGCTGCACCCACTTGGTTAGCAGTAGCATAGGCTCCCTAGCAGAATGCAGACACACACGTAGGCAGATATTCTGCATTTTCAATAGTGTTGACCAATTTTTTGAAATAGCTGCCATCTTTCAACAACAAAAAATTCCTTATCTAACAAATATTTCTTTGCAGAAAGCCTGTGAAGAAAAATTCTGGGTTAGACACCCCTTGCTTGACAGTGTATGGTCTGTTTATAAAAGTTATCCTCACCCCAAACTTGGGAAGGCAGGAATTGTCAGTGCCTGCAATTGAGATTATTATCTGTCCCTCTCTTCAAGATCCAACTGAGTGTGGTGATGAAGTGGAACCTTAGCTCCATCCCTCCCCCGCACCAGTATCTTCTCAAGAATGTGGTTAACCCATAATTTCTGTCAGAAATGGTCTTTCTTGAGATTAAGACTTCTTACTAGGACAAATAATTCAGCCATTAAAGCTAAAGAAAAAGCCATCTCAATGCCAGATTTCTTTCTGATTCTCAGCCAGGTAGTTATTGTAGGTTAGATTATCCCTGCCAGGAAAGTTTCATACAAGGAAGGTTGCTCCTCTTTGCCACCCTACCTGTTTCACATGCACCAAACTGTAATTAATGTAGTCATTACTTCAACACCTTGTTGTCAGAAAGACAAAGGAGATAGAAAAGGTAAGAGAGGGCCATAATCTCTTGCTGCTTCTTTGCAGGACAGTTTCTTATTATTTTTTATTTGGGAGGCAGTCCAAATCTGAATCAATGTTTTGTCCCCTCTTTGTTTGCTGCATTCATCTGGCCATTGTGCTGGGAATGATAATGTAGACAGACAGCTCATGGGAAAGGAACTTAAATCTTTAGATGGCTGCACAAGACAAAGATACAGAAAACCTTTATAATATTAAGTTGGGTGGAGAAATTATTTTCTGACATGATCTGTTTGTAGAAACATTTCATATTGGCCAAGGAATATTATTTAGAGAAGGATAGTAGCTTGGCCTATCATCTACTTCAGCTATCCTTGGCCCCACTCTTCTGCTGGTTTGTTTCTTATCAATAACAGTGACATAGCATCATGTCTCAAGTGTCTAAGTTAAGGGCACGTGATTGTGTCAGCCTCGGACTCTGTATGAGGAATATTTAGAGCAGACATTGGCCCCCAAAATATCATGGAACGATAAGAGGTGGATCTTTCCTCCATACACTCATGTGTGTACTTGCTTTGCATCAGTTGAACAACACATGATGAACCTAAGCTTCTAATCTAACTCTGTCTTTGCTGCTTTACTGAATCTACACTATTCAAGATAAAAACCCAAAGCTGTTAGAGAAAGAGTGATCTTTTTTAAGCTTTTTTTTTTTTTAATTCTAGAGTCTATAAATTAGGTGCACCACAGCACTGAAATGGATTCTGAGCTTTCAGATCAGAGTTACCTCATTTTCAGCGAGCTTAAACATATCTGGCCAAAAAGCTCAGGCGTATCTGCCACCAGCCACAGGTGATTCTTAGGCCTTGGTGTTTTGCTTTAGTTTATGGGAAACTTTGGCTATAAATGTGTTTTAAATGCTAAGATACCTAGCTCAGCCACCTCCTGCTTAAAGTGAGTTGAGAATTCACAAATTAAGAAGCCTGACAGTAAATTTTGAAGTATCTGATCTGGTAAATATGCTCAATGAGTAATACTGGCGTTAAATTACAATCTTTTTAGTAGAGCCAGCTGTGACAGGACAAGGGCTAATGGTTTTAAACTAAAACAGGGTAGGTTTAGACTAGATATAAGGAAGAAATTCTCTACAATGAGGGTGGTGAAACACTGGAACAGGTTGCCCAGAGAGGTAGTGGAGGTCCCATCCCTGGGAACATTCAAGGCCAGGTTAAGTTCCAAACCATGCCTACTCAGTGGTTATATGTAGCAGTCAACTTCCACTATTAAAGAACTACTTTATGAATTATTTGCAGGTAGAACGATAATGTTGACATACAGGGTTTTATGAGTAGCGACGTATTCTGTTTAATGCATAATCTATGGCTTTTTTCTGCTTCCAGGTATAAGAACCTGGCTCCAGAGGACAGAAATAGCTGTTGTGAGCATGAAGATTGCCTTTTACTTCGAGAGATAGAATCTCTTGTTTATTATCTCAGAGGCCTGTGATCTTGGTTAACTGTAGAGTGGTTCTCTGTAAAAATATAAACAATACATCACTATCTTCTTCTTTGGTAGAGACATACTCCAATCCAGTGATCATCAGTGATACCAGTAGCAGACCACCCCAGCAAGTGGAAAATCCCCCTTACTCTTTACAGTTGTCAAGTTGCTACAGCTGGACTCGGCTCAGAAACATTACTCTCGGTTCATGCATTAGCAAAAAATTTTACTCCTGTGTGGGGAGAAAAACCAAGCAGCAACTTGCTGAAATCACAGGGCTTCATTTATTTTCCTCATATAATATCTATGATTTAAATTCTGTGGAAATTCACATTTACAAAAAAGTCAGAAGGCAGGCTCCTCATATGTTATCAAACTTTAATGTAGCATGCAGTCACCATTTTGTCCCTACTATTTTTTTTTGATACATCCATCTGCCACATGACATTATTTGTAATTCCTCCCCCAGATAAAGAATCAACATAGCATCAGGTTAACATCAGCATTACTACTGTTCTTTAACCAGAGCAGTTAGCCAAAGCGCAGAGCTTCACAAACTGTTTTCATTAGGGGGAGTGATAATTGAGCCTGGCATCTCTGATGCAATCCTGCTCATTTACAACGTAAAAAACCCTGTTTCCCTAAGCACAGAAGAAATCAAAGAGGAGACAAATTCTTCACAGATAGCTCCAAACCTCTTTAATCCAGCCTCTGGCGAAAAAGCTTTCTCATATTTTTGCACTACTTCTGAGATTACATCTGGTATGTTCTCTCATCTTCTCCAGCCAATCTGCTGTGAGTCTCACACCTTTTCAATGTATCTCCATATCATGTTATTTCTCCCACGTATGTGCTTGCAAACACCTTTGCATTGCCTTTTGATTTTTTTTTTAATGCTTAAGATACAAATAACAGTAGTTTTAACTCCTTGCTTTTAAAAATGAGCTTAGTGACTTTCTTCAGCTGTATAAAACAAAGGGAATTTGGTGCCCTAAACTTCATCCAAGTTAAATTCAATACGTATTGAATTAGAAGGCAGGTAAGAAATGGTAGCTTTTGAGTACTACGGAATCGTTTGGTAGCTTTGTGCAAGAAGGCTAGTGACGACTGCTCGCAAGGGATGTGCAGGAAGGCTTCTAAAGACCAGCCGAGATGTCTGAAGTGATCAGATCTGCAGGTGCCCAGTTAGTTTCAGGCCACTCTTTTCTAAATTCTAAAGCCTGTGTTTACCCCTGCAGTTTAAAATCTGTGGTCTTTATCCAGATTTCTGCAGACAGCTCAAGAAAAAGTTTGAATGGTATTTGAAAAATTATTTCTTGAGGCAGTAACTGAGTCTAAATAAGTTTAATCACCATTACTCAATGTCCAAAACATGAACTCTGATTCATATTCTATTTTTCTTTTTCTTTCCACTGGCATAACATTTTACAACAGGGAGTCATATGAGGGTGGGAAAACATATTTGGAAACATAAAGCCAATCTCAATCCAAAAGATGCAAATCAGGGTGTTCTACCCCCATTGTGAAGGGGCAGTTTCAGGAGTGTGTTGAAACATTCCATGTTATGGAGCTGGTCAATAAAACCAAAACATTTGAAGTTAAACTTTCTTCCAATTCCACAATTTATTTCTCAGAAATGATTTCTAGCTGTGATATTTTCTTTATATTTTACTTGACCACAGTTGTTCAGCTTGTCCTTGTATAAATAGTTTGTGGATTTGGATCTGCCTTTCATCGTACAAACCTTAATATGCTTCCAGAGAAATACATAGATTCATATATAATAGGGTTAGAAATGTTAATCCACTCGTGCAGTCACGTATGTACAGTACTTGTGCATACACAGATGCAAGGATATTTTAAAAAGAAACAGAACCTTTTGAGAGAAATTGTATCATAAATTGAAGAAAAACATTTCAGTAAAAACATACTGATTCCCTTCAAACATCCTATGAAAAGACTTATTTCGCAAACTGCTTGTTGAAGGTCACCCCGGGGACTACTGTCCTTTTCACAATCACCACAGTGGGCCACAGAAGCAGTTGAATGACTGACAGACAGATGGACTAATTTGCAGAGTATTGTGTGAGTTTTTAAGGCCATTGCTCTCTAATCCGAAAGATTCCAAATAAAAGGAAAGGGCAGTATCACATGACCCAGCCACAAGTATTCTCTTAGCCAAAGCAAATTTACATCTTATAGACCATCTAGGCTTGGCCTCAGGGTGACCTTGATGTTTACAGATGAGAAAAAATATACGGTATATATAACTAGGGGACAAAGGATGTGGAACAAAGAAGCCTAATAGACTGAAATATATATATTTTAACAGACACTCAAAACAAGTCTTGGCTGCATTCCCACTGTGCAAAGATACTGAATGTACTCTTTTTCTCTTCTCTAAATAGGCTGATGGCGAGCTGTCTTCTGTTGGGATCACTTCATTTTGTTTGTTCTCCTCTGAGACAAGTGTGCATATGTTTTTCAAGTCTGACTGCATCCTCCCATTCTGAAACCTTTCTTCTGAATACCTCCACCTCTGTTCCTAACATCCAGTCACAAAGATGTTGTCTAATTCTACCTGGACCATCACTTCCCTTGAAGACTTTCCAGTCATCGGCTTTACAATGACGAACGTAATAACAAACTATTTGATGTTTACATCTGAGTTCTGCAAAGTTCTTTGCTATGAATTCAAAGCTTGGTATCATTTGAAATTGGAAACCTAGACTAGATTCTTGTTTTAGACCCCATTAAATCTGTGCCAGTTCATGCTGTACGAAAACATGTAGATGTAGTAGTTCTTGCAAAGAGACACAGCCACTTCTACAACTTGTCTGTGTTTGTACCAAAAGATGAACATTTGTGAAAGTCTTTCCTTCTGTCATAGAGATTTTCATTCTGTTTTATATTCATGCATATCAATGAAGAGGAACTTCACGAAACTGAGAGAAACACGTGTTTCAGTGAGTAGGGCAGAGATAGCCATCCAGCAACCTGTGGGGCAGGTGTTTTATTCCTTACTGTCTTCTTTCCTGAAGGCCTCTTAGATTTAGTGCGTAAGTGATTGTGATTAAATGCTAAAACTGCTTTCTTCCTGACACAGTTTTTCATGACTGTGTCCTATACACATGGCAGGAAGAATGATAACCTGACAGACTGCAGCCACACCACCATGCGCTGGGCCCAGATCAAGACACAGTAACATTTGTATGGGCAGTGGTTCACATGGACTGCAGATTTCCCGAGTGATACAGATGTGCTCAGTTACAACAGTTTTCATTTTGATCATCTCAGGGAAGCATCCATGGTCATATGACAGGTGATGACACTGATACAAAAATATGCCTTTGTTGTAGCTTGATGACAGGGACAAATATGAGTCCTGCAGTAAAATCAGAGGCATGTGGGCTATTTAATGGATGTATGTCCAACCATCTGATGGGAGACCTGCATGCTGCCTTGTAGCTTGCTCTTGCGGAAGAGTTAGGCCTCGTGGGGTTAGAGCACTTACCTTCGATTTGGAGGCTTGGATACCGATTCCTGCTGTACCACAGACTCCTTGTTAAGATATGAGTCATCCAACTTAGCACCCCATGTCAGCTGCATCATTTTTAAACAGGAAAATGGGGAAATTTGGTGATATTCATATAGATTGTAATAACAGGGAACATTCAAACAGTTTTAGTAGAAGTTACTGAGAACATGTAGAAAAGAATAAGGAATTAGATCCTGTGTTTTACATTTTCAGGGAGAATATTTCATTCCCCACAGAGAATTGATGAAGTCTGAGAAGTCCTTTGGACAGTGAGAAATAATTGAATGAAACAGCAAAGATGATGTTACTGCCCTTCATTGAGGGGCCATACCTGCCATTTCCAATTCACATTCAAAAACGCTTGTGAGATATCCTGCTGCTTTTGGATAGGTAATGTGCCGTTGTTTCCAGCTTGTGTACTTCATAAGGTACTTACTACCTTTTCTTTTCGACACATCCCTCTCCACAATGGACGTTGTGTTAGGTGCCTTCATGTTACGCTTTCAATTACCCAGGAATTGCAGCTGTTGCAGTGTCTGGTTATTAAGTGCAGCTTCACACAAAGTATGCTGCTACTACTTGCTGTGATTTCTATCAGCTCTCAAGTTTTAAAGTCTGTGTTTTCCCAGTAAAGCCTGGTGTGATTTTGACTTGGGCTGCTCATATATACCAAGTACCTAATCCTCCAAGGGTTTTTTGTGCCTAACTCCCTTTGAAATCACAAGAACTTAGAAATACATTTGAGGATTGGGGCCAATTTTTTTTATCAAAGTGTCCATGAATAGGATTTCTAAAAGTACACAAAGGAATTAGGAGTATAAGTCTAATTGAAAACCATGAAACTTGGGCTTTTAACTCTCTTGGGTTACTCCTTGGGGTAGAATTTCCAAAAGACTTGAGTGTTTGGCAGTTTGTAATAATTTATTTATTAAATTTATTAAGAAGCTGCTGGGTGTTCAGCACATATGAAACTCAGGCCATTGCATAGATGTCTAGAAGAATTTCTCTCTATAGTTGATGTTCTTCATGTCTCTTCTAATGTGACATCATGATGATTTATGGTTAACTACTCCTATAAAGCAGTTCACCTTGAACTATAGGCTTCAAAAACCTGGTTAATCCTCTCTCCAGCAGGTGATTGCCGAATTTTTCAGAGGGATATAGTGCAGTGGTCAATGGGAAAAGAAGTGCCCAAAGGAAGGGGAAAAAATATAACTGTATAAATTTATAAAAATGACATGTAGCTAATGGGAGAACACTCTAGGCAAATGGGTCCTGATTTTAGAACTTGTATTTATTGGATTCAAAGATCACCAGAATAATACTTCCTCGGGGCTTTTCTCTTGGTACTGAATAGATTAGAAACGGGGGATGAAGGGGAAAAGAATGGCTTGAATAGTAAGGGAGATTTCTTTGAGATCTTTGATGATTTTTAGTGCTTAGAATCAAAGGCAGACATCAGACAGGACTACGAACATGAGAAAGAAGAAGGGTTGGGGAAGGAGACCACACTCTATTCACATCACGACTTTGGATCACTACTGGCACCCACAAGTTCTGACATCACTGGAAAACTCTTGAGCTCTAAATTTTACTGCTCAAGAAGCCTCTCTACTTCTTTTGCCTACTGACTCTCACTAGCTCGCTGCCCCTGTTGCTTGGTAATCCTTGCAACAGTTATATTGCCTTATTTTATAGCTTGGCTAGTTGTGTTACTGAAGACTTGCTAATTAATTTTCCTGCCTTCTAACTGTTTGGCTGGCTCTTACCTTCTTATTGAGCCATTGACAATACCCTTCTATTACTTTCCTGTCAGACTTACTACTTCCTTCAGCTACGACTAACTCCCTTGTCTACTGTATCCCTTTCTACTCTTCTGTCTTCTGCAGTGCTGATCTTTTTCTTTAAACAGGTGGTTTATTTTTTGTGCCATCCACCAGAGTTTTTTTCCCTTTCTCACAACTTTTTGATTCCACAACTTCATCCTCTTATGTGGTTTCTATTACTCTTCCTGTGGTAAACACTGAAAAATCTGGTTTTCTGTTTATGTCTGTTATTTTCACCAATATCTTCTACCACCTTTCATCAATACTGAGCCTATCTATCTGTCCATTTAAATATGATATATTAAAACCTGTCACTTGTCAAGTTGTTAATGCTTGTCAGAATGTCAAGGGGTTTTCTTTTCCTTTCTCCTTTTTTGTCACAGATGATGACTACTATATTATAGCTGTCACTATGAAAATGGATGCAGCTGTGATTCCACTTCCTTTTTGGAAAGCCATTCTTGACTTCAATTTTTCATTTTTCCATATCAAAACCCTTGCTATTTTGCTTTCTCTGAGTTCTTGGCTTTTCTTTTTCCAAAGTCAACCAGAAGAATCTGACAACTGTAATCTTCTCATATCTGGTTTCCTTGGTGTCCACATCATGCTCACAAATCTGTCCAGATAGTTTCTTTATAACTGTAAATATGTTTACCATGACATTCTGATCATATTGTCTCTCTCTTTGAATCCTTCTTCTCCTCCAGTGTGCTACATGCAACTATTACACCAGTTAATGATCAGCGCTGTTGGCAACTCAGCCCCCTCTCAGCATTGCACGTGCTTCTTTTCTTCCATACCATCATTTACACATAGAAGAGTTTGCACCACTCCATAAAGCCCCTGGTTCCTCAAAACTTGCTTCTTCTGGCAGGATCATAGAGAAACTGATGAGTGGTAACTAAATAAATCCTCAGGAGAGACTTAAGATATTTATTTTACTCATGCTACACCTCATTAATCATTCTAGCTAGCTGTTGAATCTTGACTTGATAGATATTGGGATCTTTGGCACAAGGTCTTCCACTTATTTAGTTTTTCTTGCATTTTATCATGATGGGTATCCTTTTCCTGAAACACAGAAACCATCATAATATCAACCTTTCCTTTTTCCTTAAAATATGGGCTCCTATATCAGGATTGCAAATAAGCCGCCCAGAAGTCATTCACTTCACTTCATTGGAAATGAAGAATGTTCAGCAACAACAGCCTTTAAATTATGGCAAGTCCAAGCTAATATTCAAATTAAGGTTCTAACTATAGGACCTTTGCAGGGGTCTTTGGAAAAAGAGATAATGGATGTCGCTGCTTTTGTTTCTTATGCATACATGTAGTGCAATCCTTGAATTAAACCTTTAGAAAGGAGACAAAATTCTCCTAATCAGCAAAATCTAGCTTTGGCTCTTACACACTTAGTTTATTAATCTATTGTGCTTTTGAGTGTGAGGTCAAAGTAAGGGAAATCCACCCTCCAGAAGATTCTGAAACTTTGAGAGAAAAAGTTGATCCCAGACTTTCTTTTCTCCAGAATGAAACATTCTTTAAATACTGCAACTTAATCAGAAGTTTATTATATTATATCCTGCAACATGATAACAGCAAAACAAAATCTTTGCTTCATTCTAGTAGGAAATTTTGACTACTTCAATGAATTCTCACAAAGAATTGTAATGTATTCAAGAAAAGATGTCAGACGTAAAAAGTGCCATCAGCAAATCTTTTACCAATCTTACCACAACATATTTTTTGGCTAGTTACTCAAAGCTGTATATTATATATAGCAATTGTCCAAACCATACTTTTTCTTTCCTTTTTTCCCTAAGTTTTGCATATGTAATTCTGATGTAATTCCGTTCACTTCAGTGAAGTTATGCCCCACTGGATTAACCCACATACTCAAATTATATTTCTCAGTTTCCAGTATAAACACCCCACTTTGCAGCCCATACGTTTCTGGGTAGCATTTAGCTGAACAAGGAATCCCACTGATGCCAGTACAAGTAAAACCCACTGAAAAGGTAGATGGAAGGCAGAATCAAGACCTCATAAAGTTGAAGACAACTATAGAGTTAACTAATCTCTATGCTTGCTCTCTGCAGACGTTTAGAATCCTCCTGAGCAATCTCTCTGTATTGTAATATGCAATTCATTATAGAGACTCCAAGTGGGCTTATTTTCAAGCCTTTCTTTTTCTTTAGCCCTAACAGGATTTGAATTTGCGTTTCATTTCTCACTCATATCTTTCCTCCTTGCTTTCAGATTTCCCCATTTGTTCTCCTTCACAAATGGATCTTTGGACAAACATTTTGTATGTGGGATGGGTCGCCATGTTAAAAAGATTATCTCACCATGGAGTCCATCGGCATTTAGCAACAACAGCACTTATATTTTTCTCAGGTTGCCTTTATCTCTTAATCATTATTAGATGACTGTTTTATGACATCTTCTTCATCCAGAGATAAAATCAATTAGTTGAAAAATCTTTAGCTTGTTAGCTACAGTCAAAAAACTAACTGCAAGCTTGGATGTGTATAATTGTATTTTCCAGTTCAGTGAGCATGTGCGCAGGAAAACAGCCACAACCCCCAGCAGGGAATGGTCAGCTGGTCCCAGCCTATTCAGGGCTCTTGGTGCCAGCCAGCTTTCAAAGAGGGAGGGGTGGGCCCTAAGGAGCCAAAAGGATTTTCCCGACCCTCTTGGGTAATTTACACCAATCTTAAACATGTATGTTTGTCTGAAGTCTCTTTTATCAGCGTGGTAATCCCATTACTGACAAATGAAGATGTAATCACAGTTTATTCAAATCGTTTGAAAGCTTTATCCCCTTTTGAGAGAAAGGAGAAAGTACAATTGGCTGCAACTGACTTCTTAAACTCCTACTGGGACACTAGCAAAGCAAAAATGATTTTTAAAAAGCATCGGCACTTGGATATAGTATAAAAAGTATAGCCTACAGGATCCCTGAAGAAAGGAGTCTTCTCCTGCTTATGGAATTTACAGCATACTCAGCACTGTTACTGCTAATTTAAATCAGGGAAAGTGAGAGAATAGTGTTCTCTTCTTGGTTTGTCCTACTGCGATATTTCCAACGAATGCTATCTCTGCTTAACTCCATCAGTAGCCGTGAGGGTAGGGATGCTGGCTGAACCGTGCCTCCACCACCAGGGTAACCATCTGCTAACATGCAGAGATCCTCCCTTTTGTGAAATGTACACCAATAACCAGAACAGTATGGAAAAAGAGCTAGAATAGATAACCTCATGCATTTTCAAGGGGAAAATTAACTGTCTCAGTGTTTCTCCATCAGCCCTGTTTGTAGCAAAGGGAAACAGAAGCATAGACCCAGGGAAAAGTCTTGGTGCAGAAATGAAGCCTTGAACATTAAAGTCTCTAAGGTGATGAAGTGCCAGAGAGGATCCAGAGGAGGCCCCTCGCTAAACCTTCATGTCTGGAACAACTTCCATGTCTCAGGTCTAACTCATTCACACTGCTCTGATACGCTGATATAAAGGTTATAAAAACAATGTGAAAATTATACCTCCCTCTTCTTCGTCCTAAATCACACCAAAGAACAGTTTTAGTAATTTTATGACTAAATATATGCCCAGACAGCCTAAAAAATTAAAATGCAGATAAAAATGTTTAGATGATTTTAGCTCCTGAACAAGAAAAAAAAAATATCTAGCATTTCAAATGCAAATTCCTTTATTAGGCAGATATCTGTGACATGAGTTTCTTGGCTTCATGATGAAATTTGACCTCACTGTGTTCTGATTTCAGCTGGGATAAGTTAATTTTTTTTTCCTCTAGTAGCTACTATAGCACTGTGGTTTGGATTTAGGATGAGAAGAATGCTGATAACACCCTGATGGTTAGTTGTTGCTAAGCAGTGCTTACAGTAAGTCAAGGACTTTTCAGCTTCCCATGTCCTGCCAGTGAGAAGCTGGGAGGGGGCACAGCCAGGACAGCTGACCCCAACTGGCCCAAGGGCTATTCCAGACCATAGGACGTCATGCTCAGTATAGAAACTGGGGGGAGGTGGCCAGGGGGGTACCTCTGCTCAGGAACTTTCTGGGCATCAGCCAGTGGCTGGTGAGCAAGTGCACTGTGTATCATTTATTTTGTATAGTATTTTATATTATTATTATTATTGTTGTTGTTGTTGTTATTGTTGTTGTTGTTGTTATTGTTGTTGTTATTATTATTATTTTCCATTCATTTTCTGTCCTATTAAACTGTCTTTATCTCAACCCACAAATTTTACTTTTTTTTTTTTCCTGATTCTCTCTCTCATCCCACTGAGGAGGCGGGGAGTGAGCGAACGGCTGCGTAGTGTTCAGCTGCCTGCTGGGTTAAACCACAACACACTGATAAACAGAATATCATGTTCTGCAGTTTTCAATATAGGGCAGTACTACATGAGGTGACGATTGCTTTACATTTCCATTAGCTAATGTGAATCCCTTAGGTAAACTGCTTTTGCCCTCAGAAATCTATATTTTTATTTCTTTTTATTACCAGAGTTCCCCAACCTAGACTAGGAATTAATTACATGAGTACATAATAAGGAAAACATTTTGCTTTGAAAAACATAAAGTGTAAATAGACCGAAATTGGGAAGAGAGACTTGGAGCAACTGGCCTGACACCATACAGCAAGTCAATTTTGTAGCGGGGAGTAGTCTTTACTTTCACAGCTCCATAGGATCATTTTCAGTTAATAAAACCCAGCACCTCCAGTGCAGTGGTACTTGTTTCTTTCTTTTTGCTGAACCTTTCCTTTTGCTGGAACAAGTTTTCCCGTGGCCACACAGTGAACCAGATTTGGGAGAGGGTAGAAGTAACATAGCCAGAAAAAAAAAAAAAAAAAAGAAAAACGTTAATTTTCAGCTGGATCAGTTCCCCACTCTGAGTCATTGTTCAGCTGTGCAAACTCTCATGCTGGCACAACGGAAGGCATGACAAAGGCATGGAAACGGCCTGCCCAGGCAAGGGAAGGGAGATGCTCCACAGCGAGAACAGCGGTGTCGGCAGCAGTGCTGGCTTTCACCACCTTCACGTGGCCAAAATGGTGGCCTCTGTTCCCTCATGAGCTTCACCTCAGTTTTGCGTTGTACTGAGACTGCTTTAGTATTGGTAATGGCATCTCCTTTTGGCTCTGCACTGCATGTGTGTGTGTTCAGAAGGAGGCATTCAGCTGTGTGAGCAATATCCCCCTCTGAAGGACCTGCATCCTGCAGCTTGGAAACCCCAGCTTGAAAAGAAGAGTTGCAGAATCTAGGAGTAAGAAGCCTCCACAGGAAAGGGTCAGAAAGGCAATAGATATTATCCTGTTTGTAGGCAGTATCCAGAGTTGAGAGGTACCAGGAGTCATTTTCCAACTTCTATTTTGTTCTACTTTTTTTTGGTTGGGTTCTCTGTTTCTTCTGAGGGTGTGTGAAATGATAAATTTCAACAGGTATTTGGAATACCAAACAACATCTAATTGAAGATTGATTATCATATGATGAAAACACAGTCATTCAAATCAGCCACTTGTGCTAAAGAGATTACTTTAATCCTTAATGAAGTTGTTCTTCGAGAAACTTCAGTTCATACTATCAAAATGCTGCCTGCTGCTGATCATTTAGTAACATCTCCAAGAATACTGGTAGGAATGATCTGGTGAGGAGATTTCTGTGAGTCACTAACTACAATTTACATTATTATACTTAATTATGAACCTGATAGAGTAATTTATTTTTTATGCTAGAAGAATAACCTCTGTATGCTGGATGTTTCCAATTAAACACAAACATGAGCACTTCCTATCCATCTTCTGCTGGATGCATCATGTCAGACCATGTTTTGGCCCTGTGTACATTTTCCTGCTCTCAGAGCAAAAAAAGGATATTTCCAAATTCTCTTTTTCAGCTGGGAGTTCCTTTCCAAAGCTATTGAACTTGAGGGTTGAGACACAAAGCAGAGGTCCAGGAGCGAGATGTACAGAAGAACACTGAGACTAGGAAGAAGAAACCGTGCCATATTGCAGGGGATCCCATCGCGAGCAAGTCAGACCTTTCAAGAAAGCTCTGAGAATTTTGCTGAGCTCTATCACAGCCTTTGCAGCTGTCAGACATGAACCTTGCCCAGTATTAAGCAGCACAAGCAGAGGACAGGGCACAACTGATGGGTGCACTGAGCTGTCAAACTGAACGTGAGGAGATGTGCAAGAAGTAAGTAACTTGGGCTCCATTTGGGTTCTGGAGATGGGTTCCAAAGCCCACTGCATTCTTTCAGTAGCCTTTGGATTTACTGTACTTGTAGTTCAGCATCTGCATAATTTCTTATACTTTCAAGTAGACAACTTCTTTAAGCTTTTTAGCTTGAGGAATGGTTATGTGTCCTGATATTATGAGTAAATGGTATGGTCCATGTTACTGATCACGTCTTGAGCAGCAGACTCCATTGCAGGTTTATGTTGATCTATGATGAGTGTTACAGATCCTTTCTTTTTTGTGGTGAGGTGCATTTGACTTTGTAGTGTGATCCTACTCCCCCCATAAATGAATTATAGTGAGATCTAAACATCAGGAAAATCCAATGGAGGGTCAGAGTAATGGCTCTGTAATATTTGTGCATTATGCTGCCAGAAAATAGTAACGGGTATCTACTCTGTCACTTTATGATTCTAATGTTGGCTCCCTGATGTCTAATGATCAGCTGGTGAGTTAATGCTCTCCCCAAAGTACATTTTAGGAATTCCAAGTACAGCCTTACTTTTGAGTCTGTCCTTTTATCATGCACACACAAAAAATCAAGACCATTCATATTCTTCAAAGTAGTGCTGATCCGTAATTTGGTAATCTATCATAAAGCATTTTTTATTTTTTTTCTCAAGCAGAAGATGTCTTTTCCACCACATAAAATTTTTCATTAAAATGTATGGCTTGGGAAAATGTTTTATGTGTTTTGGACTCAAACATATATTTTTCTGAAAGAGGTTCATTTTCATGGAAAAAAAGTTTCATTAAAAAGATCTATCTTTTCTTTACATTGGTGAAAAGGGAAAGATAAGAAAAAATTTATATCCAATATGAAAATATTTCCACGTTGAAAAAAATGGTACATTGAAGAAAAACTCTTTTTTTGTTTGAAAGCACTTATGAATTTTTAAATTTTAAAAATCATATTTATATGTAATACATTTGCCAAAGTGAAACTCTTACAAAATTGTGTTTATTTAATATTTGTTTTGAGAAAAGAAAATTACTAAAGTCTGAAAATGCTGAAATGTACCATCTCAACAGCTCTTGAGCAAAGGTATGAAATGTTTTGATCATGAAAATATTTTATTTTTCTTATTCTATATTGTATGTAACTGAAAAGTCAAAATTAAAATCCACAAAATTATTTATTTTTAATTTAAAGTTTTGACCAACATAAATTCTTTTTCTGACATTTTCTTTTACGCATTTTGTTTTAATTTGGAGGACTTCCTGGCCAATCAAGAAACAGATGGACTCAAAACCTTGTGAAATAAAAATTCTAGCTTCTCCTCAATTGTAGTATTTACCCTTTCCTGCTAATCCATAGCTCAGAGGTCTGCCAAAGCCTCCATGCCCAGTCGGGCTAGCGCAGTTACGGCGTTTCAGTTTTGTAGCTAATAACCTACCATAGCTATCGGAATATCCCCATTCGCTCTGCCTGTAATGATCGTATTTAGGGGCCCAGGCATGTAGAAATTCTCTGATGAAAAAGCTCATTAATGTAAGAAGTTGCATAAAAGATGAATGTTCTTCCATTTATAAGTAATCAACTTACCATATCTTTAGAGAAAAGGCCTATTTTTAGCTGTTGGGCCAAGCTTGAGGATAATCTCTACTGCTCTGTACAGTTATGATTGTTATCAGGTTTGTCTTTGCTTAAAAAGTTTATGCTGGGCATCCAATTACCTTTAAAATGGTGAAGCTTATTGCAAGTGTTGAGAGACCCTCTGACCCTTGGGCTATGGGATAGTGTGCTCTAGCTGTACAGTAGATCCTCGATTAATCAAGCTTTGCAGTATTGGATTATTGTTCCCCCTATGAACTACGCCACAGAATAAGAAAATGTCCTAAACAGTGCCTAAAAATGCCAATTTCCTAAGTCGATATTTTCAGTTTCTTGTAATTTGTTAGTTTTTAAGTATTTACTAGAAAAGTAGAGAGTCTATAATAACCTCCATGGTTAGAAAGTTGTTCATACTCAGATCTAACAGACACACTGAGTGAACTCCAGTGTTTATCTAAATGCTTGCCTGTTCAAAACCGGAATGCAAAGGAGCTACATGTGGCCAACCCCTAAGCCTGCAAAGCAGAGAAGAGCTCCGTTACAACTTTTGGGCTGTTCCTGTACATAAACATCTTTTGTTTTAAGGCTCCTCAAAAGTTTTCCTCAGTCCTTTGCATATGCCTTATAGCCTCCCTTGAAAATAACAGTATGTTTGCTTCTCCAGTCTAGGCAGCAGAGCTAAACTAATCTAAATACATACGAGAACTAATAATACAGCTGTCATTTTGCAGAATTTTGACAAAAGGATGTGAAACAGACTACCTGATGTGTGCTGGGGAATCTGGAATCTGCAAAGAGTGTGGGATCATTGCTGACAGTCTGACATTCCTGATTCGAGCGGGTAACCGCCAAGTCCAGTTTTTCCTTCCTGTTTCTTATGAAAGGACACATGTGGCTGCAGCCGTACTGCTTTTGGCCATGAGCTCCTCAAATGTTTTATAGTGTTCACTATACTCATCTGGTCATTAGAATAAGTGCTGGGATAAAACCACGTAAAAGCACGTTGTTGACTAGTTGCTTTGGGGAACACACTGGGTAGTCCTCATTCTTCTGAGCAATGAATTCTACAGCAATGCTGTGTTCCTAAATGCCTCTACAAAGGAGGCTGTGTAGCAGCATTTGTGAGTATATGAATCTATTCCAATATTTTAGCTATATATCACTTCCTGTGTTTTATGAAACAGAGAAGAAGGGGGCAGCGAACAAATCCAGAGTGAAACAGCCAAAGTAACATCTAGGAAAATGGTCTGTACAGAAGCATTTATGATATTTAGGTGTAGGATAGACCTTTTTCTAGTCAAGAGGAAAGGATATAGCTATTGAGCTATTGGAGATAAAACTATGCTATGGAATGGTATAGTTATGGTACATGTTCTGTAAGAAAAAAAATTGTATGGATTATACTTCAGTGAGAAATCTGGAAGCTATCATGATTTAATAATGTAAAAGAAAAACTGACACTGTGACCCAAAGGCCAAGAGTTTACACTGACCTAAGGAAAAAAAATCACTCTTTCTTTCCCCCCTCCTGCAAATGCAGACATACCGATCCTCCTGGGATAAAGCCCATGGCTCTACCCTCACCTCCCTCTCTTCCCCACCTAGGCCTGTGTCTTAGGCATTCGCAGGGCAGCACCGCAGCCTCTTCGCTACTCCACGACTTCTTACACAAGAGAAGGTTGATTTGCCACATGTGCCGGCCAGCTGTGTCTGCCGCGTGGGATCATGGAGCAGGAGAGAAGCCACAGCATAATGTTCAAAGCAGAATCCCATCCTGAAGTATTCCTCACAGCAGCGCATCGTTGAGGCCTCTCTTACCTCCTTGCATCTGCTGTGACAGGTATGTCTCCCGGGACATCATCCTGTACATCATTGGCTCATGCACCAGGATAGAAAAAATGTCAGTTCTGAGCAGAATTATTAATTTTGCAAGGCTGAGGCCCTAAACTCAGGAACTGGGAAGAACTGCCCAGCTTCTGGTGGACTGCAGCTTGCAGTCAGGATGCTGCAGCATCTACCTTGAATATTCGGTTAGGAGTAGTTTGAAAAGTATAGGAGGTTTTGCTTGTATTTAGTGTCACCTAAACCTAATGAAGGCTTTGCAGCCTCTAAATTTTAGGTGCTTGGTGCCCAGGATGGGGTCTAGATGTCTTGTACTTGGTATGTAAGCTGCCAGTGAGTTAGGCATCATTTGTCATCAGACTGAAGATATGTTCTCCCTGCCGATAGTTGACTCTGGCTGATAAGTGTCACTTCAATGCGGGAGCTGCATGGCCACATCAGCATGGCTCAGTGCTTGAACCAATATAGCTTCTAGATGGCACCTGGCTCAACTCCAGCCACCTCACGGAACAGGCAAAGCAAGATCGCATCTGCCTACAGCCAGTTGTGTGGCTCAACCTCCAAATGGACGGTACACTAAAGGAAAATTATGAGGTGAGGGAGAAGGGAGAAGAGGGAGGCCTTGTTTTCACCTTTCTCCAAAGTGTAAATACTATGTTAAGTATTTATTTTATTAAGCATAAAAGTCTATGCTCTATGCAACTATAGAGAGGTGATTAAAGATCCACATTCAAAAATCAGTCCTGAGGTAAGAGCTTGTTTTGATTCAGAAGGCCCGGGCTTCTCTTTTAAAATGTGGCCAAGTAAAGAAACACCAATACCCCTCTGTTGATCTCTGCTGCAATCAGCAAAGGATGCAAGATTAATGGGGCTGGAAATCAAGCACAAAAGGAATCCTCACCCTGTAATAATGTTTTGGGCACTCAGCAGGGATGAGACCTAGGTTCAGTGTTTGATGTTGTACAATACTTGTATTCCTGGCTGAGTACCCGTACTACTAGGCTGCTACACAGGGTGGAGGGGAGGAGAGGTTGGAGCAGAAACCACCTGTCCTCATCTCATTTTGTTTGAAAATGAAATTATTCTATTGATGTCTGGTTCATCTGCTGTGAGAATATTGAAAAGATCAGGCCCTGTGTGTGCACAGAACCAGAATGCGTAAGTCTGACAATCAGTGAATTTAGCAGGATGTCAAAATGCAGCAATATTTTTTTTTTATTACGACTTTATTGTCAGGAACCTCAGTCCTGCTTCTTGAATAATTTCTTTCAGAGGCTTAAAAGGTAAGAAAGAGGTTTTGGGCTATTCAACTATGGGTTGAATTCCTTCTTTATACTAACTGGTGTAAATCAGGAGCCGTTCCAATGAAATCAATAGTTACACAATTGTAAAATTGGTTAGTGATCAGAGTCTGGCTGAGCAGACCTATGGCATTAATCAGTTTTAAAGATCTGGTCCCTAAGTACTTAATTTCTAGGAAACAGCACAATGTGACATTACAAGGATCCTATTTAGAGACACACACTCTGCAGATCAAAGCAGGAACTACTGGAAATGCTTTCTGAAGGTATGTGTAACTATAAAATGTTTTGAGTGGCTGCCAGTATTTTGTAATCAGTGTTGTAAAGTTTTGTGATACTCTTGATGTCTGCAGATGTTATGTGGCCCGTGGCACAGAGCTGATGTTCTGAATTACCAATTATATACCTAATGGAGCCCTGAGAACTAACTCCTGCCCTCCTTTGGGTACTGGGGCAGTCTTTAAATGCTAGCAAAGGACTGATGCTATAAATAAAACCCTGTCTCCACAGCGACAGGCAGTTCAGTGCTCAGCTTTCAACACTTTAAAAGGTAATTACTGTCTTTTTTCTTTATATTTTTCTATTCTTGGTTTATAACAGCAGTAATAACCTCCTGAGTTGGGCATTTCCTGGCAATTAATGACTGACAGTGTTAAGAACACTTGGCTTTACCTCAAGCCCTCAAATCCTCCAGCCGGTCATTAACTGCCAGGAAATGCCCTTCCCCATAGTCATTATTGCTTAATTATGTAAACCTGGATTAGAAATTTAATTAGATGACTTTAACATTCTCTGATTCTCTCCCCCATTCTTGCCTGTTGTCCCAGGCGTCAGTATTTGCCACAGCTGTTAGCTGGCATGGCTGATGTTTGCTCCACAATAGTGCCAGCACAGCAAATGTTACACCAAGTTTCTGTGAAACAACACTGATTCCCTTTTTAGGCCCTGGTTGACAGAATTTATCTGCATACCTACTTGTAAAAAATATATTAGATTTGGTTGAAAGGAACCTTCAAGTCCTACCTGGCAGTGCTTCTGGGTGGTGACCGAGAAGAGTTCCCATAGGGAACTGGATGACTCTCCAGTCTGATGAATGAAAGAAAGCTTGCAACAGAGGGGTCTGAATCTCTGCCTTAGCTTCCAGATGCCAACTGTACCTGCTTCAAGCAAGAGCATTCCAGGTATCATTACATTTTGTCCCATTTTTCTTAAAATCCCAAGGGGATAACTGCTGTAGGCAAATGCTTAAAAACAGGATTAGAGGCTCTGGCCCATTTCTAACAAGACAATGCTTGAAGCTGCTTTCACAGATTTGTGTACTTTATCTGGATATGGGGCCAAGGTTTATCTAAATTATAGCTAATGCAGTATCCAAAGAAGGGTGACAGATAAATCTGTTTCTTCATATTCAACATGCCATTTTGTTTATTGATTGTTCTTAAAGAAGATCTCCTGCATAGCACAGTTACTGTGGTACCGAGCCCATCACGCTGCAGTCAAGCAAGTTGGCTTCCAGGAAGGCATTACTTCCACAGCCTCTGTGCCACTGACCCATGTGGATACTTGCAGCACATTATCGTCACCATCATCAATCATCATCAGTACATTAATAAAATCACCTGTCTATACCTTCTGATTTTTAGTCCCAGATGCTTTATTTGGTGACTAAACAAAAATAGCATCTAATGTGTACCATTCTCTTATATTTGAATAAACTAGTAGCTAACACCTAAAATTCATACTTGTGATTCTGGAAGATCTCCTCCTAAATTGTTAGTTTGTTTCTGACTTCTGTGCAGGCTGTATGGCACCATTTAATGACTTAGTGTCTCCGACACTCCATACAACTATAACTACTCACATACTTCATAAAGTACGTCAGTGTTAATTGTTTTAATGTACAAAGGGCATATAATTTGGATCAAAGGGCACTTTCTATGAAGTCTTATGCATTGTAGTGCTGGTACAAAATATTACTTCTTGACATATAGGTCATGTTCTAATAAACAAAGAAGCAGCAATAATGTGGACATGAAAAGTAATTATTGTATTACTGAATCATCTCTTTAATTTGAAGTCCTTTTAAAAAAAGCACACTATGCCCGACTGCAGCCTCCATCAATCCCCAATAAAAACAAAAGCACAAGTGTCTTTTGGAAGGTCTTTAGTTTTAAGCATTCCATTCATTTCTACTGTGTATTTTAAAACAAACAGAACCAAAATTCCCATGCAAATGAAAAACTCCTAAAAACAATGGAAAACAATAATAATTTTTAAGAGCCTTTCCTCTTTTTTAAGAGTTTACAATTTTATAGAAAAATCCATTGAAATCCATATCCATTAGAAAGGTGAACTATGGATGGTAGAGCCAAAGTATTTATATATGACTTTAATTGAGCTATTAAACTATAATATTTCTTTTCTGTAACATATTATACTAACTGAGGTATGTACATTTGTATCATGTAACTTTTTTGGTGGTAATTAACCAACCAACTAAAGCTGAGGCTGGCCTTTTGGGCAGGTGGAGGAGGCTTTCCCCCCAAGAGAAGAGGTAGGCAAGGTAACTGATATCCACCTGCCTTTTAAAGGCACACTAAAAGTGAAAAGGGCATCATAGGTGGAGTTCCAGTCTGTCACTCACATGCTAGTGGGAAAAACGGGACAGGTACAGGAGCTGAATACTCGCTGTCTGTGGTGGTCTTGTTCGTCTTTCTCTTCTCTGCACTCCTGCGTTTCTCTGTACCTGCTCTGCAGAGCTGTAGGCTGTGCTCCAGAGCAGCCCCGTTCATTGCCGTAGCACCGCAGGTGCACAAAGGCAGGGGCTCCCAACCCAGCTACTTCTGGAAAAGTAAAAGAGAAGATAAAAGTGGCTTGAAGGCAGCTTTCAAGGGATTCACCTATGATCAAGGTGAATTGGTTCAATCTATGTTATCAAGTTACAATACATTATAGAATTAATGAAGCATTCCTTCCTTTCCTAAGGTAGGGTGAACCAGAAGATGGAGCCAAAATCTGGAATGTGATAGACCCTTGTTCACATCTTGGCCCTGCTATTGACCCGAGGTTTCAGCTTTGTGCCTCAGTTTCCCAAATACACACTTGCTTCCTGTGCGACAGTGATGTTGATATATACTGACAAAAAGCATGAAATAAACGTTGCTGTTTATTATAGTGAACCTTCAAGGGAGTCAGTCCAATCTTTAACGCACTACGGGCAGAAATACAAGTTTAAAAAAGCCAGCTGTTAACTTCATTGCAACAGTATATATTTTGCTAAAGCATCAACATGAAAGTGTGAAGTAACATTTCCTCATATTTTCTTCCTATATACTTTATCTTAGTTATTAAAGAAAACATAAAACTTTGTACGTTCCATAGTGTATTTTGTGAAGGCTGAGTGGCTAAAAGTATTCAGTAAACAGAAAGAAACTTCACAGTCATTGCCGAGGTATTGGAGTAGACAGACAAATTCAATTGCTAATGAGGTTGCTAGTCTAACTTGCCACTTTGGAATCTAGAGTGAATAGTAAAGATTAGGAAAAAAAGAAAAAGCTCTGAAAAGTATTACAGGAAATGAAGATTTCTTGATGAATAACATTTACCGGAAAATGTAAGAAATATTTAGAAACAGTTTTGTTTTCTATGGTGAAAGACTGCGTCTCCTCCTGTTCTCCCAGGACAGGTTTTAAGCTTGATGAGAGCAAAGAGCTGTTGATTTAGCAAGGATTACAAGCCTGATCCTCACATTATACAACAGAATTTATCCATGTCAGGAATCACTTCAGACTCTCTCCTTTTGCGAGACTCAGCGTTGAATCAACAGGCTATTAACTGCTGCAATTTATATAATCTTCTACCGCCCTTACCTTGCAAAAAAATGCATTCAGCTAAGGCTGTTTAAGCATTTCTCTGCACAGAGAAGTATTGTCAGCCTAACTAATATTGCTTTAGCTGAGTTGATATCGCTCCAATTAAGCGCATTCTTGCTGTTGTGTCAATGTCCACACAGCATTATGCTATAATCTCTTCGTTGCAGACAAGGTGTCTGAGCCGTGCTGACATTGCCGGGGGTTCATTGGGCTGTGGACAGTTTTTATGATATACTGTGGGATACCTCTTGGCATCTGAAGGAGCAGTGGTTGCAGTGGCCACTTTCTAATCTACACTCATTTGGGATGTTACTCCCTTCCCAAATTTTTCTTCGCTTGCATGGTTGAAACACAGAAGAACGCAATACTTGTCCTTTATCTGACAGGAAAACAAGCTGCTTCATGCGAGGGCTGCAGTGTTCATGGATAGCCTCATTTCTCAACCAGTCTTTAGATTCTGGCAGTTTTGGGGAGAAGATTTACGGCTGGGTAAAATGAAGCAATCTGTGATGTGAGACCGTCTTTATGTTGTAATCTAGCTGAAAAATCACGGAGGATAAGTTCTCCTGGACAAAGCCCCCCGTAGACTCTAAGGGGTAGTGCTGTCACATTTTAAATTTTTGCACCGCCTTCGTTTCTTGGATGCCTGGTGTCCTCCGCTGACAGGCCGCGATGCAGCCACAGTGCTCGTGCAGAAGCTGCAAGGCCAGGTTTCACGGCTAGAGTACATGTTCCCCCTGTGTGGAGCTAACCAGGGAGCAGCGAGGGACCTGGGACAGCTTCTTTGGTGTTATTGATCAATTGCTGCCTTATATACTGCAGGGAAAAAAGGGGGAAATATTTTATGGGGTCTTAATTTTTTTTTTTAATGGAGTAATGCTTTAAGAAAAAAAATAATTTCCTTTTATTTTTACTAGGTAAGAGTAGAAAGATTTCTGCAGAGTTTTCAGTGTTTTTCATCACAGTTTCATGGAAATGTTATTAGGTTTGTAGTTTTAGGGGGGTTTTGAAAACAATTCTAATTCTTCAAAACCAAGTAACAGGGTCATGGACTTTACAGTTTAAGCATCACCTCAAACTGTCATGAAAGATTCGGGAATAATATTGACGTCCATGTCTCTGAAATAAAAGAGAGCTGCCTATTTGCTGCCCTTCCTTTCAGCACAAAGGGAGTTTTCTGCAAGACGTGAGTCACGCAGGGGATGCACAGTACATTGCACGGGGCCCGGCGTCGGAGCCAAACCCAGTGCGAAGAAGCGGCGCGTGAGCGGGGCTGTACGTCCTGAGTGGCGGGTGGCGAGGATGGGAGTGATGTGGTGAATGGCAGAGGAGCGGGAAGGAGCCAGCTGATTAAACTGATAGGAGCCAAAGAGCGCGGTGGAGCCTTTGATGGGTGTCAGAGGTCATCTCCATACAGCTCCCCCAGCCCCCAGGACACACCACCCCGCTGACCTACTCGCCAGATCAGACAAGAGCGTTGAGACTTCGTCAGCAAACAACAACCCAACAGATTTAGATAACGGGTAGACCACTAAGCAAATGCTGTAAAAAGGAACGAAATAGAAGCGGCTTGGCCAGAAGGAAAAAACTGGGGGAGAGAATGAAAGAAATTAGTCAGAAAACGTCTGCTGCTGTGTCTAAACACCAGTACCAGGACGCAGGAGAAACATGGGGTGCACATCATGGGCGTAAAGGTACCAAAACTCCTGTAAACTGGTGAAGTCTGTATTCATGCTAACTCTTTAGCTGCTAAAGAATTTATGGAATTTTAGGTATTTCTTTAGCTGTCTGGGGGGCTTCAGTATTTACATACCATTTCAAAATGAATGAGGTATCAACCTAAAAATATAGTCAGCTGCACTGTAGGCATCCTTCCACCCTTTTATCCTTATTTTGTACGGCTGGTTTGCTCTGCATTTCGCAGCATGGTGCAGAAGAGACAAAATCTACCTCCAAGCAGATGTTATGCAGAGATATTAGCTTAGGTTGCTAAAGCAGCATAGCTGTATTCATATAGCACTGCGCCAAGCTACCAAGCTCCATCTGCCACAATGGTTAGTTATTCTGAACCCAAAATAAGACTGATGTGGCTACACTGGGGTTTGGTATGACGCTTACACAGAGCATAGACACTCCTTGAGAATTCAGCACCTTGGAGTCTGCACCTCCCCATGTGTTTGTGCAACAGTCAACAAAAGGTTCGCCTGTTTGGGCTGGTTCTGATATAACCACAATAATAAATGTATCTGCTCTCAAAAACTTGCTATAGTTAAAAAGTGACAGAAAGCAATGACAACATCTTATTTGTGTTTTAGGAGCCATCTGACGTGTTTTACTGAGGTGTACTGTGTATAAATAAGTGTCAAGGGCTATGCGAGACATCCTAGGATACTTAAGACATTCACACGGGGCTGGCAGGTACGACACGGGACCTGTGTGAGACCCACGTCCTTCTGGAAGGGTGACTGAAGGCCAGAAAAGATGCCCTGTGTCATTTCAGGTGACATTAGGAGCCTGTTTTGGGTAACCTAATTGCTGGGGCAGGAAGATCATGTGTCTTCTCCTCAGGACCGTATTGCCAGCAGAACTGAGAGGGGAAGATCCACTCAGGTGGCATGAGCTACCTCCCTCTCCCCTGTGAGCTGACATACTGCAAACCAGATGTGAGCTGGAAGCCATTTAGACAGGTTTGGATCTTGCTGAAAGGTAATGTAATGCTGAGGAGCAGGACTTATTTGCTTGAGCAGAGTACTGAGCTAACACATCTAAATGGCTTCCAGAGTACAGCTGCTGGCTCTCTGGCAAGCCTAGCTGGCAATTGCTTGCACATGGCAACGTGGTCGGACGCTGAGAGGAAACGATCAGTCCAGGCTCTGTCCCACCTTGTGCGTTGCCATGAGAATCGTCCACCAGCTTCACGTGGCAGATTGCAATCGTGAGCGAGCCAGGAGGAACGGGGCTTGCAAAAACTCAGCTGGGATTCGGAAGGGTCAGTAGCAACAAAGTGGAAATTCTTATGTATAGACTGAGAAACAGGTACGTGGAAAGCAAATGAATGGGATCCTTTTTACATTTGCTCTTCATAGTATCAGACACTGTGTAAGAGGGAAGTTTGAAAAGTGCTATGAGTGAAATTAAATTATACTGATGAGATACAGAAGTTACCCTGCACAGTCCTTCCATTTACCATCACAGATAAAGTAATTCCTCAGAAGCTTATGTGGTGTGTAGTTAAACAAATTCCCTTTGAGACATGATTGACTATTTTTAAGCTGAACACTCACAGTAACAATTACCTGTGTTCTCAATGTCCATGAGCCTCAATAAACAGCCCATGGATTTATGTCTTAGTGAGAACCAACCTATTAGTTTCAGCCATAAATCTCATGTGCCTTGTGTGCAAAGTGAATTTTAATAAAAATCATATAAGGAGCCAGACTCACTAGGCAGGGTTTCACATGGCTGCCAACATTTGAAAACAATTAATAGAGACCTTTTGGGGGAGGGTAAGTAGAACCATGTCTTTAGCTCCTGTTGAAATACAGTGGACTCAGTGAACTTGCCTGAAGGACAGAATAAAGGGGAGGGGTTTTTCTATTAAAAAAATTAAAAAAGAGATTGAGCTCATCACTTCTAAATAAGGGCAGAAGGAATGGAAAGGGTCGTTCCTCTGAGTTTGCAATCTCATCCTCTCCAACACCCTGCTGCCAAGGAAATGGCAATAAGTATCTTAAAATTAAGCAGAAAAATAAAATAAATACACATCTGCGCTCCCTGGTCTGAAAATAGATTCTGGCCCCTAATGAACAGCGGTAGCATATGCGTTCAGTTTCAAACCCCTCACCTTTGGTGCTCCTTGTGCACTCCCTCTCTACAGAACGTGTTGTGTCGAACGGAGTCCATGAGACAGAGGCAGGAGTCACCGCTCATTTTTATTCTGCTGGCTGCATTAGTTTTATAAGCAAATAGTTCAGGCATAGGAAAATAAATAGGAAGAGTTCAAAGAGAAAAGGTTAGGTCCCAAGTTTCAGATGCTTTGTACTGTCTCCACGGTGCTGGGGGCGGAAAGGTTGCTCCAAAGGGGAGGCCAGGGATTTCTGTAACGTGCAAGGAGCCTCCCAGGGTCTTGGTGTTGTGTCTGCCCAGTCCATACAGGACTAGTTCAGCTGGTGTAAATTAACCCAGCTCACAGCTATAATATACTGCTATAATATACTGAGGAATGGGTGTCTTATCACCAGGCTGGTAAAAGACCTTGGGATTGAAAGGTACTGTTTATACCAAGTTTAACCAAATGCAGCTGAGGGCAGGTCCACTTCATGTCTAATACCAATAAATAAGTAGGCTTGGTCCAGGTAGGGAACTCCGGCAGTGATAAGGGGATAGCTGCACTCTACCTGACTGCTTTTAAGAAACACATGACATATGTTTTGAGTTACGGAACGGCATGTACCCGTACGCATGTATCTGTGCTGCTACTCACATACATTTAAATCTAGGTTGGGGATGGTTGTAATAAAATTAATATTGTAATGGCAGATGGAGTCAATCTCTTCCCTTTGGAAGTTCTTGATGGAAGAAAGTGATTGGCACTGGTTTTATGGCCAATTTTCTTAAGCAGTCGAGGTGTGGATCCCATTACCCGCTGCCGTGTATCTATACGTATTACACTGAAAAGGCTGAAGCTTGAGCAAATGATGTGGGAGTAAAAAGCTTGAATCTAAACAGACTGAATTTGAGCCAGCTACACAATGTCCATTCACAAAGAGCTAAGTCTGGCCAGCACATCACTGTGGCTGCAGGTGTTGGTCCATCAAAACGTGCCTTGGGCTTAGACAGTCCCACTCAGAATGTAGCAAGAAGGGTCAAGCTGTTTTCCTCCACAGCAAACTCTTCCGTGACACTTCCCTATCCTTTCAGGAGTGTGATAGGGTATTTGGTTGACTTTGGTATTTTCAAACAGTTGCAATGAAGATGCCTTCACATCTTAAAGCCCTTTGAGGATTAATTTGACATACACAGAAAACCTGTGTGGTGAGGAAGTACTAAATACTAGCTTCTGCCTGCAGATATGGGTACACCAAGCTGATTTTAGTTACTGCCAGCCTGGTAAATGTAATTAAGCTCAAACTGGGCTGCAGTTCTGTGTATTGGTGGGCATAAGAAGACAGTGGGAGCAGAATGGTCAAAAGCACTGAGAAAGCTTGAGGAACAGAGCTGAGAATTGAATCCCATTTGTGCCCCAGTCCAGGGTCTGCTTAGTATTGTAACTTACACTTTAAGACTATTAAAAGCTCAGTTAAAAAAACAGGAGGTGTCTTTCCATCTACTGCTGTGGTCTTTTGGACTTGGGAGTCTTTTGCTATCTTGCAGCAAATGCTCAGGTATGAGCTGCAGTTTCAACCTTCCTTTTCTTGCCTCTGGAGATCCTAGGGCGACTGCTCAAATTACTCGAGAGGGTTGTGATAGTGTATTGTTTTCTTGGACTTAACTTTGTGTAATTACACACAGGTAATCCTGGTTTATTTCTGTTATCCCTTAATTGAGCTATAAGGTTTTTTTAAGCTTAAAAAATGCCACAGGCTTTTTAAGGGCTCTAAATTAAAATGCAACAAACTGAAAAAGAACCCTCCCCAGTTAATGCTGTTGACCGATAATGTGCCAAATTTAATTGTAAAAGAAGTGTGGGGGTTTTAATTACAAAATCCCAAAGAGATCCTTCAAAACAACTATGTGGATTTTATTTTATTTTTTTATTTTTGACTGCCCTGGAGTGCTGTGTCTCTATTTTCTCACTCTCAGCCTGAGGTATGCTTTTACGACTAAAGTATCAAACCCCTGCAAACAGGGGTTCATAACAGGAGCCCTGACAGATCTTTAGCTGCATGGGTGGGCGCAACTCTAGCCATTGCATCTTTAAAAGTCCTGCTCACCCTCTCGCCGCTGTAGCAGCGGCACCTGTTAGCAGGGCTGCTGCGCTCTCACTGTTTCCATTATAAACCTCTCTTTTCATGAGTTCATTTCTTGGCTAATAAAAGTTTCCTCGCAGCTGAAACTTGGCTGGAAGTGACTTTGCCTGGGAACAATTATTATTAATATTTTTAATATAGATTTCCTTTTAAAAATCTTTCTGTTATTTTTAAATTGAAAGAGAGAGAGGTTTACAGGGTTCAGATGCCTGCTCCATGCATACATGACCAGGTCTGGTGGCCCTATTTACAGTCAGATGCCAGCTAGAAATTAGGGGATCTGATTGTCCCAGGGGTGACACGGCACACAAGTAACCGAAGTGCTGTTGGCTGAGGGAAGGGGAGGCGACAAACCGCAAACAGCGTGGAAGGTTGGCAGCTCCTCTCTGCTTGGATGACACCGGTTCCTAGCAAGAGTGCAGACCTTAGGCCAGGGTTTTTGGAAATCAGCAGACCCAGGAATTTAAGGTTAAGTAAAGAAAGAGCAGACTGGCAGTAGGTTGTCCCTCTCAGAACTGAGCCGTGCACGTGAAGTTGCTGGAAGAGAGTAGCTTAAAGCAGCCCAAAGAGGGTAACCTTCGCCAGTGGTGCCCGCCAGGTGCACCCCTGCTTTCCCTGGATGGGTAATATCAAGCAGGGCCGAGGACAGAGCGCGTCCTGCCTTCTTATCACACATTACTCAGGGTTTGCTGATCTGTTTTTCCCCTGCTGTTCCCACGTATCCTTATCAGACGCTGAGTTTCCAGCAGCCCTCTTCTCCCAGCAGCAGACTGATTTCCTCTCCTCCCCCTGCCGCCCAGCACTGGGTGAAGGCAGCCCCGCTCCACGGCTCCCCAGTTCTCCAGGTCCCTGGCTTCCCAGTTCCCTGAATTCCCAGCTCTCCGGCTCCCCAGTTCCCCAGCTCCCCAGTTCCCCGGTTCCCTGGTTCCCCAGTTCCCTGGTTCCCCAGTTCCCTGGCTCTCCAGTTCACTGGCGCTCCAGTTCTCCGGCTTCCTGGCTCCCCAATTCTTGGCTCCCCAGTCCCCAGATCCCCATTTCCCCAGCTCCCTGTCTCCCCAGTTCCCTGGCTCCCCGGTTCCTTGGCTCCCCAGCTCCCCACTGTGGGTGCTGGTGACAAAGCTCCTGCCTCCAGCATTTCTCATACCCTTGTTGAAGGAAAGTGTGCTCTCTTCCCCTTCCAAAAAGCTGGTCAGGAGGAGGCTTAATTGATAGCGTGTATTTAGAAAAACAGTATCTCCTCCCTCTCTCCCAAATAATTCTGAGCGAGAGCATATACACGGTGCTGAAATATTTAGCAATATTGACGAGCTCTTCACTCCAGACAGGAAGCAATATGTAAATTAGAAGATTCCTACAAATCCACAAGGGCAGGATCCCCATCAAGGAATTTTGTATAATCATACTTTGCTGAAATTAGAAAATAATCCCAGTTTGAACTGGGGTGTGTGAAGAAAACCTCTGACATTGCCTTTTCATTATGTACAGGGTTTGGGTAGCAAACATGCCTTGTGAGGATGTGGGTGAATTTCATCCTCTTCGAACACCACCAGCATAATCTTTTTTTTTTTTTAAATTAAAAAGAAACCAAGTATCAAATGACGGAAGATCAAAGCCTTGCACTTTTGCAGCAGTGGGTGTACCCATTCTGTATACAGTATTTCAGTTTACACCTTTTCTGGTATGTAGCTACCGGGGGTGCCATCGGCTCTGCCCATTCTTCCCGGGCGCGGGCGCATGATCAGAGGCAGCAGCAGCTCTCACTGGACAGGAGCAGGGGTGGGCATTCGGGTGCTCGGCATGGAGTGCAACACGGCTCACACACATGCTGTACGCCCGCTGTGGCCAGGGCTCCCCAGCCTGACAGTGGGCATCCTAAATACATGCTGGGAAGCAGCTCTCCGTGCTCAGTTTATACCACATGGAGTACGTGGGGCCAAACCGCCGGGGTGAGAGATGGGGTACTGATTGTAGATCCCTTCCAGCCCTCATTAAGGGTGGGTATTTGAAACGAGGTCTCAGACCCAAAGCACATGTTAGCTTTCCCTGCCCGACTAGCATTCTCCTACGTGCTGTCTAAGAAGGAGAGGGTGGATAGCTCTCTTACAAGGCAACGAGGATGCTTTTCCAGGAACTAGGATACCCAGTCTCTCCTGAAATGTCAGGTTAAGTACAATCTCTAACACAGCATAGCATCCCGGGCTGCAGGATCCTGCGCATCTGGGCAAGGAGAGGTCTTAGAACACATAAGAAATCAAATTCCCCCAGCATCCCCTCACATCCAAACTATGGACCTACAGCACTCCGACTTTACCCTTGGGGTGGTGTGAAACTCACCCATCATCCCTTTGTTTCTCTTGCTCGCCCCTGGAATGCTGCATGTGGAGTGCAGCCATTTAGCAAAGAAGGAAGCTCAGTTTTCCCATTTTTCATCTTGGCAGGTAAGAAGGTAGGTGCCACCTGAATTTTTCATCCCATCTTCTTTCCCATCCTCCTTCCCTCTCCCCATTCACTTAACTGAAAAAACCCCAAGCAAACCCTGCTCCAGTGGTCTGGCCCCAGCTCCGATGTGCCCTCGCAGATAAGCTGCTTCTCTGCCTTGGTTTCCCCATTGCTAAAATGAAGATTGTGTGCATCCTAGAAGGAACTGTAGTCTGCATCCAGAGGAATTTCCTGGGTTTTGCTAGCTGGTGTCCTGCTCATAACGTGTAAAATATAAATCGCGTATTGCGGTTTTCTTTGAAGGAAATGGCTGAATCCTCCAATGCTGCCTAGAAGAAGGATCAACATTTTATAAAATCTCTATCAAGTGGGATCCTCTTCCTCTTACCCAGACACCTCTCCTCTTCCAGCGTTACGGACACAAACTTCCTCAGACATACCTCTGATTTACAGCTCAGTCTGTGGAAGAAGAGGGATCAGGCCCAGAGACTTCAGATGATGCTATTTTTAGCCACCAACAATTAGATGTTATGCAGTTAACTAACAACAGGGTGGAAAAAACTAAGAGGAATTGTAAATATATCCTAATAATTGTATTGCAGCATAGGATTTATAATTACTAAATGTGTGATAACTGCTTCCTAAATGCCCATGCTCTTTAAACAACCTAATTTATAATTTAAAAAGCTGACAACTCTTAAAGTGTTTTATTTTATCTTGTCTGGAATAATTGAAGAGTAAGTTATTGAAAACCTTTATTTTTCATTAGCCTTAAATTCAGCTACAATTAATGTGCCCAATTTGATTATAAACTGCACAAATTAAACAATAAAGAGCTGTCTAATGAGAAATTAATTATGAGGAACAGAAGAGGAGCTGGGCTGGATAAAAGCAATAAGTTATGGCCTATGGCAGGATGTGTCAGGTTTTAAAGGAGACAAAGGGCTTTTTCCTCAATGTGTGCCAGTGCTGATAGGGCTCATCACAGATCAGTAGATCCAGAAGCCATAACAGCACGGTAATTGAAACTGCCAAAATCAATAGTGCTGACAACCTTAATTAAATTAAATATGTCTCTGATGAGCTCAAACAGCATGGCAGCGGACCACTTGACCCTTTCTCGGAGCCCCGCTTGATGGAGTGCAGCCTGCAGCGTGATGGATTCCACCCCCGAGGACCGCCGGAGCCCTCGCGCTGCTGTCGAAAATTGCTCCAAGAGCGATGGTCTCCCCAGCGCCACTGTAGCTTTGACTCCAAAGTACAGCCCCGAGTTCGCCGCCCGCTCCCGCTTCTGCTTTGACCGGAAGGCGCAGGGGCTACTTTGCTGAGCGCAGCCTGGGGGGAACTTTGTCATTGTGCGGACGTTCCACCCTCCTCCCAGCAAAAATAACAGTTTTGTTTGCTAAACAGGCCAGCAACTTCCATCACAGCTGGCTGGCTGGCTGAGCGGCAGTTCCGACTGCCTTTTCATTACAAGCAGCGTAGCTGGGAGATCCACTTGGAACTGCGTCTAATTCAGGCTGGGTTTTTAGGTCTTGTCTTTTTAAAATCAAGAGGTTGGGCTGAGACACCCTCGAGTTATCTGAAAGATCGTCATGGGATTAGAAGAGGGGGAAAATGAGCTATAAATGGACAGGAGACAAAGAAAAATTCCTGTCGCTCAAACCCCAGGGCTGGAATCCCAGTTCAGCTGTGCAGTCAGCAGTTGGTTTTCTCGCTAGGAAATTGCATGAGTAAATATTTTTGCAGAATGCTGTTCTCTTGGCCGTCTAGTGCTGACTTCCTAAACAACATGAAATAATTGCACTTCTAAGTTTGCAAAATGTTTGTGTCAGCATTAACAAACTGTTCCTTCATTATAAGCCTGTCAAAGATCAGAGGCTTAGATTATTGAAGTAGATTCCTTTCAAATGCTGAAGTTGTTGCTGTGACAACTGGGGGAGAGAAGAGATTGTTGGAGGTGGACAAACTGTGGGTTTTCCATACCAAAAGGTTTTAAATAATCCGCCTCCCTGTTTAGAAAAATACCTCAGTCACAGCAAACACCCTCCAGCTAAGCACAGAGGTCTCAGAAAGGTAAAACCTAACAGTGCATCTAAAACCCTACGCATTTAAATCATTCTGTGGAGCTTCATATATATATAAATTAGGCTAATCTTAAAGAAGCGTGATCCAGATACTGTAATTCTGTTCCGTGTATAATGTTTTATGAAAGACACCTATTCAATATAATTTGGAGCATTGCTGTTCTGCTAGGAGCTTGGGCAGAAATTTATGATATCGGAAAAATTATACAAAAGACACCGTCCTTGAATCACACGCAGGCCCTCCCTCGCAGTGCGGTTTATGGCATCGCTAATTTCAGTACGGTTCTGTGTCAGGCAAACAGTTTTATAGCAGCCTCTTTAATCCAGCCTTGAAAACTTGGTAATCCAGTGCATAAGGAAGCAGTTTGCAGGGGCTGGGAGCAGAGGTTGTGTTTGGATTTCAGAGATGTCTCAGCCCACCTTTTCAATTTTTTTTCCTTTCCCTTTTCCCTTTTCCCTTTTCCCTTTTCCTTTTCCTTTTTTCCTTCCCCTTCTCCTTCCCCTTCTTCTTCCCTTTCCCCCTCCCATTCCCCTTGCTTTCCCTTTTCCTTTTTTTTTTCCTTTGAGTTAAACTAAAAATAAAAATAACCTTTTTATGCTCTAAGAGCTGTGTATTGTTTTCATTATTGTTAGTGGGGAGTTACAACACTGTAGGGGTCAGACAGATGCCAAACTCCCCATAAAATTCTGTAGGGGCTGGCGCAACCTCTGCCTTTGAAAACCACCCCCCTTTTAGTGACAGCCTCAAATCATAACAAATTATTAGTAAAATAGTCTTAGTAAAAATATAAGCAACAGTGTCAGCAGTAACCAGTGCTTTTACCCTCCCTTCTCCTCAAGGGAAGGGTGAAGAGCCTTTTTGCCTGTGGTGGTGCTGTTAACATTGCTGGGCTGTGAAGGGAGAAAAGCACTTCTAGAGCAAAAGGGACTTCCCAGAGGATGAAAAGGAGCAGAAACTTCTCAGATACAGAGCAAGAGCCCTGACTGCAGCTCTACAAGAACAGCAGAGTGGAAACCAGATTTTTCCAGTGGGCTGACAGCTGAGGGGGCTGCTCACCCTCAACAGAGAGCCAGCATTAGGCCCAAAATCCACGGAAGCACTGATCCTGCTTGGGTGTCTCCTTCGCCTTCCAAGGCAGTGTTGGGGTTTTGGTCAGCTGACTGGTTGTCCGCTTGCTGTATGAAGCAGCCTCATCCAGTCCCTTAGGGCTCTCACCGTTTTCTGTCTTCTGCTTGTTCAACTTTCTTTCTACCACCCATTTCTCACTGAATCTGTGCCCCAACAGATGCTTTTGCCCTGCCAGACTGCATGGTGGGTGTGGGGTAGCTGACACCCTCGCTACAGAGGGTGCTGGTGGGATGCACACAGGCAGGGGAGTGAGGGGAGCACAACCCCTTGTCTTCCCAGAGTTACTGGTGCTAGAAGCCCGTGGAGCTTCAGTGCCTGAAAAACAATTTATCAGGGCAGGACACTTGGGATGCACTGCTTTTGGCATGCCGGTATGACACGTGGGAGGAGGGCGAGGAGCTGCGCTCACCAGTGGCTTTTACCCAAGTCCCTCTGCAAGGGGACAGGTTCCGTGGGGCTTGGTGGAAAGGGCTGAAGGAATGCGTCCCATGACCCAACACAATGCTTCCCCGTTGCACTGGACCCCCCATGCCACTGAGCAATCTCGGCCGCCCCTTCCCTTGGGCGCGGTGAGAAGCCTGGTCGTTTGGACACAGTGAGAGTGTCTTAAGCAGACAGAGGAGGCTGCTGGATATTTCTGGAAGGACTTGTGGAGCTAACGTAAGTCTCAGTGCTCAGAAGGGGAAATGGTGTCAATTTTGCATTTTTCTGGAAGGTCTGAGGTGACCGAACAGGAATTTAAAGGCTTCATCCTTGAGGTTTTGTGCTTTTCGTTTCTCCTGAGCAGTACATCTGTAGCAAGCCAAGCATTCAAAGCTCACTCTTGTTGGGAAAACAGTTTAGAATAAGTGATTCTTAATCTGCTTATTCAAGATAGAGATATGCTCTGGAGCCAAACTTTTCTGAATGTTCTGTTATTTTTGGCCAACCATACTGTATCTCCCTAAAGAACCCAAACTATTTACTTGTTGCTAAAGAATCACTTTATGTTTAGGAGAGATCTGATTAGCTACAGGCACCTTCAGCATTCAGTTTTCAACCCTCCATTCTGTCCCATGGCAGCTGACCTCCAAGTGACCACGGACGGTGGCCCTGGCCACTGAGATCGGAATACATAAACCACCTAGCTGAAAGCAAAAAAGTAGAGCGGCATAGAGGTTCTGAAGTGAATCTCAGTTTGCATATTCTACGAATAATTTGGCCTTTATCTCTTGTATTGTTCTCCGTACTCTGAAGCTTCTGATTAACCTCGAGTGATGTGTCTGAGCTAGTCTTGTGTCACCAACCTTTGCAGTGGGGAAAAAAACTAAGATAGCAAGACAGATAGCTTGGAAGGAGCAATTTGTATAAGGAGGAGAAGCACATTGATCATGTCATGGTATTACTACCCATAAAAAGCAGAAAAGATTCTCATTTTCACAAAAGAGCCTTGGCTTGAATAGCTGTAGAGGGTAAAAGCCATGGAAAGGAGTTTCCAACAAGTACAGTTTCAAGAAAAAAAGAAAGAAGAAAATCTCTCTAAAAGGATGCGTGGAAAATCCTTTGCATAGCATATGTAGGGATGGGTTTCCTAGCTGGTTAAAAGAGAAGACACTGTGAGGACTGTAGACCCAGGTCATGGCACTGAAGCAAGTACAGGTGTATGGCTGCACATCCCCTTTCCTAAATAGCTTAGCTCCAGCTGGCCTTGACAAAGTCACTTCATGGACCCAAAAACTCTCCTCTGCCTTGAGACCAGCAAAACCCAAGCAATGGCTGGCAGCTGGTGTTTCAGCTGCTGTTTAATGTACGGGTTTCAATCACCCCATGTTGGCTGTTGTATTTATCTTACCCATGAGCCTGCAATCTAAGTATACAAGGTTTATGTTCTGCTTATACAGGACCAAGTTCCTGAATTATTGACCTTCAAATCAGAGCTTTCTGTTTTGAGTCAGTGTTCAAACGTATTCAAGTTTTGGGTAGAGCTGCATGGAAAGTGATAACTTCTGTACTGGGCCCGATCATCAGATATAATGATCCATTAACATTCCACCCCAAGCAAAATTTGGCTTGAAATACAGTTTTAGGTGCTGATGGAAAATCATGTAGTTGGAAGGGTGGTCTTGCAGTCTTACACAGCTGAAAAATGTGCTTGCACATCAACACATGTTGTGTGTCATCAGGCTGAATCCATTTTAAATACGGTCACAACTCTTTGCACACTTCTAATATTTTGCATTTTTTCTTGTGTCCCAACATTATTAAAAATTAATATCACTGGACCAGAAACCTTCAAGTAATTCTAAGATTGTTGAGTGCAATATTAGGACCTGCTCATTTGGGAAGTCGGTCTCTGCTTAACACCTTCCCAGCTACAAATAGAGTGAGAGAAGTCCATCAGCATCCAAGCCATGTATGACTCATGCACTTCAGGGAATTTGATGATTTTCAGATTTGGTGATTTTCATAAAATTTCCAGTCTTTCACAGACCACAGCTTTGTTACCAGCTTAACAAGGCTGGTATCACCTCAAAGCTGTTAGCACCTTAAAATGTTGTTTAGTACTTTCCATTTCCCACCAGGTTGTCCCAAGGTACCACACAGGGCAGTAAACAAGACAGGTACCAGTCCTGCAGGTATTCAGGGTATGGGAGACTCTTTGCTCAGCTTCCTGAAATCTTGAAAATTGCGGCAGGACAGAAAAGGTAGGATCACGGAGTGAATTACAAATGCGCCACTGCGAGTCGTCCCTGGTCAGGGCCTGGCTGCCTGCTGGTCCCCAGCTTGGGGGTGGGGAGAGCCGTAAAGCCGCCGGGGCTTTCAGCTTTGTGTTGGGTGCTGAGGCACCCGCTCGGCTCTGCGGGGGGAGCAGAGGGAAGCCCAGCCGGAGGCAAGGTGGGGGCGTGGGTCTTGTCCTATGGATACCTTTGGTATCAAACAGGTGCAGACTGCAAGAGCAGCTCTGGGCCCTGCTAGGTACCCCTGAGCGCAGGGCTATGGTGGGACTCTTGCACTGGTTGCCTAGAGAGGTAACAAAACCAATGTTGCAAAATGAAATATTTCATTAATTACATCAGCAAGAACAGAATGCTCCAGGATATCATTTTGATGGAGTTTTTTTTTCGGAATAAAAAATCACAATAACTATATTTTGCTGCAGAATACTGTGATGTTTGGTTATTCATTGTTTTGTTGCATGACGATGGAACACACCATTTTCTTTGAACTGAAATGGGTTTTGTGTATTTCTTACTGTTCTGCTTTGAAATTGCTGAATAGAAAGGACAGGTTTATTAATGGCCTTCTGTTATTGCTGAGATATGCTTTTGTTTTACTGTCCCTAATTAAAGGTTGTTATTGTCTTTAGTTCTGTCTGCATATAGGCACAGTTAAATAATGTCACTTTTGTCCTTTCATTCATTTTGATTTAAATTCTAGAAATTTTTGATGCCCTGATAGTATCTTTTGACAACACAGAAATATAATGAACTGTGAATGCCCTGAAGCACAGACCTTCAAAATTTAGAATAACATGAGTTCACGCTGAAGGACATTTTATTGCCTTATTATTATACTATTACGGGAAACAGTCTTGGGAGGAATGGGAATATTAAGAAATTATTGTTCATTTGAGTCATAGGTCAAATCAGAGACCTTACTGCAAATGTATAGAAATTATCTTTACAGCTCCTAGAAGGTTAGATGGAGTTCAAGGCCAAGCATTCATACAGCTGAGAAAGGTCAAATTATACATATGATAATCCTTGGTGACAACAAGCCAAAGGTCAGGTCTGAGGCATTATTGTGGCACATACAGGGAAAATTACCATTCAGATATCAGATGGCATTCCTGCTGGCTCCAGGGCCAGATTCTCATCTCAGTTCTGCTGCTGTAAAACGGATGATCCCGGTCAGGCACCTGTGTGTTTAAAAGGCTGGTTTTGTTCTTGAATATGTAGCCATAGTTCAATGAAGTCTCCAGCAGAGCAAGTAAACAAGTTCCCCTCGATACTCTGCCTTTTCCATATTTATCCAAGATGTGTAGACTTCTTTTCAGTAGATATATTGGCCCCACGAATTTCCTTTTGTTATTGCAATATTTATGCATCCTGAATTCCTAGACAAAAAATGACCAAAGCACACTCTTGTAAAATCTATACAGTTAACAAGAAAGTCATGCATTGTAAGCTACAGGAAAAGTACCGATAAGCCTATATTCTTTTTGTTGCACATTTTACACAACCAATATTTTCAATACGCTGCAAACTGTTTTCTGTCTGCTATCAGAGTGAAACTTTTAAGTATACTCATTTTGACAAGGTTTTTATTTCGAGTTTGTTGCTTTGGATAAATGGAAACATAAACAAATGAGTTTTAAAAGAATTTATTCTCCTATGTTGTTTAAGATCCTCTGAAAATAGCCCACTCTGCTAACCCGTTGGGAGAGTTTATGGAAGAAGTTCAGCTTTGAGAGCAAACTTACTTTTGTTGTTGTAAAAATATAATGTGTCAGCATAGATCAAATAAAATGGTCCTCCTCAAGCCAACAGGAGGGAAATGTTAATGATTCCGAGTTACGCATAAGAGAAGTGACCATTTGGGAACGTATTCGAGCAGCAGGATAACTTGTGTACAAGTTAATACAGTCTAATACAAGTTAATACGCTCTAATACAAGTTAATATGCTCTCATACACTGGTCTTGGCAATTGGAAGCAACACGGTGGTATTTCTACTGAGATGGTGAATAAAGGCCCAGAACTGCAATGCAGAAATAAAAAATCTGTGTGAGCTGCTTCTTTTTCATCATGTCCCGTACAAGGTGCCACAGTGTAAATGTTTAATAATAGCAATAATACAATGCAAAGAAATATTTCTGCTAAACAGAAACTGATTCCGTATTAATTATCCTGTCATTTATTCAAATGTATTTCTCATTGGACTGGGGAGAGCCTCAGTGAGACAGCTAAAGGCAGAAAAATTCCACTGCAAGGAAAACGTGACGTTTTACTCCATGCCTGGCTGAATGCATACCCTTACAGGGATAGGATCCTTTGAAACTGCTTTGACAAATCTGTATACTTAGAATCATTTTAAGAAATAGTGTCTGCTATATACCGAACGCAAAAATGATACGTATGCAGAAAAAAATGGGCTATTATTTTTAATGCATGTATATATACACATATGCACAAACATATGCAATTTATTTCAAAATCTGTTTGAGTCAGTTGTTTTATTTTAGTCATTATATTAATAGTAGAAAATGCCTGACCAGAATTAAGACGACAATTTCTAAAAATTAAAAAAATTACAGCATTAATAAAGTTGAATCTGATATTTTAGACTGTGAGCGAATAAAATGGGGCGTGCCAGGAAACGCTGCTGCATTCCATACACTGATTTCTGCCCTCACTGCAGCTTCAGCAGGACCCGTCGCACAGGCTGCCAGCAGGCCGGTCCGTCTTAATTCACATTTAGCTGTGGTGTCTGTTGAATTGCATTACCTTCTCTTTGATCCTCTGCAAACATTTTTCCGATTCACTACAGAGCATCGGCTGGTCCCTGCATTCTTGTGCCCCTGTGGAATTATACAGGGGCCACGATCATGCAAAACTTCTTGGCGATTCTGGAGCAGGTGCCATCAGAAATCTTACTGGCAGTACTCAGATCATGAGGGATGTATCGTCCTTGGAGTAGGAAAGTGGCTTTTAAATACAACACCGTGGTGCACCTTTGGTGAGGGGATTTGTGTTATTTGAGTAAAACCAGTAAATATCACTCTGTGCAGATTTTACTCACTGGACATATGAAAGAATTTTTATGAAAGAAAGAAGAAGATCGTCACAAAGATAAGTTGAAGTATTCAGCAGCTGAAAACTGAAAATGGAACTATTTTTTCTTTCCCTCACTAACAGACTCGCCAGCTCTGGTGTTTGTACCTCAAGTCTTTTTTCAACCTAGCTGTTGCTACCAGTAGATGGGATGGGAATCTCAGCTTTCATTTATTTTGAGCCCTCCTAAGAAATATTTGGCAACATGATGCGAGTGCAACTTAAAGCTTCAGAGGCAGTATCTCATGGTCTTTAGATGAAGAGTTCCTTGCTGACTGACCTCCCCGTGCTTTAGATGGGCAACACTGTGTCAGTCTGTGAATAGCTATGGTGGTCTAAATTATACCTCCAGCTTTGATTTGGTTTAGTCCAGTTTCAAATACTGAGTCAAGCTAGTGATGTGTTAATTGAAGAACTGCTCTGTATCCATAGCGTAGTGGTGTGAATGACTCAGTGCTTCACCACCTTCCCCACCAGTCATTGCTGAACCAGCCGGTGGTCCTGGTGGTGCTGCCATATTTTGGCGGGCGCAAAGTCCACATTCAGTTGGGATGTGCAAGTTCCTAAAGTTCCCAAGGATTTTTAGTTTTCCTAGAGGAGCAAAGTTTGGATATGATTACTCAAACTCCAACTCTGTCCCCCAAAATGCTCCTTGAGATTCAATTGGATTTTTCAGCCAGCCTCTCCCTCAATTCCAGTCCCAAACCAGTGCACGTTGCTCCTGGCTGTTACCAAGTATCAGCATCACCCTCTCTCTTAGCCCGTCTTCCAGGACAGCCCAGGAACAGGGAGCGAGGAGAACAAGAAGCAAACCGAGGAGCAACCCTGCTTCCCGCCGGCACAGAGCGGCTGTCCCCTCCCAGCGATGGCCAGGATGCTGCCTCCCTCATTGCTCGTTGCCCTCCGCACATGGGAGGAAAGCAGGGCAGCCAAATCCCCACCGGCCGGGTGGCTGGCAAGTGCAGCCGCACTGAGGGGCCCTTTCGGGAGCCCTGTGCCTGGTGGGGCTCGGGGGGGGTTCCCCTCCATCGGCGGTGCTGCCTGCGCCAGCCCACGCAGCCCTCGCTCCCGCTCGGCCGCGCCGCTGTGCTGGTGTGGCTGTTTGCGCAGCCGTGCGGCCGGCTGGCTGCAGGGAGTGGCTCTGGCTGGAAAGAAAAACATGTTGCTTTTTGCAGCATTTTTTAACTTTTTTTTTTTTTTCCCCAGCCAGATCAATTCCCTGACCCGGTTGGTCGGGCAGGCAGAGAGCAGTGCTTGGGTGGCTGCGGGACAGCAGGACGGGTCAGGCAACAGCCTCTGCTCTAGGCATTTTGGAGATACACTCGTGGGACTGACGCTGCCATTTGATAAGCATTTATATCAACGTTCAGGAAAGCAATCCGCCTCCTGAGTTCTCTTTCTTCCCCAACTGAGCATTTCCAGGTCCCGCTGTTGCCCATGCAGGGAGGTGCTCCTCCAGCCGAGCAGGCGAGGGGCGACACAGGCCGGCTAACGCACCGGGATGAAAAACACCCCCTTATCCAAGGCTCTTCCTCTGCTAGGTCAGCTCCCCTCGTCCTCTTCCCGGCAGAGCTGCACAAACCCTTTCCCCAGCAGCAGGGTGTGCAGCACAGGGAAGGCGAGGGAGCGTTTGGTCTCTGCCTGCTGTTCCCTACCAGCTGTGTTTCCCACTGTGTAAACTAGAAATAATGGGGATTACTAAAAAAAGTGAAGGCACTGCCTACTGGCCAGTATCCTGCAGTATTTTCACAGACTCCCTTTTTTTGCAAAAGACTTGGGATGGACAAAACGCTTTAGCTCTGCTCTCCTGTAGTGTTTGAGGTGTTTGGTCTGCTGCCATCAGATGTCGGGAAGAGCTGGGGGGGTACGAAGAACGTTTCTGTGCCAGTGCGGACAACTGGTTCCAGTGCTGCCATGGCACAGGACAGCCCTTCCCACAGCGAGCGCCCATCCTGCCCATGCAGGATGCCCTGCGCCCTCGGCAGGGGCACCAGCGGGGCCAGCCTGGCTCACCAAGCCAGCTGCACAGCATCTGACTGTCCTCTGCACGCTGCTGCCTTGCTAAAGTGCCTGTTTTCTCTAAACCTAAAGTCGCCAGTGTCAGGGACAATATTGTCAGGCACTGACGATAAAGAATATCCTCTCCCAAATCAGCCTTGCTGCTTATTCCACAGCCAGCCTGGTGTTTTTGTGACCGCTTACACTAGCCCAAAAGCCCAGGGAGCAAACTAGGCTCCCTTGGACCTTGCCCATGGCCAAGAAGCTGTGGGCAATGCCTTGTGGTGCAGACTTGTTCACTGGCTGTGAAATCAGCTGAAATCAGTGCAGGGTTTGAAAGACATTTAGATGAAATCCAAATCAAATGCAGAAAGAGCCTTGCTTCCCTTCTCAGATCTCAGGGAGAGTTTACAAGGCTGATAGTTATAAAACCATCATGTGATATCAGACCTTACCCAATACTTGGCATTTTCAGCTGCCTTTGCAGCTAGCAACTCAAACCTACACTTATTCCTCAGTAGGGTTGGGATGCTGGCCTGAGACGCTTTGTGGCCAGGTATTGAAGTGCCTTGCAGAAACTTCGATGCTCAGGAGATATTAAGCACCTGCCGCCTGAAATTTTGTTGTCTTTGGTATGGATCAAGCCAGGTTCCCAAAATTCAAGTACCCCTGAAATCACCTGTGAATTAAGGAAAATGTTGGGTTTGAACAGCAAACAGCAAATCTTATACAAAAGGCATAGAGAGGAAAAAAATGCCATTTTTCCCTGACTCCTCTCATGTATTTCATGTGAAGGTTTAATATTCTGCTCATCCTTTAACTCTGATTTACCTATTTTTAGGGCTAATAAACATCCAGTAAAGATGCCTGAAAGCTCTCTCCGTCTTTCCTTAAATGAGTATTTTGAAAGGGGCTTAGCCTATATCTAGCAAATTCTAATCCCTATGAGCTAAACTTCGGAAGCGAGCGAGGAATGTAGGTAGAAAGCTTTTCCCTTTCAAAGTCGGAGGGTAATAGCACGTCCTTTCTATTCCAAAGTCAGAGTGAAGACAAGTTCCTCTTGATGAAAGCGCCACAGTTAATCCGTCTCAGGATTGGTGTCTCCATGTAGCACCCTGGGGAACTAGAATAAAAAGACGTGTTTTTTGCCTGGTGAGCTGTAGAGTTACAGTGCAGGAAAATCCTTGTTGTACAGTACGCTATATTGTTTCGCTAATGTATTTTTTCTGTGCTCTGAATGAAGCGCTTATATGCAGGGAAATTGGCTTTGAGGCAGCGGATGAAATCGTAGCGGTGTCAGTGCTCTGCCTCGCAGCAGAACAAGCGACCAGCTGATGGATCACGTTAAATGGCAGAAGACTGGATCCCACCATCGTTTCTCATGGTAGCAAACCTGTAAACATGGGGAGCTGCTGTGTTAACGCCCGCAAGGCTACTCCAGAAAGGAGGATAAAGCCAACGCATTTATTAAGGAGTCAGGCTCCATCCTCGTGGATTAACTGTGACCATCGGTTGAAGAGAGCAAACTTTTATTTTCCTCCTGACTTATTTTTAATTGCATTGCAAAATGTTCCCAAACCTCGCATATTTCAGTTCACTGTGTTTTTTGACATATTCAGGATGGAAAAAGGCAAGGTTGGCTCCTTTGGTGGAAGTTGTCTGACAGTGATTTTTTTCTCCCTTTTTGCTGTTGCATTCTTCAAACAAGCTGCTTTTGGGAGTGGGACCTGATTTATTTCTGCAGTGCTGAACATGAAAACTATTTATTTATCAGAGAATCGTGGAATGGTTTGGGTTGGAAGGGACCTTTAAGGACCATCTAGTCCAACCCCCTCTGCTGCGGGCAGGGGTTTGCTGCAGGGCTGTGAAGGGTCCTCACCAGCCGCGCAGGGCCATGGTGCGAGCAGCTTGCACTGGCACACACACCGGGGAGTTCCTGTTTTGCTGATTTTATCAGTGTATTGCCCCATGGTATGATTCCTCTCAACTCCAAATGAAAGCTGACATTCTGTTTGTGAGCTTTTGCTGTTTGCTATTTGTTATTACAGAGCTGTTCAGATGTAAGGAGTGAGAGAGCGCCACAGTTTTCAAAGACATCATTGCCACAAGGTATTTGTGTGGTCAGGGGATAAAAAATAGCCAGGCTGTTTCTTCCAACTTCAGAAAAACATTTTCTTTGAATACGCTCTTTCGCTTTCTGAAGAGTCACCATTATATCCAAACCCAGACTGTTCACAAAAAGCTCAACGCTAGATGAAAGGTTTTCACCATGCAGTTCCTGGGGACTAATGGGAGAGTACTTCGTCAGTGCTCACTGTTAATCTGTTTAATCTGGCCCTGCAACTGGGGTGTGATGGGGTTTGCAGTCAGCTGATGGTGTGTGGAGTCAAACCTCATGCAAGGCTCAGACTGACAACTCAAACTGGTTCCTTCCAAAGCACATATGGCACAGGAAATCCCAAATTAATGATCATCCAAGTTTAACTAACCATCTGGAAATCAGTTTCCATTAAAAAAAGTGTTTGGCAGAGCATCGGTGCAGTATAAGCAAGCCCATGCTCTTGCACGCTGAGGGCTTTGGAAAGGCAGCTCTTCGCCTTACCACTTGATGCTTCAAGGAAGCATCAGACTCTGGCCAATCTTTTCTACCTTTCCTTCCCCTCTCAAAATCCCCTTTGCCCAGTTCAGCTTTTCCATCAGATTGTCAGGCTAGCATTCGTTCTGATGACAGGGAAAGTTAAGTGGCTTAATTTGTTCTTAAAAATGGGGAATTTCCTCATGTTCTGGGCCTGTCCTAGTAAACCTGGCTCCATCTCAAAAAAAAAAATTAGTGTTCTCTATTTTGCAAACCTCATCACATTCACCATTCCAAAGAACAGCGATGGCTGGTGAAATCAGCTGCTCTTACATTTCATTACTGTAATACAGCAGTTAAAGCAATTCCTTTCTGTACTGTTCAAAGCTTTCTCTACTCTCTAGAGCAGAAATTTGTCAGGAAAGAAAAATTCTTATAACTTCATTTGTAGATGTCAATGAGCTGCTGTAATATTTGATCTATTTGGTTTTATACCGTACATTATCCTGAAGACATGTTTGTTCTTACCCTCACCTGACAATTACCTACTGTGCATGTATTGCTTTGGCAACAGTGTCCTCTTCATCAGCTCATCATTCTTATTCCAGCCAAATTCTCAGCTGGTGTAGACACTTTTGGGATGGGCAGTTAATAATGTTTTAGGATCCAACCCCTAGTGCTTCTGACCTGAGGATCTCAAAGCACTGGAAAAATGTTCACTGTTTTTTCTCAAGAAATACTCCAACTTTTTCTGAGATGCTCAAGTCTAAGCATATTTTGTCACCCACCTTGTTACACAGCTTTCTGAGCTGGACAAATAATTCACAGTGATATTAGGTGAATATTTTAATTAATTATTTGAATGTTGTCAATAGCATATCTGAAGGGGGAGAATAATTTGAGGGGTTTTTGGGGTTTTTTTTTATTATTTGCTGAATATTTAAGATTCCCCAAAATAGGAAAATATGACTATTAGATCTTCTGAGGTCAAGTCTTTATACTTCTAGCCTCAAGTCTCAATTTCCTTCTTTGCAAATGGGAACTGCTATGAGAACAAAAATTTGGCTTGCACTGGCTTCTATATTCTGGCGTGTGTTATGAAAGCACTGTCATATTCCATTTTTATCAACTATTTTGGGTTAAAAGACAACTATTTGACTGATAATTAACACGCCTGTGCCTTTACGGAGTCTCAGTCTTGAAGCAATATATGAAATGTCAAGGAGGTAAAGGCAAAGGTTAAAGATGCTTAATGTCTTGCGGATAAAACAGTGCCAGGATAGGTTTTGTAACTTTTTGAAGAGGAGGTTGCTATTTCTTTCAGAGCAGCTGTATGATTTTTTTTTTTTTTTTCTCATCACAACTCTGCATGCATTAGTCTCCTACGGGGCAAATTGCTTTATTTAACATGCCACAGAAAGCTACTGCTGTTGCATCAGGGAGATGGAATGCTTCTCTTAAACTGTAATGCCAATAATTGCCTTTGGACTTCCACACAAAGAAAGTTTTGGTCTTCAAACTGCCTGGAAGGGTTTGTCTGTAATTGCTGTAATGTACAATCACTCCTAGAATGAAAAGGAAAATGACATATATTTAGAAAGTTCAATAAGAACAGTGCAAACAAGCAACGCTATTATCCACGGCGGTGAATGAGCCCCATGCTCTGAGGCTGAGCCTCAGAAATTGTTTTATTGCACATGGTGAGCAGACACACTGTTAATATAAAAGTATAATGAAAGCAGTTGGAGTAACCACAAGAACATCCTCTGCAGCATCGATGTTTTGTTAAACATATTTGTCTGAATTCATACCAGGCAACTGGGCTGACAGATTATTTGTGTCTGGATTCTTCCTCTCCGTGCTGATCCACAGCAGAATAGGTATATCCCATTTACACGTGGAAAAACTCATTGCCTTCAACCTTCAGGGCAATTCAAAGGCAAAATAGGGCGTATTTTCTAAGCCTCAAAACTGTTAAAACTCGAGATACACTTTCAGGGAGATACTTTGGCTGAATCTCGTGACATTTGTTAAGCTGTTTCCTGAGTTTGACCCCACTTCCCTGCCCAGCCACGGCCCTGCTGCTGACCTGCAAACCTCAAAACTTGCAGGTCCTCAGCTGTCTGCACTGTCAGAATAAGGACAGTAGAGAAAGAGGTTGCTGATACGGATGTAAGCCAATGGTGACCTAAAATGCTCACCATTGCTTAGCAGAAGTTCATATAATTTCCTCCCAGCAGTGGGAAGCTGGCTTACTGGTCACCTACAGCCTCGGTAGCTCTTAGCGGGGTCAACCTACAGAAGTTTAAAGCCGGGGAGGATGGAGACCGCTCTGCTGATATTGTGTAGCTGCAAGAATAAATGGAAATTCCAAAAGGGGAAGGAACAATTAATCCTTTTTTACTGAAAACCTTCACAGGACTTGAAAAGAGTTGTTAAAACTCTCTGCAGAATAATCTTTTGGGCAGGGAAGAAAATTCTAGATCAGACGCTTGCATACAACTTCTACTATTCCCTTGTCTTCTACCCACTCACAAAGCAATTATTTTCTTGTCATCCTATTCATTGCTAAGAAAAAAGTAGCTGTGTTGTCCTAAATGACAAACTATCTCCAAATGCGGAATAACTGAGTGAAGCATATGAATTCCAGGACAGGGATCGATCATGTCTTTTCATGAAAAAGTGTGGGTTTAGTATTCAAACTAAAGAGAGAGATTAAAAAAAAAAAAAAAGTGTCAACGCATTTCTGACACTATCAGGATACGTATGAGTTTTTCTGCCATGTTCCTTTCCAAACCTGACTTTTTTAAAAAAAATGTTTGCTTACAAAATGTCTAACGCTTCCTCCAGGTGTGTGTAGCTCAGGCTAGCTAACCAGTAATGCTGCCACTAACTGACGTTTCATTTCTGTATATTTTCTGATTTTGCTAAATCAAAGAATTAAAAGCAAAACACAGTCCTTGGGGATATCTAGGTGTAAATCCTCCTGCAGTGCACTTGCACCAGTGAAGCAATATCTTTTACTGGTCCCCTGCTGGTGTGTGATAGGGATGTGTGTCATAAAAACGATGCTCAAAACCACAATATACAACGTGGCTGCACCTTCATTTGGATTATTAAAATAATGATGATAATCTGTGTAAGAGAAATTCAGTCCTCAGTTTGAGGTGGCATTGCCCTGGTACTTCACCTAGAAAAGTTACAACATTTACGGAAATGCTGTAGCTCGTATTTACATGCATTCTTTAAATCATGACATAGCTGGATCAGAAACCACAAATAATTTTTCCTCTTTGCTTCTGTATTTGCTTGGATTAAGCTTCCCCCACTGCACTGCTGCCCTGCAGATGGACATGGAGAAGCAGGTAACAAACATTTTGGTAGTTCAGCTCTCCCTGGTCCCCACTTGGCAGTTCCCCTTCCCAGCCTCTGCCATCGCCTAGTCCTGCTCCCCAGCTGCATCTCAGCATCCTCACCCCCCCAGACAGGGGAGCCCCTCAGCCTCTGCCAGTGTTTATTGATAACAAATTCAAGTGTTTTGGCAACTGATAAGGCACATTGTGGCTTTTGTAAATTATAGTGTAGGCAGCTCTGCTTGCAGTTCTGTCTTTCTAAGAGTCCATGAGGTACAGGATCAGACGGCAAACGGTGGCTTTGAAACGTGTTTTCTGTTTCATTATCTGAAAACATCAGTGTCCATCTGATCTCTGGTAGAGGGACGGTCCTAACAGCATGTGTTTGGGGGTTTGTTATAGAAATCCAAACCTGTTGTGCTCCTAAATTTTTAAGATGGAAGTTCTGCTGCAGGAGGAAGGGTCTAGGGTGTTGTGAAAATCATCTATGTTTTGCCAAAAATTAAAAAAAAAAAATTTGTTCAAACATAAAACTGAGTTTCATTTTTTTAGTTTCTCTTATGTTAAAAAGAGAGTGAAAAGTGTTAAAATAAAAAGCAGTTTTGAATAGAAAAAAATATTTTGATGTCTTCGGAATTAGAAAGAGAAGAGGTTGACTGAAAAAATGACACAGATTTGATAACATTTGATTTTGGCTGATCCAAGTGCACATTTTTCAATGAAATATTGTTTCAGACAGCAGCTAGATCTACTTGGAGGACTGTTACCATATGTGCAGTTCTTTCCTGCTCAGTTTCCTTATAAAAGACATTCCCTGCAATCTACATTTCCCTCTTTCTCTTCCCCCACGAAAGCAAACCTACAGCACATCCCTATTGACCTCCTCATTTTTTCTTTCCGAAGTTCTGCTCAGCCCATGCCAGTCCTGCCACAAACTCTCTTTGCCTCTGCGTCCTCCCTTCATTCCCACAAACCCTGCACACCAGTTTTCCCCAAACCCTTCATCCCTCCTTCTAGCCCCCTGCTCCCCTGTTCCAATGGGATATTTGGGAGAGCAGAACAATAGGAAACAGCAAGGCAGGCTTGGAAAACTTGAAATTACTTACACATACATGTTGGTCCAAGAGGACAAAGGTTTCATTTGGTTTAAAACAGGACAGTTCTGCTGACATGATAAAATTAGCACTGATTTAGAAGTTTTCCTATCACAATTTCAAACTGGCTCAGTTGTGGACTGCATGTGTGTGTGAGAGAGAGAGAAAACCTGGAGCGATGAAGGCTGTTGGTCTGTCTCTCTGAAATGCAGGGAAGTCGAGCATTGCCAACATGGAACACTGGTTTTAAGTTTTATCTGAAGAAGCCACCAATCACTTTGCTGCACAAAATTCCTACCTCCCAAAAAATGGTTGTATTTCCTGGGGAGGGATGCAATATCAAACCAGAACTTTCTGTTCTGGTTTGATATTGCATCCCTCCCCAGATGTACAGCTTTAGTCCACCCTTAAAGTAAGTCTTGGTGCATCCTGACTTATGGTGTTGTGACTGAGACCTCCATGAAAACAGCTGCTGGGCATAGTTACAGCCATTGGCTCTTTTTGCTGAACTTCGGTGTCTCACATGAATTGCAACTGCCTGTATAGCTGGGTTTGCTGTATCCAAAGGAGAGAAGAGGAGACTTGCTCTGAACTTGACAGCCAGAATAGTCACACTAGAGACTTAAACCCACTTAGCTAGAGATGATCCAACGATGTGTGAAGTAATGCCTTCAACTCGTGCGTTCCACAAGTACGCATTTTGACTCCTGTTTTCCTCTTTTGATTTGCTAAAAATCCCTAAGTCCCTTTACTTCTTTCCTAGGATTATGCTATGAAACATTCAGCATTTTGCAAGATTGCACCCATACTTGAAAACTTTCTTCCCATCACTTCCCCGCCACTCCCCGCCAAATTTACACAGATCAAAGCTGATCAAAGAGTAGCAGTGGTAGTTCCACTGCTTGGTTAGGCACTCTGATCTGCTAAAATCTAGATGTGGAGCAAAGGAATCTAAAAAAAAAACCCCTATCCCAAAGAGTGGTTCTCAGGCAGCTCTTTTGTGTGGGGATCATATACTTGACACCATGCCTTATGTGGAATGCACATCAAATCACCTGGAGACTCCACATCAATGGTAGTTATGTGCATGCATGTACCACAAAGAGAATAGACCCTTAAACCAGTTGGGTGCATGAGACAGGGGAAAAAAAAAAAAAGTCTAAAGAGTGTAAATCTAGAGGGGTACATCCACTTTTTGTTTTGATTTACCTCTCTGCTCTGCCTTATGCCTTTTTTTGTTTTGTCGTTTAATGTTTTAATGGATGGATTTACAAAAAGGACTTTCCTAGTGCAGCCAGGGCTTTATTTTATAAGGTTCTGTCCTTAATCTAACACATCTGTGTTATCTGATCCAAGACTGCCCATAGGACAGAGGGCCAGATTCTTAGCTCCCATGCGCTCGTCTCGTAGACTTCAAGGGGGTTGCACTAACTGCAGCAAGTCGATGGCTTGCTCTTGTTTGTTGTTGAACTCTTAAGTGTTACCATATTTTTCCTTTAACTGTTACTGAAGCCCATACCCAGTACCACTCAGACAAAATTATTTCCTCTGGCCTGAGCTGATTTTTGCTCCAGGCTGGCATTTACTAATTTCAGGGAGGTTTTGCTATCACAGTGAACAGGACCGAAACAAGCCCCTTGTAGGAGTCAATGGACTTCAGTATTTAGAAAAAGGATTTTTGCACTTCAGAACTGAGTCCTGGGTTAAGGTCCCTTTGCCCCTTTCAATCTAGGAATGGCAGGGATGTTATAATAGAAAGTGAAATAAAATAAAACAGAACAGACAAATAAACAAAAAACTAGGAAACTGCCTGCTTGTATTCCAGGATGAAGTGGGTAAACTCTGGGTTTACCTTCCACTAAACACTCAAGAGTGAAAAGCAATGCCTTTCCCTGATCTTGGCTATTCTTTCAGTGATGTGAGTAAGCCCAATGGGCCTGCCCAAGAAACTGAGTAAAACCTCAGTGAAGCCAAGCGTGCGCTCTCAAGCTCCACGCCTCTCCTGCTGCACCCCCACCAGCTGCTGCTAGACCATTGCTGGGGTTTTGCCCACCCTGCTGCTGGGCAGTCCATCTTAAACAGAGATATCTGACCACATCAAGGACCAAAATTTAACAGGACCTCCCCTGTGACACTGGAAAACAGGCTCTGCTACTGCCAAGTACAGCCATCCTCTCCCCTCTGGGAGTCCCCACCATTTCCTCCTGATCCTCGCTTCCCAGATTTCTTTCTGAGATGCAAAGAAATAAGGATGACAAGCAAGGGCAGCCAATTCCATATTTCATGCACCAAATCCCAGCTTTGTTTCCATCTGGCACACGCGCCCTGACCCCAGGTGACAGCAGCCCATGCATTTGCAGCACGCCCCCAATGGCTTTGTGCCTGGCTGGGACCAAGCACCCAGTGAGGGAGGCCATGGAGACAGAGCGAGGACATGGTCCTCTGCTGTGGGACATACACCTCCAAACAAGCTGCTGGTCTCAAATGTTGGGAGAAGAAAAGCAAAAGGAAGATATGAGGCCCGTAGTACATGTATGTTTCCACAGAAGTGGATAATATGTGCTGCTTGGGTTTTAATCAGAATCTCTGGTATTACAACCTATCTAATGGCTCCTGTCCACACAGCCGGCAGGTATCCTAAGCATACAAACTGCACAGACGTGTTAAAAGAAGGAGGAAAAGTGATGGATAACCCAGTGCAGGGTGTGAAATCAAGTGTAATAGATAGCTGTGGATGTTAGCTCAGAGATCTACAAAGAAAAAGTCCTTTCATGTATCTTTGAGCTGTGGTGAATCCCATGATCTTTTTTAGGCATGCATGAGGAGCAGAAATGACTCCATATCCAAACATGGCCTACAGTTGTTTCACAGGGCTCCCCTTCAAGGCTAGTGTCCAGGGCAGAGGGAAGGCCCATCTGCAGAGAACTGGCATGCCTCTCCACCTCTCAGGCCCTACGGAGGACTGCAGGAAGCCCTGTAAGCCTAGCTCCTTGAGTAGCTCCTCCATGATACCACCTAAGTAATTCACAAGTGCAGTCCGCACGGCTGCTCCTAGGAGGTTGTCTTTTTTTTGGGCAGTAGGACGACTGCTCAGTGATAGACCTGAAGTTTACTGATGTTGAGACATGGGGAGCATAAGCATGGGGTAGCAACAGGCTCAAACAGCATCACTGTACACCATCCAAGTTGAAGTTCACACTGTAATAACAAACCCAGGTCTTATGCCTGTACTTTAAGAAAGATACAGTGACATTGGAGTGAGTGTCAACACGACCTACACAGATGGGTCTAGAGACTGAGGACACGAGCAGGCAGCTGGAGAAACAGCTCCAGGTGGTCACATGTACGAAAAGAAAGCAAGAGAGAGGGTTTCATCTCCTTATAGGAGGCAAGATCGTGCACCACTTAATTTAGCAGGAATAGTCACAGGGAACAACAGCCAGAGAGTTACACTGGAACCAAAACAATCTTCTTGCTGCACGGATAATTAACTACTAAAACAGTCTCCGAATTTCAGTGATGACTTAGTATTTCCAGCTTAAGAACGCCTACCTTTTTGGAAGCTATCTTTTATCCAAATACACACTCTTTTGAACTCAACACTATTGTAAGTGGATGAAATGCAATGGCCTGTAATGTATATAGGAAGTCATATGAAGCAATTTGATGTTCCCATCACTCCTTAGACATTATAAATTAACCCAGAAACTTCTCAGGGTGGTGACAGATGTGGAGACTGCAACTCCTAGAGCAAAATCCTCCGTTTCAAGCAATGCAGTCAGAATGCTGTGATCAAGCCTGACCATTGCATGGATTCACTGCCTTCTGCAAGATCGCATTGTCTGCAGGCTGGGCTCCTATATGCAAATTAAGAGCAGCCCTTGGGCCCTGGTGCTTTTCCAGCACGACCCTCCTTTAAGTGAAGACGAGCTCTGGGTTGGAATAAGTGCTTGGCTCCATATGGAGAGAGTGGCGAGTGCTCCCCGTCATTTGGTTCCCACCGACCCAGGCAGGAACTTGGGGCACTCTGTGTTTAAGGATTGCACCCAGCAGAAGGGGGCTTGTCGTGTTTTGTTTTGTATTTTACTTAGTAATCGGGTTAAGTCCTTTCACCAGCTCCCATAAAGATACCTGAAAAACGTCATTGCAAGCTAATCTTTAAATAACACGCCGCCCTTATGGTGCTGAGCCAGGGAACGCATCCCAGCTGGTTCCTACGTCCTCGTGCCTGGAGAAGCCTCTGGCTGATTCCGCTGTTAGTATCTCTGCCGCACTCCGACATGTGCACAGGTTCCTCCCTCCCGCTGCAAGCGATTCGTTTTTCTGAACCCTGCAAACTGACAGCGCTGCTAACTAAAAGACCGAGCGCCTCACATGTTCCTATATTGATTCCTTTTGGGACAAGTTTAACTTAAAGAATCCCATAGAAGCAGCATGGAAGACGTAGTCAGCGCTTTACGTCAGCCTTCCAAAGCATGACACAAACATAAATACAACTAGCTCAAAGGAAAAGGAGGAAATCTGCATCAAACAAAATTACTGACCGTAGTTTTAATTCAGGAAAAAGTAGGGTTTGCTGCATCTTTACACCTGAGGGTAAAAAAAGGGTTTAAAAGAGTAAAAATAAGGAGATTAGTAGAAAATATGCTCTTTCGAAAGCAGCGGCTGTTTATTGTACTTAATTTGGTTTTCTTGTCTTACAAGTTCTGCGTATACTTCAGCAGAAAATGAATTTTGTCAAATGACTAAAGATAAGATTATTGCAGATCCTTAGAAAGAGAAAGCATAAGAACACTTAAAATCCCCAAGGTCTGTTTTATATGCTCCACTCTAAGTGTGCTGTGGATTTCAACGAGACCTACTCCCATGAAATTATCAGAAAGTTGAAAAAGTCCTTTACAGGCACCCAGGGACCAATCTGAAACCTGAGAGAGGAAGGGAAGGGAAGGGAAGGGAAGGGAAGGGAAGGGAAGGGAAGGGAAGGGAAGGGAAAAGCTACAGACAGTTTGGGTCACTGCATTTTGGGCAAAGAATTGGAATAGCCTGTTGTTTTGATAGATCACTGATTTCTTCAGTTGGTCCAGCTTCTCTATATCACCTCAAGCTGGAAAATGTTTTTGCTCTTGCTCCTTGCATTCCACACAGTCATTTTAGCAAATATGAATGCAATGCCCACTAAAGCTGCCGTCCTTCATCAGGTATTCCTTTGGGAAGCAGCATGGGAAGGAGAAGCCAAGGCTGTTGCATTGTGGGTGCAGGCTGGCCCAGGCAAGGACGGTGGGGAGAGGTGGTACCTTTCGCCCTGTCTGGGAGAAGTGGGGTGTGTGGCTTCAGACAGCTCCTGCACGCTGGGATGCAGGTGGCTCTCCATCACAGGAGGGTCATGAAGGACAGCAAGGGGAGCTGTGGGGTGAGACCCCAAACCAGCCCTCCTCTCCCTGGAAATGTCTGGCCTTGCAGCAGTGGAAGGTGTAACAGGGAAAACTGGGGTTGCAGCTCTCCAGGACAGCTTTTGCCTGGAAGCTCCAGTGTGTTGTAGACATGGGCTGGATGATGAGCATTTGGGGACCGGCTGCTTTAACGACTTCCCTGTCTAGTGGGTACTACCTTGGAGGTGGCCAAGACTTACAGGGCTGAGCAGGGTTGGGGAGGCAAATGGAGGGAGGCTGGGACAAGAAGGGGTGAAGCAGAGCCAGGTCAGGAAAGGAGATGCAGCAGACATGGGGGGTGCTGCAGGGCATGGGAAGAGGGTTGCCATGGGGGGGATGCAGCAGCACTGGGTGAGGGAAAGCTTTGAGGCTGGGCAGGGAAGGGTGAGTGCACGAGCCTGGTCCAGGAAAGGGATTTCTGTAGGGCTGTGCGGGTACCAGCGGCAGCTGGGTTGGTCTGGGTGGGCAGCGTTGGAGAAGGATGCTGCAGGGGGATACCTGGCTGCAGGTGAGTTTCATGGCCAGCCGGCCGAGAGCTCAGCTGCAGGGGACATCCCCCCCTCACCCCTTCCCTGCCTTACCCGGCTGGGAGCGGGCTGGGGGTGGCCGCTGTCACCTGGCTCGGGGCTTTCAAGGCGAAAACACTTTTTGAACTCCTTCGAGTAAGATTACAGAAAAGTCTCACGGTGCCTGTTTAAACAAATGTGTCTGAACAGGAAAATCAAACAGACAGGGAGAGACTTCAGTTTCTCCGCTTATACGATGTTTGAAATGATAAGCGAGGATATATTTTCACATAATTGGGCTGTGTCAAGGTACCGGCCGTTTGATCAGATAGAGGCTCTCTATGTAGTCTCACATCAGAGGGCTAGTAAACTACAAATTAAGGCAGGCTTTAGATTTTGTCTGCGAAGTAGCCAAATAAATTGAATTTTGTCCCTAAAGGTCATAACAGGGAGCCGGAGGGGAATACACAAAAAGGGCAGAATAATGTACCAGGGTAACTGAGTCGGAAAAAGAGAACAAAATCATTGGAAAGGGTTCAACGACTCATGAAAATCTGTAAGTATTGGAAAGATACCGATTAATATCTCTGGATCGACAGGGAGCTTTCGGAGCCCACACTTTCATCACGCCAAAAGAGGTCTGTGGGAAGGCAGGGCTAGAGGGGCAGGGGAAATGCCGGAGGCTTTTGGTTTGCTTTTGTTCTGCTTGTTGGTGATTTTTCATTTTATTTGGTATTTTTCTGCTTGCAGCAATACCTTGGGGACACCCTGGGACACCTCACACAAGCTGGTGGGGTGGGGCCAGAGACCTCTGCTCAATCCCCTCCATCCTTCCCCATTTGCTCTGGCATCTCAGGCCTGGGGACAGGCAGTCTGTCCTTCCTCCTGCTCCCCTGTCCCCTCACCTCCCCCCAGCCTGTCCCCAGCTGCCCCCAAAGTGGGGGGAAGCTCCCCTGCGAACCCACCAGCCCCAGGGGAGGACTCCCGAGGCCCTGAGGGTTGCAAATGCCCTTTCTTCTACATGGCCACTGCCTAAGCCGATCCCTCCTGCAAACCCAAGTCTGGTCCCCCCAGCCTTGTGCTCCAGACAGATTCCCAGGCTCCAGACAAAAAGGCCAGGGGGGCTCCAGGGGACCCAGCTGGCTCCCAGCCAGCCCTGCTGAAAGGGGATCACAACAAGCCAGATTTACTCCTCAGAACAAAGTTTCCGGTGACTTTCCAAGATGCTCATCGTACTCCTTTCTCATTTTTTTTCTTTTCCTTCTTCCCTCTCTCCCCTTTACTTTTCAAAATCTCAACTGAACAGAGGTGTTCCCTGTCATTGCCAGGGAACTTACTGCTCCCCTCCCTTGTGAACTCTGTGTACGATCCTGTGGCATTTCTTTTTCTGTCCCTGGTTTTATACATCACCAGTATTTAGCTACTTGTGTCGGTGAGTGAGGAGGACCTGAATTTACCTGTCAGGCTGCTGCACATGATTTTTCCCTGTAAACAGCTACTGCTGGGTCAAGCGGCTGGAGATCTGCCCCCACGTCCCAGCGCCAGCAGCCACAGCGTGGGAGTCAGGATGGGAAGGGTGCGTGTGTGTGCATCTGCAAATATAACCTACAGCCAGGGCTTACAGCTACGCTAGGAACTAGTGAGGGGTGTACTCTGATGGGAGACATCAGTGTAAAAGGTGGAACAATTTGCAGAAGGCCACCAGCAAACCTAAGAGGTAACGCTGTGTCCTGAACGCACCCCTGCTCTGCCTGCTGTCACTGAGCCTCCTCCTCGTGTCTCTGTGTTGTTGATGTGGCACCATAGCTCATTGTCCCTCCCGCGATTTTATAGAAAAAGAAAAAAGTAAGAGCACTTTGTTGGCATCCTTTAGGTTGTCTCAGAAGTAAAACTCAAATCCACCCAAATCCAGCCCAAGTCTAATGGGACCATTAACAGCAGGGGACAAACTGACCCTGGTGTCACCCCAAATCAGTAAAGTTTGCCCTGGGTGGCAGGGTCTGACCCCCCCACAGCACAGTCTGTGCTTACGACGTGGGAGGGGGTGGGCAGCAGCCGGCACGCCTGGTCTGGGCACCCCACAGACACCTGTGGCCCTTTCTGGGCCAGCCTGGGCTCGGCCTCGCAAGCGATGCTTGGCTGCGGGGAGGGTGTCACACTCCGCAGGGAGAAGTCTGATGCTGTTAGAAAAGCTGGAAGAAGTTCTGCCTTGAGTGACAGAAAAAAAACAACTGTTGAAAAGCAAAGTGACCCAACACCAACAGAGAGCCCACACTTGCTACATAAATAATGTCAAAACCACATATGCAGGGAATAACGTGAAGGCAGCGCAAGGCAGACCAATGTCTAGAAATGTTATCTCTTCTGTTCCAAAAGCTAATCAGCCCAGCAGCGGGCAAGCCAGGAACATTTTAGATTATGTCTATGCTTGCAGTTGATGGAAAGTCTGAGAGGAATATAAGCTTTCTAAAAGACAAATTCAGTTCCCCTACAAAATATTTGGGATTTTTTTCCCTTCTCCTCTGGCAGTGAAATTGTTTGGTTACATTGATTTATTAGAATGACGTAACTCCCAGTATCGTATCTAGCCATCGGCTGCCACTCAGCAAAAGGATGTGGTGAGATCACATCACCAAAATAATAAGGCGCTGGGGTTCCTATGCAGGAGGTTACATATCATCAGGACAGCTTCAAATACTTGCGGATGGCTTTGATAGTTGCAGGAGTGTGATGTTGTTTTGGTTTTCCACAGAGTCTGAAAGATACCGGGCACCAGTTACTCTGCTGTTCAGCTGTAGTTTCCTTTGCACAGGGAAATTAAAATCCTTCTATACGTATGTGCATGAATATGCGTTTTCCTAACTGGCAGGTTTTTGCTTAAGACAATAACTTTTGAACCATCTTAGCCAAGGACGAATAGAAATGTTTGCCCCAATCCCGCTCCTCACGAGTTTAGGGGGATATTTTTGGGCCTCGGCTTCTGCAGAGGCACATGAAAGGTGGGGGGAGGCAGTCTTGCCTTGGGAAGCTGGGTGACACCAGCAGCAAAGTCCAAAAAGGGGTGCTGGAAAGAGGAGACCTGCCAAATTCAGCTCCGGTGCCTGCAGGTTGAGCCCCTCTCTGCCGCGGGGCCGCGGCTCCCGGCCCTCCTCCAGCTGTGCAGCGGGAGGCAGCAGCTGGAGGAGAAACCCATCCGCATGGACGCAGCCCTGCCGCACGCAGGCGTTCGCTCGCCCTTCATTTTTCCTTCTATGAACTTTCTATTTTTTTTTCCTCAGGAGCTGATTATTATCTGGCTGAGACGTATTTCCTTCGGAAAAGCGGGTTTGCTTTGTGTTTGGTCCTTACACTCCCTTCCCCGACATTCACATAGACCTCTCTGTTGGGAACAGAGTTAGATCAGGACTTTTGCAGTTTACAGGGTTTTTGCAAAACACGGTGACATGCGTTTCTCTTCTGCTCTGCTCTATATGTTTTCTTACCATCCTTTCCATCACATATTTTCCAGCAATTTAGAGAGATGTAAGGAATAGCTTTTACACAATAGGCAAAGAAGCAGGGGGATTATTCCAATGGTCTTGCACGTTTGGAGTATTTCATCTTCTTCAAAAGGCGAGGAAAAAAAAAAAACCTGTGTCCTTGTGAGCAAATGATTAGAAGAAGACTGGGAATACAATAATTACCCCAAATGGAAACCCAGACCGCAGTCAAACAATACAGCTTTTGTAAACCGGCTCCGCCTGTAAAAAATCTAGGAAATCTCATAACTAGAGCTGGCGAAATCCTTTTCTTATGCAACGATATGTAAAAGGCTCATGAGAAATGAGGAGTAAACATGGAAACGCTGTAAAATAGCATGATAATGAACTTGCTCTGAGCATCAGAGATCGCCTTGGCGGTACCAGCATGGATTCCTTCAACCACAAAGTATTTTCTCATGTTAAAGAATTTGGGACAAATTACGTTTTGTGACATTTTGCCAATAAACAAGCACGTGAAGACAAATAAACCGGGACTCGCCATAATCTACCTTGATCGTTGTGGAATTCAAGGGGACCAAAGGAATGGGGAGCGAGACAGAGCGCGGCTTTGATTGAATGTCCTTTATGAGGGAGCGGAGAGAAGATCATTTATATCCTTCATATTTTATAGTTTTGCCTCTAGGAAAGAAAAGACCAGCGGAGCCCCGGCTATCATTTACTCATAATGATCGTATTCAATCTACTGATTCACAGTGAATCATATAATAAGGTTTCCATTTTGCACATGGGGAGAAGAAGGAGGGGTGGTTAAACTTTGTTTAGTTCGCATTCATGCCCCCGGCCTCCTGTTTCCCTCGAACTGTCCAAATGACTCACCCATGGGGCCATGCTTTTTTCGGGCTTTTTTTCTTGTTTCCCCCACACACACACACACTTCGGTTGCCCCCCAGCAATACAAACCCCTGGAAGCAAAGCTGACAGGTTAATTGTACAGTTATTCATTTACCTACGGCAGCGTTTCACCCGAGCACGGCTCTACTTTCGCGGGCTCTCGGGGCTGTGCCGTGCCGTGCCATGCCGAGCCGAGCCGAGCCGAGCCGAGCCGCCCCGGCGGGGCTGTGCAGCGGGCGGAGAGCCCCGGCCGGCCCGGCTCGGCCCCCGGCCGGGGGGGCCGCGCCGAGCGGGGCAGGGGGCGGAGAAGCGGCCCTGGGGGCCGGCTTGCATCGGCACCGGGAGGGGGGGAAAGGGGAAAAGTTGCTTTTCGGCATTTTGGCCTAAACCCGCACCCAGGGCCAGCGCCCTTGGACACGGCGGGGCCAGCCCGCCCTGCGCACCCCTCCTGCGGGTCTGGGGCAGGACGAGGGGATTTCGGCACCTGAGCCCCTGGATGCTCCTGCACAGACGGGGAGGCACTTACAGAGAACCGCCGGCTCGCCGGCACCGGCACTCGGGTGCTCCCTCTGCCTTCTGCGAGCGTTTCGGGTAGAAACGGGGGGAGGGCAGGGCGCAGCTTTCGGGGCTCGGCGGGGAGCTCTGCGCCGGGGCCGGGAGCCGCGCAGCGGCCGGTGCGCCCCGCCAGGCGCTTCTCCTGCAGAGCCCCGAGAAGAACAGTCGGAATCACCCCAAAAAGCGAACGAAAGCAAGGCACCGAGCGGGGGGAAGGCTCGGCGAGCACAAGCGTCCCGGAGCGAGCAGGCGGGGGCAGAAGCGATGCCCCGCAGATGCCGGCCCCAAACGCGCCTGGAGAAGCGGTGCCCTTCTCCAGGAGAGCCGGCACCTTCTCAAGAGCTTTAAGAAAATGTATATAAAATGAAATAGGCGTGTTGTCACTGAAGGGAAACCGCTGCCTTAGCCATGGGGCTTTCACCAAGACAGCCAAGTTCCCTTTTGGGCAGAGCAGAGTCTCGAAGTCTGCTTGACATCTTGAAGCTTAAATAACCGTAAGGCATTGTTACTCCCTGGCAGCAAAGTGCCTCGTTACGCCTGATTGAGCTAATTGCTTTGAAATAGGATATATTATCTATAATTATAGAGATCTTGGAGGAGACGGCCAGCCTGTTCTTTCATCTTTTCCAAGTGCATCATAATGTCGCGATCAAATTAATTTGGGCCACTTGAAATAGTGCCTTCCTTTCAGCCCCGCTCCTCCGACCCTCGAAGAGCCGGGGACGCCGCGGCGGCTGGAGTTCGGCCATCCAAGGCACCGCTCCTGGCAGCCTCCCGAGGACCAGCCCAGGTGCCTGAAGCCTGAAAAGTGGTTTAGGTTATGCTTGATCTGGGCGGGAAGGGGAAAAGAGAGGGGGGGAAAAAGAACAAAGCCAAGAACGGAGGTCTTCCCGCATTATCCGACGCTCAGGGGAGAAGGGGCCGCGGCGGGAGCGGGGAGGGTTGGGACTTGCAGGGCTGCGAGGGCTTGTAAAGCCCGCGGGACGTTTTTAGCACTTGCGATAGACCTGGCCGCTTGCCCCCAGGGCCGAGCCGCTCCGCGCTGGAGCAAGGCCGGCGGCGGGGGCGCGGCGGGAGCGCGCAGGCGGTGCCCGGCGCGGCGGGGCTGCCCCGGAGCCGCCATCCCCAAAGGCTTCTCGTGTCCTGCGGGGCTGTCTGGTCTCCTAAGAGCTGCTGTCTCGGGGGAAATAAAAGAGAAACAAGGGAAACAACAACACCCCTCTCCTTTCTGAGTTCTGCCTTTAAGTCAAAGATAACGTTTACAAAAGGCAGACAATGCCCTGAATTGGCTTAGCGCTGCCTCCTGTCCTCCCCCCCCCATCCCCCACGCACTCCTCCCAGCCCTTGTTGTCGTATTCCCACCGAAATAAAATGCTATGGGTAATAGCTTTGCCTAGCACATTCATTATATTGAAACGGCACTGTTTAGGATGCTAATTGCCCAATATTGTTATCTAGCACAAGTGCCTTCAGGGAAGCGCCACGGTTCCCAATAAAAACACTGGGCTGGAACAAGCACCAATAAAGTCACCTATTCCCCCCACCCCCTCCACCCCCCGCCCTTTCACTTCGGTTTTCCTTACAGCCAGGGGAGGAAAACGAGAGGCACCTAAAAGCGAGTCCGAGTACCGACACAGCGGAACCGGCACAAAAACCCTTCCCCACCCCAGGGGTGTTTCGGTCACCCGGAGCGCAGCGAGCCGGGCGAGAAGAGTTTGGGGAGTAAAAAATTCCCGCTAAGCAAAGAAATACTTCTTGGGGCAGATTTCGTTTTTGTAAATTTGACTTCTCCGTTCCTAACTTAGAACCTGTAGGTTTCCTTAGGAAAGAAAGGAAGGAAAGAAAGAAAGGAGCAAGAAACGAAAGGAACTTCACTGGCTTCCCGTTTCCAGCCCAAGAGCTTGCCAGCATGTGAATGAGAATCAAGCCCTTGCGATGGCACAGTGATTAAAATGCCACCGAGTATGACAGAAACGTAAACACAAAGCGTTCATTGCTGGAGATAAATAAAGAGCTAATGATCTCATTCTGTCAGCTCCCAGTGCGAGCGGGACCGCGCTCGCCGTACGGGACGCGCACTCCAACCTCCAACCTCAGCAGCGTCCCAGTGCTCAAACCATCCTGCAAAAGAAAAAGTGGGGAAAAAAAAAACCACCAAACAAACCAGCAGCTTTGTTTTTTCCTTTCATATTTCCATCAAAACAATGAGCTCGAAAGCAGCCTGGGGGCTGCCTGGAGGTCTAATAAACACATCACTTCTTTCGGGAGGTTGCGTTTGGGATCAGGCAAAAAAAAAAAGAAAAAAAAAAAGATCCTACCTGTAGGATCGGGTGGAGGGGACACCGTGAAACACGACGCATCGATATTCGCGCATGTTTTCTTAATTCGGAGGGGGGGTGGGGGGTGTGGAATCGTCGCGTCAAGCACTGGGCTTTGGGAAAATGTCGTGTGATTGGTAGAGCAAACTAATTTTGTCAGGCTGAATGTGCCGATGTCCCAGGGCTAAGGCGCCTTGCTCCCTTGATGCGGGTTAACGTCCTCAATAGTCCCCCTCCAGCTGAAGCCTTTGATCAGACCGCTGCTGGCGCCTAAAAACAACATCACTTGTCTGCCTATTACAGGCACTGACTAATCGTGACAGATTGTTTATTCTCGCAATTAGCAATGCAGCCGCTTCTCCCAGCACCCCCCCCAACACACACATTCACCCCCCACCCCCCACCCCTCCACTCCCCGCCCGGCGCGGCCCGGCCCGGGCCCCCCCCCGGCTCGACGGGGCGCGGGGAGGCTGCGGGCAGCGCGGCCGCCGGCCCCGGCCCCGACACCGGAGCCGGGCCGGGGACCGCAGGTAGCAGCGTGAGCTGTGTGTCGGTGCAGTGTGCGTTCCCCCTGATCTACAGGGGGGCACGGGGGGTACCTGCAAGTCGCCTACATATTGCGGTCGCCTAGCGGGATCGCATATGGGCACAGCACCCCACGGGCGAGGTAGGCATGCGTGTGCCTGTGCACACGCGGGACGGTACCGCAGGAAGCGCAGCCCCCGGGCACGCGCTCGGGCGTGGGTAGGGCACGCGTGTGCGCATCTGCGCGCGGGACGGTGCGTTCGGGTCAGGTCCTGCTGCTTATCAGCCAGTAAAATCTCTGTTGCATCAATTCATTTCGTAACCTACGCGCTCCTAACCCACCACCTTTACTGGGTCCAGCTGAAAGGAGAGGGACTTCGCTGTCCCTCCCCGTTCCGGTAATTCCCGGTAAGCGACCGCGGGAGCCCCCCGCCTCCCGCGGAGGTGAGCGCCCCGCAGCCACCCGTAAACCCTTCTCAGTGAGCGGGCGATCGCCGTGTTGAGAGCGCGGCCCCGTTTTACTGCACATCCGTCCTGGGCGCGGGGATGGGGATCGTAAAACGAATTTACAGAACAAAATAGCCGGGACGTTGACGGGGCTGGGGCGGGGATGTTCCTTTTGACGCCCATGAGCGTTTCATTCCCTGGAGCCGCGCACACGGCTGCGCCGCGAACCGTAGCGCAGTTTGCGTGCCTGTGCGTGTGGACACGCGCGGATCTCCGCGCGCACGTCGAACGCACGGCAGGGCCGGCGTTCATTTAAAAACCAAACCAATCGCACAAAAAAAAACCCCAAACCCAAACCCACTCCTAAATCCACTTTTCCGCGGCGCAGCCAGGCTGTGGGACGGGCAGGGGCTCCCTCCGGGAGGTCACGCTCCGGACAGCCCGGTACCCGCTGGTTTTCCAGAAGACGACGGCTCGGGCCCGCGCCCTCGCGCACAGCTCGCCCGGCTTTTTTTTTCGACGTTCATACATTTTTTTTCCCCGGTTTCTGAGCCTCCCCGCGCCCCCGTCCCGTCCCCACGGCGCAGCGCTCCCCGGCCGCCCCCACTCCCGCCGGCGGCGCGGGGGCGGGGCTTGAGGCGGGGGCGGGGCTTGGGGCGGGGCGCCGCGACGGCGAGCGCAGCGCGGCCCGGCCCGGTCCCCCCCCACCCGCTCCGGGGCTGCCGCCGCCGCAGCCAATGGGGCGCCGCCGCCCCGCCCCCCGCGCGCTGGTTGGGCGGTGCCTCCCCCCGCGCCGCTTTATCAGGCGGTGCCGCCCGCCGCGGGACCGGAGCGCGCCGACGGCTGCTCGCGCCCCCGATCTGCCCGGCCCGGCCCCATGAGCCGCGGCGCCCGCTCCCGCCCGGCGCTGCGGTGGCGACGGCGGCCCGCCGCCTCTGCATGGCCCCGGCTGTGGATATGACCACCGCGCCCACCGGCGTCCGCAGCGACGAGCCGCCCGCGTCCGCCTTCAGCAAGCCCGGCGGCGGCCTCCCCGTCGCGGCGGCGATGGGCGGGGAGGAGGAGAGCGACAAGCCCAAGGTCTCCCCGTCCCTCCTGCCGTTCAGCGTGGAGGCGCTCATGGCTGACCACAGGAAGCCGGGCGGCAGGGAGGGCCCCGAGGGCGCCGGGCCCCCGCCGGGCGCCGGGACGGCCGCCCGCGCCAGCCTCAGCCCCCGCCTGGGCGCTCTGACGGCGGAGGCGCCGGCCTCCCCGCTGCCCCTTGGCGGCCACTTCTCCGTCGGGGGGCTGGTCAAGCTGCCCGAAGACGCCCTTGTCAAGGCGGAAAGCCCCGAGAAGCAGGAGCGGAGCCCCTGGATGCAAAGCCCGCGGTTCTCGCCGCCTCCTCCGAGTAAGTAGGGCCTGGGGGCGGGCGGGCTGGGACCCTCCCGGGGCCGCCTGCGCCCTTCCCGCGGGGCCGGCCGGGGATGGCCTCTCGCTTTCGCCCGGCCCCTCCTGGCATGTTTTCCCCTGCGGTTCGCGCTCCCTGCCGGGCCGCTGCCTCCCCTTCAAAATACTGAACCGGTTCAAGGGTGCGCGGAGCCGGGGCAGCGCCGGGGTATGGCTGCGGAAACCTTGTGCCAAATGTTAACCTCGAAGAGGGGGGGGGAAAAACAACCCCCAAAAAGCAGTCCGGCCTACCTGTTCGCTTAGCCTGGGGCTCGAACTGGCCAGGCAAAGCCTGACTCGGTCTCAGCGGTGTTTTCTCCGAAAGTGCCTCAAAATAACTTCATCAGGACGGCGCAGTCCGGGCTCCCGTGCGCGGCGCCTGCGGGCGGCAGCCCCAGCCGCTGCTCTCGGTCTCGGGCGCTGCGTCTCCAAGTCCGAGGAGCCGCGGTTACTGATGTTTTCCTGCTTTGCCAGGGAAAGATCTAAAAAGCATAAAAATAGTAGCGGGAGGGCCGAGATCGGAAAAGCCCGTTAACCCTCTCCAGCGGCCGCGCTGGGCCCCGAGGCCGGACCCTGCTCCCGCCCCACCCAGACTCCCGTGGGAAGGAAGGGTTGAGCTTGGGCTCTGAGGCTCTCCGGAGCGTTTGGGGTGCTCTTAGCAGAGCTGCTTTCCCTCTCCCTTGGAGAAAGGCAGGTTTCCCGAAAGGGCTTGCGTAGATTTTCACAGGGGTTTAGATTCTCAACTGCAAAGTAAGAGTCGCTGTTGCTAAGTAAACCCGGGGCAGATCGAGGTTGGGGACCCTTGGAAATCTTAAATAAGAGGAGAGGGGCAGACTGGTGAAGAGCAGTAGATAGAGGCTGAGTGTGAATTCAAAACTCGTAATTAATTACATGCTTAATCCGGTTCCCAGGGGCCTAATGAAGAAGGTGTGAGTCTGAGGAGCCAGCCTGTTTTGTTTATTTTTTTTTTCCTTAATCCAATAAAAAGGACAGGATAGCTTTTTTTCTGGAGGGTCACCCCCTTCATTTATGTCTCTTCTGTGTGAGCTGGGAACCACTATGGCAAGAGGTGGAGGGTACGTGGGTGTCTGACTCCTGCCCTGTGCCCTTCTTTTGTGGAGCCAGAGAGCTCCTTGCTATGAAGCACTGCGAGTAACTTCAGCCCCGGCAGCCTTGAAAAGCCCAATTCCTTCATAAAGCACCTGCTCTCTTTATTGGAATGGGAGACCTCAATCTGAAGTTTGCCCCGGGAAGCCCTGGGGTTTTTGGGCTGCTTGACTTTGAGCAGGACCTTATTTCCCCCTTTCTTTCTATCCCAGCTGCCATGGGGTGGGGGTTCTGTGGGGCATGCGGGTTTGGGCACTGCTAACCGAGGTGTCTTTCTCCTTCCCCCTCTCCTCTGGCTGCTCCTTGGTGCAGGGCGGCTGAGCCCCCCAGCCTGCACCCTGCGCAAGCACAAGACGAACAGGAAGCCCCGGACGCCCTTCACCACAGCACAGCTGCTGGCCCTGGAGAGGAAGTTTCGGCAGAAGCAGTACCTGTCCATTGCCGAGCGTGCCGAGTTCTCCAGCTCACTCAGCCTCACCGAGACCCAGGTGAAGATCTGGTTCCAGAACCGCCGTGCCAAGGCCAAGCGGCTCCAGGAAGCTGAGCTGGAGAAGCTGAAGATGGCAGCCAAGCCCATGCTCCCGCCTGCTGCTTTCGGCATCTCCTTCCCGCTGGGCGGCCCAGCCGTGGCCGGTGCCTCTCTGTATGGTGCTTCCAGCCCTTTCCAGCGGGCAGGGCTGCCCGTGGCTCCTGTGGGACTGTACACAGCGCATGTGGGATACAGCATGTACCACCTCACATAGAGCTGAGCCCAGCCTGCCAGCTCTCTGCTCCTGCTGGCTCCGCACACGCTCCTTCCCTGTTCTTCTGGCTCCTCGCTGTGGACTTCCCCATGGGTTCTGTGGCAGAGACTTCTCCAGTCCAGCTCTGCTCGGCCTCTCTGCTTCCCCCCTGTGATGCTGGCTCCCCGGTCCAGCCCTGCTCTGTTCTCCTCAGCAGTGCTGGGAGCTGCTCTGCTCTCCAGCTGGGAGGAACCTGAGGCATTGCCCCAGCTCCTCCCGGGGACAGGGCAGCAGTGGGCCAGCCCTGCCCTGCTTCCCCAGGTCCGGCTGGCAGCCTGGGGAGAGCCCCCCACTGTGGGGGAAGGAACTGTGGAAGAGAACCGGCAAAAAGAGGGCTGAAAGATGGGACATTTCCCTTGCTTTCTGCAAGGCAAGGCCAAGAGGGAGAAGTGTAGAGCAGCCTCTCCTGTCCCTGCGTAACAGCACCGTCGTTACCTGTGTTTGTTCTTCCACCAGCTCCTTTGGAAGGGGCTCTGTGTACTATGTAATATACTGTATATTTGAAATTTTATTATCATTTATATTATAGCTATATTTGTTAAATAAATTAATTTTAAGCTACTGTTTGATGCAGTTTGTTTGTCTCTTGCCCTGCCAGGGGTGACAGAAGAAGAGACCAAAGCTGTCTGTGACAGGGGGACAGGGGAGAGGCACTGGCTGTATGGGCCATTTTTCTTCTTCCCTAGGAGATTTCAGCCTCAGACAGTGAGGCCTCATCTGAGTTTTCAGCTTGCTGTGTATCCCAGAGCTGCCCTGTCCTCACGGCTCTATGAGGCTGCTTGCTTTCCCCCTGCCCCATCACCCCTTGGCAGCAGCTCCCACCACCTCTCCTGCCCACGGGTACCCGCTGCTGCTCTTCCCCAGCGGCCCTGGAACCGGCCCAGCCCCGGGGTCAGCACATCCCATCGGGGCTTTCCCGGCAGGCTGGGTAAGAGCTGCTCCTTTCCTCCCCGGCGCCTTTCCTGGGAAGCTCCTGTCGGAGCCTTTGGGGCTGGGGTGGCTTGTTCCTCACCTGGGTGCCAAGCCTAGAGAGAGACCAGGGGCTTCCCCCGCGGCTCCCTTGGGCAGCCCGCATTGCTCCGGGGAGGGGACCCGGGGGTTTGGGGGGGGGAGGGTGGGCGGGGGGGGGGCCGGGGGGGGGCGGGGCGCTCGGCCCCTGCCCACCCCGGGAGGCGGGCCCGGGGGCGGAGGAGGGCGGCGGGCGGCCCCGCTCCGCGCAGCCCCGGCCGGACCGCTCCGCGCCGCTCCCGCCGGCCCCGGCGCCGCCGCCTCGCCGCGTCCCCCCGCCGGCTGCGCCCCCGAGCCCCCCGGTGCCCCGCGCCGCCCGATTTCGTTCTGCGGATCGCTCGGGTAAGGGAGAGCGTTGGTTTCCCCTTTTTATTTAATTTTTTTAAATTATTATTATTTCCTGCTTTATCTTTGCGCTCAAGGAACGGGCGCTGAGAAATTGGAACTCTCTATTTTTCTTTCTTTATGTCTGTCTTTTTTTTTTTTTTTCCCCCGCTGCTTTCATTTCCAGCAATTTAAAACGTTAAGGCTGAAGCAAAGTTAGAAGGAAAATAATTGCTGTAATGAGGCTAGGCAATCTTCTGCAGGCACTGTGGCTCCAGCGAGACTGTAGCTGGGGGCGAGGCGGGACTTTTATCATCTCCTAAATATCAATGATGCTTTCAATAACTCAACGAAACAACATACCTGAACCCAGTCACTTTCGCCAGAGCTCGCTGCTCTAATCCCCCTCTTCTCATCTCTCGCTCCGCTCTGTCCGCCCAAGTCCTTTCTGGGCTGGGGTGAGTTTTGGGTTTTTGTGGTTGGTTGGGTTTTTTTGGTTGTGGGGTTTTTTTTGGTGGTTTCTTTTTTTTTTTTTTTTTTTGTTGTTTTCCTTTTTGGTCTGGCTTTCTTTCCCGATCATTTCTTTTCTCTGTGTAAATGACAGTGCCTGTGATCCTGACCCCCGCGCCCAACGCCGCGCCGAGCCGGGAGAGCGCGGTGCCGGCTTTTTCCCACGTTGTGCCTCTGGCAGAAAAAAGGCTGGAGATAAACTTCGCCCTGCGCGATTAGACCGCGGGTTTGGGGAGCAGATCTAATCGCGCAGGAGGCCAGGTTTATCCTGTAAAGAAGCCCGTAAAAAAACGAGAGAGATTTTAAACAGCGAGAACCGCCTTGAGCTAGCTCCCCGCAAGCCCCGCTCCTCTCCGCCGGCACCCTTGGGCGCTGCGGCGCGGCGCTCCGGGCAAGGCGGGACCCTTTCATCTCTCCGCTTTGTCTGTGGGGGTTTTTGGTGGTGGGTTTTTTTTGGGTTTTTTTGCTTTTTTTTTTACATTATGTCAACTCGGGATGGATATTCGAAGCGCGGGATTCCTATTGAACATGTCTTTGCTTTAAGTTTTCCCCCTGACCCTTGGGCTAAAGTCCTTGGTTGCTCAATTAAACCCAGATGAGAACAATTAATAACTAAGTAATGACAATAAGTTGGGAATCACACGGATGAACGCTCCATGTGAATAGGAAAAGCTCACACAAAAGAGCAAAAAGGATTTGTCGGCTCTTTTTAAGGGGGAATTGGCTTTTCTTTTTTCTTGCCTCTGGCTTACCAGCAAATAAAACTCACTTTTGTGTCTTTGTCGCCTTAAGGATCTCAGTGGGCAGTTGGAAGTGAGAATGGCTGTTTTCCTTTCAACTTGAGGGTGCTGGCGCCACGCAGCCCCAAGGATAGAGAGTAGCCAAAGCAAAGTTTCCTAATAACTTCCCTCTCCTCCGCCACCCCTCCCCAGCCGCTCCGGTGCTCCCCCCCCCGCCCCCGTCCCCTCCATGCATTTCTCCACACACGCTCCTGGAGAGCCCCGGCGAAGCGACGAGAGGGGGCGGAGGGGCCCCGGGCTGGGGGACGGGAGAATCCTCCCCGCGGGGACGCGGTGGCGCCCGGGTGCGGCGCTTTCCAGCGCGCAGGGCAGGGAGTGGAGGGCGCAGCAGCCGGAGCGGGCAGAGGGAGCGAACGCCCCGCAGAACCGCACACAAAATAAAGGGGAAGCCATTTTTTTCTGCCCTTATGCCCACTGAGGAGGGGAACGGCTCCGCTACCCGCCCACGAGAGCGGCCTCCCGGGCGCCTTTGCCCCGCACCGGCTGCGTGCGGGCTCGGAGCCGCCGGGGCCCCGCGGCCCGGCTCCGGCTCGGCTCCGGCTCCGGCCCGGCCGGGGCAGAGGGGCCGGCAGCCGCTGCCTCAGCGGCTACAGAGTGGGGAGAGGCTCCCCTCCAGCCTGAGCTCCGGAGGAGGCGGCTACCGGGAAAATCCGCCGAGCAAATCTTTGGTGAAACCGTGCATCTGCTGTCTGCTCGGCGTTCCTGGTGTTTTCAGGGTTTCTTCCCGAAGTCGCTGTTTGACTCGGAACACGCATCGGTGCCCCATTGAACGCTTTATCTAACGTTTTCCTGTAGCGCTCAAGCGAATTAGGAGCTAAAAGCCTGTTTTCAAAAGCGAGGGCAGGCGAAATTCGGCGAGTGAGCTGGGCGCAGCAGCAGCCGCAGCCTCCTGCTGCTCAGGATTGTGCCTGAGAACACAACCTTCAGAAACCAGAGGCAGAGCCGGGAAGCTCCCCGGCTTCCCCATTGTAAAGGCCAGGCGGAGGGTAGGGGGCGAGCCTGCTTCTCAGTAGTACTGGTGTGCTTAAATCCAGGCTCATCGCCTGGCGTGAGTCTCCCGAGTCACATCAGACCTGCTCCCTAAAGATCTGGGAAGCAAAAGGTCAGTTAAACTGGCTGGACACCTTCAGGGAGAAATGGGATATGTAGCACTAACCCCTGGTACTGCCCGATTTCAGGTAAACAGCTGAACTCAGGTATTATGTAGTGAAAATCCCACTCACCAACTTATTGGGGACTCGGACATAATTGCTCTCCATCTCTCCTAACACTACGTTTGATTTTATGTTAGACACAGGGGTGGCATGAAAGAGAGTGCAAGAAAAAGCGGCTGCTTAAATAGCCTCATGGCCAGGACACCCCTCAGAGCCATAGGGTTGTCCAAATTAAATCCGGCAGAGCAGTGACTGGCAAGTAAGGCTCCCAGTGCTTGGGATACGATATACTGTACCCAGTGAGCTGCGGGATGCAGCGAGGTGGTTCTCCCCCTCCCTAGTTTTCCACAAAAGCAGGCTGGTGTGGCTCAGGCACTTAGCTGCAAGGGAGTTTGTGGCAGACGCCACCTTCCTGCCTACCGCACTGCTGGGTCCCACTATGTATATACATACATATATATATATATATTAGAATTTATATACATTCTTACCCAAGGAGTGTGTGCGTTACTGAAGTTTCCTTTCATTAGCTTTTAACTCTCTCCACACCTTGTGTGAAGCACAGTGGTGTCTGTCCCTGGCCTGAGCAATCGGTTCCACAGCAGGGAGCCTAAAAACGAGGCGCTGGGATAATGGGCATTGCCCCACACAGCTCCTGGGGCTGGCCCCAGGCCCCTCTTCAGCACGGACCCATTGTCCGCCCGGCTCTGTGGCAGGAGAAGCTGGAGGCAGAACCAGAAGCAGCAGCTCTGACTCATTTAACTACAAGTAGTAAATTGTAACATGCCGCACAAGAGAGATTCGGTAGTGATTTGCTTACAACAGTAAATCGGTCGACATTAACTCCGCTCCATTGTACTTCTTCATCTCTGAGACCTTTTATGCCTCCAGGCTGGATCTGGTTCCCACCCTGCAGTTATTAAAGGGGGAGCAAGAGAGGGAGCTACCTGGACACAGTCTCCCTCGTGTGACCAGGAATGTGCAATAAATCCACCGTGCAAAGCTGCCCTTTTCATCTCGGGAAGCAGCCGCGGCTGAGGACCCCACCGCAGCACGGGGTGAAACTCCCGCCCGGCGGTGGGAGGTGAGTGCCTGCGACCGGCTGCACCTCTGTGCTGCTGCCTGGTGTGGTCTGGAGTCCCCTCAGCCAGCGACTGCTTCTCGTGATGCTGTGAAGGACGCTCTCCACATTTTTTGTTGCTTAGCCCCGCGGAGGAGAAACGAATCTCTTTCGCAGGGTCACGCAACAACCAAAGCTACCTCAGTTCAACAGCACAGACTCAGGCCTCGCTAGGGAGCTGTAAGACAAACTTTGGGAAGGAGTTTTGTAGGAACAATGTTCAAAATTCGAGTGATTTTGTGTCTACGGCCCACTACCATCGCAGCTGGGGCAGACAAGGGGGCAGTAGGGTCAGGGCATCAGCATTGGGCAGGACTGAGATCCAGGGACCCCAGCATACAAAGGTGCAGCCCAAACTAAATGTTCTTGCAGCCTAATCGAGCAATGCTTTTTTTGTAGGTGTTTTGTGTAGGAGACAGCAACAGGCAGATGTGCACTCGCTGTATGTTGGAGAAGGAGGTACCATACCACGACAAACATATTCGGGACCCTCTGAGCGGCGCTGTCGCTGCCCCGATGTGGGGGTAGCAAGAGAAGGAGCACCCAGGGGAGGCAGAACTTCGAGGTTTCACAATGACTCAGGCTCCCTTCGCGTGCCAGAGGGAAAGGAAGTGGCAGTGGGAGGGAAAGAGGTCTGGTAGCAAAGGATGACAAAATGATGTTAACTGGAAGACTGCGAGTGGTGCGGGGAAGCTCTCGGGAATGATCCTCTCTCAGAATTACTGCCAAAAGACAAGCTGGAGGAAAGGAACAACTTTCTTTTGATGCAATGTTTTGTGTGCATTGGGCATTGTTATGCAAATATCAGCTAACACAAATACAGAAGTAAGGATGGGGTGCTTTAAAAGCCAAGGGGTGATTGTCTTACACTGTAAATGCATTTAGATGTAAGCCAGTGGGCCTGTCCCCATTTACATCAGCAAAGGGCTGGAAGAGATTTTTTTTCTGGGGCTCTGAGCCTCACATCAGCCAAGCTTGTGTGTGTTAGTCCGGGGGAGCATCTGGTCCTCACACTCTCCTCACTAAAAGCCGTAAGTGCTTTTCAAAACCTCGTAATGAGCTTTGGACTGACTGTGAAAGCCGCGTCCGCGGTGTACCACAAGAAGAGACAGTGGGATGTTGTAGATGTTGTCAGTCTGACCAAAGATTTTTCTTTCAGTGACATTGTCAATCCTCCCTTTGGATAGGAGGCTGCATAAACAATACACACTAAATTCTATTTATAAAACAAAAAACAGGCTTGCAAAATACAATGTATGTGCTGGGGGACTGGGGACTGGAATGGACACAGAGAGAAACAGGAGTCGGTGGTTTTCCAAACACTTTAACACTTTAATTGCCTTGAATTCATCGCCGCCTGGGGAGGCACCTACTTGAGGGTGCGGAGGCTGGAGGCTGCTGAACAGAGATGTTCCTGGCTGCCGGGGACCCAAACTCGAGCACCCTGCGAGACCCCCGGCAGCCGAGAGCCTGCAGCGCCAGAAGGCAGCACGGTGTCTCTGCAGCGGCGACTGTGTTGGGTAACAACTGTACCGGTGTTAGCAGTAGCGCAAACGCAAACTTTCTTCAGTGATCAGCACAGCTGAAAAACTTCAGCCACGTCCTTTCTATAGCCAGCCTAAGTATTAACTGCGTATCCAACATCTACGTTCAGAAAGCTCTGATGAGCTTTTAACTCAGAATTTTAATTTAGACATTATTCAGAGGAGGACTGGCTGCATCTTTAGTCAAAAGACTCTTCGAAAGTAACTTCTTAAATATGAAATTAACTGCATGTCTGTCCGCTGTGGTAGCTGAACTAGGACGAACTTAGCAGCGTCTTAGGTCCGAGTTCAGTGCGAGTCTTTAGACAGCTCTCCCTTTAATTCAAGAAGCTTGGTGCATGCATGTTAATTTTCCCTCTAAATAATTGCATCTTTCAAGTACATATTCAGAACCACTCCAAGTCAAAAAACCTGGAAAGAAAATAGAAAGCTGTACAGGGCATATAATAAAATGAGAAAGCTGAGACGGACATGTAACCCTAAACTATTCTTACTTTCTAAAACACCAGGCTGAATTTCTCCAAATGTGAATTGTTTTCCCTTCCTCAAAGATGGCTTTAATACCAGCCAAGTTTGAAGTTTCTAATGACATTTATTTCTGAGCTCTGTACGTATGAGAATTTCACTTTGGATAGTTGGAGACTGTGATCGTTTTCAAGCTTGCATAATGTTTAACATGACTGAGTCAATTTTCAAAACAAAGAAACACGAAAGCATTGAAAAATGCCCAGAACAAGAGTGGGCATTTCCATTCCATAAGGAATTTGTTTGGAAAAAATTATAGAGAGTTATTGGAATTGGAATCTAAGTTTATCTTGAGTTTGCTGGAAGGGAAAGTTATATTATATGAGACAATTAACCATTGGCTTCGGGTCTGGTCCAAAGCCCAATAAAGTCCGTGGCGTCTTTCCCCCGGCTAACGAACAGGCTCCGGGTCTGACTCATAAACTGCAGAGCTCCGCAGAAGATAATAGGTCTGCGCTGCTTATGTGAGAGTTAAATATAGCCCGATGTTTGTAAGCGCGTGTATGTATTATGATTAATTTAAACCCCTGGTTAAGGTTGGGTTACAGTTTCCATTTAATTCATACGCATGTGTTTGTGTCTGTACGCATGTACATGTAGAGACAGACATCTGTGACTGTCTAAGCAGGCACACAGCTAATGGCAGGGAGATGACTGAATCAAGTAGAGACACATGATGGCAAATATCAGCGTTTTCTACAGCAGCTATCACTGCTGCAATGTGTGTACTCTGGCAGATACGAACATACACTTTCATATACTTTCAAAACCAGCAGCATCTGTTTACATTGAACTGCAATAAAAACCGAAGGAGGCATCAGTTAGTATTAGAATTTTATCTTTTCAATGTCCAGAAACAGTTTCTGTGCCTTTGATGTAGGCTGTCAAGCACTACTGGAAAATTGCATCTCTCTAATTACCGCCCTGGGTGCAGAGGGAAGGGCATGACTGCCTGGCAGCTTTTGTCTGTGGGGACCCTGCGGGGACTTGGGGTTTGGGTACTGATAAGCAAAGTTAGCTCGCATGCAAAAAAAAGGTAAAGCAATCCTTGCACAAAGGGGGGAAAAAAACCCCAGAAGGGGCACTATTTTGGATGATCTAGCAGAAACCAACACAGCTCTTCTCTGCTCCCGCTATGATTAACCCTTGTCTCTGGTGGCTGCTGCCTTCAGACAGAGGTCCCTGCATCATCCCAGAGAGTTTCGCTGGAATATAAACTCCGTGGCAGCAGCGCCACTGCTTATACAGGTACGCACATGTTCAGGCAGGTAACAAGCACCTGATGAACCCATGAAACAGTTGCATTGTGCCCGGTGAGGTGGCTTCCCATTTTGAGGCATTCAGAGGTGGTACTGGCTCATCTGCTCTTCATTACCCCCGTTCCTCATTTGTCCCCCTACATGAAAGAGGGCCCTCTTGGCTATCTGTCACAAAACATTTTACAGCACTTTTAGACCTGGATCAGTTGCCTGATGACATTTAGAGCTCCGACTGTGCTAATGGTTGCAGTGGCAAATGGAGGTGACAAGGTACGGGGGTTAGAAAGCTAGGGCGGGCTGAACTCTGTCGGTGATGGTGCCACCAAGAGAGGAGTGGCACTTGCCCTTTCACAAAAGTCTTTGGTGATATGAATAGGATCTTTTATTTTGACGTCTAATTGCAAGCGAGAAATAAGGGGTTACTAAGACTTGTTCATGTTCTTTTCCTCCTGTGTAAACATAAAGCAAGCATTTGTAAACTTTACATATTACAAATATGAACGAAAGACATCAGCAGCATGCATCCCACGCATGCACTGGGAAGAAAGGCCTGTAAAAATAATTGCCCCTTTTGTAATATTCCCCCCGTACTGCCGTAGCATCCAGAGTAGAAGCACTTGCAGGAGATGAGCAGGATGTACGGCAGCCAGGCACAGCCAGAGGGGAGAGCAATCTCGGAGAAATGACTCTGGAAAAAAAATGGAAAGGCAAAATAGCCAGCTAGCATGCAGTGGAACTGAAGTGAAAACCCTGTGGGCGATCGCAACACCTTCCATGTAGAGACTGCCAAAACACAGGTGGGACTCAGGGAGGTAAAAAGACAGGAACACATCCCTAAAGGTGCAGTTTACAGTGAACAGCAGCAAGAACGCTGCAGGAGACACTGGGTGCATTGTATTGTGCCCGGCAGCAGCATTTATTTCGTATGGGCAAAGTAAGTGCAAGAACATAAATATTTGCAAACCATCTACTTTACTGGCAATTCATAAGGAGAATTTGCAGAGTGCTTAATGCTTCCCCAGCCCAGCCCAGGGGGACTGAGGTATTCAAGCATATTTTAATAGGGAGGATAGGCCAAAAGGGGAATTATTCTATCTCTCCCAGCTGCAGGGTTTCAGCGCTGTGGGAGAGCTGTTGGCCACTTGGATTCTGCTTGTCCTGGAGCACCGGTAAACTACAGGTATCTGAATCTCAGAGCGCAATTTGGCACGCTCTCTGCCATCTAGAACCAGTCGGTACTCCTGTGTGGGACCGTGCAGTTTCCTAGAGGCATAACAACACCTCCTAAAAGCCAGAAACTCAGAAACTAAGCAGCTACTGAGCTCACTCCCAAGGGAGCTCAACTCCAAGGGAGGGTGTGGAGGCACTCAGCCTGCACTCAGGCGCTGGGAAGGACTGAATTCGGCACAAGGTAGGTCAGTCAGCATCGCCCTCTTAAAAAAATGTGTCTGGAACAGGACACAGCAGCCTGGCTCAGAGCAAGCAGGTCTCCCCTCCATGCTCTCCTGAAGAGCTCAAAGCCAATGCACCCACCTCCCAGGCAGTCTCCTCTTCCCCAGGGAGGTCTGAAGCGTTGCCCCCATCCCCTCGCAGGAGCTGTGTCCCTCTGCAGCCCGGGGTACGCAGCCAGAGAGAATGAGCCACAGGAGGTATTAATGTTATAGCTGGTGGTTATCTGATACAAACTGCATAGGTAATTTCAGGGTCCTGAAGGGTTTTTTAATTTAATCTTTAGAGGTGCCTACTTCTCATTCATTGATCCCACTGGGCATCTAAGCATCTGCCTTAGGTGCTCTAAAAAACCTTGAGAGACCAAACCAAGTGCCCTGTAGAGAGCATAACACCTGCATTCCGTGCCCAAGACAGCAGCTGAGTGCACCCCCTTCTTTTTTTTGGTTGCATGTTTCCTGTAAATACTTACTGCCTCTAAGAAACCACTCAATTAGAGAGAAACTCAGGCATGAATGGAGTTACACCACGTGCACTTCACCTTCCCATTTCATTCTACCTCTCCATTTGTTATCCATCAATTACGGGCAGGCCCTTTGCATCTTTGAACCCAGATTTGTGTTCTTGCACTTACTGGATATATAGTTGTTAGAACATTCAATAATGTGTAATTGCTTTTTACTATGTATTCATTTGCTTTTTCTTCTAGATGAGAATTTGTATATGTGTTATATTTGGCTCCGGTCCTGCAAACAGTTGTGCCCATGAATAACGTTACCCACATTAGGAGCTCCATGGATTGCAGCTTCTCTCTCACCCACTGAAATCTGTGAAGTGACTCCTGCAGTTAAATTAGTCATAAGCATATGCGTTTTCTGGATCAGGGCCTCTCCATGTAAGCTTGATCTTTATAATTCATTTAAGACACCCATACCTTTTTTTAAATAAAGGAAGTAAATCCTTGGAAAGTGGCAATAAATTTTTAGAGCTGCACTTACTAGAGCAATAAAATGCACCTTGGTTTATTAATTAATAACTGGTTTTTAACTTGCCACTCTAAAAACAAAATATCATGGACATACTACTAAACCATTTTATAAAAGAATATATTTCATATTGAATAATTTGATATAATAAAGTAACTGATAGGGTTTCTTTAAACAGCATAACAAGGTAAGAACATTTTCTTAAATGCTATGTCAGCAGAAGCTGCCATTTTTATGCTAGCCTGCTAGCCAACACATAAATACCTCAGGCTTTGATCCCGAAACCTTTGCCAGTTGGGCATGGTAGTGCCTGCCCACAGCCCCGCTGAGTGTCCTGGAACATAACAAGTGGTTGGGATCAGGGCCTTAGATCTGGAGATCCACTAGGCTTAAAAGCACTGGTTTAAAGGCATTTTCTGTTTCGGTTTCCACTGGGATCTGCTGCAGCTCCCTGTGGGCAGGATACCAGTTCAAGCACCTGTAATAACCCATGACTGATACATGGTTTGTTTTCTGGAAGGGAACAGTTTATCCTCTCACAAGAGGTCTCAGAATATTTTGTTCTAACTTTTATACATTCTCCTAATTTGGGGCGTGAAAATAAAAGCCAAAGATTTCTACACATTTCTAGCAATAAGAAGGAGCACAACTGGCAAGACCCAAGCTGTGGAGCCATTTAGCATCCCTATGGAGGCAGACAGAGCTTTTACTTTGAACCACAGCCCACCTCCGGGAGGACGGTTCCTGGTGATCCACCCATCTTGACCTGAGCTGTCCTCTCCTGATCCTTGTGCTTGACCCATGCCCTGTCCCACTCCTCTCCACTTTCTCTCCCTCATCTTGGGCATTGCGCTTGGCTTGGTAGATGTGCTGGTTTGGTTTGGTTCTCCTTGGGGGATCTTACTGTCGCAAGTGGCCATGGGCATTGCCTCTAAGTGTGTGTCCCCATCTGCAGCCCAGCCCTGGTAGGGTTCCCAGGGGAGCCTGGCCATGGCACTTCTCCTGCACCCCCTCCCTGCTCAAGGCTCCTGGGTACTTCTCTGCCTGTCTGCTCAGCCCTACTATGTCCCTGTGCTGTGTCATGGGCAAATGCAGCCTTGACTGGGCTGGACCTCCCATCCCTGGTTCATTCCCTGTTCCTTCTTTCCAGATCTCCCTCTTCTCACCAACCTTGCACCTCTGCTGTTTAGACATGTCCACACCTAGGCCGCATTTGCTTCTGCCAGAGGGTGCAAGGGCTGTGGTCATGCTGCGGTGGCATGGGTGCTGCAGCACCAGGCTTGGCTTTCTGTCTTCTCCACCTGCTTGCCTTCAGCTTGGGGACCGCTCAGTGTTACAGCATCCCTTGCCGTGCCAGACCAGGCCTCCCTTAGCCATTTCAGCCCTAGTAACGCCTGCTCCTGTCAGCTCCATTTCCACTCCTGACTCCTTAAAAGTACACTTCTGTCCCCAAAACAGGTGTTCCCAGGACTAGTTTCAGCTCAAAACCAAACCTCATCTCAGCTACAAAACTGGTCCTCCTTTGCCATGGGCTTGCCTGTGACACCAGTGTCCCACGCTCTCTAACACCTGACATGGATTTCACTGGGGTCTTTTGTGAATGGAGCGGGCCTAGAAACCCTGCAGGAAAATCAGATGAAAACAAATGTTCACAGCTCTCTAGAAATTGGTGTCAGCTCCCTGATACAGAGAGTTTTACAGCTCTATAAATCAGGCTGAAAATGTAACCAGAAGCCCTGTTAGTTTTCTGTTTCTTTTAGCACATCCGTTTCTTGTAAAATTCCGATTAGAGGGACTGGTCTCTGTAGAAATCATTCACTCTGAACCCAACAGGGCTATAAATCAAAGCACTACAAATCACCACAATTTGCAGATTCTGGGTTTCATCATTTTATTGCTTTTGGAGAGGTTATGTAAATGGTTTTGGAGAATATTGACCTCTGCATCCTCTGTTGTATCTGGGAGGATGAAGAAAATAAAAAAGTTTTCTGAAAACCAGGTATCTCATTCGTATGACCACTACTATACTATTTCTCCAAGGGATGAGGTCGAGAGCGCTTTATCATATGAAGAATCTCACCAAAATCAGCAAGACCACTCCCATAACCTGCAGCTAGAGGAACAATTATTTTCTTACGAAAGCAGCAGAAAGAGAGGAGAATTTTACAAGGGTCTCTGAAGAAGGAAAAACCCAATTCAGTGACCACTGTGCAAATTCATTTATACACCATTTATGACTCCTCTGTCCCAAGCCCAGGTTTGGCTGTGCAAGGTGATGATTATCTGCCCCCAGCAGGCAAGGATTTCATCACGTCCCAGTATGAATGACGAAACTATTCCCAACAAATTTTGCCCTCCCAGTGACAGTAAACTCAATCTAGGCTTGCAAACTCCAGATAACCCTGAGCTGAGTCATGCCGGCCGGCTCGGCAATGGGTCGGACCCCACAGTGGCCACAGCTGTGGTTCAGTAAGGGATGTGAAAGGGGAGTCACTGGGGGAGTGGTTTTAGACCAGGCTTAGTCATGAGTCAGGTCCTGTGCAACACTTTGACAGGCTCCAGGCCTGTAAGGATCTCTCACTTTTTCCTACCTACTTCCCAAGGTCCGGTGCCGTTAGCAGGCTTGTAGCTTCTTTGTGTAACAGATTGCTGTCCACCACCCAGTTCAACTCATTGGTCACCAAGTGCTGCGAGCTTGTGCAAACCCCAAAGATCAGGGAAAAAACCAAGCATACAAGGAAAAATGGCACTGGATGCAGGCGGAAAGCATTAAATTATTTCCTTTAAATTTAGTATCACAGCAACAGGATGCCATTGATCAGGAATAAATTTAATACCTATGGATTTTTATTTGTACTAAGCTGGCACCTGGGAGCTCCAACGGGGACCAGATGCCCACTGCACAAGATGTTTCACAACACAGAAGAAAAGAAATGGTCCTTTCCCATGTGAACTCATTTTTGCATTGCCTTTATCAGAACAACTGTAAGTTTAGATTTCTCATTATTATATGCAGATAACAGATACTGTAAGGAGAACATTTTCAAAGACATGGTTGAGCATGAGGCATCTGACTCCCCTGACCCTCAGAGGGGTTCTTAACACTTACTTGAAAAGGACCACTCGGGCACCTAAGTGGTATGATCACATTTTCCAAAAGTTCCTTTCAATGCTGGAAAATACTCTCAGAAATGGACCTACAGTTCACAGTCACTGGTTTTGACACACTGAACTTTTTAATTCAGCCTAGTGTTTAAACAGACCCATCATTTTTATTCTGTAGTCTATAAAGCCAATTAAAGTCATTCAATGGGAATTAGAGAGTATTTTAAAGGCGGGTTTAAGGTTCCTCTTCGCGCCGCGTAGCCTAGTGTTACAGTAGGACACCATCTGCTGTCCAAGCTGAGTCCGACCGCCGCTGGCTCAACAGTGGGAGCGCAATATCCTGGCTGTAAAACCAACGTGACTTGTACTATCTCGGTAGTGCTTTTGCAAACCAAATTCCCTGTTGGATTTGTGAGTCTGTGTTGTATTTTCTTCAGGACAGCTGATTGAATTTGGTCTTTTTTGCCCTTATGCGATGGGAACACATAAAATGAGGATTTCTTCTGAAGCTGATGTTTTCCTTTTTTGGTAAAAATGCTGTGCAGGTGCTCAGAGTGTTGAGAAATAAATGCTGTAAATGGAAATAAATTGTAATACTTCAGATTTTGCATTTGCAAATAAATTGGGCGGACGTTACTGGTTAGTCTACTATAAGGCTAGCGCAGCACAGCTGGCCAGGTGCAAGCTATCGAAGGTGCTCTTCCCATCCCTGCCCAGCTCTCAAGGAAGCATTCGAGCTCTTGCTTGTGTAGCTGCCAGTTGCTGTTAATTAAACTCGAGACTTCCCCACTGTGGCCACCTTACAACTGGGAACTGAGCTGAGGCCATCCACTTACTTTGCAGAGGTTACTGAATTGATTGCCAGGTGGGAATGACTTTGGGTTACTGTCAATGTGGAGCACTTCTGAGGTGACCACACGGTGGGAAACCCTGCATTCCTTTACACATCTACCGCTTGTACTAAATTAGTCTCAGGCTTTGAAGGTGGATTGTCAGGCCCAATTACACTTGCTGACAACCTATAAAAAAGGTTTCGTTGCTCACATATTCGGTATGCCTGCATTTCTTCTCTCCGTTTCCTTCCAGAAAGAGGGAAATTTTCTTGAAAATTATTTCTGTTTTCCTGTTTTCCTTTGCTTCAGAATTGCTTTTCGGCTCATGTTGTTCAAAATGCCAACATCACTGCAGAAGAAAAGTGTTGGATGATCATATTATATCATAAATGCAATGTAGTAGAGATACCAGTGCAACCGGTAAGCTGCAGCTTGAGCCAGGACAGTAAAGCTACGGCCAGGAGTTGAAACAAGATATGCAGGAAAAGATTGTTGGTATCACTATCTGGAGACTTAAGGGCCTCAACAGTGTCTGTAGGAGATTGTATTCCTTGAATTCTTCTTTTAGGGCTACATAATTAGAGCTTTGGGTTAGCTGAAGTGACAAAGTTAGGAATAAAATTGCCTTTAATTCCTCAATTAAGCCAATGGGCAATTAGTGAGCTATTTTCATGCTACTCTCTGGAGGGTCCATATTTCTCTACTGGCTGTGTAGGAAACCTCAGTCTGATGATTGAGTTAGCGGGGATGAATCTAGGTCTCAGCGCCCGGTGCACATAGCCGCATCTGAGCTCCTAAGAAGCTACAACAAATTAATATTTTGCCTGCTTTTGAGAATCATCTAGACATTTTCTATTGATGAAACACTCTTATGGGACAAAATGCTTGGCCAGTGTTCTGATTACCTCTTCCATCTTCATGCCTGGCTCTAGGAAGAGTGGCACGTAGAAAACTGGACATGGAGCAATAGTTTATCAGACCTAAGCGTCGCTATCCCCAGCCCCTTTAGCTGTTGGTCTGGGAAAATACATACAGGACAAATACTTTAGGCTTTCCCATGTCATTTCTCCATATATTTAGAGCATTTATAAGAAAAGTTAAGTTAAAGAGAAGGTTGAAATTGCTCAAGAAGGAAGTATACTAAAGCATGAATAAAAAATTTAGAAACAAGGGAGAATGGGAAATGCTGTAGATGTTTTCCTGTATTTTTCTTTACAAATGCCTAATAATAAATTTGGTGTAATCAACATCACTGAGCAATTTCCATATTATCTGGGGATGAGCTGAGATAGATGGGTGATGATCACACTACCCAGGTATGCTTTTCAGACTGAAACAGATTCTGTTGATTCAATGCTCACTGCTGTTGAAGACAGAATCGATAAATGTATCTGTCAGAAAACGCATGTTACTACTTGGGTTAAGAAGTTACAGATCATACACTGCTATTCCACTGACCACAAACAGGGAAATTCCATAAAGTAGGCTAAGGTCAATTCTGTAGCACAGAGTTCAAGAAAATTATTGGATTCTTCTCATTTTTACCATTTGCTTGATTTCACCATTAGAACCATTGTCCCTTGTACCCAGGCATGAGTAAATGGCTTTCTGCCTGATGGATTATCCCCATGCTATATCTGTGTTACATTTACAGGCCTGGATGCAATGGACCGATACACAGGCTTTCTGTGTATCTCATTTGCCATCTGTCTGCTGCTCCCAGTCTCGAGTAGAGGAGGCTTCTGGAAGACGTCCTGGAGGCCTTGAACACGTCGAAGGTTCCTCAGCGAGGAAGGGGAAAAGTGCTTCTCTGTCTGCTGTGGGTAATATCAGAAATGATGAGCTTAAATTGCTCAGTTTAGGTGGGGTATTGGGAAAAAACCATCTAGCTGTAAAGACTGAAGAAAGACAGAAATAAATGACTAAGGAAACTGTACTGTCCATAATTAGAAATTCCTTAAGGACAGGGAGGGAAGCTTCGAACATGAGTAGATTTTAATTGGTTCCTGCCTTTGAAAGGGGGAGAGGAGGGTGAACTAAGTGACTTTTTAACTTCCTTTTCATTTTTGGTGATTCTGTGATTTTTTTTTTTCCACCCCTGTAGCTGTGGCTACCGCTGTGGTTGCTACAACATCCCCCCTGCTCTGGATATGCTGCAGCTGAAGGCGTGCTTCCAGCTGGCAGACCCGGGGCCATGCCATGCTCTCACCAAACAGCACCAACCTTGCTGGAGATGAGTGGAAGGAGATGGAGGACACGGTGCAGAGGCTGCCCCTTGCTCCTGCCTTTCCGTGAGCCTCCCCTCCCCTGGCTCTCCCTGCCCCTCCAGCCACAGAGGGAGCGTCTGGCCGAGGGCTTGTCATCACGGGAAAGCTTTGCCAGTTATCCCTGCGTCACGGCTCCAGTGTAGCTGTATCGCTACAGTGCCGCCTGGGGATACTCTTGTCCTGCGATAAGAGTTGGTTTCTCTTGGCTTACTTTAAATGCGTTTAGTTTCCAAAGTGACATCGGGGCCCACTGTCAGTCTGAACATAGCTGGGGGTTTGCATGGGTCAAACCACCCCTACGGGATTTGACTGCTGTCACGTCTTGTGGCCATTGGCATTTTGCAGCTATTTGCCTTTTCGCTCTTGGGTAAATGGCAGCTTTCAGCTCAGGACCCTGAACTCACCCCTCAGTTCCCACAGTATAAAATGACAATATCCACCCCAGAAAAAAGATCTTTCTATGGTAAAATAAATTACTACAGTAAAAGATGTCGTCAGATAAGAGTATGGGTTTGACCTCTGTCCTCAGCTCACGTGGTGTTGCTCTCCCCAGCAGCAAGCCCTTGCGTCAGCTCATCATTGCCCTCCCTCTGCGTGCCTGGTCCACCGGAGGGGGTCTCCTGGGGCTTGGCCAAAAACCCCTCAGACACCTCCATGCTCTTCTCTCTGGCTGCTGGGGTGCACAAGCAGCGATCGCATCCTCAGGGATTCGCGCAGGGCGGCTGCCGGTGAGCCCTGCCTGGCATGTTTTCATGTTGCCCTGCTCTCTGCTTCCACTTGCCTCCATCCCCATGGCTTCCCTCCTACACTCTCCAACCTGCAGCTTATTTTTGAGATGTAACTGGAACTTGTGCAGTACATTCACTTCATATTAACCCTCTATGCCGGGATGAATTTTGCCCAGGTCAGGTGATGAATTCATGTGAATTCTGTCTTTCCAGTGCCAGAGAGCAAGTGACTTCACCACCATCGATCTGACCGATGTCCTAGTTACCTTCCTTGATGGTAAAACCTGCAGAGAGATATGAACAACATGCACAGCAGGAGTGGTCACTGGGTTTGCTTTCAGAAGGGTGATATTTCCTTGGTCCTCAGCGTGGGCGCATGACCACACATGACCACACATGACCAACATGACCACACAGCGCCTGAGAACACAGCTAAGGCCCCCCACCTGGATTTGTTACGATCAACAAGCATATGCAAAGCTCCCAACCAACGTGCTCGTTTTCCGCAGCATCCAGTAGAGGTTATGTGAAATATTAAAATATGTAATTTTAAATGCATGCCCTTTATTACTTTATAACTAAGAAACCAGATCTTTTCCCACTGACTTTCCATGCAACTTTTCCCTGTTCTCATATCCCATGTGGCTCTTAAGTGTGCAAAGGCACCAGTATTAAAGTTTATAAGATATTTATATAAATCAGATGGTTGGTGAGTATTAAATTTGATTTTTCTCAATAACCCGAGGGGGAATATTAAAATATTAAAATTGTTTGAATTTTTAAAACACAAATGGGCTTTTGAATACTTTAGGCCAAAGCCTCAACTCTTGTACGCAAATATATCCTGGCTGAGGGTAGGGTCCTTGAAGTTTTAATCTCGTTATGCACATCTAGCGAGACAAATGGCAGGCTTAGTAGAAAGCCTGTTCTCAAAAATCACAAACAGACTAATATGGCAAAACAAATTTTATCGTCTGTTTTCATCGTATGATTTCCATCTTGAGAAGGGCACATATCTTGTTCTAAATAACTGATGTCATAATGCAAAAATTACCGTCAAAATTGCCACATGGCATTACCAGCTTAGGAACCATCTTTGCTTTTGTATTTCAGTAACTTCAAGGTAATTGTGTACTCCTTGAAACCTTACCTGAATTTCCTGTTTCAAGAAACCTTCTTGTCTGCCTCTTGATATAGCACTTTCCGGGATCTCCTCCTGGTTCCATTTGCTGTCTTTGCCTGGTCGTGGTGTGAGCGCAACACTCGCAGTTGTGGGGGGGTACAGCCGTGTTCTCCCGGTTCTTTGTTTTAATACAAGGCTAGCATTTGCCTTCCAGAGGACACGTTATTGCTTCTGAGTTGTGCAAGGATAGCTGGAGGAGGGGGAGCGTGGAGGCAGAAGGAATGTTTGCTCTTTGCTTTAGGCTCCGATTAGGTCAATTCTTGTGACAGAGTTATTCCCGCAAACCCACAATTACTGCTAGGCTGAGTTTTCTGGAAAAGGGGATTTCTCTGCATGCTGTTTGACCATCCTGTGGCAGGACTGGTGGGTATAGATATACCTAAGTACATAAGGCAAACCACAGCGGGAATCTACTTAGGCTCTATACCACTATTTTTTCCCATAGATGAGAAATCAACCCCTGGCCCAGATGTCTGTGCACGGAGCCAGAGACTGCTGTGAGAAAGGAGTACTGGGATCAGAAGAAACAGGAAACGATACATTGAGAAAGGTGACATTTTTGTTACAGTCGGATGTTTTAATCTTTGTGCCCCAGGCTTCTTCATTTCGTACTTCATATCACAAAATGAAAACCAAACATAGTTTGAATGAAAAAGAGAATTGAGTTCTTTGCCTTTTGAACTGCTACTTCTGAGTTCCTATGATAGTTTTTAAGAACAATATTTTAGGGAATGTAGTGAATCCTAACAAGTAAACAAACCCACTTTAAATCCAATCATTTCAATATTATTCCTGATATTTATGATATCTTGGCCTTTAAGTTTTCTGCTAGAACAGCTGCAGGGCTTTTGGGGCTGATGGTTAGTTCTTAATCAAATGGCTGGAAAACTCCCAAGAAGTGATTTGTCTTCTTAGACAACAGATTTTTAGCAATAACCCCAGAGCACATGAACTAAGGCTTAAATGTCATTATGATAAAAGCCATTTAAGCTACCGATAATCATCCTATGTGTGTTTGCACTCCTTGTCTTTACATGAGAGACAGATCTAGACTTGCTTTAATTACCCTTTCAGCATATTTCTGAATACTGTTAATGCTATGAAAAATGTTATATATGTAAATTACAAAACGCCCCTGTAAGTGAAAAGGGTATGTCCTTCATCGTTATTGTTGGCCCTTGTCAAAAGAAGCATCTCGGTAAAGTTGATTGACTTTTTTTTAAATTAGAAGTGAAAGAAACCTATTAGATCATTTTGTTTGCCATTACAAACTGGGCATGCTGCCATTATATTTTACCCAGGAGGAAATGATAATTCCCTGATCCATAACAGGTACCCTTTTTCAGCCTCAGGTGCTCTTTTCTGTTCAGTACTGTTGATGGGTGCTCAGTCTGATTTGATCACCTGGAAGGTGTTCTCAAGTTGTATTCTTACTCCTAATTATCATTATAGGTCTACCTAGATTACCTTTTAATCAAGATTCTGGTCTTCATGCTGATGAAAAAGGAAGATCTTGTACAGAAGTCATTCAGCTCCCAGAGGTCTGGATTTAATACCGGGTTTGACTACAAGTTCTCAGTGTAGCTCTGAGGCACTCATTGCATTTCCCTGTTCTCTAGCGTCATTAATAAACCCTTCACTGAAGAGTCAATGGGATTAGTTCAGGTGCAGAGAATCTCCATGGAGGCCTTCAGAGACCTCTCTTTGTTGGCCACAAGGAGACTCCAAGTCTTTACTATATAAAAGCTGGTAAAACCTCCTGCTTCATCCCCAAGAGGAAGACGCCTACAAGTTAAACCTATCTGAATACAAACACGCTCCTTTCCTACCATATCATACTTGAACCTGCTTTACCAAATCAAAACCAAAATAATTAATTTAACCTATTTATGTCCTAAAAAATTCACTATATGAAGTCAGCGTCTACTTTAGACCCAGGCAGCCATGCTCTGTTCTTGTTTGCAGCACTGTAAATCTAGATTGTCTTCCCAAAGGAAGCAGAAGAGTTTGCTGACTCACAGTATTTGTAGAGACTCGTATCTAGCGCCTTCAAAGTAGCAGTGGTGGGATCTGAACTGTAGTCAGAGGATGGGAGTAACCAAGGTGGTTGTAGTTTACTTGAACATTCTGTAACGGGCAGGCGTATTTAAATGATAATACTCCACGCAAGATCAGGTATTTCATTTTACAGTGAAACACATGCTGACTTTTTTCAGTTCAGAGTGCCTGAAATCATGTGCTGCAACCATTAGAGATGTCCTTCTGTAGCATCAAGTTGAGGATATGTGTTGCATGCCCACAGAGGGGCTTGAAGAGTGGTTAGGAGGCAAAGTCTGCTGGGATAGCCCTGGGGAGTATGAGGGATGGAGGCAAATTTTGTCCATAATACAGCCGTGCCAGGGAGCATGGTAACAATTAAGTGGCACAGACAGCCTGTGGTCTAGTGCTCAAGTTTACTCCTTGGCCCTGTTTTATTTAGCAACATAGAAGCAGCTTTTTCAAGCAATGCTTTAGTGATGTGTCCATCTGATGAAGACAATGGCTATGTCCTCCTGTTCTTCACATTTATTTGTAGGCAAACATCTAGGGTATCTCTGGCTGAGGTGTTTGTATAAGAGATAATGTATGGAGCTCTAGAGTGCTAAGAGAGGAAATTAAATGATGGAAATTACAGCGAATCAAGTAGGCTGAAGTTAATATTTTATCTCTAAAAACCTAGAAAAAAGTTGTTATGAAACAATGCTGTGTCTTGTGTTCACAAAGATTTATAATTCTCTTTCTTCAGAAGAGGCAACCCTATCAATAGCATCTTTACCTTTGTAAAGAAACCCATGCGTGGGTATCTTCTGTGACAGTCTTTGGTCTGTGCAGGACATTGGAATGGTCATGATGGTTCATTCACCATCTCTGTGAAAAAGAGATTCTAATTTCAGCCGAAATTGTCTATCTTTGTGTGGTAAAGAACATCAGTGGATTAAAAGTCAGTTGTGTCATGGTTTAACCCCAGCTGGCAACTAAATACCACAGAGCCACTTGCTCAGTTCCCCCAGTGGGATGGGGGAGAGAATTGGAAGAGCAAAAGTGAGAAAATTTGTGAGATAAAGACAGTTTAATAGGTAAAGCAAAAGCTGCTCATGCAAGCAAAGCAAAACAAGGAATTCATGCCCTACTTCCCACCGGCAGGCAGGTGCTCAGCCATCCCCAGGACAGCAGGGCTCCATCACACATAATGGTGACTTGGGAAGACAAATGCCATCACTCCGAATGTCCCCCCCTCCTCCTTCTTCCCCCAGATCAATATGCTGAGCATGATGTCATATGGTGTGGGATATCCCTTGGGTCAGTTGGGGTCAGCTGTCCCGGCTATGCCCCCTCCCAGCTTCTTGTGTCCCCCCAGCCTCCTGGCTGGTGGGGTGGGGTGAGGAGCAGAAAAGGCCTTGGCTCTGTGTAAGCCCTGCTCAGCAATAACAAAAGCATCCCTGTGCTACCAACACTGTTTCCAGAACAAGTCCAAGACACAGCCCCGTGCCAGCTACTGTGAAGAAAACTAACTCTACGCCAGTCAAACCCAGCACAGTCGTACACCTTGTAATGGCCTCCTCAGAAACCTTATTTCTATACCAGCAAACACTACGTCAGCTTAATTTATTGTATGTTACCAAACATCAACTTATTGTCAGCTTTCCAAGACAGACAGTGCGCTATCATTATGAGCACTGATATAGACACAAGCTATATGAGCATTAATAAAAAGGGGGATAATTAAAGCTGTATTTATTTGTTATCAGTTTTTACTGGTGCTATGAGAATCTGAAGAAACTCTTTCTGAATAAGAAAGGCTCTGAATAATTTTAGGCTTTTCTGCAATTTGGGTGTGTTAATTTTCATTTATGTCAACGTGGCTCTTGGATTCTCTTTATTATTATATATTCAAGCTTGTCATCATCATCAGAATAAACAAGTGACCCAATTCAGCTTGGTCTTCACCTTTCACCCATGTAAAATTTCAAAAGGAGACTCATTGTTTTTGCATGTGTCGTAACCCTATAATTATGAAGAAATTCAGTAGCAAATTACTTCCATGGCTTTTCCCCTCCATTCTCAGCAGTTGAAAGCATTCCTTCAAGAGACATTAAATAGTCTCAATTTCCCCGTTCTTCTGAGAATACCAAACTAATGAAAATATACACTAAATATTTTTTCTGAGAGAGAAAAACGGGTAAAGTCAGTGGAAGTCAATCATTGTCCATTATCACTTACAATTTGACGTGCATTCCTTTTCTTGCCCAACGTCTCATTGATATGGGACAGGTACATACTGGGAAGTTCCTGCATGTCCAAAATGTGTCTAACCATCCATTGCAATAACCTTTCCAGGTTCCTAGAGCTAGATAGACTGCTGTCACTGTCGAAGTATGGGGAAATACTGGGAAAAAAATGACGGAAGAAATCACAGAGCATGTCAACATATGTCCTGTGAAATAACTGCTGTGATAAAAAGCTAGCAGCTTGATGCCAGCCTTTACCAGACTTTATCAACCACCAAAATAAATGAACATAAAACTAAATTTATACGTCAGGAAATATTGTCGCTGGGCCTGTCTTCTGCAGCATGGCTGGTTTTGCAATGTGCCTAGCAAAGGCCCTTGTCCAGCCTCTCAAACCACAGCAGCTAAACCACATAGTGGACCCCTGTGATGTTTGTCACCTAGCTGAGCCTCATGTAGCTGCCTTGCAAATGCATATCCAGTCTGACATTTTCGAGGGCTGCTTTTATTTGCAACATGTTTTCCTACGCTTGCCAGCTCTGAAGAGGAAAAACAGCCTGACAGTATTTTAAATAATGAGATCTTTGATCTGACATACACAAACTGATCTTTTTTCTCCGACGCATTTTTGGTGAATTTGTCTGAATACCATAAATGGTGTATCTAAGAAACAGGCGTCAAGCAATTCCTTTGAGTTCCTGCTCTGTTAATAACAACCTATTTTTATTGACAGGGTAGAAGCGAGTTAGCCAAATGCTGGGAAGCTGGGATGACAGCTGATGTTCCTCTTTTCAGAAATCCATGATTTTAAGCCATTTTACAGTGGGAGAGCCAGAATGGCCCAGAGTCTGACATCGTCAGTGAGTTGTTTAGGCCTAGAAATACTGGGCTGGAGACTTTCTGTTACGGTTCTCTGTACAAATCTGACATAACTACGCTGAAGCCACAGAAGTAACACTAGAAGAGAGAAATGGCATAAACAATGTCTGTTGTGCCTTAGTGAATAGGATGTGTGTATCATATTTTGTTAGGAGTTAATGTTGCTCTGTTTCCTTGCTCTGGAGGACTTTGCGTACCTATAGTTTTTAGCAAAGCCAGGCTTTGTCTTAGCTAACATGGCTGAGGTTTAAGATTCTGGTTCTGCTGCTGCCCAAAAGGACTGGTTTAGAGTGAGGGATAGTTTAAGTAATTGCTTTGTGATGAGATATAATAATGGGATTATGGAATACAGGTAACTTGGATTCATGCTGAGTTTATGTGTCATAGCCTTTTAAAACGAGTCTAATTAAACTCTCTACAAAAACAATAACAGCAGAATTGTGTGGGTTAATCTTCGTTCTCAGATCACTCATTTCTTTGCAATTGGCTGGCTTGTCTACACCTGCTCATGGGGAAAAAAAGATGGTAATTTCCAGAATTCCAGCCGAGCCAGTGGTGCACCAAAGGCAGATGTTCTCCAGCTTCCCAGAGGCGGCAAGGGGTTCTTGCCATACCACTGGCAGCAGAGGTGATCTATTGGAAGGTGTGCTGGTGGGGAAAGTTGTGAGGGAAAAGGGGGTTCAAGGAACCTTTCCTTCCTGAGAAATGCTCCGCATAATGATGAGGAATGAGAAAGAAGAAATAAGTGGGAAATGGGCGTAAGAACCAGCCCACGGGTTTAGCATCCAGAACTGTTTTGCCCTGTAGATCTTTCTTTGTGCTTCCTGACTTTGGCTCCTGATCTTCACCACAAGGCCTGACTCAATGACCACAACCCTGCTTGTAATGAGGGATTTACGACACCTCTGTCCATGACATCTTCTTCTGCAGTTCATAACTATCATATAGATGACCATCTTATACTGGAATATCACACAGCTATGCCCAATCCCTACGTGAGCTGGAGCTCCAGGAACTGCTCCCAGACTTCTGCAGGAGCACTGCTGGTCTGAGGGACTCCCCATCAGTGCTTCAGTAGCGAGGGAGATGGCAGCAAACCTGCATCCAGGTGGATGGTTTTCCTCCCATGTCAGGTGTCCTCACTCTTCCCCATTCCTTTGGTTTGGCGGAGCGCAGATACATCAAATTCAAATCAGTCACGTGTAGCGTTTCAGTATTGTGAAGTTGCCTGATTTACTTAAGAAAGAGAGATGCTAGAATCCAAAAATACATATTTTGGCAAGGGTTAAACCTTAATCTCAAAAGCTACATGCCAATTCAAAGTGTATTTTGTGTGCAGATTTATCTGAGAGTGGCTTGGCACTGAAGGATTTTCCACTGGCGCTAAAAGAGCCACTGCATGCCAAGAAAGCAAATATCAAACAGAAATGTGCCAGTATTTCCTGCCAGCCTCACATTTTTGAAACTTTTTCCATCCTTCATGCCATTGATTTCTGATATGCTCCCAGACTTCCTAGGGAAAGGCTTTTGAGTATCACCCCAGGATGCTGAAAGTCTTCTAATTTGAATACTAAAAATGTTAAATGAAAAAGGACCCCTCCCCCCTCCAACACCCCCAAGGAAAATCCCAGAATCTTTTCCTGTGAAACACTGGAAGCCTTCAAGGGTTTTTCAACCCTCCAGAATGCACGTCGGATGGAAGGCGACACTGGCTCAGGATGGCAGGCATTTCTTCCAGCTTTTGCACAAACAAGTTGGTAAAGCCTCTCCCTCTCTTTTCGGAGTCTCTTGTGCCATATGCTTCTGGTCATACCTCATTAGTGATTCCCATGTCTCAGTTCCCCACAATTGGCTTTTTAACTTTTCCTCACTCGTTCCTACCCTTGGAGCTCTCGCCCTGTATCCTGCCTGCCAAGTTCCACAATTTAAACTCTGTTCCTTGAAGGCTCCCTCTTTCACACGTGGTCCCCACACCACTGACCGCTGGGTCCCACACCCGAGCTGCATCGCCGGGTGCCTGCGCCACCTTCTTTGGGGCTCAGAGGAGGAGTTCTCCATTCAGCTCCAGTCCTGGGAGCAGATGGCGTTGATCAGCCTCCCTGGCACCAGATGCCTTGCAGGACTCACCTCAGCCACAGTGGGACCTTGTTAACAATACGCCATGTACTGAATACAAGGGTCCAGATTACACCTTTTAGCCAATTCACAGGGGGGAAACAGGAAATGCCATAACCCGCAATTTACCGTATTTTATAAAGCTCAGACTATTTTGTTTCTGTTTCCAGTTTGTTTTGTTAAGCATAGTAACGTTTTTCACTGTTGCTTATAATATTGTGTACAAAACCACTACATTTCTTAGTAAGCGCTTGGCTCGCCTAACTTCAGCATTCAAACATCTGTCAGGTAGTTCCAGTGTCTCCTGGGCTTTGGACATGGTACAACATGGGAAAATGCAGTGAAAATAAAAATGCTTTTGCCTTACTAATAAGGATTTAAAAAAGAGCATGTTGCTTGAATTTGATGCTGGTATCAAATGGTTTTGCCTCTTTAAAATTATTTGGATGATTACAATTTATTATGCTCTCTGGTAACCAGCAAAGCCTAAAGATGGGACATCATGAGCTTCTGAGGTGTGATGGAGGTTGCAGTAATGACTGCTGCCGTTGCTCCCGAAGTCCCTTCTCACCCGGCACTCCTAATGAATAACTCAGTTCTCATGCGATGGAGGAAATCCCACTTAGGAGTAGCTCTGAGAGAGCTCCAGCTCCTGAGAGCCTGGGGCTGGGCAATAGGAGATGCACAGCTTGGGAACCTCGGTGCAACACAGCCAGGTCGGTAGGAGGCTCTGCGTGTGCGCGGCTGCGCAACCATGAGCACACACATTTGGATTTGCTCAGGAAAAGAGAGACAGGAGGGGTCTTGTTGAGCAGGAGCTGAAGAGAATTTTCAAAATGAAAAAAAAAACCCAACCCAAATTAAATTATATGCATAGGCCTATGTTGATACTAGGAAAACAGTATATGAAGAAACAATAAAAATTGGATTTAGGATTCCTTTTGTGTATGTGTTTTATAAACTAAAGACACCATTCTGCTCCTGGATCTGAACTGCGTATCTCGATTGCACATTCTTTGTTGGAGCGAGCTCCCACCACACCAGGGAAGGGGGTTGCACATGGGGGACAGGGTGGTGGTGGTGGTGGTGGCGGGGAAATGCCCTGTGACACACAGGAGCCAAACGGTGCCCTAAATCCAGGGTGTTGCAGAGTTCTTTTCAGGTCATGGCACGGCATGGTCCCAAGGTGGGGTCAAGCACGGTCTGTGCGCTCCTGGCGCTGGAGGTGTTGCTCACATCAGGCCTCGCTGCTGAGGGGTACATGGCCAGATGCTGCGGTTTGGGGCTGTTTGGGGATGCCAAAGGGCGTCACTGGGGCTCTTAAAGGGCCACGGTCCGCAGCCTCTTTGAGTGAGCGCATACTTCTGGAACACTTGAAGGCTCTGTGCTCAGCAAAGTCTGTGAAAATAAGGCAATAAATAAAATAAAATAAAATGAAATAAAATAAAATGAAATAAACCCCAGTCCACTATTTTTACAAGCTGCTGGAGTGAGAAATGTGGGAAGTCTTTCCACTAAAACAGTCATATCCTTTTAACCTGTGCCCCTGGAAGAGGGCAATCTGAAAGACTCCTTTTACCCCTGTGTTCCTTGATGATATTTATTTAAAACTTCACCCCAAATGTTATCAAAGCACAAATTAGTGCTGGTGAATTAATTTTTCTTCCTTGACTGTCTCTGCTAGGGACCTCCATCATCAGAAATCAGGCATCATAAAGCTGCTCTGGTCCAAATCCTTACTGTAAAAAGTCAAAACTGCTGTAAGCTATGTTTTATATACAGCAATTCCTTAGCCTTGCCCAGAGCTGGGGCAAAGAGCCTCAGTGAGAGGCCAGCTCTCAGTCACGAATATTTTTTTTAAGCTATGTAGCATGGGTTAACAGCGTGGAAAAAAAAAAAAAACAAGCCCAAAACCTCCAATCATAAAAAAAGAACCTGTATGCACTCACCGAAAGAGCCATGCAGCAAAATCCCTGGGGCAGACACAGGTGGTGCCACTGCAGCTTTCCTGGGCGAGGAAGCTCTGGGGCTGTGCTCTTGGGAAGCCCTTTTTTCTCCTGGACATGCTGTGTTGCCACTGTGGGGTTTAGAATGCAGATGAGCCCCAAAGGCCAGCTAGGCTGAGCTGTATCAGCTCAGGGTTTGTCGCAAGCTACCTGCACTGGAAGTTAATGCTGCTGCCTGCGTCCATGAGAACACCCCCGTGCAAGCCTCTTCCCTAAAGGTAGGGCAGAGAAGAACAGCAAGGAAACAAGGACAGCTTAATCCATCTTTAAACAACATGTCCTCTTTTTTCCGGTGTGTACAGCAAACTGATCAGGCACAGATCAAGCTCCTCCTCAACAGGAGACTATGGTAAAGGAAAGAAGAAATGTGTTTTTAAAAATAAGTTATATTTGATATAAAAATTGTAGGAAAACAATTATGCTGATTTATGTTCCGTTGGAATAAGTCACTTGTTGCTACCCAGCCTGTTAGTGTAATGGGGCACCCCACAACTTATGGAAGGTCTCTACTGCCAACCTCTGCTCTGTAATTCATTAGCATCAAGTTCCTGCCACAACATATAGCTCATTAAAATTAGAGATCTTTATAATTGTAACAGAGAAAAAGTCCTCGCACTTATGAACAATAAAGGCTTTGGAAGCCTTTATTCAATGGGCTGAGATGAAGAGAAAGAAGTCATGATGCAAGGGATGGAGATGGAAAGCGAAATCCCATCTGGCCTTGTTAATGGACATGGTTGCTGTGTGTGCACCAGTATTTTGGTCCCAGCCAATATTTGGGTCCCAGCAACAGAGGATTCAGGCTTTGGTGCTCAAAGAGCCTCAAGTAGTCATTTACCACGGTGCTCTTGGGTGTAAATGATTTTCACATCAGAACGGTCTCAGCAATACAAACAGCTGTAGGTAGCCCCTGCCATGGTTTTCAACATTTATGTAAGACTCAGACAGGTTAGTCCTCTATTTCCAGTCAAACGATGAGGGGCAGTATCTGTCTGGGACCCGAGATGGGGTGTTAGGATGGACCTACAAACAGCGTCATGGAAAGGGGTTTTATCCAGGCAGGTGCTGAGGAAAGGATATAGTGCATGGCTGGAGCTGAGGAACGTGCCTCCTCCACGGCTCCCTTGAACACAGGGCCCCTGGCAGCCGTGCTGGCCCCAGCCTTCTCACTCCATCACCCTGTGCCAATTACTGTTCCTTAGCAGATTTTGGCTCTGCTCTCTTCAGTGCATCAGGGAAAGGAAATAGGGGGGACAGTGCACTGCACCCCCCCAAAGCCAGGGGACCCCTGGGAGAAGGCAGCAGGGCATGTCCCATGCTCAGCATGTGAGACTTCACAGCCCTGCTTATGGACTCTTTCTACAAGAGAGACTGACCTGGTTAAATGCAGATTTTCCCTTACTGCAGGCCTGATTTTTCTCCTTTAGGGTCTTGTAAACCTGGAAGTGCTGTTTCTGGTAAAAATATTGAAGTCAGACACCTTCCTACCAGCACTGACTTGCTGGGAAAACTGTAGCTTGAGCTAGAAGGAAAGACCTTTTATCAAAACCTGGAAGAAAATGAGAGGGATGCTGGCAGAATGGAGCCGCTACCCAGCAAAAAAAAAAAAGCCATAAACTGTCAGAGCCTGGGCCCATGGGCAGACATTCTCTGCTAACACTTTCTAGCCATGTCCTTGCTATGAAATTCAAAGTGGTGATTTTAAATGGTTCCTTAACAGTTTCTGGTTAAGTATGAGCTAAGACACTTTGTTTGCTCTCTTACTCATTAGGTTACCGTGGAAGGGCTATGAACTTTCGTGTTTGACTCTGTAGTAATTGGCACTGCGAACTCTCGCAGCTCCATCCCCGGTGGGTGTAGCTTCTGAATGTGCGGACCAGGAGGGAAAAGAGGCTCAGTCCAGCCACTGCTGACCCCGCAAGGCTTCTGTGAGAGCCTTGGGAGGAAGGAACCTGTGTCTGCTGCTTGCTTTTCCTTCAGAAGCCTTTTGGAGGGCTATGGGAAATCCTGGACATCTGAAAGGCTGCTCAGCACAAGGCCCTGCAGTAGGACATCAAAAGGAGTTGTCAGTACCGTAGAAGCAGCACAAATCCACTCACAAATCCACTTCGGCACAAAGTCTAGAAGCCATGGAAGTGGTTTATCCTACTAGATTTGCCCTACAATGCCCATAGGTGCCTTTATGCACTGTTCCTTTGGCTCTGTTATGGTGGTGGTAAGAAGCAGCTGGGATGGTGGCAACGCGTCAGCATGCCTGCTTTTGCTCCAGTATTTTCATGAGTAAGCAGGGAAAGATTCAGGTCTCTACTAATTTGCCTGTGTATGCCATTTTATGGGAGCAGCTGCTAAAGTGAGATTCTTCACAAGTCTGAAACCTCAGAAGCCTGAGAGCTCAGGGGGACGTTCATATGGAAGCAAGCAGCTATGGAGTCAGAAATCCGTGTGCAGAGGGGGTAAAGCACTTTCCCTGTACTGTAGCTAATGAACAGGAGAGCGAGCAGAAGGACCATCAGTCTGAGATCATGCCTGTGCTAAGCCAGGTGCTGAGAGGAAACAGTATAAACTACCCCTCAAATTTCCATGGCAAAAATATAGTTTTATATTATATATCGAATCTGTACTAAATCATGCCAGCTTGTGTGGTCATGTGGAATATTATCAGTGTGCCTGTTCTCTTGTGGGGCTGCTTCTGCTCACATATATTTGCATTTCCATGGAGATAAGAGATCCAGCTTGGGATTAGGGTCCCGCTGAGCGAGGTGGTGCATCAACAAGCAAGTGCTCTGTTCTGGCTGGATACATCTTGTTAGCTGAAACGGCTCTCGGCACGTGAGGTCCTAACAACAGCGCAGTGACATTATCAGGACCCACCAGTGAGGTCAGAACACGTTGAAGTCTGTGGACACAGAATCGCGATTCAGTGTGATAGAGCAAAACCAGGTTAACGAATGGTTCATGGCAGGAGCTGCTGTGGCTCAGTGGTGGCCGGTCACATGCTGTACCCTAATGCGTGTTGTCCATGTTTTTTCTTTGACTCTGTGATTCTTATCATAGAATCATAGAATGTTTTGGGTTGGAAGGGACCCCTAGAGGTCATCCAGTCCAACCCCCCTGCAGTGAGCAGGGACACCGCTAACTAGATCAGGTTGCTCAGAGCCCCGTCCAACCTGGCCTTGAATGTTTCCAGGGATGGGGCTTCCACCACCTCTCTGGGTGTTTCACTACCCTCATTGTAAAGAATTTCTTCATTATATCCAGTCTAAACCTACCCTGCTTCAGTTTAAAGCCATTACCCCTTGTCCTGTCACAGCTGTCCCTACTAAAAAGATTTTCCCCATCTTTCCTATAGGCCCCCTTTAGGTATTGAAAGGCCGCAATCAGGTCTCCCCGCAGCCTTCTCTTCTCCAGGCTGAACAACCCCAACTATCTCAGCCTGTCCTCATAGGAGAGGCGCTCCAGCTCCATACTTAACACCTTCCTACAACATATGCTTAAATTCAGGACAGTCCAAGACAAATGCACCCTCCTATGCTTGAGGAGGTGAAGCAAGGCAGACATAAATGCATAGTGTGCTATGAATTACGCTGGCTCAGAAACTTGCCAGTATCTAGATTTGGCTGTTGGATTTGTGGCGTGTTTGTAAACCCATACCCTAACTTAGAGGCATTGATACCTAAAACCGAAACATCATTATAATTCAATCAAAAAAGGGGAAATCTAAACATCTTTAACTGAATGGGCCCAATACATGGAGCTACAGTGACTTGGACTCTTACAAGGAAGGAAAAAAAAGATATATCTGATTAATCTGACAAAAAAAAAAAAGGAAACAATCTGGCACTTTGTATCACATTACACACAAAAAATAAGTCACAAAACTTCAAAAAACTTTAAAATATGTGGAATGTTTTACTGTGGAAAAGACAAAGCCTATTTAGATGTTTCAGGAACTTTGTGTTTGGTCTTTTCTTCAGTAAAACATCGTTAGCCTTACCCTGTAGAAAACTTGGAACCCGCCTGTCTCTCCATAATGATCTGTTATAGAGTGTTGCAGAATGCCAGAGTGCTTCTATTTTAGTATTTAATGTAAAGACTTCTCTTCCCAGCTAGAAAAGACCTTTGATTTCCTAATGAATGTGTCAGACGATCTGAGAACTGGTGGGTGTGTTTGTAATCACTCCAGTTTACAAGTGGAACAATTCTGTTAGCCAAACTGGATGAAGGGGAGGCGAAAGACCTTCTTAATCCCCTCATACCTATTCCCACCAAGGAAGGAGAGAGAAAAACTAATTTCCTCATCTCCCCACACCCCCCAGCTCCGTGAAAAAAGGAGATAAAAAGGAAGAGAGAGATCAAAAGTCTCTGAAGGTGTATTAAGCACCGATGCTGAAAGCTTTTAAATACCTGGTTCTGCGTCACACCAGAGCGCACGCCCAGGCAGGTGAGTGCCCACGGGATGGAGGGTGTCCTCCTAAGCCATGGGTCATTTTTTTCTATTCTTTGTCTCACAGTATGGGGCAAACCTTCTCCCTTCTGGCTTTTCTTCCAAAGGCCTCATCTCTCAGCATGCCTTTTTGTTTTAAGAACTCGGAACAACAGGAAAGCCCTGCCCTGCTCACCATCCCTGACCACTTCCCTTCTGCTCCCATTTGCCCCAAAATCGAGGAAAACAGTGTGTAGGATTCACTTAAACTCAGCCATGGAACTGAATTCAGTGGAGTGAAACCTTAGCTCTGCGAGATGCCAGTTTGGTCTTTTTTTAAAAATGAATTATTCACCATCATCTCCGTGGGGTTAAAGGAGCAACCGTGCCTTGGCTGTGTCAGATTCAGGACGGCTCTCTGCATCTTCTTTTTGGTATTGCTGGGTATTTTTGCCTGGGTTTTCAGAAGCACACAGGTACTGCTATGAAAACATAAGTTTCTCGGCTGAGAATATTAACAAAAATATTAACAAAAAATTTTTTTCAACAACAACAAAAAAAGTATCTTAGATGAAAATGGGAATACTTCAGACCATCTATTTCTTCCCTCTTACTCCCCTCTCTATGGAGGAATCCTTTGACTTCATTTTCCATTACGTACCTCAGGGCAAGCGAATGCAGTTTTGCTGTAGTGACCCTTTCTCACAAAGCATCGTGATACACAGACCAGAGGTTCTGTCCAATCTGCAGAGGAGGGTGGGCACAGCTTGAGACCCAATGCCAGCTCCGGGGAAGCACCCTGCCTGTCTCGGACTGAAGTCTTAGTGTTTCTGCATATTTGGTTCTTCCATAAAAAAAAAAAAAAAAAAAAAAAAATTCTCTGACAAAGAGACCTCATTTAAATTTTCAAAATCTGAATCCTAACTTTCAGTGAAAAAGGTTTTAGGACTGAGTATTTTTTCTGCCCTGTACATTTTGGAATATGCTTGTGGTCGCAAACCAGCTTCCTGCAGTGCTGAATTCCGGATCTGCCCTCCACCAGGGTACCCGCTTGAACATTGGACTCAGGGTTTCCTTCTGACAAGTTAGGCCCCGATACTAAAAGCTCTACTTTACGCCATCTGTGTTCTATCTTGGATGACAGATAACAGCTCTCTGGTATCAAGGACACATTCACTTTTAGTCAGCCAAGGGCTTCTGTGCCCCTGGGTGGGAAATCCTGCCTCCCCTCCAGCCATTTATTCCTTCTTCCTCTGTTTTGGTTTCCCAGGGGATCAGCTTGTGATTCAGCTGAAGTCACCCTGGAAGGAAGGGCTCCATTTTGATCGGAGCCATGACTCTCCCAACACAAAAACATGTGGCTGAGGATGGACGTCAGGGTGAAGCGTGAACAGTAGCACTGCCTTGGGTGGGCTTTGGCCGATGCAGTGCTGTGTGGTTAGGGCAGTACAGGCAGATGATGGCTGTTGTCCCATACGACATCAGCCGGTCAGTGTTGTGCACCACCGTGTAGCTGTCATATTGTTGAGCTCCTTGTTCAACTTCTCTTTTTGAGACTCTCTCCTTCCAACCCTTGTGTGTTAATAGGATGAAATAGGGTTTAAGGGATTTGGAATGATCTTCCGTGCTCACCTGCCATATTTCCCAACACGTTTCCAAGCTCAGTTCTACATTACCCACTGCAGGGAAGCCTGTGCACAGAGAGGATTTAGTGTGAAACGGGGGCTTTTAAGGACCTGTCGTGAGCGAGTCCTGCAGGAGCTGCTGTTGCTATCTGCAGCAAGACGGAAAGCTCAGGGCAGCCTTTCTGTAGCAAACGAGATTTGTAAAAAATCCTGCATTTGAAAATGGTGTGCCGTGTCTGGAAATGGTGAGCTGTGGCTGCTACAAAGGTTTGAAAATCCAGACACAGCTTTTGATACGCTTTTAAGATGAGAAGTCCAAGAACAGCACAGACAAGGTTAGAGAACACTGAAATACAAATTTTTACTTTTCAGATTCTAAAAGCCGTTGTGAAATGTTATTTCCTAAGGAAAGAAAAATAATTGATCACTTTGGCATTATACAGACAGAATCTCCATCACAAGTCTGCAAAAAGCAGAGGTTATGTTAACCCTGGAGGTCGGAGGAGGGCTGTATGAGTAAGGCTGGAGCTCAGATGCTGGGCTCAGTTCAGAAGCTTCCAGTGGGGCTGGTAACAAATCAGTGAAGACCAGGAAAGATGGACCTATCCAAAGTAATCACAGCCTAGCAATGCAAGGTGATGGCAATTACACCAGAGGGAAGGTTTCTGACAAAGCAGTAACAACTGGCGCTCCATTCCCCGGCTGCCCATCTCTGCAAAACGGGGCAGAAAGTGCAAATGCGGTTGTCCAGTTCACTTCTCTTTGTGGGGCCAGTGGGGCGGCAAGAGGTAGGTCCTCACTGGGAAGGGGACAAAAGGCAAAAAGTGTGTGGTGTCCGACTGGAGCAACCAGCCAGTGTTATGCCCAGACTGCTCAGGTTTAGCGCGTTATAGGGAACATCACATTTCGAGGCTGCGGAGTCAGGACTCCGGAGCGCTTATATTGCTTAGAGGCTTTCAAGCTTTTCTTCAGTCATGAAGAGCAGTCATACACTTTTTAAAGGAAGGAAAGCTGAAACTCAAGAGGACATTTTTGCGATGAGAAGTGATTGCATGTCAAATCCCCAGGCCCTCAGAGCACAGTGTATTTTAGGATACATCCCTAAGATGGCTCTGATGTAACGGGATGTCTATAAAACCTAGGCAGATCTTCCACGAAGCCTGGCTGAAGAATCCCTGCAACGCTGCAGGAATTCCTGGCATGCTCCTGTGTGCCACAAACATCTCTCCACAAAGTGGCCCTCCAGCTTCATGGTGGTCTAAAAGTTCGACTTTCTCTCTTCTGAATTTACCAGGTCCAACAGCCCTTCTACTTTGTGCTACTTTACAGCCATTAAACAGGACATCAGTGGCTAAAAGTAAATAAATACATTATAACTTAGAGAAAACACGGTTCTTAGCAGCTGCTCTGGGGTTGACTTGTTTTTTCTCCCAAGGGCTGGCTCCACCCTAGGAGCCCTCCTCTGCCTCTTCCCCACCGAAGTCTGTTTGGGGTGTGCCTGAATACCATATAATAAAAACATGTATTAATGCTGGCAAATTGCCCGCGAACAAACAATAATAACGGCGGAGAATTTTAACCCTGCATTAGCCATTGGAGCTCTTAGCAGAACTCAGTGGCTGTTAAACTGTTTAGGCTGCTTCACTATGTACTGACCTGAACACATTTCTTTCTAGGCAATTCTGCTGTACAAATTCTGGCTTTCAAGTACCCCTCTTTACCATGATTTTTATTTGACTCACCAGGCATGTAACGTACAAATGAAACAAGAAATGAAGCCTTTATATAGCAGTCTTTGTAAAACCATTCAAAGCAAATACTATATAGCAGAAGCTATTTCAGCTGAGGAATATTATCAGATCCACAGCGGGATGGATCTCGCAGAGCAGCTGTAATTATTCTGATTCATAACGCCACATTTGTTTAGCCTGTTCTGCTGCTGCTTCTTGTTTGTTTTCTACTTGTGTTAAGAATTTTGGTTTCCAGAAATATTGGCAGAAGTAAAAAAATCTTGAAAATTCCCATATGAGTGGATGTTTCTAAGAAGATCTGCAGTGGATACATCTCTGTGGCTGTGGTGAAACCTCTCTGAAGCCTCTGCTCCTGTGTATGGGTGCTTTAGACATCTGATTGATGAGGGGTAATTTTGCTGTATGACTTGAGCAGTGTTTCTGATGCTAATGGAATGGGCATTTTTCCTAAGTTACTAAAAGCTGAAGAAGTGATACAGGAGCATTGCAGCTTGTGGTTCATCACTCTAAGCTGAGTGGGTAACTCCCAGTCCTGTTGTTCACCAAGGTAAATGTAAAAATGCATTTCTTGAAGTTACAGAAGTCCAAACACCAGCTAAAGCCTCCCAATATTTATCTTAAAATCACAGACTAATCCTATTTTTCTTGACCAACGAATATTTGGGTGCTTGAGGTTGACAGTACAGCCTAAGTGACCAGTTTCTCACCACAGAGACTGAAGAAGGAGAAGCTGGGGGTGCAAACTAAGCCAATAATAGCTTGGAAACAAACCATGATTTAAGATACAATTGCATCGAGGGTTCTGCATACAGCAGCTGCTGAGATGGGGAAGCATTTTTCCCCCCAAGGAGGAACATCTCCCAGGGTTTCCCCAGGCCAATGTGGCTCTGTGAGCCCTTGAAGGTGAGGGTGGAGAGCTGGGGCCAGCAGCTCTGCTGCCTTTCTGTCCTGTGTGATTCGAACTGGGTTGCTGTCTGGAGCATTCCTCAGTTCTCCACAATAACAGCAATGACAGGAATTGCCCCCTTAGTAACTGCTGGAGAATGAAAGACATTTCTGTCTTCTGCTGAGGCACAGCGATAACTTTTTTTTTCATTTCTAAAAATATTCCTCTTTGCATTATTATTTTGATTAATGAGTGACAAATGTTGGTAGACACATCTACTCTGGAGATTAATAACATCATTAACAGTTTTTAGAACAATGGCACTTTTGCGTCCAAAATAGTTCATTATGTTAAGGCGCCCTGCTGTGTTTCTTTCACTGCTCTGCTCGGCCTTTCTTTCCCTTTATCTCTCAGTGTTTTTCACAACCTGTGAATTGCCCTAAGCAAGGCTTTGATCTTGCAAATATGTGCAGACTGTTTACGATGAGCCACCCTCTTACATGCAATAAGACTATTACTGTATGCAGAAATACTTGCCTAAGCATTTGCCGATTAGTATTTTGCGGGGGGGGGGGAGGATGGAGGGGGGGATGGAGGGGGGGCCACGGGACAGGGTCTCGCTCTGTGTTTACAAGGTGACCAGTGCAGTGGGATCCAGTTCCTGACTATGCGTACAAGCTACAGATGCACGAGGTTGTACTAATAACAGTCTACTAATGATAAAATATTTACCCATCCACTTAGGCCATAGATATTCTGAAGTACAATTTTTATATTAACTTTAAGAAAGGTTTCATGTAATCGTGGAATATGCCTGATGTTTGCATTAACAATATTAAACATTACCATATATCAAATAAATAGTTACATTGGCCATTAAAATCAAAGGTATAGATTCTTCTGAGGGACTTCAGATAGGTCGGATTTATTGCAAGCAAGCAGCTGCAGAAGGTTTTCAGCCCAGCTTTCCTTTCCTGGCGAATGCACAAGGTTTTCTTTGCCCCTTTTTCTGAGGTTTGGCATTTCCACTGCTAACTGCCCGCCTCTGTCGTACTGTCCCTGAACTCTCCTTCACAAGTTCCCTTATCTTTCTTTTCTCTTTCTATGGCAGCTGGTGACACCCACAGGGGAAGGCCATTAGCAGCTAGAAGTCTGAGAAAGATGTGTATTTGCTCGGTGCATTTATGCTGGCTAACAGCAGAACTGAAATGATGCATAAGTAGCCTGGGAGGTCCCTGGAATGCGCTGATGGTAACTTCCTTCTCCAAGTGATAGAGGAGCCATCGAGGAGAGGTGCTATGCTGGACCTTGTTCTCACCAACAAGGAGGGGCTGGTGAGGAATGTGAAGCTCAAGGGCAGCCTTGGCTGCAGCGACCATGAAATGGTGTTCAAGATCCTCGGAGCACTGATGAGGGTGCACAGCAAGCTCCCTACCCTGGACTTCAGGAGAGCAGACTTCGACCTCTTCACGGATCTGCTTGGTAGAGTATCATGGGATAAAGCCCTGGAGGGAAGAGGGGCCCAAGAAAGCTGGTTAATATTCAAGGATCATCTCCAAGCTCAGGAGCAATGCATCCCAGCAAAGAGGAAGTCAGGCAAAAACACCAGGAGGCCTGCATGGATGAACAAGGAGCTCCTGCACAAACTGAAACACAAAAAGGAAGCCTACAGAGGGTGGAAGCAAGGACAGGTAGCCTGGGAGAAATACAGAGAAATTGTCCAAGCAGCCAGGGATGAGGTCAGGAAAGCTAAAGCCCTGGTAGAACTAAATCTGGGCAGGGACGTCACAGGCAACAAGAAAAGCTTCTATAGGTGTGTCAGTGGTAAAAGGAAAATGTGGGCCCTCTCTGGAAGGAGACAGGAGACCTGATTACCCAGGACATGGAGAAGGATGAGGTACTCAACAATTTTTTGCCTCAGTCTTCACCAACAAGTGCTCAAGCCACACCGCTCAAGTAGCAGAAGGCAAAGGCAGGGACTGAGAAAATGAACTGTCCACTGTAGGTGACAGGTTCAAGACCATCTAAGGAACCTGAAGGTGTACAAGTTGATGGGACCTGATGAGATGCTGTCCATGACAGATGCATCCATGTGTCCTGAGGGAACTGGTGGATGAAGTTGCTAAGCCACTATCCATTGTATTTGAGAAGTCGTGGCAGTCCGGTGAAGTTCCCACTGCTTGGAAAAGGGGAAACATAGCCCATTTTTAAAAAGGGAAAAAAGGGAGACCAGGGGAACTACAGGGCAGTCAGACTCTGTGCCCAGCAAGATCATGGAGCAGATCCTCCTGGAAACTATGCTAAGGCAGATGGAAAATAAGGAGGTGATTGGTGACAGCCAACATGGCTTCAATAGGGCAAATCATGCCTGACAAACTTGGTGGCCTTCTGTGATGGTGTTACTGCATTGGTGGATAAGGGAAGAGCAACTGATGTATCTACCCAGACTTGTGCAAAGCATTTGACACTGCCTGCATACCATTCTTGTTCTAAATTGGACAGGCATGATTTGACGGATGGACACTTGGTGATAAGAATTGGCTGATGGTCGCACTCTAAGGTTGCGGTCAACAGCTCATGTCCAAGTGGAGACCAGTGATGAGTGGCGCTCCTCAGGGGCTGGTATTGGGACTGGTGCTCCTTAACATCTTTGTCAGCAACAGGGACAGTGGGATTGAGTGCACCCTCAACAGTTTTGCCAACATCAAGATTTGTGGTGAGGTTGACATGCTGGAGGGAAGGAGTGCCATCCAGAGGGACCTGGACAGGCTTGAGCAGTGGGCCTGTGTGAACCTCACGAAGTGTCCCTGACCATGGTGGGGGGGTTGGAACTAGGTGATCTTTAAGGTCCCTTTCAACCCAAACCATTCTATGAAGGATATAGAATCACAGAATGGTTTGATGCCTTATCTTTTCCACAGCTCTGAAGTAAAAAAGGTGCTGCTTCTGCTACTTGAAGCTGTGTAACGTGTCATGTACTTCGAAGGAGGAACTATCTCTGCACATCTGTGTTCTCCCCATGCATGCCATATATGCTCCAGCTTTGCTTCGGTGCAGGTAGGTTGGCAGAACAGCCAATGCAGCACATGCCAAGCAAGGATGTTACCTGTCAGCTCAGTTATAGCACACCTCTGAGAAATGTAAAATCAACTGGCAAAAAAGCTTTTGTACATGTGGACTTCTGTATTTCCACCTGGGAATACATCTGTGCACACGTACTGCACGCTGTGTGCATGCTGGCCACGCTGGCCTGCATGGAACCACTGCACACCTGCCACACGGCCAATCTGCCCGTGGACGGTGGCCACCTACCCAAACAGCAGGCAACCTGATTAAAGCTGCTGCTTTGGCAGGGCTCATTAACATCCAGAGACTGTGGGCATGTGGTCAAAGCCCATATTTTCAACCTGGGCAAACATCCCATGCAGAATAAGGGGACATCTCAGGACATAAGGCTGCCCGGCTTCTTTGCACCCACGCTAGTGCTTTTGTAGGCACAGATAACGGCGACACAACTAATCCGTGTTTGGAACCGATATAACTAATAGCAACAGAACAACAGAACTCCAGTGCACAGAGCTGCCTCCAGTTCTCTAATTAAATGGAAACCAATCAACCAACCAAACACAGAGCTGCCTATGAATATGTCTAAATTTCCCAAGACATGATTTTTTTTCATTGCTGCTGTGCTGCGGAGTGTGTTGTGGGGCGGAGGGACAAGAATGATCCGAGACACATTTCCCTCATGTTTATTTTGGGTGGGTGAGACTCAGAGGGCAAGCACAGGTGGTGCCACTGGTGCCTGCTCGGTCAGCTCTGGAAATAACCATTGTTATGTGCTTGAACAACTGCAGCGCCGGGCCCTCCCCGTCACGGATTAGCACTCCACCGGGCTCGCCGCTACACAGATACCAAACAAAGAGATGTTCCTGGCCTCGAGAGCCTCTCCTGCAAATAAGAGCTGGTAGGTGTCAGTTATCTCTCTTGTGACTGAAAGCAATTCCATCCTGTGCCAGCCCCCTCCCCTCACACATTTGCTGGGGCCTCCATGGAACTACATACACCGGATTTTTGGGAAAGGCTCTAAGCATGCAAAGTGGCTAAATAAATGGATTTCTTTGCAGCCAGCTAATTTCGGCTGCAAAAAGCCTTTTGAAAACCTTTGCCAGGGCTGGAGACCAAGGGCCGCACGCAGAGAGAGGCACCCAGTTCATCTTCTCTGGGAGCTGTGGGTGTGAGCAGCGGTTCGTGGCACCTCCTGAAGAATTCCAAGGGGGACCATAACAAACAGTCCAAGCATTCATACCGAGAGCTTTGTTTTCAGTTTCACTGCAGTAACAATTAGCAGCCAGTTGGCTTTTGGCCATTGAAAATTATATAGCCAACTGGCAAAAAGTGTAATTTTTTCCTGGCTTTATGCTCGCAAGCTGGGTGGCATAGGAGGCCGTTGTGAGCGCGTACAGCACTAACCTCTGCAGAACTGCCAACCAGCTTCACTGACCTCCAGCAACACTGATCTTTGTCAAACAGCAACATTTGCCAGTGCTTGGTCTTTGCCTTCCTCTTTTTGTCTGCTCCCGTCATGTTCACTTACTTTCTGTCTCCTAACATTCTTTCATTCCATGTATATGCGCAAAACTCCTGGTTTCAGAAAAAGGCGGCAGGTAGCTACAAACCTCCAGCAGCATGGCACGTTCTAACAGCTGAGTGGGACCTGTCTATGATGCTCACTGATGGGTGCTCCAGGAGGTAACTTGTGGGATCTGTCCATGATGCTCACTGATGGATGCTCCAGGAGGTACAGAGGTAACTCACGGGACCTGTTCATGGTGCTCACTGATGGATGCTCCAGGAGGTACAGAGAAAACTCATGGGACCCCACAGCAGCCCTGTACCCACTACCTAGAGCTGAAAGGTGCCCGCAACTGGGTATCTCCACCCCCACGACTACCAGGTCCCCAGAGAAGATGCTTTGATTGCAGCTGCCTCCTTCTGCAGTTGTACCTGTTTGCCTGGATTTCGCTACCCCCCGAGGCGAAGCTGCCCCCTGAGCAAGCGGGCAGGCTTCAATCCCTCGTCCCCAGGGCCAGCCTGAAAGCGGAAAGCATGCAACAAGCAAACAGTGCTTTGCGGCATTATAATTGCAAATATTCCTGCTTTGTTTTCAGCTTGAGGAGGAGAAGTTTGGAATGAAAGGAGAGCAGAGGCTTGCCAACACGTGGGGTTGTGGGGGATGACTGGGGGGCTGTGGGTGGGAATTGGAGGGCTGTGGGGGAACTGGGATGCTGAGGGTGGGAACTGGGGGGCTCTGAAGCAGAACTGGGCGCTATGGGGGGAACAAGGGGGCTGTGGTGGGGGGAGCTCTGGGGGGGAACAGGGAGGCTGTGGGAGGGAACTGGGAGGCTGTAGGGGTGACTGGAGGACTGAGGGGGAACTGGGGGGCTATGGAGTGCTGAGGGGGGGAACTGGGGCACTGTGGGTGCTATGGGGTGCCATGGGCACTGTGGGTGCTGTGGGTGCCATAGGGCTCCCCCTGGGGTGCTACGGGGATGCCTCACTCACCCCCCCCCCCCATGTCCTCCTGCCCCCCAGGTGCTCTGTGGGGCAGTTGTGGGGCTCCGCTCCCCCACACTGGTCCCAGTGCTGCTGCAGGCCCTGGAGGGGGTGGCAGCCCTGGGGGATGCCTGTTGCGGGACGCCCCCCCCGCCTGCCCCACGGCTATGGGCCCTGCCTGGTAGGTCGCCCCACAGACGCCCCTCCCCAGGTCACTTTCTGGGGTCCCCCCCTTGTTGCATCTTGTCCCCTCCTGGTTTTGTTCCTCAGCGTCCATCTTGGGATCTCCTGGGGTGCCCTCATGGTGTTGGCCCCTCGGCATCCATCTTGTCCCCTCCTGGTTTCATCCCTCAGCATCCATTTTGGCATCCCCCTTCCCCCTGTCGCCCTCATGTCCCGTTCCTTCTCACATCCCCACGGTGTCCCACCATGTTTGTCCCTCCCTAGGACCCCCTCCGAGCCATCAGTGGGACCATCATCCTTGTTGTGGCTCTGGTAGCCCTGGCTGCCTCCTGGGACGCCTTGGCTGCCACCACTTTTGTGAGTATCTGTCCCTCACACCCCCTACCCCCAAAGGCCACTCCCCTGTCCTGACCAAGCCCCAGCCCCTCTTTGTCTTCCTCCCCAGACCTTCAGCCTTGTCCTCCTCTTCCTCTTTGCCTTCGACGTCTTCGTCACCTACCGCACCGAGGTGGCCCCAGTGCTGGGATGGGGTGAGTTCCCTGGGTCCCTTGGGTGGGGGCAGGGCAAGACCTGTGTCCCTTTGTCTACCATCTTGTCCACCATCTTCTCTACCCCCCCTCTTTTTCTTTTCCAGATCCTGACATGGATTCTATCTAGTTGGACCTCCCACCCCCAAATGGGTGTCCCATAATTCCCTGGCCCTGTGCCCCATAGCCCCCCAATCCCCCTCCCCCCCGAGTTTCAGGCGCCATTTAAACATCTTCTACAACTGATGCTTCTCTGTGGTTGTGTTTTCTTGGGGAGGGGTGGGCGAGGAGACATTGTGTCCCTCCCCCCTCCACCCCCCATCTCCCAGATGCTTGGGTTCTTCCGGTCTTCGTGAATTAATTAACTACTTCTACGTCATTAGGCCCCCATCTTGGATGGGGGAGGGTGGCGGTGGGGTCACTCATGGGTGGTGGGGTCACTTGTGGTTGTTGGTGGGGTCACTCCTCGTCGTGCAGCTTCTGGGAAGTGGGGAGAGAAGATGGGGGGTGAGGGAGCAGTTGTGAGGCAGATGTGGGGCAGCTGTGGGGTGGGCAGAAGTCCCACCTTGGCTCCCATGTCACGGCTCTTGGCCCGCAGCTTGTTGACCTGGGACTCGGCCATGTCGGCGCGTTCCTCTGCTTCATCCAGCTCGTGCTGCGCCTTGCGGAACTTGGCCAGGTTGGTGTTGGCCTGTTCCTCCTGGAGGATGGGGAGGGGGTGATAGAAGGGGACATGGGTGAGGGGGGGCCTCAGTGGAGCTGCCCCCCAAGCAGCTCTCCTCCCTTCTCCCGTCCCTCCACCCCTCCCCTCTGGGCACCCACCGCCTCCTCCGCCTGCCGCTTGTAGGCCTTGACCTTCAGCTGGAGCTTGTCCACCAGGTCTTGCAGGCGGACCAGGTTCTTGTGGTCCTCCTCTGTCTGCGGGGAGGAGAGAGACAGGGCTGGAGACCTGGCCCCAGGGCACAAACAACTTGCCCCAGGCCTCAGTTTCCCTGTCTGGAGACCTCCTGGGCGGATCCTGGGCTGGATTGTAGCTTCCCTGTGACCTGATGGCCACCAGGTCAAGCTTCTGGGTCATCCCTGTCCCTGTGGCCACCAGGACAAGGTTCTGGATCACCCTGTGGCCACCAGGTCAAGCTTCTGGGTCAACCATGTCCCTATGGCCACCAGGACAAGGTTCTGAGTTGCCCTGTGGCCACCAGGTAAACCTTCTTGGTCACCCTGTGCCCACCAGGTCAATATTTTGGGTCATCCTTGACCCTGTGGCCACAATTCTGGACCCCTGGCCACCAGGTCAACTTCTGGGCACCATGTCCCTATGGCCACCAGGTCAACCCTGTTGTAGCTCCATGAATCATAGGGGCCAGCGGGTGACGTTCTCGGTCATCCCTGTCCCCGTGGCCACCAGTTCTGATGTGGCTGAGGTCACACCACGGGTCTGGCTGAAGAGGGGTGGGGCTGGGGTGGCCCCACCTGGTAGCTGAGCTCCTTGACGCGCCGCTCAGACTTGCGGAGGCCCTTGACGCTCTCGGCATTGCGCTTCTGCTCGGCCTCCAGCTCATTCTCCAGCTCCCTCACCCGGGCCTCCAGCTTCTGCAGCTGCTTCTTGCCCCCTTTGAGGGCCAACTGCTCGGCCTCATCCAACCGCAGCTGCAGGTCCTTGATGGTCTGCTCCAGGTTCTTCTTCATCCGCTCCAGGTGAGCACTGGTGTCCTGCTCCTTCTTCAGCTCCTCTGCCATCATGGCTGCCTGCCCCAGGAGAGAAGCAATCAGCAAAAGACGTCCAAGGCGTGTCCACCTATGGCGGAAAGTGTTGGTAGACATTGGGGCCTGCCACCCCACTCACATCAGTGATGGCCTTCTTGGCCTTCTCCTCAGCGTTCCGGCATTCCTGGATGGCCTCTTCCACCTCTGTCTGCAACTGGGAGATGTCACCCTCCATCTTCTTCTTCTGGTTGATGAGGCTGGTGTTCTGCAAGATGGAGGAGAAGCTGTGGGGGCCATGGGGCTGCTGCCCCATCCTTCTTCAGCACCACAGGATGTCGAGCCTCCACCCGCTATTTTGGCAGGCTTTGGGGGTCTCTGGAGGGAGGAGATCCATGGTTCCCCAACCCAGAAGAAGCCAGCAGCCATCAATTTTCCAGGGTTCAAGCGTCCCTGGCTGGAGGTGACCTCCCTTCTCGGAGGGCTGCCAGGTCTCACCTGTGAGTGGAGGAGCTGGACTCTCTCGCTGGCCTCAATCAGCTCCTGCTCGGCCAACTTGCGGGCCCTCTCGGTCTGCTCCCCCACCGCCCGGAGCTCCTCCAGCTCTGACTGTAGAAGGTTGTTCCTGCGCTCCATGATGGCAATGTTCTCCTTCAGGTCCTCATTGGCCCGTGCTGTGTCATCCAACTGCAACTGGGTGTCCTGTGAGGCGGGAAGAGGGTGAGCAGGGGAAAAGGGGCAGGCATCCACCCAACGGCACCACGGGGTTGTGGGAGCCATCAACCCTCACCCCCTTGGGCAGGTGGCCGATGGGTACCTTGAGGTAGCCCTGCAAGGTCTTGAGTTGCTTCTGGGCCTCGGCCGCTGTCCGGTTGGCGTGGCCGAGCTGGATCTCCATCTCATTGAGGTCGCCCTCCATCTTCTTTTTCAGCCTCAGGGCCTCATTGCGGCTCCGGGTCTCGGCATCCAGCGAGGTCTGGAGCGAGTCCACCACCCGCAGGTGGTTGCGCTTGGCCTGCTCCATTTCCTCGTCCTTCTCAGCCAGCTTGCGCTCATAGTCTGCCTTGACCTGGTTGAACTCTAGCTGGGCCCTCAAGATCTTCCCCTCCTCATGCTCCAGAGAGGCCTGGGGGGGGATGGAGAGGATGTTGAGGTCCACGGAGGGGATGTTGAGGACCATGGAGGGGACCAGAAGGTGGGGACATGCCTCAGCTCACCTCAGCCTCCTCCAGTGCGGCTTGAAGCTCCAACTTCTCAGCGTCCAGCTGCTTCCGGACCTTCTCCAGCTCATGGATGGTCTTGTGGCTGGCACCCAGCTGCTCCGTCAGGTCCAAGATCTCCTCTGTGTGGGTGAGATCCCACTGGGTCATGTGGAAGGTAGCAGGGAGGAGGAGTTGGGCAGGGGAATGGGGGTGGTCTCACCTTGGAGGTTCTTGTTCTCCCTCTTGAAGGTCTCCAGGTGCTCGAGCGACTCCTCATAGGCATTTTTCAGCTTGAAGAGCTCGGTGCTGAGGGCCCTGGCCTCCTTCTGCGATGCCTCCAGCTCTGTCTGTGCCTCCTCAAACTTCTGCTTCCACTCAGCCACAATCTGGGGCCAAGCCAGTGGTTACCCTGGCTCCACATGTCCCCATCTCCTGCCGTCCGGGGTTCCAAGGGGCTTGGCGTTGACTGCCCCCCGCCTCCTCAGCCTCCTGAAGCCGCTGGGCCAGCTTCTTCCTACCAGACATTATAGGAGAAACCAACGGCTGAGCCATCAACCCGTGGGGCTCCCCGAAAGGCGAAGATGTTTGAGAGAAAAATGGTGGTAGGACTCATGAGGGTCGTCGATGGTTGAGGTCCCTCCTCACAGATTCTAGATCCCTAAATTGGGTTCTCTATCTTTCAAGCATGAAGCAAGCCAACGTTCCAGGTGGTGGCTGCTTGAGGGAAGAGGGGAGGCGGGGACCAGCAAGATCGAGCAGGTCCCACCATCCACAGGAAGACCCTCAAGACCCGTGGGGAGACAACTCACTTGGCCTCCTCCAGCTCCTCAGTGCGCTGGATGGCGTCCGTCTCATACTTGGTCCTCCACTGAGCTACCTCGGAGTTGGCCTTGGAGAGCGCCCGCTGGAGCTCAGCCTTGGCCTCCGTCTCCTCCTCATACTGCTCCCTCAGCAGGTCGCAGTCATGCCGGGCTGACTGGAGGGCGTGTGCCAGCGCATTCTTGGCCTTGCAGGAGGATGAGGAGATGCTGGGACCCTGTCCTGCCTCACCTGGCACTATCTTGAGCTCCTCCAACACCTGGTGGGGTTTCTCACCCCAACCTCCACCCCTTGAGACCCCCACGGGCATCTTTAGGCCAGCCCAGTCTGACTTTCCCTCCTCCAACACCACCCAACCACCCATAGACCAAGCCAACCCAACTCAACCCCCTGCATTGGTGGAACCCCCACTTTGGAAGAAGCCTGCTTAGATGCAACCACCTAACCAAACCAGCCTGCACTTGACTCCTTTTCGGCACTACCACCACCAGGGAGACAGAGAACCCAGCTTGTGACCCTCCTGGAGACCCCCCTGAGACCTGCTGCCCCCGCCCCACGGACCTCACCTTCAGTTCTTCCTCCAGCTGCCGCTTCAGGTCCTCCATCTGCTGGGTGGAGGACTGCTTGCCCCTGGTGAGCTGAGAAATGAGGGCCTCCTTTTCCTCCAGCTGGCGGGACAGCTCTCCTGAAGAGGTGAGGGAAGGTCTTTAGGGGTGGAGATGTGGGGTAGGGGGGATGCCGTGGGGCAGGGGGGGCTGCTGTGGGGCAGGGGTCCTACCGTTCTCGCTCTGGAGCTTGGCCCGTTGGGCACTGGTGTCGTTGAGGACGCGTTGGGTCTCCTCCAGCTTAGCCCGGTGCTCAGCCGCTTGATCCTCCAGGGTGCGGGAGACCTTCTCCATGCCCACCTTGGAGGAGCAAAGGATGGAGGGGTATGTGTGGGCTGATGGCCATGGGGGCAAGGAGGTGGCCCCCTTGGCCTCCTCCTACCTTGGCCTTGAGCAGCTGCTCCATGTTGGAGCTGAGGTCGTCCAGCTCCAGCTTGAGCTCGCTCTTCTCCTTCTCCAGCTTCTGCTTGATGCGCTGCAGGTTGTCGATCTGCTCACTGAGCTCAGCCACACTGTCGGCCTGCTTCTTGCGCAAGGCGGCGGCCGTGGCTTCATGCTCGTGGCCTCTTCCAGTTCCCGCCGCATCTTCTGGAACTCTGCCTCCCGCTTCTTGTTGAGCTCGATCTGCACTGAGGTGGCACCGCCCCCCCCCCCTGACTCCTCCCCCCAAGTCTGAGCGCAACTTCTCCACCTTGGCCCTGCCCGTCCGCTCAGCCTCCAGCTCCTCCTCCAGCTCCTCAATCCGCGCCTGGGGCCAGAGAGGTTGTCAGCAGGCTTGTCCCCACCCAATTCAGCTGCTGAACTCAACTCAACCAAGTGGAGACTCTTCAACTCAACCCAACCATCTGGAGGTTCTTCAGCTCAACTCAGCCCAAGACAGCTTGTTGGAGAAAACCAAGGAAAATCTTCAACTCAAGTCAACCCAACCAGCTGAAGACTCAACTCAACCAGCTGGAGGCTCTTCAGCTCAACCCAACTCAACCAGTTGGAGTCTCTTCAAATCAACTCATCCACTCAACTTAACCCAACCAGATGGAGGCTCTTCAGCTCAACTCATCCACTCAACCTAACCCGACCAGCTGGAGGATCTTCAAAACTCATCCCAACCAGTGTGAGTCTCTTCAACTCAACCAAACCAGCTGGAATTTCTTCAGATCAACTCATCCACTCAATGCAACCCAACCAACTGGAGGATCTCCAACCCAGGCCAAATAGGCCGAGACCAGGTCCCTCACCTGCAGCTCTTTCAGCTTCTTCTGAAGCTGTAGGGCCAGCGCCTGCTCGTCCTCAATCTTGCTGTTCTGCTGGTGGATCTCAAACTCTTTCCTGCAGTGGAAGGTAGAGAGTGCTGAGGTCCAACCCCTGCGCCTCCTGACTGGCTTGGGCCAGGGAGGGAGATCCCAGCCTCACTTCTTGAGCTTCTCCTCCAGCTGCTGCTTGTCATTCTCTAGATCCATGATGTTCTCCTGGGTCAGCTTCAAGTCGCCTTCCAGCTTCCTCTTGGCCCGTTCTAGGTCCATTCGGATCTTCTTCTCCTGCTCCAGTGACCCTTCAAGCTGTGTAAAGCCACAGAAACAGGGAGAAACCTCAGCTTTTATCATCATTTCGGCCCCAGGAAGCTCCTCGGCAGCACCTGTGGTGGCACCGGCCCACACTCACGTCATCTGCCTGCTGTTCCAGCTTGGCTTTGGCCTTCGCCAAGGTGTTGACCTTGTCTTCCTCTGCCTGCAGGTCATCCAGCGCTTGCTGGTGAGCTTCTTGCAAGGCCTTCTTCTCCTTCGTCAGCTTAGCGATGGTCTCATCCAACCCTGCCATCTCCTCCGTCAGGTTCTTGACCTGCAGGAGAAGAAACACCCGGCCTCCTGCTCAGTGCTTGAGTCTCCTCAAATCAACCCAACCCAACCCCAACCTCCTTGGCTTGAGGTGGAGGCCCCTCCCTGCTCTCACCTTGTTCTCAGTGGCGTGTTTCTCCTTCTCCACCTTGGCCAGTGTCAGCTCCAGGTCATCGATGTCCTTCTTCAGCTCTGAGCACTCATCCTCCAGCTTCCTCTTCTTGGCCGTCAGCTCAGCATTCATCTCCTCCTCCTCCTCCAGCCGCTCCGTCAATTCCTTCGCCTTGGCCTCTAGCTGGATCTTGTTCTTGATCAGCTGGTCGCAGCGCTCCTCGGCATCGGTCAGGTTGTCTTGCTCCTGTGTCAGGGCAGTGGGTGAAGCGGGGTGTCCCCGGGGCGGGGGAGGGTGTGGGTCACCCCCCGGACATGGGTTTTGGGGGTGGGTGTGGGTGTGATCTCACTCACAGCCTGCACTTGGAGCTGAAGGTCATTCTTCTCCTGCAGCATGGAGACCATCTTCTCCTCCAGCTCCTTCCGCCGGGCCTCCGACTTCTCCAGGGCTTCCTTCAGCCGCCCAAACTCCTCCTTCATGCTCTGTACTCAAGCCCGGGAGACCACTAATGATGTCTATTCCCCATCCATCGACCCCACCGAAGCCACCCATTGGCTGTCCCCCCCCCCTCCCCCTCATCCCTTCTCTGTCTCAGCGCTCTTCAGCAAGGGTTTGATCTTGAAGTAGAGCTTCATCCAGGGCCAGTTCTTCACCCCCATGAAGGCCCGGATGTTCCACTGGATTACCAAGAGCGCGTCCCTATGGTGGGGAGGTGGATGCTGCCACACACTGACCCCTTGGACGTCCCTCCCCAAGGAGAAAGACCTGCCCACTCCCACCCCTCACCGGCGCTCCAGGATCTTCTTAAACTCAATGCGCATGAGCTGCCCCCGGGCCTGAGCCTGGATGCGAGTGATGATGCGGGAGAGGCGCTCATCCCGCATCTCCTCCAGCAGCCCTAGGAGCCCAGCCTTGAAGAAGACCTGGTGGAGGAAGGAGGTGGGAGAGAAAGGGTTGGTGGGTGGAGGGAAGGATGAGGGGGAACAGTAGACGGGAGGCATGGCTGGTTTGGGACCATGGGCTCCATGGGATGTCGTGGATGGTGGGACAGAGGGAGGGGACACCCACACACCCTCACCTTGGTGTGCCCAAACTTGTACTGGTTGTGGTCGATGTCGAGGGAGCCCAGGAGCTTCTCGGCGCCCTTGCGACTGTCAATGAACTGACCCTCAGGGATGGCTGCAGGGTTCAGGATGCGGTACCTGGACAGGGCAGGGAGGACAGGACACCCCAAAATCAGCCCTGCTGTAGTTGTCCACCCTCCTCCTCCCCGCCCCCACACCCCGTGGTCCCAATCCCCTACCGCTGGCGGAAGTCCCCGTAGAGGATGCGGTTGGGGAAGCCCTTGCGGCAGATGCGGATGCCCTCCAGCACCCCGTTGCAGCGGAGCTGGTGCATCACCAGGGGGTTGTCCATCACGCCTGGTTGGGAGGGAGTGAGGGGGGGTAAGGGGTGGGGTCAGCTGCCAGCCATGCCTGCCTGCCCCCCGTCCCCATCCTTTATCTCACCCGGAGCCTTCCGCTCGTTGGGGATGAGGCAGCGGACGAAGTGGGGGTGGGTGGTTTGGGTTGGCCATCGTTGTTGAGGTTTTCCTGGCCAGGAAGGAGGAGAGAAGAAGCGCCCAATGGGGAGGAGGAAGTGGGGGGCAGTGGGGTGACCCCCCTCTGGGCTGGGGGTAGGGGGGGAGTTGTCCTCCCTCTGCCCCACAGCAGGTTGGCTGGGTAGGTCCCTCACCCGGTGCAGGGCTGAGACGGTCTGGAAGGAGGAACCTTTCTTCTTGGCTCCTTTCCCCTTCCCTCCATCACCGCCTGGGGCAAAGAGGGGTGGGGTGAGGTGAAAAAGGAGGCAATGCCGGCGGGCAAGTGTCTTCTCCCTCTGTCCCTCCCTCCACACCCACCGGCATCTGCCCCAGCATAGTTGGAGAATAGGTTGGCCAAGAGCTTGAGGGCTGATTTCTGGTAGAGCCCCACCACCGTCTCATTGAGGGGGTCCTTGTTCTTCTCCAGCCAACCCAGGATGTTGTAGTCCACCGTGCCGGCATAGTGGATGAGGGAGAAGTGGGCCTCTGTCTTCCCCTTGACGTTGCGTGGCTTCCCAAAGTTGGATGACTTGCCCAGGTGGTTGTCATAGAGCTTGGCCTTGAAGGTCATGTCCGAGGCCTTGGGGAACATGCACTCCTCCTCCAGGATGGACATGATCCCCATGGGCTAGGGAAGAGAAGACTGCGTTGGCCCGGGAGGATGCCCAGCACGACCCAACCGGCTGCCTTTGGGGTCCCTGGCAAGCTCTTCTGGAAGGCTTCTCCAGGAGCTCCCGCAGCCCCCAGCAGGCCCCGGGGGAGATGTACCTTCTCAATGAGGTCAATGCAGGCCTGGAGGTCCATTCCAAAGTCGATGAACTCCCACTCAATCCCCTCCTTCTTGTACTCCTCCTGCTCCAGCACGAACATGTGGTGGTTGAAGAACTGCTGCAGCTTCTCGTTGGTGAAGTTGATGCAGAGCTGCTCAAAGCTGTTGAACTGGGGAAAGGAGAGGGGGAAGATGGTCGACAGGGTTGACCAACCGCTCAATGGGATCAACGAGGTCAACTCAACACCAAATGGGGTCAATGCAATGCCCAACGGGGTCAACCTGAGACCCAACAGGGTCAACTGAGCATCCAACAGAGTCAACATGAAGCCCAATGGGATCAACGGGGTCAACCGGGCCAACAGAGTCAACATGAAGCCCAATGGGATCAACAGGGTCAACCTGAGACCCAAGGGGATCAACTCAACACCCAATGGGGTCAACACAACGCCCAATGGGATCAACAGAGTCAACTCAACACAATGAGCACAAAGGCCAACCCCCAAAGGTCAACACAAAGCTTAAGGAGATCAACTCAACCTCCAGCTGGGTCCACCCAACACCCAAGAGGCCCAGCTCCAAACCCCTTGCCGGTCCCTTCTCAGGCCTCACATCGAAGATCTCAAAGCCGGCAATGTCCAAGACTCCGATGAAGTACTGCCGTGGCTGCTTGGTCTCCAGCGAGTTGTTGATCCTCCCCACCATCCAGTTGAACATCTTCTCATAGACAGCCTTGGCCAAGGCCCCGCTGGAGTAGTAGACCTGCTGGACGTTCTGCCCCTTGGTGACGTACTCATTGCCCACCTTCACCCGGGGGTGGCACAATCCCTTGAGAAGATCGGCCGAGTTCAACCCCATCAGGTAAGCTGACTTGTCGGCATCTGCAGAGAACCAAGAAGATGCCATGCGGTCAGCTCCCACCTTGGTGCGGAGGGAGCCCGCTGACTTCCAACCCTGCCCCCCCGCCCCTCACACTGCTGCCCCACCCCCCCGACCCACCTTCGGTGCCATCTGGCTCTGCCTGTTCCTCCCGTTGTTTCTGCTTGAACTTCATGTTGCCGAAGTGCATGATGGCGCCTGTCAACTTGTAGACACCGGCCTTCTCCTCGGCGGTGAAGCCCAGGACGTCAAAAGCGCTCTGGAGGGGGGGGTGGGGGCAGGGGTCGGAGAGGGCCTTGCTCCTCCCCCCCGCCCTGCCACTGAGCAGAGGGTGTGTCTGTCTGCTGGCCACCGTCTGTGTGTCCCCCCCTGCCCTTCCTGAGGTCACCATCCAGCCGGTTGAGGACCCACCCATCCAGTTGAGGAGCCATCCATCCATCCAGCTGAGGACCCACCCACCCATCCCACCATCCAGCCATTTGAGGACTCTTCCACACATGCCCTCATCTGCCCCCACCCAGAACTCGCCTGTCCATCTCCACCTCCACCCTCCTCCCGCCTTCATCTCCTCCCCCTGCAGCTCCTCCCAGCTCCTCCCATCTTAACCCCTCCACCCATCACCTCACCCTCTCCTCAGCCATGGGATGTCCACCTGCCCACCCCCACCACTTACGTCGGTTGCCAACAGCTCTTCTGAGTCGTCGATGGAGGCCACGGTCACCTCTCCTTGGGAGACGTAACTGTAGTCATAGGGGTTGTTGGTGACGAGAAGCATCTCTGCTCCGGGGTTGGCCAAGGATGGAGAGGTAAAACCTGAGTATTTCCAGTGGCCAAAGGGCCCCAAATTCTCTTCGACTGTCCCCAAAGTGAGCGGGTGAGTGGAAGGAGAAGCCCCAAGGCGGTAGCCAACTCACCCAGCAGCTCCGGCTTCTTGTTGGAGAGGATCTGGTAGAAGATGTGGTAGTTCCTCTCAGCCTTCAGCTGGAAGATGACACGGGACTTCTCCAGGAGGTCTGGGAGGGCAGGGAGAAGGTGGGTGGGAGGTTGGGATGAGGAGATGGAGGAGGAGGGAGCGGCTAGGTGGAGATGTGAAGAGGTGGAGACACCAAGAGTGGGAGACATGAGGAGATAGAGATGGAGCTGGAGAGACCAAGAGATGGAGCTGGAGACACAAGGAAGTGGAGACACCAAGAGCAGGAGAGGATTGGATTGATGGTGGGATTGAGGATGGTTGCATGGATGAGGAGATGGAGACACCAGGAGATGGAGACACCAAGAACAGGAGAGGATTGGATTGATGGTGGGATGAACGGGTGGTTGGATGGGGGAGGAGTCGGAGGTGGGAGGAGATGTAGGGATGGATGGATGGGCAGAGCCCAGGCCATCCTCCCATGGCTCCCTCAATCCACTCACAGGTCTCGATATCGGCCGACGCCAACTTCCCGGTGGCCCCAAAATGGATCCGGATGAACTTCCCCTGGGCCAAGCAGTGGCGTGAGGTGGGGGTGACCCCAGAGGCCCTACCCCAGAGGCCCCGCCCCAGAAGCCCTACCCTCCCCACTCACAAATCGGGAGGAGTTGTCATTGCGGACGGTCTTGGCGTTGCCGAAGGCCTCCAAGGCGGGGTTGGCCTGGATGATCTGGTCCTCCAGGGTGCCCTAGAGGGGGAGGGCTGGGTGTGGACACTGCTGGAGGAAGCTCGCCACCAGGGGAGGGGCAGGGGCGTGGCCTGAGGACCCACCTTGCTGCTATTGGCCGCCTCCTTCTTGCGGTCACCGATGGCGGCAATGCTGGCGAAGTATTGGATGACCCTCTTGGTGTTGACCGTCTTCCCCGCCCCGGATTCTCCGCTGGAGGTAGGTGAGGGAGGTGGGTGGAAAGAGGGAGGGGTTGGAGAACATCATGGCGGCTTCTCCATCCCACCCCACTGCCGTGGGGCAGGGTCAGGGTGGGTGGGAGAGACTTACGTGATGAGGATGGACTGGTTCTCCCGGTCTGCCAGGAGAAGAGAGAGGAGTCAGGTGGGATGATGTTGAGGGAGATGTTTGGGGGGCTTGGGGTTCTCCATGCCCCCCAGGTGAGGAGCAGATCTAGGTCAGGACCCATTTTTGGGGGGTGAGGTCTTCTTGTTTGGGGTCCCTCACCTGTCAGCATGTTCTGATAGGCGTTGTCAGAGACAGAGAAGATGTGGGGCGGAGCTTCGCTCCGCTTCTTGCCCCGGTAGGCGGCCACCACTTCGGCGTTGTAGACGGGCAACCACTTGTAGGGGTTGACCGTCACGCAGAAGAGCCCCGAGTAGGTCTGGAGAAGGGGTAGATGGGTCAGAGCCAGGAGGTCCCACCCCACTGGGAAGAGACATGTTGGGTGGGGGTGGCCCCACGGGGTCAAGGCATGGGACACCTTGGATGGGGGTGGCCCCAGGGGGTCCTGGAGAATTCCCACCAGGTTCTGGGCGCCCCATAGACTTCTCCAGAAGGTTCCATCCCCCTTCCAGGTCCCCCACCAAGAGCTTTGGGGCAAGGTCCCCAGCTTTCCTCCACCCCATAGGCTGGGGGGAAGGCCCTGCCCCATGGCAGCCTGCCCCAGAGGCTTGTGGGAAGGCTCACATAGATCATCCAGGCGGCGTAGCGCTCCTTGAGATTGTAGAGGACAGCGGGCTCGTGGAGGAAGGTCAGCATGGCCATGTCCTCCATCTTGTCGAACTTGGGGGGGTTCTGCTGGTGGACGTCAGCCTCCTTCACTGTCACGGTCTGGGAAGGGAGATGGGGGGAGACAAGGAGGGGGAGTTGGGGGGCACCTCATAGGTTGGGGGGGTTACCCCATAGGTTGAAGGTTCTCCAATGGGTTGAGGTGTCCTCATGGGTTGGGGAAGGTCTTCCATGGGGGTTGGGGGCTGCTCCATAGGTCGGGGGGTGTCTCCCATGGGTTAGGGGGGCACCCCATGGGTTGGGGGGGGCTACCATGGGTTAGGGGGCACCCCCTATGGGCCTGGTTACCCCATATCTCCCCCCCTTGCACCCCCGAAACTTTAAGCCCCTGCCCCCATCAACCCCCTGCCCCCCAACTCACCCTCTTAACCCCTCGCCCTCCCTCACCCTCCCCCCCCCCCCCCCCCCCCCCTCCCCCCAGCCCCCCTGCCCCACCTCTCCCAGCTCGGTCTGGACGGTCACGTCCCCCCCCTGCCGCCCCAGCACCCGGCCCCGGACGAACTCCTGCCGGGGGTGGGGGACGAAGCACTCGCTGCGGGGGTCGAAGGGCCGGGTCTGCGCCGCCAGCCGCTCCCGCTCCCCCTGCCGCAGGTACGGGGCTGCCGCCCCCAGCGCTCCCAGCGCCGCTTCCCCCATCCTGGCCTACGGCAGGGACCCCGTCACCCATAGGGCCCAGTGGGTGACGGCCCCCAAGGCGGTCAGGGGACCCCCTATCTCAATTCAGGGACCCCCTATAGCCATGCAGGGACCCCTATGGCAATTTGGGGACCCCTATGGCACTGCAGGGACCCCTATAGCCACACACAGACCCCTACAGCGACTCAGGGACACCTATAGCATATCGGGGACCCCCTATAGGGCCCCTATGGCATGCAGGGACCCCTATAGCACACCCAGACCCCTATAGTGATTCAGGGACCCCTATAGCATATCAGAGACCCTCTATGGCCATGCAGGGACCCCTGTAGTGATGCAGGGACCCCTATAGTGCTGCATGCAGCCCTATAGCAGCCCCCTTCCACCCCCACCCCCCACCAGCGCCTAGCCCCACGGCGCCGTCCTCACCTGGAGTCCGTGGGTCTGACAGGTAAGATGGAAGGAGCTGGGGGGGGCATGGGGAGGGTGAGGGCTGTGCCCCATAGCCCCCCATGCACCCTATAGACCCCCCCCAGCCCATAGATCCCCTCCACCTCATAGTCCCTCCTGTCCACCCCATAGCTCCCTCTGTGCCCCATAGCTTCCCCTGTGCCCCATAGCTCCCCCTGTGCCCCATAGCTCCCACCATTCCCCATAGCCTCCCTGTGCACCCCATAGACCCCCCTGCCCCAAAGATCCCCCATGTCCCATAGCCCCCCTGTGCACCCTATAGACCCCCCCCAGCCCATAGATCCCCTCCACCTCATAGTCCCTCCTGTCCACCCCATATATCCCCCTGTGCCCCATAGTCCCCCTGTGCCCCATAGCCCCCCTGTGCACCCTATAGACCTCCCTACCCCATAGATCCCTTGCACCCCGTAGTCCCCCCGTCCACCCCCCCCCCCCCACACCACCCCCCCCCCATATTCCCCCCACCCTCTCTCTCTCTGCCCCACACCAGCACCTATGGCAGCCCGGCAGTCCCACGGCCTTTATAGGGCGCCATGGGGCGGGGGGGGGAGGAACATTCCTGGGGAGGGGGTGGCTGATAAGGGAGGGGGGAGGGGGGCAGCCCCTCCCCCCCCCTTCCCCAGCCCCACAGCATCTCTTGGGGCACCCAGGCATCCAGGCCCCACATAACCATCCACAGCGTGGTCTATGGGGTAGAGCCCCTTGTAGAGTTGGGATGTGGGGTGTCTATGGGGCTGGGACACCGGGGTCCCCTGTGTGTGAGGCGTCTATGGGGCTCGGACACTAGGGTCCCCTGAGCGTGGGGCATCTCTGGGGATGGGATGCCAGGGTCCCCTGTGTGTGGGGCGTCTATGGGGCTGGGATGCCAGGGTCCCTTGTGTGTGAGGTGTCTATGGGGCTGGGACACCTGGGTCCTCTGTGTGTGAGGCGTCTATGGGGCTGGGATGCCAGGGTCCCCTGTGCGTGGGGCGTCTATGGGGCTGGGACACCTGGGTCCTCTGTGTGTGGGGTGCCTGTGGGGCTGGGATACCAGGGTCCCCTGTGCGTGGGGTGTCTATGGGGCTGGGACATGCCTGGGTCCCCTGTGTGTGGGGCGTCTATGGGGCTCGGACACTGGGGTCCCCTGAGTGTGGGGCATCTCTGGGGCTGGGACACCGGGGTCCCCTGAGTGTGGGGCTCTCTGGGGATGGGACACTGGGGTCCTCTGTGTGTGGGGCGTCTATGGGGCTCGGACACTGGGGTCCCCTGAGTGTGGGGCATCTCTGGGGCTGGGACACCGGGGTCCCCTGAGTGTGGGGCATCTCTGGGGATGGGACACTGGGGTCCCCTGTGCGTGGGGCGTCTATGGGGCTGGGACACCTGGGTCCTCTGTGTGTGGGGTGCCTGTGGGGCTGGGATGCCTGGGTCCCCTGTGTGTGAGGCGTCTATGGGGCTGGGATGCCAGGGTCCCTGGCCAATGTCCTGTCACCCGCAGGGTGGTGACAGCTCATCCCTGCCAGCTCTATATCGGGACATGGCAGGTGGAGGGTTCGTTATCTCCTCTGTGTCCCCGCACCAACGAGGCGCCGTGGGGCCAGCCGTGGGGCTGAGGGAAGGCGGGGGTGTGTGGGGGGGCGATGCTGGCAGCCATCCCCGAACACAGCGTCCACTTTGTCATCGGGGAGGTGACAAGTGTCCCTGCGAGGTGACACATTCCCACGGGCAGGGGGGAGGATGCGCTGGCTCCCCACCCCCTCCTATTGTGCCCCACAGATCCCCCCTCTGCCCCATAGAGCCCCAATAGAACCCAACAGAGGTCGACAGAGCCCCATAGAGACCCCACAGAGCCCCATAGAGACCCCATGGGACCCCATCGATATCCGAGGGGGCCCCTCCCCCCATGGCATGAGGCTTGCGGGGGAGGGGAGTGCCTGGATGCCTGGGTCCACCCCAGGGTTGGTCACAGGGGGGGGGGGGTAAGGGAGGGCATGGATGGGGGGGTGGAGGGAGAGAGGGATGGTGTGGGAGGGGTGGGGAGATGGGGGGGTGCTGAAAGGTGGAGAAGGTGGGGGGATGGGGAGATATGGAGGAGGTGCAGGAAGCGGATGGATGGAGGACATGGAGGAGATGGTAGGACACAGAGGGATAGTGGGACATGGAGAAGGGGGTGGGATGGTGGGACATGAAGGACGTGGAGGAGGCAGAGAAGCTGGTGGGACGTGGAGAAGGTGGTGAGACAGGGAAAGATGATGTGTCCTGCAGGTGGACCAGGTTCTTGCAGTCCTCCTCCGTCTGTGGGGAGGAGAAAGACAGGGCTGGAGACCTGGCCCTGGGGCACAAGCAGCTCGCCTGGGCCCTCCCCGGGCCTCAGTTTCCCCACCTGGAGACCTCCTGGGCAGATCCTGGGCTGGGGTGTAGCTTCCCCGTGACCCGACGGCCACCAGGTCAAGCTTCTGGGTCATCCCTGTCCCTGTGGCCTCCAGGACAAGGTTCTGGGTCACTCAGTCCTGGTGGCCACCAGGTCAATCATGTTCCATGCCCATGGATATAGGGAGAGCAGGTCAACGTTCTGGGTCAACCATGGCCCTATGGCCACCAGGTCAACATCTGGGTGTCCTCCTCAAGCAAGTAGATGAAAAGATCATCAGGAGTACCCAGCACGGATTCACCAAGGGGAAATCATGCCTGACCAATCTGATAGCCTTCTATGATGGCATGACCGGCTGGGTAGATGAGGGGAAAGCGGTGGATGTTGTCTACCTTGACTTCAGCAAGGCTTTTAGCACTGTCTCCCATAACATCCTCATAGGGAAGCTCAAGAAGTATGGGTTGGATGAGTGGACAGTGAGGTGGATTGGGAACTGGCTGAATGACAGGGCTCAGAGGGTTCTGATCAGTGGGGCAGAGTCCAGTTGGAGGTCGATAGCTAGTGGAGTTCCCCAGGGCTCGGCCCAGTCTTGTTCAACTTGTTTGTCAATGACCTGGATGAGGGGACAAAGTGTACCATCAGCAAGTTCGCTGATGACACAAAACTGGGAGGAGTGGCTGATACGCCAGAGGGCTGCGCTGCCATTCAGTGGGACCTGGACAGGCTGGAGAGTTGGGCGGAGAGGAACCTAATGAAATTCAACGAGGGCAACTGTCGAGTGCTGCACCTGGGGCGGTCGAACCCCATGCACCAGTACAGACTGGGGGCTGACCTGCTGGAAAGCAGCTCTGCCAAGAGGGACCTGGGAGTCCTGGTGGACGACAAGCTGACCATGAGCCAGCAGCGTGCCCTTGTTGCCAAGAAGGCCAATGGCATCCTGGGGTGCATTAAGAGGAGTGTGGCCAGCAGGTCGAGGGAGGTTATCCTCCCCCTCTGCTCTGCCCTGGTGAGACCCCACCTGGAGTACTGTGTCCAATTCTGGGCTCCCCAGTTCAAGAAAGATGAGGAACTCCTAGAAAGAGTCCAGAAGAGAGCAACTAGGATGATAAAGGGACTCGAACATCTCCCCTATGAGGAAAGGCTGAGGGAGTTGGGCTTGTTCAGCCTGAAGAAGAGAAGACCTCAGAGGGGTCCTCATTAACACATACAAATATCTTAAGGGCAGAAATCATGAGGACGGAACCAGTCTCTTTGCAGTGGTGTCCAGCGACAGGACAAGGAGCAATGGGTACAAACTGAAACATCAGAGGTTTCAGTTGAACATGAGGAGGAACTTCTTTACTCTGAGGGTGACGGAGCACTGGAACAGGCTGCCCAGGGAGGTTGTGGAGTCTCCTTCTCTGGAGATATTCAAAGCCCGCCTGGATGAAGTCCTGGGTAACATGCTCTAGGAGAACCTGCTTTAGCAGGAGGGTTGGACTAGATGACCTCCTGAGGTCCCTTCCAACCCTTGCGATTCTGTGATTCTGTGATTCTGTGTCACTCTGTGGCCACCAGGTCAATGTTCTGGGTCATCCCTGTCCCTGTGGTCACCAGGTTTGGGCCCCAACCTTCTGGGCCATCCATGTCCCTACCCTGTTGTAGCTCCTGAATCATAGGGGCCAGTGGGTGGCGTTCTTGGTCATCCCTGTCCCTGTGGCCACCAGCTCTGATGTAGCTGAGGTCATGCCACAGGTCTGGCTGAAGAGGGGCCACCCCAGCTGCCTACCCCAGGAAAGAAGCAATCAGTGAAAGATGTCCAAGGTGTGTCCACCTATGGCAGAAATTGTTGGTAGACATTGGGGCCCGCTGCCCCACTCACATCAGTGATGGCCTTCTTGGCCTTCTCCTCGGCATTCCAGCACTCCCGTCTGCAACTGGGAGATGTCACCCTCCATCTTCTTCTTCTGGTTGATGAGGCTGGTGTTCTGCAAGATGGAGGAGAAGCTGTTGGGAGGGGGCCATGGGGCTGCTGCCCCATCCTTCTTCAGCACCACAGGATGTCGAGCCTCCACCCGCTATTTTGGCAGGCTTTGGGGGTCTCTGGAGGGAGGAGATCCATGGTTCCCCAACCCAGAAGAAGCCAGCAGCCATCAATTTTCCAGGGTTCAAGCGTCCCTGGCTGGAGGTGACCTCCCTTCTCGGAGGGCTGCCAGGTCTCACCTGTGAGTGGAGGAGCTGGACTCTCTCACTGGCCTCAATCAGCTCCTGCTCGGCCAACTTGCGGGCCCTCTCGGTCTGCTCCCCCACCGCCCGGAGCTCCTCCAGCTCTGACTGTAGGAGGTTGTTCCTGCGCTCCATGATGGCAATGTTCTCCTTCAGGTCCTCATTGGCCTGTGCTGTGTCATCCAACGGCAACTGGGTGTCCTGTGAGGCGGGAAGAGGGTGAGCAGGGGAAAGGGGGCAGGCATCCACCCAACGGCACTGCGGGGTGGTGGGAACGGTCACCCCTCACCCCCTGGCCCTACCCTAGTAGAGGTGTGGTTACTTGTATGAGTCTAAAGCTGCAGTCAAAGCTTTTCTAAGTCAAACACTTGAACATGCTGAAAGCCAGGTTGCCCACGGCCTTGTAAAATGTCCCCTAACTTCTCTTCACTGAACTATGAGGATAAGAGCCCAGAACTGGTTTCAGCAGTTCCTGGGGCAGACCGAGCTGTCAGCTCCCCTGCTTTCATCCCAATCTTCTTTCTTCCTTTGAATTCCCCAGCTCCCCTATTCAAGCGTGGCAGGAGAACTTCAGCTGTCCTTTCTCTCCTACTGAATACAGACAACATTTTTGGAGTTTGAACCCAAAAGTTTTCACAAAAACTTTAAAACATCTAAGTTCACTATTCCAAACCACCTCCTCATTTACAAGGCAGTTTTTGGGGCACAGCTTCTACCTTTTTAAGATGAATACTGCCTGAAGCCCTGGGCACGTTAGGTACGAAGCCCAGCGGGCACAATGTAGGCACCAAAATAAAAGTGCTGGCTTTTTCACACTGATTTTTCAGTGTGGTGAGAATTTGTAACTTCCATTAACCCCGTAAGCTTCCAAAGGAAGCCCAAAGCTATGTTTTCATTTTAATGGAATACCGGTTGGTATCTTGATATAGCGAGGCCTATTAAATCTATTTAATACTGAGAATTTTTTAATACTGAGCTATGGAGATCGCTACCAGGAGAGCAGTAACCTTGTGCAAATAGACCCAGTATTTGCGGTGAGGTCAAGGTGGGAACTCAAATCCCCCGAGGCACTGAACGAGGCCGCTTGCCGTCAACTCAAGCTAAAAATTCTGTGCTTTTGTCACCAGCCCATGAGATGAAGCTTGCAAAACTGCCAAGTCAAATCCTCCCAAAGAACCAACAGGCCGAGTTCGGAGGAACAGAAGCGACCTGTGTTTGCAACGGCTGATAGCTTCGACAGCCTTGGGGTAGCTTTGCTGGGCTGCTGGGATTGCTTGGCTGCAAGGGGGCAAAGTTGCAAAGAGTATAAATTAAAAGTGGTAAAAGTATTTATTGGCAACCTAAGTTTTTAGGAGCACAATTTTATATGTCTCTGTTTGCATAGCTTCGGCACAAATGGGGTGATGTTAATACCACAAGAAGGCCTGTTTACACGCTGCTCCAAGAATTCCCTTGCACAGAAAAAAGCCTTTGCCTCTGCCATCATTCTTCATCACCACAAATCCCTGTTAGCTTAAAAAAATTAATTCCCTTTTTATGTTTATATGATTCTATTTTTTTGATCATGGAAAGAAAAGATAATCACTTGGAATCTCTGATGAAGCTGTTGATTAGGATAATGGCATTACTGGGGTTTGGCCATCAAGGACGTCCTACCTGAGCTTGCTTTGCTGACCATGTGTTGCTGTGCTCACAGCGCGGTTGTAGTGCTTCTCTCCACAGAAAAGAGATGGGGATGCCTCCTGTTTGGGCACAAACCTTGGAGTCCACAAGAATTTGTCCCTGACTAGCTAGAAACAGCCTATACTGACCCAAAACACTCTCTAAGACAAATAAAGTAATTTCTGTGGGTTTCCAGCAGCCCCAGGTCCTTCACTAGCTCAGAAAGTGTTGTGCATGCAGTTGTATTCCTGTGCAAGCCTTTCCATGTTCAAAGGCCACCCATCCGGTGACCCTCGTTCCACCATGGACACCCCTGTCTTGCATCTTTGTCCCAGCACCCAGTTTTCCCCCATGGAGCGCATGTCTTCGGCCAGTCACCTGGCCCCGCAGCACTCGCCATGCCACTGCCACCCCTCACCAGGTCTAACACAGGGGTTTCTTGCCCTCAGGCAGTTTCCAGCTCCATCTTCAGCAACACCTGAGTTCCAACTCACATGCAAGCAAGGCAGAGTCGTCTGCAGGACTTCTAGCGAGAGCTCTCCCTTCTGTGCAGGACCAGCATACACAAATGTCTAACGGAGCAGGGCTGCTGGGTTGGGAAAAAGGGTTTTCTCCCCTCCGCTTCAGTGCCTGTTCAGAAGTCGAAAGGATGGAGGAAGACAACTTAGTAGTTCTTCTAGTAAGCACGGTATTGTCCCGTCCCACAGCTGCTAAGGCTTTCTCTGCTTAGGTGGAAGATTTAACTGGTTTGGTTTTGGAAAGTGCTGAGAGCCCACTTTTCCCTCTGACGCATCCAGGCAAGTTTATTGCAGAGCTGCTAATTGCACGCAGGCCTGCTGCGCTGCCTGCTTCCAAGCTTCTCCCGCGCCTGTTGCACCGACACTAGGCAAAAAATCTTTCTTTGGCCTATGCAGTCATGCAACCTGAAAATAAAACTGTTGAGTTAGAGAAGGTTAGTACATGTTTAGGATGAAAGGTCGTGACAGAGCTAGGAAAGAGAAGACAGAAAGAACAAGTGAAGGCAGGAAGAAAAAGGTGGGGTGATGGCAGAAAGGAAGAACAGAAGCTTATGTAGCTGGAGAAGATCTGGAGTGGAGAGGATACACCACCAGTGGCTGAGAAACATCAGCTGAGGAAGCCTTTGGAGGAAATGTCTTGCTTTGTGTCCGTATGGAGTGTCTGAAGTGCGGTTATAGGGCTTCGGCTCCATGGCAGCATTGCCCTTGTGCAGATGGAAGCAGAGAAAAAGATGAGAAACAGGACGGTTTTGTCAGATAAGATTGGCTGTGAAGTCCCAGCCAATCCCAAGTCTACCACGCCTTGTCCTCAATGTCTCATGGTGAGCCAGGGAAGAAACACAAAGGGCCCAGATGCTTTCTTGGCTTTGAGAGTCCCTGTGTTATTGAAATAAGGACGGGGAAAGGGTTGTTAGTTAAGAAACAAAAAAAATCAGCTGGCTGGAAGCTTGTAAGCAATGCTGCCTTTTGGAGGAGATGAGGTTTATACATGGCCATGGTTTCTGAGGGTCCTGGGAGTCATTCAGCCTGTGGGTGGAGGGCTGATGCTTTGCTTATGGTCCTCCTTGGCTGTGTCATGGTCAAGAAGTGGGATGCTCGATTCTTCCGAGCAGCGAGGCCAGCGCTGCCCAGGGTCGGGCTGATGGGAACGGGGCCATGGCCTTATCCTCCCACGTGCGGATGCCCGGGAGGGGAGGTGGCAGGGACCTGAAGCCTCTGAACTGCAGGGTGATGAGAAGCCTTAAGCCACATCTGACCTGGCTGCCGTGACTTTTGCTGGTGAGAACAGACCCAGGTGTTCCAGAAATTGCACTGATGCCTATCCAGCCATTTCGGCGTTGTAACAGCCATTTAATTCACTGTAGTCTTACGTTTTTTAGCTGTGACATTGCACAGCAAAGGTGGCCTAGGAAGGGTCATAGCTTTGACCAGTGAAGTTAACCCATCGTAACTCACAGCTGAACAAACCGTGGTGTTTTCTAGTGATCACAAAAAGAGATGTATCTGTGCTACAGTTAATTTTACGCTTATCTTACTGCCATCTGCATGGGTTTTTCTTAGCGTTTGGGAAGAAAAAGTAACTGTGTTTTGCTTTGGTCAGGATAAATCAATGGCCTTGAAATTTGGAAACAATATGTATTCGACCACACAAACTAATAAGGCACCAGTGTTTTAGCAGACATTATAAAACATAAAATTAGATGGAAAATTGCCTTAAGCCCCTGTAAATTAAAATTGCTCTTTTTATAGCAAAAATGAGCCTTATATAGCAACAAACAATTTTGTGATCTTCATTTAACAAGCCGGTTTCATATGGCAAACGGTATTTCTTCATCCTGCTCCAGTGACCTACGCAGCAATTTACAATGTGATGCCTTACATATTTTCACAGCCCTGTAAAAAAAGGAGGTTCTGTAGATTTATTTGATCCCTGTTGAAAAATCATTTTTTTACCTCCTCCTAACCAGGGTAAACTGGAAATTGTTCTTAATGTAATTCTCTTGCTTACCATCCACTCATTAATCAGGAAACTAATTAGAGCCAGTTTGCTGACTCTAATTTGAAAAAGTGAAAGTAACATATGTTGACAGGTAATTTGGATTTTTTTTTGTTAACAAGCGCACAAGTTTTTATAATGAAATAATATTTGATACTGATACAGAAGAACATGGACTAATAAATCGCAACAGGCTGGGAAAATGCAGTATGTTAATCACTATGGGAATAATAACATAGATCATTTAGTGCTCCAGTTTTTCTGTTGATGATTTTCCATTTTAGCTATTTTTATACGGTATTACCGTGACTTGATTTGGAACTTCTCAAACACACGTCAATGCAAGTTTTTAACATTTTGCGAGTTTGTACGGGCCCACTGCAATTTCTGAGGCCGAGTCACAGGAAAAATATTGAGCATCCAGGCTCCATCTCAAAAACTTCTGTTGCCTCAGCTTTTTAAAAATGTCAATATGCGTAGAGGGGTGCCAGCCAGCAGCCCATGAGGCTCTTGGTGGAAGCTGGATCTGAAGCCCACCCAGACCCTTTGCAGCCCTTGCTTGGAGCTGCTGTGTCACTGGGGCAGGAGCCAGGCAGGGGCAGCGCGAGCATCCCCGCCTGAGCCCCCCGTGGGCTAGGGACCGGCCTTGCCCGGCTGCGAGGGAGCTCGGCTGGAGTACAGATGTCCCAAGGTGTGCAGCCGTGCGAGTGACAACAACAGCGGTGGCTTCACCCAGAGAAACCCGCAGTCCCTGCGGAAAGCTCGAGGTCTGAATTATGTGCCCCATGCAGGGCACCCTGCCAATGCCCCAGTGCTTTAACGCACCCAGGCAGAAAACACAAACCAATGCAGTAGGAGAAGAAGCATTTAGCTCTTCAAATGGCCTTTGAGCACAAATTTGGTGTTCCTCCTCCTCCATTGTGAATCACTCTGTTATGACACCAGGCAATAGAGCTGGGAAAAGCAGAGGTGCCCTTCCCTGAAAGGCGTCGCTTCCATCCTTAGACCCTCATAGCTGCACCACTGTGCTGATGGTTGGCATGATTTGTTTTAAAGAAAAAAGTCTAAAACCATAAAATCGCTAAGGTCACCCTGTGTTTGGAGAAGTCACTAAACTCTCTTCTCACCTCAGAAGACTGTTTTTTCAATGGGGAGATTGTTCCAGTTATTTACACTGGAGTTACTGCCCTCTGTGGACCTTACGTGAGGAGGGAGGTCCCACCCCTGGGGTGGACACGGAGCCGAGCTGTTCTCCACTGTTACAGCCGAGCTGTGCTCACCTGGCTGTGAGCAGGGTGACGGGGGGGCCCGGTTCTCCAAGCTGATCCAGCCTTTGGACTCCCTCCCACGACAGGCGGGGTCACATGTGTGTGGAGGGGAACATGCCCTCCCCATGCCTGGTGCTCACGCTCTGCTCTGACCCGCTGCGGAAGCGACGCCAGCCACGGGCCCCACTGAAGTTAGAAAGGCAGATGGAACAAAAGCTCTTTGCCTAAGCATTTTCCAAGGAACAAGGGAAGTTCTTGTGAAGAAACCCATCCCATCTCCAAGAAGAATGCAAGTGCTTTAAGGTTTTGGTTTCAAATCAATGGCTGACTAGAGACATTGCAGACAACCCCACGTCAAACGTGGGATGGCTAATGTGTTCGTGGCAGCCTCTTCTGCCCGGACATGATGTGAAGAGTAAGAGAAGTCAGGTGGTGAAGGAGTGACCTCAGGGGCTCGCGCCGTGGGCATCACACCCAGGGCTGCCTCAGCAGGCAGGCGGAGGGGACTCAGAAAGCGCGAGGTACAAGAGCTGCTTTTGGACTGACTTGAGCAAGAGATGAAGCTGTTCCCAAGGTCATACGGCCACTGGGGCTCCTCCTGGAGCAAAGCAGCTGAGCTGCTGCTCACACCAAGCCCTTTCAGCTCTACCCAGAAGACTTGTGTGGAGTAACAGGCTGGGAATTGGCATGGCTCCGTACAAATGCATAACTCCATCTCATTGTATGTTAAAACAATGGGGCTGTTCCCACCTGATGGACTAAGCCCAGGCTAACGCATGAGGTGGAGGTATCAATGTGTTACCAAATTAATTATGGGATTAATTATTCAGCACAGGTACTGAATAGTGCCAGTGCATTACCAAGCTAAATTATAAAATTACGTGTCCAGCTTTCAGAAAACGCTCCTTTAACAGCAGACCCGGCCAGGTGATGTGCTGCTACATGAGTGGTCTTGAGATGCACATGAGCGGTACATGAGATGTTAGTGCAGGCCAGGGAGGGCGGCTACTGGGAGGAGAGCGAGCCAGGCACCAAGAAGAGTTTATGAAAATCCTTGAGGATACTTGGATACTTGGCTGAGGGGGCTGGGTTTGTTTAGCCTGGAGAAGAGGAGGCTGAGGGGAGACCTTATCGCCCTCTACAAGCTGCCTGACAGGAGGGGGGAGTGAGGTGGGGGTCGGCCTCTTCTTCCTGGTGATGGGTGATAGGACAAGGGGAAATGGTCTGAATTTGTGCCATGGCAGGTTTAGGTTGGACATTAGGAAAAATTACTTCACAGAAAGGGTTGTCAGGCACTGGAACGGGCTGCCCAGGGAAGGGGTTGAGTGCCCATCCCTGGAGGTATTTAAAAGCCGGGCAGATGAAGTGCTTAGGGACAGGGCTTAGTGGTGGGATGGTAGGGTTAGGGGAACGGTTGGACTCGATGATCTTAAAGATCTTTTCCAACCTAAACCATTCTATGATTTCTTGCCACATGGTCTTGGCTAGATTTGATACAGGGCTTTCTCCAGCTTTCACGATTTGGGGAAGAGAGGAAACACTGCAACTACAAACATTTGTATATATATCTATAAGTGTATGAATTTTTTTTCACTTTCACTGATACACATAAAATTTTCAAAGTTTTAATGGAAAACATATTACAACCTTCTTATTAAAAACTCTTAGACAAACAAATAATATTAGCAGCAAATATTTGGGGTTTTATTGAAAACTACTTGCTGACCAGCCAATTTTATGCTATACCTGGTAAAAGAAAACTGTGTGAGACAAATTTCTATTGAAAATCCAAAGTGTTTTGAGTAGAATGGAAGTTATCTCTTAAAAAATGTTTTGCAAAAACTGGAAACTTGCACTTAAAATTTGTTTTAAAGCAACTGAAACATTTGAGCTTATCTTTTTTATCTTTGCTGCAAGACTCTTGGATGCTATCTGAAGAAGGCCTGGAACTGGCAGAGAAATGTAAGAGGAAAAGGAAAAGAGACATTTCCTGGAGAAAGGGAAGAGAAAAAAAATAATCTCTGAATCCAGACTGAAGACTTCATTAGAATTCCCCCCCCCCGCCCCCGCCGCCCTCCCCCCTCCGCGTATTTGAACAACTCTAATTTTGACAAACAGCCACTAGAGGTCAGCTGTGGGTTTAATTTAAAAACATTATTTCTATGTTCCATTCCATTTTATCCTATTTTTGCGTCTTTCTACTTTTTTTGGATCAAAATTAAACTCACAAATAAAATAATTGCTGGACTTTGCTTTTGAAAATAAATCCAAGACCCTACCATACAATGGAGATGATAACAGAAAAACGTAGCAGTCAAACAAGTCATTCTACAGAGGCAGTTTTCAGCATTCTAGTTGAAAATCTTCCTGGCTGCATGGCATGCCGATGTACCTGCGATGGGCTGGCAGGCATCAGCACAGACCCACTCGCTCCAAATAAATGACGGTAGTTCAAACCATAATATGCCACACCAGTTTACTCTCTGCCAGGAATTTAGGTCTATTTGAAAGTGGTCTGAATCTGTGGCAAGTTTTCCAATTTCAAATCTTTACATTCTTACTTTAATGTTGTTTTATTTTGGATTTGGTGTTTTGGATGGCCAGGCCACATCTGGGGCTTTCATTCCAAATGAGAATAACTGATCCCTTCTCTTGCATTTCCAAGTCCAAGCGATTTCTTAACTGTTCCACACCAATCCACAAACCACCCACACTTTTTCTCCCCCACAAAGTCTCCCTTGCATTCAGAAAGACCTCGCAATTCTGCTCTTCCCGAGCAGGTGAATCAGGGCAGTGTTGGGACGCAGGAGTGCTATCTAGGTGGTTTTCACCATTTTTGCTTCTAAAGATTTATCCTTTTAACGGTCCACTTGAAAATAATTTGTGTGTGTGCATGGCAGAGAAGCAAATCAGGAGTTCCCAATGAGCCTTTTTCACAGGCTGGAAATACCGGCTCCCCCCTAGCTTTAAAATTTGGGTTTTTACTTTGGTGCAGCGTTAGAGTGACCGCACACCGTATGATGTAGCATTGCTGCAGCTGACGGTAGAATTTGGGCTAAACCCTGTAGAATATTTTTTTAATATAACATCCTTTAATCCTGAATTGTTTAGTTAAGCACAGGGAGACAGTGACTCAGCGTGGATTTAATGGCTGCCCCCCTGGGAAAGGCGTGCTGGCAGATACTGATTCATTTACATTGGGCACCTCTGTGAAACATCTTGCAGACAAAACTCAGATGAATTACTGTGCTTAATATGGTTTATGTCATTTATTCGCTGCTCAGATGCATTGCTCTGGATCTGCTCCCTGGCAGCTTTCCCGGTTCACTGGCGTGGCCGTTCTCCGGGCACGGAGGAACCCCTGCTTCCCTGCCTGCCCCAGCTGGGGGACTACCTGCGACTGCTGCCTTCACCCTCTGCTTCCCTACGCTGGAGGACAGGTCTGTGGTTTACGATGTACCCGCTTCATGCAATGGCTCGGAAGAAGGTTTGGGTCTGCTCAGCTTGTGCTACTCAGTATTTGACTGACGCAGACTTTCAATCTCTTCTGCTGTGCCAGTCAGCTGGTAGCGCTTGCATCTTTGCTTCGGCCTCTCTCCAATGTTTTATCATCTTCTCTGCTTCCAGTTCCCACCCCTCGGCTGGGCTGGGCACCAAAGGGCACGCACCAAGCATCCACGCAGTGCAGCCCTGAGCGCAGGCAAAGCTTGTGGCTGCCTTGGAAGGAGCCCACCTGCAGAGGGCTTTCCTGAGCTAGGACTGGAGAAGGAGTGGGAGAGGGCACTCGTGGCCTGCTCCCATCAGCTGTGCCTGGTGGCAGGGTGGTGGCAGGGCTGGCCAGCCCAGAGCCCGAGTCAGCTCCCCAGGAGAAGTGGGGGCAGAGCTACTGCCCTGAGATTTTGGAGCAAAGCAAGCTCTCACTTGCCCTCTTTCACTGAAGCAGGCTTCTGTGGGTATTCTTTGGAGATTAAACTAAGCAATAACTCACTTGATTTATAGTCCCTTATTTCTTACCCTAATCAAAACTAATTTATGAAGCTTCGAATGCTGGCTTAGCGACTGGGAAGGGGGAAACACCAATACAACAATAATGATCAATGAAATGAGAAGTTCGTTGGTAGGAACAGTCCTGCACCAGTGTTGTGAGTAAAACGTTCAATCTAAGAAGTGCAATTAACAGCACAATTGATTTTATGTCTCAAAATCATGAAAGCAGAACAAAAAGAAAAGGCCTGGGAAAGAAGGGGAAAAAAATTAATCATGTGAGTTCCTGCCTTCTCTGGACTTTTCCATACAAAGCTGCGTCCAGAGGCGAGATGCTAGCCCAGCTCCAAGGTCCTTTAACTCTTTTATGATATTATTTTTGTGACAAAAATTGGGGCCTGAGACTGTGGTGGCCCTTCAAGTACATATGTAACATGATTTCCAGCCGCATCCCTGGGATGCATACTGAGCCTTAAGAAGAAATGGGACTCTGTTCCCTCCAGATGTATAGTAAATGCTATGGTAAAACCATAGGGCAAGTAGTGAGTCATTGCCATATCAGCATCAGCAGCATCCCCTGATCAAAGCTCGTGGGCCAGGTTGTCTCTAGCCCTGGCCAGAGAGTGTCTGATCAAAGGGGTCCTGGCCCAACCATGCCAGTACCACTGCAGCAAGGGTTGGAAAAGTGCAAGTTGGAGGAAAAAGAAATACATAGACCGTCTTTTACTTGATAAATTTAGTAGAACCTGCAGCATAATCCATTGTAGCAAATGCTTTTTCATCAACTCCCGTCTGACCTTTTCTGCCAGTTTTTTTCAAGCTTTGGGGAGCTGAGCTGTGCCATACCAGACCTGCTTTCCGCTCACGCTGTCCCCTCTGCTCTCCTGCTCCGCTTCCCCATTTCCCTTTGGCGCAGCTGTGATACCAAGTGCAGGGCACGTTGATTTGCTTTCCTCCAGAACAAGCACCCTGATGCTTGTTATTGAAACGGATGTTTATCCTAGACCCAAAATGTCTGTCTGCTGCTTAATTACATCTCATGGCAGAGCTGGTATTACCCAGCAGCTCATCTTCAGGTGCACACTGTCAGCGGGCTGATTAAGACCCACTACATCTCCAAACCCTTTTCCTATCCAAGTGTCGAAGCAACGCAGAGAAAAGCAGCTCATTTACTTTCCCAGTGAACCCACCAAGGGTGGCTGGGATCTCTCTCAGTTTGCAGCTCTCCTTTCTTCATTCGTTTTTGCATTTTGTTTTGTTTTGAAGAGATGCTGATGGGAACATCACAAATACTTGGCACAGAGGGTGTGGAGTGAGTTTTGTGGAGAAGTTCAGAGAAACGGGGGACATTAAGACAGCAACAGTTACAGAACAGGATTAGACTCCACAAATCCAGTTGTTTCATAAAACTGTTTCCAAGAAAAAATGATATGCTCATCATGTACTGCTACAGAGAGGGTGAAAGAAGAGCTGGTCCTTAATACCCAAGAAAAAAGCCGAAGTCTGTAGTAGGACAGGTTGCAGGATGATGTTTCCCTGATGATTAGGGGCTGTTACATTAATGCAGATCAAGAGCCTGAACTCAAGTTGGAGAAATGACAATGATCCAATTTTCTGACAGATAATTCAATTTAAGATGTCCTCATTTTTAAGACCTGACTACTAATTTAGTTCAATTAACGTCTGGTGCTTTTCAGATTATGTATGTGGGATGAGTTGTCCACAGGCAACTTTATTATTCTTTCCAGTGGAATAAAGATAAGAACCTCCAGCTGAATGGCTTCCTGATCACAAACCCTTTTTTTCTCTCTCGCTGAAGTAGAGCAGGGAAGGGCTGTTCAGACACTCGTGCTGTTGGTATCAGTTAGGCCATGCAGTCGCAGAGCAGAAGCCATCTCATCTGACATTAAATTTTTTATTGAGGGTGACCAAGCACTGGCACAGGTTGCCCAGAGAGGATGTAGGGTCCCCATCCTTGGAGGTATGCAAAAGCCACGACACAGTCCTGGGCAAGCAGCTCTAGATGGCCCTCCGTGAGCAGAGGGGTTGGACGCAGTGACCTCCAGAGGTCTCCTCCAACCTCAGCCACTGTGTGATTCTTATTCTGTGGCAGAGCTCACCCACAGTAGCTGCAATTTAATAGGAGGTCACTGCTTCTTCAAGGAGCAGTACCCAAAGGAAGAGAGGTCTGTAACCTCTCTTCTACCAGATAACCTTAGAATCACAGAATGATAGAATCATTCAGGTTGGAAAAGATCCTTAAGATCATGAAGTCCAATGTGAACCTAACACTGCCAAGCGCACCACTAAACCATGTGCCTAAGCATCATGTCTACTCGTCTTTTGAATACCTCCAGGGGTGGGGACTCGACTGCTTCCCTGGGCAGCCCGTTCCAGTGCTTGATAACTCTTTCAGTGACAAAATTTTTCTTAATATCCAATCTAAACCTCCCCTGGCACAACTTGAAGCCATTTCTTACTTGGGAGAAGAGACCAACCCCCACCTCACTACCCCCTCCTGTCAGGCAGTTGTAGAGGGCGATAAGGTCCCCCTTCAGCCTCCTTTTCTCCAGGCTGAACAACCCCAGCTTCCTCAGCTGCTCCTCATCAGACTTGGGCTCCAGACCCCTCACCAGCTTCATTGCTCTTCTTTGGACACAATCCAGCACTTCAATGTCCTTGTCGTGAGGGGCCCAAAACTGAAAACAGCATTTGAGGTGCGGCCTCACCAGCACCGAGTACAGGGGCACGATCACTTCCCTACTGCTGCTGGCCACACTGTTCCTGATACAGGCCAGGATGCCATTGGCCTTCTTGGCCACCTGGGCACACTGCTGGCTCATATTCAACCGGCTGTCAACCAGGACCCCCAGGTCCTTTTCCACCAGGCAGCTCTCCAGCCACTCTTCCCCAAGCCTGCAGTGTTGCTCACACATTTCCAAAGGAAGAGACTTCCTTCATGAATAGTAAAAAGTACAGTATATGAAGTACACTTTAAAACGGGTCTGTTTTACTAAGTATGGCCTTTTTACCTGTGCTGGATATTTAAGGGGAATGAATATTTATAGGGTCACAGCAGAGATGTTTAGCGTATAAAAACAGTTGCAGCCAGGAGGATATTCGGTAACCCTTCAGTCCCACCACCAGACATCTGCAGTCTTACCACTAGATAGCAGTATGTAGCAATGAATGCTGTTTCCAAAGATGGCTTGAAATAGCTGGGTACCTAAATGCATCGCACCCACCCAAGACCAGGGAGCAGCCAGGGGAGGAATGGCAGAAGGAGAAAGCAGAGAAAACGCTCACTTGTTCTTTTCAAACCTCAGCCGCTTTTCTCCTGTCACAATTTTGGATTCACAAATGTTTGATTACCTGCGCTTGCTGAAAACCCAAGTGCTCTCAAAAGCAAACCACGAGATGAAGGTAAAACAAGGAGTCCTCTGCTCTCTGCTACAGGAGTGCGCACAGAGGTGTGGAAAGGCTTTTTGGGTACCTCAGGGCTTACCCCAAAGGCCACAGGAGAGTTAACATTAGGTATGGTTTCCTACCACAGCTTAGTGAGGGAAAGGGGTGATGCTGGAGTTGGGAAAAACTACAAAGGCTGCTGGTGGTGGGCCCACAGGCTGTGGCCACTGCCAGCGTTGCTACCATCACATCCTTACATCTGCTATGTCCCTGCTTTGCTGCCTCCTCCTGAGCTGGTTTTTTAGATAAATACAGCGATCTGCACCAGATGCGCATCTACCTTAATTTACAGGTGATTAATTCATCTCACCTTGGCTAGGGACCAGGTTTGACCGATAGGTGGAACTTATTTGTGTAGTGAAAATTGAGCAGGGATTTGAATGCAAAACTAAGCCAGTCCAGCAGGAGTTTCCAGGCAGGGTAACAACTGGTTAACCCCAGGACTGTTGAGCTGAAAAGCAGGTCTTACATCTAAGAAGAAGGGGAGAAAGTGCAGCTGGCTATATGCCTCTCTTTACAGAGGAAAAAAAAATCTTCTGTGTTTATTCTAATGCTCACGGGAAAAAAATGAAGGACTGTTCATGTTCTTTAAGGCCTCCTCTCGCTGAGGATAACCACACACAACACCTGGTCTTTTGTCCCTTGATGTCAACTTAAGAAAAGAAGAGTTGCTAACATATTTCTTCTTAAACGCTCTTTTGCTCTTCAGAAATTTTGTTTCTACAGAGGTCTCTGCCCTTTAGGTCACGGGCGCAGAGAGGTGTTGTAATTAGGAAGGAGCAAAAACCACCTAAGAACTGGGAAGGGGTTGAGTTACAGAGCTGCTTTGGAGGGGTAGTGACGCTTTGCAACGAACACACCCGGATTTTTCACCCCACTGCCTCCTGGGGGACTCCCTGTGCTGCTCCCGTGTCCCCCCAGGCGCCCCAGTGACCGCAGCGTGTTCCCTTCCCTATTCCTCCCTGTCGCCCCAGCTGTCCCCGGCGGCCCGTGAAGCGGCGAGGCTGGATGTGATGGGGGTCTTGTGTTACAGTTTCACATCTCCCGCTCGTCCGTCAGCGTGTCTTGCGATGCTTGTCGCTGTGAGGTGCCAGAGGGAAGAACCCCGCGTGCTTACGGCACATGTGGGCGCGCTGGGGGTATTTTTCCCCTTGCCCCGATGAGGTCATTATGTCCATCATACTGAGATGCACAAATACATTACTCCATTCTTTTTAATAAGATTTTAAATTACGGCTATAAGAAACATTTTCTGCTTTTATCACCCCTCACTTCAAATGAAAAAGCCTTGGTGGAAAAGATGTAATTTTTTTTAGCGCTTCTAGCAAGTCCTACAGGATACTTATTGGGGTTTTGGGTTCCAGCTGTCTTGCCCATGTGGATTATATTGTTAATTTCTCTAAGTATCTGAAAAACTCGGCAGTGAATTTAACATTTCTCTCAATGGAGATTTAGCAGACTTTGAAGGAGGGGACCACTGGGCTGCTCTGAGCTGGACTTAGACCCACATCACAGTTTATGCCCTGTATCTCCGCATGAATATGTCGAAGCTGTTGCTAGGTGCTGTATTAAAAGATGGCATTCACTGCCCTGGCCCGGGCAAGATTTTGGCAACTCATCATGTAAAAGCCTTGCTTGTTGTTGCTTGCTGTTCGCAGGGTGTGTGAGGACAAACAAGCTGCTTCCCAAAAGGCCCTGTGAGGGTGACTGGTGAGGACTCCAGGTTGCAGGAGCATAGATCCTCCTTGTCTGGAGGCCCATAAAACTTGTGCACTGCAAAAGGTGCTTGAAGGAGTAAGGCAGCAGGAGCTGGAGGGGGAGGATGTAAGCAGATATGCCAGGCTTGCTCTCCTTGTGCCACGGATAGCATCTCCCACGGTGGGGAAGCCGTGCTTAACCTTTCTTTTCTTGCATAGCTCTGTATCGCAGGGAGGCAAGGACAGTTCACAGTTCTTGGAGATGTCATCCCACGTTGTCTGCAAACTCAAGAAGGCAACTTGGTACTGCTTAGACTTCAACATATTTACTGGATGCTAAGGCCTGAGGCTTTGTGTCCATGTCTGTATTGCTCATGCTTTAACCTCTGTGTGAGCTGTATTACTACGTTTGCAGCCTGGCCATAGATATTTGATCTATTCCTAGCTAAGCAAGGATGAAGGTGGGTCACCTTCTAATGTCTGAAATTGGATTCAGGGGAAAAATAAGTAGGAACACTTCAAATTCATGGGGTGCCCTCAGATCTGTGCCCCTGTGCCATCTTGCCATGGCTTGTTGGAGGTGCTGGCTAGCGGGAGGAAAGGGTAGCAGCCGATGGCAGGCAAAGCAGAAGTCAGATGAGGGCTGATACTGTGGCCATGGTGTATTTTTTAAAACCAGGGAATTTCACCTCTGTGCAAGCAGGAAACTTGAATCCTTATGGAAAAAAGATTTTATCCTCCAAGGGAAAATTATAAGAATGGCTTGCTGTTTTCTACACTAAAGCATGACTTCTAAACCAGAGGCACATGGTGGGACTGGTGTGAATCAAAGTGGTTGCAAACACTATTCTGTCAGCTTGCTTCTGTAAAAGGCAGGAGAGGGATTGCAGGTCTGACAAAGAGGCTTTGCGAAGAAATATCACTCACGAGTATTTCTATGAGATAGATTGCCCCCCTACACCACGGAGGAGGGACGCCCACTTGCTGCAGGCGCTGCTGAGCGTGCTGGCTCAGCTGTGATGAAACCTGAGGATGAAGCGCAGGGGAAGATTCACCTGGTCACTACCAGCAGTCACCCTTCTGCCTGGGGAAGGGATTAACGACAGACCTCCTGCTTAGCATAGCCAGGTTCTGGGGAACAGGAACTTATTTATTCCCCTTTATGTCCCCGCGTGAGATGCCTTTTAGCCTTATGTAGTTTATGCCCCTCGGTTATTGCCAATTTGGGATAAATCTGAAGTGCTGTTCCAAAGGTCATTTAATATCAAAGACATCAAATATACTTGCATTTGGAGAGAGTAGGACAACTCTGTGAATTCAGGTTGCCTCTTCTCAGGAGCATCTGTCTTCTTAGGTTGTGGCTGCCACAATGCATCAAGGAAGAGGAATTTCCTTAGTAACTGAGGCAAAACTGTTTCACTGCTTTATGGAGAACATTTGCTGTGCTTGGCCCTACCATGGGATCCTGCTGGCTCTGGGGGCAAGGACGCTTGCAGTTAGATTTACCCCTAAACCCCTGTGCTTGAAAGCAGCAGCAAAACTCTGCAGTTTTAAAGTTATATCTTCTTTCATTTTTCTTTCTCCTACTCATTCCCAAATCACCCCTATGGATTACAAGGGACTTGCTGTAGCACTGCTGCTAGAGCTTGACAGAAGTACATGGTGTTGATGGTTCCTGATGACTCTCTGGACAAGGCCAGGTTATCCCCCCTGCCCCAGCCATGTCCTGGGGTGCAGGCAGGTTTGTGAATGCTGCCGGGCATGGTAAGAAGCGGGAAGCACCCTGCTGCAATAACTTAACAGTCGTGGGGTTCGCTTTCCCCCCTGTGCTTGTGTAGACAGCTGTGATGTTCAAACCCAGCTTTGAATGTTTGGGCGGGTTTATGGAGGGAAAAGCCTCCTGAGTCAGGCTTTCTCTTTTACAGGCAAAGGGATGGACTTTGTCCCCAGCTGCCTTCATGAGCCCTGATCATCTGGTACCTAAGGCCTGACTCTACATACTGCCAAGACGGAAGCAGTTTGTATTATCCAATGCAATGCCATTAATGGCAAAGGGAATAAAGGTTTGTAGGCACTGGCTCTAAAGCAACAAAAGCCATTCTATGTCTAAGTGTCTGCCCCACTGAAACCAACAGGCATTTAGATATCAATGGGAGCCATACCAGAGCGTTTGAGCATGAATTGTTTGCTTCTGGGTCTCAAATCTCTGGAGGTCTCTTCTATTTACAACGCTGTGGATGCCAATTCTTCTGAAGCCCAAGGTAAGAATTATTACCAAACACGAGAGGCTAGGTCAGGTGGACTGAAAGTTAAATCCAGTATTTTAAATGTTTTGGCTGAGGTTTGCTGGGATTGCTAATAAACAGTAGCTATAACAGGGATTATGTTTCTTGAGAACCGGAAATTGGTGTTTAATTTGGGCCTCAAACATGTATCTGCTTTTCTAATGACATATTATCCTCAAGCAAATTTGTAGACTTTGTTTGATGAGGCGAATTCCACTTTTCATTACTGACAGTCTCCATGTAGTAAACAAGGTAACGAAGCAAATACGTTGGCTGGGATACTATTTTAAGGAGTTCTATGGGGTTTTTCTTTTGCTTCATTTGATGAATGAAGCTATTGAGGAGAAAAGAAGTGAAAAACTTGGGTACACAAACCAGCAACTTGTTCGCCTGTTTACTAGCTTTCAGCTAGAATATTAGTGCGAGTTCACCACAGTTCAACTGATATGGAAGGGCGGAAATCCTTGGGGGAAAATATAGTTATTGCTACTGGGGATTTAGGTGGGCTTTATGCAGATATGATCCCATCCACATCTTCTGCCTACTTTCAAGGACTGTGTAACCACAAGGGTATCTACATTCATAGCTCTCCTGGCCTGATTATTTTAGCCACTCTCTAGAAAGTTTCTTTCATGGAGAACACTCAAAGAAAACCCAAACCCCACTAATGGAAGAGAAGACCAAGACTAAGAATTCCTCCTAAACAAGAGGGGTCAGACACCTAAAACGCTGAGGAGTCAATGCCTCAGCTACTTAAATTACAGACACTATTTTCCAGGCATTGGGCCCATTTCAGAGAAGGAGAAATGGGGTTCTAAATGCAGAATTGCTGGAAATCCCCATGGGGAAGGACATTTCAAAATTACAGTCACAAAAATATTTGTTGGTTTGTTTCTTAAGGCATCTTTTCTTGTTATTATCAAAGGCTTTTAAGTCTTCTAGTCTGTGCTCAAGGAAAAGCTCTCAAAATCTGAACCATGGACTGTCTGCTGCATGTGCCAAAAAGAGTAACCCCTACCCTCTTGGATGATGCTTTCTGTCCCTGTAGAGGCAGGAGGGAGATGAGTGGGTGGTTACTTATTCCTCCGTCTAATGGATTTCTCAATACACCCTGGTAGGGTCAGTCTTCAGGTCCTGTTTTACTCAGAGGTCCTGTATCCCTCGGGATCGGTCAGGGCAGGAATGACACACGACTGCAGCTTGTCTGCCAGGCTAGCCTGTTGAGTGAGCGTAGATAGGACACATGGGGCATGAGAGTGCTTGAAGAGCACAAGATGTGCTGCAGAAAGAAGTGATGCTGTGGATATGTCTACACCAGCTTTGGAAAGCAGCCTGAGAGTGCTCTGCTGGAGTGGACACATTCGCCCCGACCGCATATAAGTCACACATCCCCGTTACGCCAAGCCTCAGTCAAGACCCAATCTGTTCTACCTCCCATCAGGGTTTACTGCTTCCTCCTAAGCGCAGCTCCACATCTCCTGGGTCGAGACAGCTTGTAGCAGAGAAAACAGCATGATTCCCTGGCAGCTGCTCCTAATCTAAGCTGGGCTCTCTGCTCCCCACCAGCTGTGTGGTTTTGCCTCCTACCCTGCCACTAGCACACAGGCAATCGTGGGGCGAGGTAATGCAGGAGAGGAGTTCTCTGAAGACAAACACCTTTCTGCAAAGGATGGGGTGGACATGTCTGCCCAGGTGGAAAGCAGGAGCACAGCAGCCCCACTAGACCAGGTGAAACTGCCTTGAAACCTCTCCCTTGCCTGAAATAGGTGGAGGAGAGGGCTGCAGGGCATTGCTCTTGCTCTGGCATGGATGGATGGAGGAGAGGGCTGCAGGGCATTGCTCTTGCTCTGGCATGGATGGAGGACCTGTGCAAACCAAGGTGTCTGTCACGCCAGTACCTAACCCCGGGGTGAGGCAGGTAAGGATTGTGTCTGCAGGAGAGATATGTGAGGTGAGACAGATTACTTATCTGAGAGCCTGCTCTTTCAATGTTTAACTTACTGCATTGGTCTCTCAAGCATATGATGGGGAGGGGGAAATGGTGTAGGGAGCCTGGGAGTTGGCTGCTGGCCAGGAGGACAGTCCTTGAATGAATAAAATATGCTTATGTTATAGCTTCAGCTTCTTGTTAAACACTGACCAGATGGTTCTAAGTGCTGGCCTATAAACCCCTTCCCACAGCAAAATCCACTGCACATGGGAATACTTGTTTGTGAAAGGGGAGAATTTACAAGCCCAGTGGGGCTCTGCTCCTGAACTGATGGGGAACGTTAGAGGTGGGGTTTTAAATCTTGGCTGTGGGAGCATTTCCCCCCCAGTGCTGCTACCACCAAACCACAAGTGAAATGATGTGCTCCACCTGGTACCAGCAAGCAACCAGCCCCTAGTCATAGCCACCTCATAGCCACTTCTGCTTTAATTGCCCAGCATCTGTGCTGTCACCTTCTTCCCCATAGCCTGACAAGGAGCTGAATTACTTCATGTTGTAAAATGAGGCAAGGCATCACGTCTGAAGTCAATACGGCATTCTTGCTTTAAGGTCTCAAGGTGGACTCGCATTCCCTGGTGGGACACACTCCATAAATGTTTCTGGAAAGGCTTTCTCATCTGTAAGGTTGTGGATCAGACTTGGTCTGTGCTCCCTCTGTGTAAATCAGCAGCAACTCTTGGAGCTTTGCCTTGCATCAGTACTGATGATTTTAGGAGTGTGATTTGCCATTCTTCACAAAATGGGACATGAAGCAGCACCTCCCTCCATCCCCCCCAGGAAATCCTCATTCCTGAGTTACTTACCCAACAGAACAGATACGTGAGCTTTGCAAAACCCAAAAGCTGGCTGCCCATGTGAGCATCACAGAGAGATTAAATGCTGCCAAGAAGGTAAGAATCTTCTACCTGAAATGATGCATCCATCCTTTCTGACAACATTTAACCGCCCTTCATCCCCCACAAAAAGAGGAATTTTCCACAAAAAAAAGAAATTTTCTGTGGGTAAAGCTTTAACAAGCAGGTCTAGTGAAAAAAGAGGAAGATTATGGAGTCACCGCACAAGCGCTTCCATCACACGCCATTATTTGCTTGCTGGGGTCCTTGAGGGGGGGAAAGGAGATAGGGGAAAGCAAAGTAAGGGCTGCTTTGCTTGTGTCTGCCCGCCTGCACTGTGGCAGGGTGCCGAGAGTCACGGGGTTTGATGGGAAATGAAAGGGTGGTGATTTTATTTAAGAACATCAGGTTTTCAGTGGTCTGTGCTAATGTGAAGGGCTGAAATCCTAATTCCAAGGGAGCAGGAATAAGTGACCTCTTTCACTTCACTGATGCCTGAATGTCACCCCAACACTCAAGGTTACGGGGGAATTGCGTTGTTGCGAAAGCACTGCCATCTTTGGATACATTTCCAATAGAGCAGCTGTGGGGCTTTCCTTGATGTTAAAGGTCTGTATAGCACTGATCTCCCTGGAATCCTTTTCCAAACAAAGAAGTTAAGGGAAAGCTTAAATCCTTCCAATTTCAAAGAATTTTCTTCATCGATTTAAAAGTTAGGCTTTAAGGGGCATGGGAGAAGCAGCAAGAACAGAGAAGTGTGAGCATCTTCGAAGATCAATTCCATAGGATGTATTCACTGAAAGGAAAAAGTAAACAACGTTCTGACTGAGAATGAAATAGAATTTCCCTTTTTTTTTTTTTCTTTAATCTGATGACATCTTATGAATTTGATAATGCAGAAAGGACTGGATGTTCCTTGCAGGAGCTGAGTTAAACCTCAAAACTAGGCTGGCTTGTGAACACAACTAAAACACCTTATTTCAAGTTTAATAGGATTCATTGCTTGTTTCCACATTTCTTTCTGGCCAGAATCCATTTTGAGAAAATGCAGGCTGAACCTGGTGATAACGGGAGGATATAAATCTATTTTAATTAAAAATAGAATCACAAGCCCCTAAAGCAAGACAATAAACTATTCTTTTGCACTGAAAATAAGCTGACCGGATTTCTGGATGACAAACCTAGGGCGTTGTGGAGCAGGTGCTGTGATGCCTTATCAGAAGCTGGAGAAAGGATGTTACACTGACAAGAGAAAAGGGGCTATTATGGCTTTACATACAAGTAAGCAGAAATATCTGAGCACGTCATGGCTGTGCAGTAAATAATTACAGATTCTAAAATCTGAGGGGAATACTAAGAAACTTCAGTTTCCACTGATGTCTTCCTGATCAGTACGAGAGACCTAGCTCATTTAGAGATCTGCTAATATTAATACACCTGATAAATATGCCAAATAAAAATCACTGTGAAAGCCACCCACGGTGTTAGGTAATTTGGTGTGCTAGGAGTGTTTTGACGATGTCTCTCAAGCTAGAATCCCTCTGGTCTTAAAATTGTATTAAGCAGGAAGGGAGGGGGCTGTGGCCAAGTGGGACTCTGCCCAGGCCTGATTTATTAACACTGCTTTTTTGTGAAGTATCCTTCTTGCAGCTTGAAAGTGTACGTGCCTGCACAGTGAGGATGTTTCTGTGGGGAATACTCAGTTCGCAAGGATACGTGTGTGGGAAATAACGGGGAAAACTTGCCAACGCATGTGCTGAGTGGGGGTGCGTGTGGGGAGAAGTGTTTAGCTTCCTTCCCTGCCTGCTTGCTGCTTTCCATCCTGGTGTCACCACAACAGAACAGAGCCACCAGGTGGTTTTGTTCTCCCCACCCTTAAACTCTGCCAGCTTGCCTTGCAGTTGCAGCCGCTCCTTGGCTGCCTTCAGCAACAACTGGAAGTGGAGTTCAGCTGGGTCAGGGCAGCGTCTGTCTTTGCTCCGGATCCAGCAGGGATTTCCGCATGTGCTGGTGGGAAATCCTACTGAAGTCAACTGGATGCATGTGCTTAAAACCCATCACGCGCACAAGTCCCATCTTCCTTGGGACTGACGCCTGCTGATGAACAAAATAACCTCATTGCTGCTCAATATCAGCATATGGACATTCTCCTTCTACCATTCTTGGAGAAACAGATAAGTCCTCTGTAGGACGTTGTCGTTGTCTCTTAAACATGGTCTCTCCTGCAGCAGTCTGCGTGAGTCGTGCTGCCCAGGTTGCTGGTGCGAAGAGGAGAAGCATGACGAGTGGCATGGGGAGGTGCAGGAGAGCTTGCTGGTGGCTCGCCAGACCACAGAGAGCTTGTCCCACCGTCCTTGGAAAGAGGTGGAAAAAGGGGCCTTGCAATGGAAGAGCTGGAGCCTGAAATAAACAACAGGGAAAGAGATCTAGCAGCTTTGGGAATGGAAAGGTGGGATAGTGGGAAGAAGGGTGAGGGAAAGAGAGCTGAAGGAGATGGAAACAAAGTGATGTGGAAGAAAGGACCACTGATGTGGGCTGGCAGCTGACCTGGCAAGGGAGAGCATGACATGAATGACACTGAAGGGAGGGCAAGACAGAAATGAAGGGGGTCTGAGTCAGGCTTTTGAAGACGGCTTCAGTCTGACACTGCCTGAGGTGTGCTCCTTGGTGAGCAGAAGAGAGCAGACCTTTGACTTGAGGGACAAGTCGCAGAGAGGCAGAGACTGGGTGGGACTGCAAAGCAAAATAACTTGCTTCAGGCCGTACAAGAGCCAAGTGACAGCTGAATATCCCAAATGCTTATAAACATGCATGTCCTGCCTCTCCTCTCTGTAGGGACAGCGGGGGATTTTGGTTCTCTCTATCAATAACACTTTGTTTTCTTGGCAGAAAAGGGACGACTAGAAAGTCAGGGAGCAGATGGAGGCTTTTCCCCCCCCGATGGTTCTGAGCTAGTAGAAATTTGTAGCTAGATCTAAAATTAGCTCCAAGCAAGCCTGGAAGGAAAATATTGTTGTGGGTTGCATTTCTTGTGCAATATCTTTTTTTCTTTTTTTCTATGGCACCACGAGCTAGAGTCATTCTGAGTGACTCAAGAACAGAAGTTTTTGCATCTGTTACTGAAAAGCATTTGTTTCTTCCTACAGCCATGCCAGATGCTTGAGATAAGGAAGAAAGACCATATGGGTCTGCCCAGGGAGCAGAGCTGATACTACTGTGTGTGGGGGAGCACAGAGGCTTGGGAGAGGGGTGGGGTGGCATTTGAGGGCAGGACTGCACAGACATGTTTGCCTGGCCCAGGCAGAAGCGAATCCTCAAAGGTCCTTCAGGATCTGGCTGATGTCCACAAGAAAGTTTCTCCACAGGTCTTGCTGGCCTGAGTGACTGTAAGGCACAGGAGGTGCTGCTGGTCCCATACACACAAGTGCCAGTAGAGGCATCTTCTCCTCCCTCTGCAAACCAGGCAGAGAAGGGGTGCAGACCCACTTCCACCAGACCCTGGCAGTTTTCTGAGCTTAAGCCTGTCTTGTTGGACGGATGATTCTCAGAATTGGTTTCCTTCTCCCCTAAACTTTATTTTTAGGTAAGCCTTCCCCCTTCCCAGTCTCAAGTTTTACGCCTATCATCCATTGCTGAGCACAAGGGTACTGCTAACATAACCTGCTTGTCTTTGTTTTGCCCAGCATTTGGCACTCTGAGCTAGCCAAAAATTATAAATATTTTCCTTTTTCTGACAGATCAGTGAATGGGCCTGCAAGTCCTGAGAAATTTCCTCTGAATTGCTGAAGCAATCATTTCATAAATCAAGATATGCAGCAAGTGAAGTCCTTACTGATGTGTATGATATAAGAATTCAGAAATCAGAATAGGACTGTTTCAAGTCACGCTTTTGGATAAGAAAAAAAGGAAACTTTAAGTGACAGAACTACAGTCATTCGGTAACTATCCTCTTTCCTAGAACAAGATTCTCCATCTCACCACTAGTGTGCTGTTGCCAAAGCAGAATTAATCTTTCTGCAAAATCCTTATCACAAGCCAAAACCAATTAGGGGAGACAGGCGTAATAGTTTAACAGAGGGCTGCTGTGGTGCCTGGGAGTCTGTGAACTGTCCTTGCTTCAGTTGTTGCAACTTAAACTTTGCAAAGTTTATCTTTAATAATTAGGTCTGAAGGAACTTCAGGTTACTCATTTTTTATGTGGATCGGTTTGCCAGATTAAAGGTTTGGGGTTTTTTCTTTTTTTTTTTTTTTTTTTTGTTTTAAATGGAGATTTTAATTCTGTCCATCTAAATCATGCTATTACCAGGCTCACTCAGACTTTGACCTGGTCTTACTTTGGAACTTTGAACATTGCCCATGAAATGGCATCTCTGAAAGGAATGGAAGCAAGAAGAAGATAGGTGGCCTCCTGGCTGTGAATTTTCATAGTTTGGCCTGGGCTGCTCTTGCCTCCTGTGGTGCTGAATAAAGCACATTAGGTTTTTGGTTTTTTCTGCTGTCGTATGGCTTTATTTTTCCCTGTGGTGTCTACCTCTGGGATGCCTGATGCATTGAGGTGACTGGATGTCTTCTTTATGGTTGCAGTAACAGACTGTAAGTTTGGGGGAAAATAATAATTAAAAAATATATTCACATATGTAGGTATATACGCACATATGTTCCTTCCAGAAGCTGGGCATTCATCAGCACCTGTAGACTGAGCAGCTGGGGTGGGGGACGGTGGAAGAGGGAGGGAAAGCTGTTGCAGTTGTGTCATAAGAGCACTGAATTATCCTGCTTTTCTGGATGTGACCACTCTGAGCTGGAATTTCTGATTTTCAGAAATCAAACCTGTCTCAGAAAGCTCTAAAGTGGAACTCAATCCATCCATTAGTTTTTTATTCAATATGCTGTTTAGACCATGAGTTAATTTGATACGCACAGTGGGACTCTCATCTCTGTTGGTGATTGTAGAAACTATCTGACAGAGCAACACTTGTGCAGATGCCCTATTTCTTGCCTCACATAATTTTTTTTAATGCTAGAACACAAAATATTCTCTAAGTCTTTTTAGCTATTTCCGTCCTATAACAGTGGGTATCATTTTTATTCATGCTTTACCGACAGTTTCTATTACTTTGATCCAATTTTTGAGATGCTTGTGCCCAGTCTTCTTCAAGGTATTTGAGAGTTTAACCCTTGGAGACTTTGGTGTTTAGGCATACTGGATAACTTTTCTGTTCAGAATAACCTTTGCATTCAAAGGGACTAATCAAATGATGTTGTTCATGCCTATATATCTACCTATCTGTTCAGTTGTGTGATTCCTCTAAGGTATTGGTCTACAAGGTATTGCTGGTACTCATAAAGGTTAATTTATGAATATGTCCCTGCATGATTTCAGGTAGTATTTATGCACTTGGAGAAACAAGACTTTGATTTCCCTAGGTATAAAGAGATTCATATCCTTCAGGAGAACACCTTATGTAAGTTTGCTGTTGTTATTCTCTTACTGGAACAGCATGAACCATTGGTTTTAATAAGGGGATTAAGTAAAATAGGCACACTTGGCTACATTGCCTGGCAACACATTTCCATACAAAACTGTTCTGGAAGATCCACTTAGGAGCTCATTCTGTGGTGTGTGTTTAAATCCAATCCTACTCAGCATAACATTTAAATATAGATTTAATGAATGCCTGCCTATCTGATTGTTGAACTGAGCCCACAGTCATTAAACAAGGTGGTAAGAGGTGACAACAGTTTGTTTGGTGGACCATCAGGCCCTTGTATTCCATATAGAGCCAGGGAATACTTACTCATCCACAAACTGTTCCTCTTAGTGAGGGAAAAGATACAGCGTGGGGTTTAGGAGCAACAGAAGGTTTTTTGCATCTTGTCACATCATCCCACACTGTCAAGAGGTGGTGATAGCTCTACCTTTGATATCTCACATCTCTTCTTTACAGAGATTCAATTAGGAATTTAATTAAAAAAGGAGACAAAAGGAAAGAGCATGTCTTCCCTAGAGGAATATTCCTAACACTGAGTGCATGGTCACAGAAGGGAAAGGAAGCGATCGAGCATGGGAAGGCAGCAACCCCTGGAACAACTGCCAGAGTATGGCCTGTTCCATCTCTGTGCCTTGCACAATACTTGGGGGTTTTTTTGTTTGTTTTTCCTTTCTCAAGGAAGATGACTTTCCTCCAAATAAAGGTATTATTCAGGTTTTCCCCCCTTCCCCCTTCTATGACAGGAGCAACTGTTTCTGCTGTTGGAAGCTTGACTTAACAGGAAACTATTTGCAAGTGTAAAAGTTAGCAAAGAACTCTTGTAAACAGAAAATCCCAGCTGAGTTGTTTAAAAAGATTGTCCCTCCTTACTACTGAAACTATTCTTCTGACCAAGTCTGTATTTAATTCTTCTGTCAGAGAAACATTTTTGGGGAAAAGTTGCAAGAAGAAAAGCTGCATTAGTGGAGTCTGTCACATAGACTGGCTTGTGATAGAGACCTTTCCCTGCTGAGAATAAAATAAACCTTTCAGATACTTTTGGTAGAACTGCGCTAACCTATGGTCCTTAGTGCTGCTCAATAGGAACATGTGCCTGCAAAAAACACATGGATGTAATTGCAGAACCATGGAAAGTTTCAGGTGTGGAGAAAGTCTAGCCCACCCCTCATGCTCAAAGCAGAACCAACTAGAGCGGGTTGCTCAGGACCTTGTCCAGTTGCATTTCAAATATCTACAAAGATGGAGACTCCTCAACTTCTCTGGGCAACCTGTTCCAGTGTCTGACCACCCTCACAGTAAAAGTGAGGGGTAGAAGCATAGAGGAAGAATTGCTTCCCTTGACCTGCTGGCAGCACTCTTCCTAACGTAGCCCACAATTACCATTTTGCCACAAGGGCGCGTTGCTGGTTCATATTCAATTTGGTGCTGAATCTCCATGTCCTTTTCTTCAAAGCTGTTTTCCAGCCTCTTGGCCTCCAGTGTGTACTAGTGCCTGGGGTTACTTCTCTCCTGGTGCAGGACTTGTACAACAGGCCAAAACTGTTGGCCCCAGTATCATTCCCTGAGGTACATCACTAGTGTCTGGCCTCCAACTGGACTTCATGATGCTAATCACAATCTTGTGAGCCTGTCATTTCATCCCATTTTTGATCCACCTCACTGTTCAATTCTCTAGTCTGTACTTCAGTTTGTCTTTGATGATATTATGGGAAACAGTGTTGAAAGCCTTTCTGAAGCTGAGATAAACATCCATTGCTCTCCCCTCATCCACCATGCTCATCACCTGGTTGCAGAAATCTATCAGATTGGTTAAGCATGATTTTCCCCTTCATAAATCCATACCAACCACATGCAATCACCGTCTTGTCCTTCATATGTTTGGAAATGGTTTTGAAGAGGACTTGCTTAGGGATGGAGGTGAGGTTGACCAGCCTGCAATTCCTTCTTACCTTACTCAAAGATAGAAGTGACCTTTGCTTTTTTCCAGTCCTTGGGAACCTCCCACAATCACTATGACCTTTCAAAGATAGTTGAGATTGGCCTCACAATGACATCAACCCTCAGCACTTGTGAATGAAATCTGTCAGGCCTCATGGACTTGTGTATGTCCAGATTTTTTAAATGTTCCTTATGTGATCCTTGTCTACCCAGGGTAAGTTTTCTTTGCTCCAGACTTTCTTATTGATCTCTGGGACCTGGGGTTTCTGAAGGCTGATCTTATCAGTGGTGATGGAGGTGCAAAAGGCAGTGAGTCTTTTATCACCAGCTTCCCCTCCCCTTTCAGCAGTGGGTCCATGGTTGCTGTGGAATGCAGGTCCATGTACCTGTAGAAGCCCTTACAGCCCCTTGCCAGATTCATCTCCAGGTGGGCTTTGGCTTGCCTAACCCTGTCCCACCATCCTCAGAGGGTGTCTCTACATTCCTCCTGGGTCTTCTGATGCTGATTCCACCTCATGTGAGATTTCTTTTTATATCTGAGTTTTGTCAGGAGCTCCTTGGTCACCTGTGCAGGGCTTTCAATGCTCTTGCTTTAGCCTGGGTAAAGATATCCTCTTTGAAAAGCACGGAGCACAGGGAATGTAATTTCAGGGGGAATAGATTTACTATCTGCTACTTCCATAATATAATAGGATATTTATAAATTGCGTTTTGGGTGTTTGATTTATGGGAATTGACTGAAAGGATAAATGAACACAGTTTTTATGAGGTGCACTGTTTTCTGCACATTTGGGACAAATTTATCTCTTAGAGTTCATGCTTCTTGCAGCAAAGATGAATTAAACCCGGCAATAAACTTCTCATGCTCCAGACTTACAGAGACAAAGTTGATCCTCTTGCCTTCTTGTATTACATCAATCTTCCTCCAATTTATCCAAAACTATCTTCAGCATCAAGCAGCATCAAAATGTGTCTGGCTATTGTTAATAATAAACCCTGAGTCAGCTGTAGAGAGGCAGATTTCAAAATCAATGAAGCTAAGTGGAGTGGAGAAGAGAAAAATAGTCCATGCAGCAGCTTTCTGACTTTGCAATCTGACGTGGTGAGCAGAAGTCATACATTTGTAGACAGATGAAAATCAAAAATGGTGAAATGCCAAAAGCTTGATTGTGAAGCCTGTTTGAAAAAAATAGCACACAGTCTCTTAAGGGGGAGCCTAAGTTTACAAAAAACCTAAGACAAAAGGTGTGAGTTATTGTCACCAATTTCACTGTTTTCACTGTAAATGTGCTTTAAAACTTAACGTGGTGGTCAGCCAGTTTCAGAAGCTGGTAGCTGTGTTTCTGCTGGGTTTTTTTGGTCTGGCTCAATGACTCAGGTGCTCAGACACAGTGCCTCTTTTCCAGACTGAAACAGTGAACAAGGGTTACTTACAGCTTAACAAATCAACTTGCTTCAAATGGCAATAATAAAAGGCTATCTAGGGTTCTTTTTTTTAATCTGTGACCCATACAGACTCCACACATAAGTTTTAGCATGGTGCCAATTCATGTAAGAGTGTGCATGATGGGGACATGTGGGGTGTCTCTGGGTGTATCTCCTGCTGCAGGTCTTCTTTTGAGTGTAGAGCCCTGTGAGACGGCACGGTCCCCACCACAGCATCGTGCCGTGGCTGTTCAGCTTCTCTGTGATGGAGCAGTAGATCTGTATACAGGTATCTGTCATCACTGGAGCCAGGGAACCAGCAAGTTGCAGCACAGAAATGCTCCTGGACAGCTGCATAGCCAAAATTGGGTGCATCTTGAGGCTGATCACTACCTATGAGCAAGGACTGATGCAGTTTGGCCCAAATGAACGTAGTGGACGATTTAAGGAAATTTCTGCACTCTGACACGGAGCAGAATAAGGCAGAATTGAACCTCTGCTTTGGGGACATGAAGAGAACCCAAAGTTTCTTTTCTCATCTCCATGCCAGCAAGAGAAGAAAGTTGGAAGAGAAATATTGTCCCTGCTCACATCAGATAGGTTTTACAACAGAACATAGCAGAACCAAAGCACCAGGAATGCCCGATGAGAACAGGTAATGTAAGCTGCATGGCATAAAGCTATTTTACAGCACATGACTAGGTACCGAGCCTGGACCTAAGCTTTGGGTAATCTTTCAGCATAGCTGACACATGGATAGTTCAGTGGGGTTTTTATTTCTTTTCCCATTCATATGTCTCTCTTATGAGAGTTCCCCAATGAATGCATCCTACAGTGCATCCATCCTACAGCAACTGCACTATGGCAGAACATACCATTAACCGTGCTGCTATGTGCATGAAATCCCGGTATTGACTATTCTAGGTAGTTGTGTAAAAGGAAACATTACTGTCTGCTAGGGCTTCCCATTTACTAGCATCAATTATTTGATCCGATCTGCACCCTGGACTCCTGATAACACACCCTGACAGTCAGTAGGAATCCCACTTAAAATACTGGTGTTTGTAACACTAAAGTTAATGCTTCTTGAAAGAGTTGGTTCCTTTCCCACATTTTTAAATTAGAATTGCGGACTCTGATCCCGACAGGCCTTTTGCCGGTCACCAGCTCTTCAGCGTGGTTACTGAATGAAATTTCATTTGACTGCCCAGGTAAAAGAGAGAAGAGGGGTGGGCCCTTGTTGTCCAGCTTGGTGTTTGACTGCAGACATGCAAAGTGTATGGAGGCACTTGCATCTTGCTGTCTCAGTGGTGGTGGCTGCAGAAGTGGCTTTTGAAGACATTAATAACAAATTCCTGAGCTTTTAGAGTACTGGGTTAAAGAGTTTGTCAATGTTCTGCAGGATTTCAACTTTTTTAGCAGTCCAGGACTGTTCTGAGGTTATTTTTTGCTGCTGAATTTTGGATTATATTCTATCCAAAAAGCAATTTGTGAAGTATGTTTTGCTGTGACCATCAGGTCTTTGCTTTTCAACACCATGTGTCTCATATGAACCACTGTGAGATACATATTCCAGAGAAGAGATTGGCCTTTCATTGGCTTTGCAAGAGCTTTAATAGGGAGGAAACATTTCTTCAAACCAGTTCTGGCATATGTAGTACAAACCCATTTTAAATTTGGACCACAAATCTAGCGTTGGTCAAAAGCTTGCCAGGTACAATGAAATAGTAATCCATTTGATTGCCGTGTAAAATTCCGGTTGTCAGTAAATACAAGAGCTGCTCCTAGACTACATGAGGATACGTGGCAAAAGGCAGTGCTCAGAGTGCTGGAGAAAGAGGCTCAAGAGGTGCAAGCTTTATTTTTGGCACTGTCATCAGTTTGCTGTCTGATCCTAGGCAAGCTGCTTGTGCCACAGTGTTCATACATAGATCATCAAACCTGCATTTAAATAACTAAATAAGCAGCCTGATTTACAGGCATCAATGCCCAATTTTAATGATCTCTTTCTGAGTTGTCAGAGGTATTATGAGGAGTAATTAATGTACATAAAACAGTTCATGATCTTTTCTTTACCTGTCTACATCTTTATCCATATTTTTATGCCATGCTGATGAACAATTCTGTTGAAAGTAATTACTGTGTGCATGAAGAGATGACTGAGAAAGCCTAATAGCATAATTACCCTTATCGATAGATTTTCTTGAGAGCGACTCTTTGTTGTCCTGCTTTGAAGACAGTGATGATAAGAAATTATTTTATTTGCATAATTTCTCTTCTGAATAAGACAGTTTTGTGAGGACGTAAGTGATAAAATGCCATTACAGGATCCTGGAGCAAGTCTGATGCATTTCCTGTTGATTGAGGAAAACAGTTTTGCAGAAACTGAACCATCTTTCTTTGGACAAACAACAATGGAGTATGCGCTTACCTGGCTCTTCTTCCTTCCCATCCCCATTCTCTTCCCTCTGTTCAGCCAAAGTGACTGAGGAACCTTTAGGATCAGCTAAAAACTTTTGACCCTGAAGATGACGGCAAAAAGACAAGGCTTATGTCAAGTTTATCTTAGGCAGCCAGATAAGCCCCTTTGTTCCTACAAGTGCTGAGCAGTGAGTTGGGGGGTAGGAGAGGAGGAAGATGTGGCTCTGACCTTCTGCCTGCTCTCTGTGGCCATGGTGGAAGCTTGCCCAGCCTTGCCCCTCCTGCAGACCATCCTGCTGTGTCCTTCTTCCTTTTCCCTGTTCCCTTCATAACACTTTTTACCTTTGATGCAGAGGATTTCAGGGATGTCATAGTGTACCCCAGGCTGCAAGTAATTTGGACATAGACTCTCTCCTCATGTCCATGCAAGGCTTGGCAATGCTCAGGCCATAGGTCTTCTCTGGTCTTACACTGGTGCTGCGTAAAGGCTGAACAAAAGATACTCATGACACGCTTTAGTCTAGAACTGAGTTAATTCTTAACAAAAAAAATAATTTGGCTTGTTATTAAAATTTCAGGGGACACTAAGACAACCAATGCACTTTACAGCAATTAAAAGACAAACAGAACTGCTTGGGGGCATAAAATGCAAATAATTCCCAGATGTATGGCCAGTGACTGGGGTTATAAACCCAGAGGCAGCTCCTGTTCACTAGAAGAGAGAGGCTATAGAACAGCCTGAATGTATTTCTTTGCTTCCTTGACCTGGACTCTGTGTCCTGATCAATGAAAAATTTTTGATGAACAGCCTGCTTCCCAAGCTCACATCTTCTGGCTGTCTGGCTGTCATAAGGCGGCAGCAGCCAAGCACTTATTGGACCTCCGAGAACTCACAGTGGAGAAAAATAGTTTAAATTCTGCAGCTGCAGAAAAAGCTTCCTCTGTATCAAACAGTAGAAAACAAACAAACAAAAAAAGTTGTGATCTCCAAATAACATTTTTTCCCTCCCTAGGTCATTAGAAGTGCTTCTGTCTGACCTTGGTTTATTAAAAATTATATTCTTGCTTCCCTTTCTCTCTCAGTAAGAATAACACCTTTCTGACTCATTTAGCCTGTACTTATCTCAGGGGAAAGTCATATGGGAACCAGGCAGGTCTGGGGTCTGTTCCCTGGACTACTTCAGGGTCTGTGTTTTAATTCAATAACAATACCAAATGCATTACCAGTCTGGAAAGCACCTCTCTTCTCCCAGGGGAACAGCTGAACCACTGTGCTCCAAAAATCAGTCTTTTATTTATTTGCTTGGTGTTAGGAACATTTCCAGGTATTGAAACACGCCTGGCTATACTTGGAAATTGTTTTAACAGTTCTGAGCACTGATTTGACCTGAGGCAGATGCCACTCTTCTAAACAAATTTTGGATGTGGTCTGGGAGATAACATAGACGAGAGACCATTACCAAAAGGTAACTTGGCTGCAGCCACACTGGTTGGGAAGGCAAGAGTTTAGGACTTAGGACATGAACTGTTTCATGCCGGAGAGTGCCAGAGAAAGGCACAAAGACATTGAATGTAGGGCTCTAAAACTAATCTTGCATGGCTCAGTTCTGGCAGGATTTGACATCCTGGGAGCGGGGACAGTGTCCTGGGAAGGAGGAGGTGTGGATCACTTCATAGAGTCCATATAGATTTAGAAAATGTGATTCCTCATTGCATAGTCTATTCAAAAACTGGCACTGACTCCAGTAGACTTCACATCTGCCTGTACAGCAAATGGAGCAGCTGTTGCATTTCAGCATCTGTTGCTTTTTTTTTGTTTTTCCTCAAACATTTTCTTCATTACAGAGTAGTGAGGCCAACTTGTACTCTAACTTTCTACACTCATCTTAAAATTTAAATAAAAAACCCTAACAATGTCTCCAGATTCTTGGAGGTGATTTTTTATTTGTCATCCGCTGTTGTCGGAACATTACTGATAAAGATTTCTTTCTACACTGCCTGACTGACAAAGCCTCAGCTGGATGTCTGTATTGAACCTCGAGCACTGTGCTTCAAAAAGGGTGGGAACCAAGTGGATAGAGCTAGAAGAAAGGCAACAAGAAGGGTCATGTTTTCCAGACCTCTGATCAGTGAAGAAAGATTGAAAGAATTGGATTTGTAGAGCGGGGAGAGAGAGACAGAAGTCTTCAAATGGATTAATGTCTGCTGCAAAGACAAAAAAGAACAATCCAATCCTCAATTCTGTGCTGAATAAAGCAGGAAGCAATGGGCGTAAATTTTAAGAGGGCAAACTGAGTACCAGGTAAAACTTTGTGACAAAAGGAGGGTCTGGAATGGATTGATGTGAGCTGTTGTGGGCTTTCTAGCATCAACTTCTTCTTAAAATCTTTCAGGCAAACTGCTATCAGGAACGACCTGGGAGAGCCAGGCTCCTCTTGAGCTCAAGGGATGCATTAGGACGTCTCAAGTTTCTTTCTTTTTCTATGATTTTGGCTTTTTTTCTTCTGTAAGGTTTGAATATTAATGAAGTAATGTCAATATATTTCAAGCTATTGCAAGACATCTTAGGGGAGGTTTTTCTTTCTCCCACGTCTGTCTGGCTTCAAAATCCTCTTATCTGTCTGAACACATCCTCTTTACAGACCTGCAAACGTGAAACAAAATTTCAGGGTATATATGTATGTACTTATCTGTCTTCAAAAGACAAATATTTTAATTGGTTTTCTGTTCATTGCTATATTATTTATCTGAGGATATACATTTACTCTATGCTGAGGAAACATAGACCATGAAAAAACTTTTGATAATGGGATCATGGCCTTTGTCTGGACATTGTCTCTGAATTTTGACTTATCTACCAACAGGTCCCTTGCCAATGGTTTTCTTTTTACTCTGGCAGGCTAACAGTAAAATCTTGGGTGGCACAGGTTTCCTGACCATAGCAAGCCTGAAAGAAAAGTGTGAATCCAAAAAGTTCCACAAATGATGTTGGTGGAGCTTGTCCATTGTAATTTTCACTTGCATTGCCAAACACTCCATAAATGAGAAGATTTTAATATGGAAAAAGTACTGGTTAAAGTGCAGTGGTTAAATGTCTGTATGGTAACATTATTTACAAGACCTTAGCAGTGTAGCAAATTTTTGGAAAATCTCAGTCAGCACCCGTCAGCTCAACCCACAGATGCCACATACATAGGGAGAGATGCAATGGACAAATGGGCTCTACCAAACGTAGGATTTGGACAAATGCTCTGCTCCAAAAAGCGTACAGCCTAAAAGTTCAGATTCCTCCCCAATGTTATTTTACTGTTTTTTCTTTGCCTTTTTTTTTTTTTAATAAAGGATTTCATAAGACCACATTTAATTTGTACCCTATTAATTAGTAGCAAGTCACATGTTATCCATGAAGCATCAGTGGAACCCCATCACCTCGCATGATCTAATTATCTGCTCGAAGGCTGCCATCTTTCCTGACTTGGGGTAGTGGCCAGGGATCAGACATTTGCTAGCCCTTGCCCCTAGCCTGTTTTCACCAAAAAACTGTGTATGAAGAGTTAGGTGATCAGAGTGCCTACTTAAGGAAAGCCCGTGTGACTGATACTGGAACAAAAGAGATGGGAAAGGAGCTGGTTCTAGTAAAATCCATAATATAATTTTTTGGTAAAATTGGAAATTAATGTCCCTGAATAATTTTGCAGAGACAGTCCCCAAGATCGACCATTTTGACTGCCTTGGGATTCCATACGATAATATGAGGGAGAGCCTAGCAGTCCTAGGACTGCTCTTTAGTGAGGCTTCTTGCAGGTAGAAGGCTGCAAAAGGAAACCGAGTCCTAGGATCGACTGCTCCTTCCAACAAACCTCCTCCAAAAGGCGAGACGGCAGAACAGATGCTTTGTTTTTCTACAGTTCTTCCCTAATGATCGTACAAACTGAGTACAGTTTCTTAATGATGTGTTTTTAGTAATATCCTGCACTAACTAGGCAAGATGCCAGTTGACAAATTACAACAAATGTGTCTGTCTTAATCCCTTCATGGTCTCCCTGTTGGCTGGGGCCCTAACGAGCATGGGCTGCTGTGTTGCACGAATAAACACTCAGCTGTGTGAATGGCTCTACTGCTCCTTATATGCCTGGTATAATGGTAAACTAAAAAGTTGGTAAACTTACCATCTTACTGAAAGGGAGGAGTGCATTTCTTGGCAAATTACAAGTGGATTAGGTCTGTTTATCGGTGTTTTTTTCCCCTGGACTATGATGACCTGGAAGAAGATGCTGTAAATCTAATCACAAATATCGTTAAGAAAGTCTGACTGACAGCAGGTTACCATGAACTGAAAGAGCATAGCTTTGCTTTCAGCACACTTTCCATTAAAAATGACATACAAGATGTGAAGAGAGTCACAGCATAAACCACAGGGAATACACTTGGTGTAAAATCATATCAACGACCAGACAAACCTGGTTCTGGGAATAGAATATGCAGCTTCTGCAAATGGAGGATAGGCTTTTAAAGTCCATTCAAGTATATACCGTCCCCAAAGCACCTAGTTGCTTTTCTCAGCTTCTGCAGAAGTAGGATGTAGCAGCATCGAACTGAGCTGTTGGTACGTAACCGTACTAAGAGTGCATTGCAGTGTGCGCTGGTCAGTCATGGCAAGGTTAAAGTTGCTAACTAAAGAAATGCAAATAAAGTAATGATTTATATTCTGTTTCCAATTCCAAAGAATTCTTGCAATAAATTTTGTCCTAAAGAAATTAGTCTGCATGTAATCAGCCTAAAGCAAGAGAAATATATTTGGGAGGTGGCTGAAAGAATGGGAACATTATGGGAGAAATCTGGAGTTAGAATCACGAGTTCCATCAAAATGGACTAGGGAAGGTTTATAAACTTCAATAAAGCAGGGTGAGGAGGAGTTGTGAGAAGATCCATGAGAAAATCCTCACCAAATACTCCATTTCAGAAAGCGTGTGCCCATGGGACAGGAAAGAAGCAGGGGCAGAAGTGCCCTGGTTACTGCACAGACTTTAACCAAGGTCCAGGTCTAGGGACGGAGTTGCATGGGCTTTTATGGGAAAGGAAATGCATCTTGCTCTGCAGTTTGCTTGCCAAGTCGCAATGCAGGCTTTACAACAGGCCTGTGTTTAAATCCCGTGACATCTGGAGGCAGAAAAATCAGCCAAATATTAACAGCTTCTGCTGCCAGCTTCCAAGCACATGTACCACCCGGTCCCTGGGTTAGCTCTGCAAACACCATGGCCCGTGGTGACCATACCACACTTTCTGGCAAGGTATGTCCTTGGCTGTCTTTGTATAAAGGTGTGAAAAGCAGAGGCTGTGATGTGGTTTTGGTACTTGTATGGAAGTGTGTAGGCCTTGATGTTATCCCAGCGCTGCTTGCTTCCCCAGGCGGTGGCTGAACCTCTAGTTAGAAGGAAGAAAATCTTGAATGTAGAGTCTGACAGCAAAGGGTTTAACTCCACCTGCATTTCTTCTTGAGCCAGGGAGCTGCCAGTGCTTACGCATGCCTCATGGGGGTATCAGGCTCCCCATCAGTGTGCTAATAGGTGCCCTAATTCCAGGATATGGCTGCTGCTGAAGGATTTGGCCCTGGGTACCCACTGAGACACCCAAGTGGAATCCCTGTGGGCAGAAGAGCTCAGAGAAGTAGTAGGGTTAGCACATGAGGACCTCATCTTCAGGAGAGAAGTACAAAGTCTGACAGGCACACTCCTTGAATGTATGCTCAGAATTGAAACAAACAGGAAAGAAAACCACTTGTTTGCATTCTTCTATCTGTATCTTTCCTGGGTTCAGAGTTTCCCACCCTTATTCTGTGGCTCAGTGGGATAGTAACATTTTCTACAGCTAAAATCAGATTAGTAGTTTCTACAGGACAGGGCAATTCCAAAAGAAAGGAAAAACCTTTTTTCCCCCCTGCACAATTTTTTCCTTTGAATTAATATTACGATTTAGTTATTTCTATAACATTTTGCCAATCATTTTGGCTTATAGCATCAGATATTCACTGGGATGACAGAATGGTAGAGAAGCTGCGTTTATCACATAATGCCATGATTCCAGAAGATGGGGGTTTTATAAAACCAGGGGAGACCACTGACCAAGTCACCAGGGTTGGCAGTGCTGCAGTTGAATGATCAGCAAATACTACATTGGAGAGAGAGAAACCACTGGCAGAGAGGGAAGGAAGGGACTCTCTGGGGTAAAAGCAGCTACTTTCAAGAATATGGGGGAGATCTTTTCTGCTCTTGTCACCAAAGAACTGCTGGGTGTGAAGGTCTTATCTCCTGCAGATACTGAAGGGACCCAGGACTCTGGAACTATTATCTGGAAATTTTATTAATCTGAGTAGCTCAGTATATGGGCTGTGTCTTAACAATCTGTCCAAACCTTTAACAGGCTTTCTGAGCCACTGCCTCCAACTTACATTCTCATGACATAGAAACAGCATTTTAAAAAAAAAATCCACTAATTTCATCAAAGAAATTGTTTGGAGGATGGAAAAATTCTCCGAGTAGAAACTTACGCATCGTCAAATCATGCCGACATAGCAAAGTTTGCATTGCTATGGAAACAAAGCTAAAGATGGCTTACGCTGTGAAAAACAACGTGCAAGTGACTGTGAAAAGTGAGTTTATAAGAATGACACCTTTCGGGCTGATCTTGAAAGACATGATGCAACACAAGCATCTTGGGTTAGAAGGCTGGTTTTATTTAGTTTTCCACAGAGATAAGTTACTGTCACCTCTGTTCTTACAAGCCTGACATCAAAAACTATCAGCATACATGTATGAGCTATTCTGGTGGAGAGACATCTGCCAGTAGAGTTACACTTCTACTATCAAACACTTTAAGAAAAACAAATATGGTTCCTTCCATGCCCATCTAATAAAAGAAGAACAGCTAAGTCAGGATAGAATACTGATCATAGTGTATTTTTTTTATCTAGTTATTCATAAAAGAGTAAAAAAACCCCTAGTATCGAATATTTAAACAAAACATACTTTAAACAAAACATACTTTATACATTTGGCTAAGCTGAAATATCATACCTTGCCAAATGAAAAAAGCTCTCTAACCATAGCTCCCCTAGCAGCTCTGTAGGTATGCAAGGCATGCGGCTTATTTCCTGCCAAGGCTGAGAAAAATGGGTAGGTCGGAGATAATATTGCTAGTGGGCTTGAAAAAGATCTTTGTTGTTAACATGGTAGTTGACCGCGTATACATATTTTGACTCTTCGTCTCCTTGAAAATTTCCCAGGTGCACCTTTTGGGTTGACTCCATTTCAGCTCTCAATGATGGAGGGCTCCATGGGAGGCAGAATGGGATTTTCCAGGGCGTTACAGTCATCAGTGAGGAAGACCAAATCCTGGAGAAACAAAAGAGAAGGCTGAAATTTATAAGGAGGAAGGCAGAAGATAGCCCAATGTTGAGAAGCTCAGGCCCTGATCCAGTTTTGCGTGTCAGGGGACAGGGGGGAGACAGTGGGACTAAAAGCAGAGACGGTGTCCCTGTTGGTGCATTTGGACCTACCCTTCTGCAGTAGGAGATCATGATGGTATACAGGCTCCGGGCTTTTTCCTTCAGCTCACTTACTTCAAGCACTCTCTCACATCTGGGGTAGGCCACAAAATCACGGAGTTTTGCCAACACACAGTAATTCTGCAAAGCAGACAAAAGAGGTACGCGTAACCCCGCACAAACACAGATTTAGGTTTCTCGCCCACCACTTACAAAATTTTACTGCCTCTGTGGGAACCTTGGGTTCCTACCTCTCTGTATGTGTAATCTATGCAACCATCAGTTAGGAAAATTCATGGTCAATATTTCCTAACAAAGATGTTTGGTCCAAATTAGCGCTTGGAAAAGTGCATAGACACAGTTCTGGTCTGCCAGCTTATTTACTTCTCACATGCTTTAGGAGGCAGCAGTGCCAATACAATCAAATCTGCTCCTGTAGTTTGTGGAGTTACCTACAGAATAGGTGCACTGTCTCCCTTTTGAGACAGCACCTGATTTAGCTGGCGAACAGATTATCAAGATATCACAGACATGATTCCTCTGTTCCTGTACATCCTGTACATACACAGGCAATTCTCTGAATACCAAGCAAAAGTTTTTCAGAGTAATTTTTACCTCAGACTTTTCGTTATCAAAATAAAGCACAGCCAGCATTAATTTCACAATGCCCTTGTGAAGCAGGTAAATAAATAGCCCATATCTTGCTTTAAAGCAAGGGAAACTGAGGCACTGGACTCACATTGCCTGGTCTTTGCAATGAAGTGAGACACTGGCAACTCTGGAATTGGGATCTGGAGGGTCCTGTCCTGCAAGACTTGATGGAGTAGTTGCCTCTGGAAAAACATGTCAGACATCTCTTGGTTTGTCTGACATTTTCTACTTTTTATTTACTCAGCTGAGCACTGGGAAAAGAAGCAAAATACATTGTATATCCTGGAGCAGAACACTATGGCATAGACTCTGTGTGGAGGAGGCTGTTTTGTCTTTGCTGGGCGGTGACTGCTGCTGTCTTTTCTCAGTACCACACTTCCATATCCTCAGGCATACTTTTTCTTTCTGGATGCAACATGTGGCAATTTAAAACAGGAAAAGCCAGCAAGGTATTCCTCCACTTCTTGTTGTTAAGACCACAGTGCCAGAAGCCACTCATGATATAAAGTGAAGTGGATGTATTAAGTGAAGAAAGTTTATTCTGCATTTCTTCTTTTAAACTATAACTCAAAGTTTTGTTGCACATACTTAACTTCTGAAAAGGTTCTGTCACAATAAATTAATAATGTACAAATGCTAATCACTTCAAAATATTGATTTCCTCATTTTTGAACTTTTAAACAAGTAAAATCTCAGAAGCTCCATAGGGATTTTAATAAGGTTCAAAATGAGATTTTTATTTTTTTGGTCACTCATCTCACTAGTTAATTAAGCTTTTAAAAATTCGTTTCAAACCTCTCCTCTGGGGTACAAATCTTAAGAGTTATCCTCTCTTTCCATTAGCTGCTTTTCCTGCAGAGCAGTAAGAAAGAAGTGTGAAAACTTACGTGTATGTCCAAGTAGAGCCGGGGCAGCATCTCCACACACGAGTCCTGCAGGAAAGAAGAAAGACCCATTGCAATTTTTTTTAGAGAGAAAGTTGTGTCAAAAGCAAGCAACCCACAGCGTCTTTGCGGGAGCAGTTTTTAGGTAGGCTCACCACAGCTTTGGAGGTCTGTAGCTCCTTAAAGGTCTCTGTGATTTCTTTGCTCAGAGACAAGATCCTCGAGTAGCAAGTTGGAGGGGCTGCGGTGGCTAACAGGGCAGCAGAGAGCAGGGCAACCAGGCTCAGCAGCATCTTCGTGTGGGGACCTTGTCCAAAGGAGGAGGAAGGGAGCTAAAAATTCACCGTTAGTGGTTAAGCAGTTACTGGTAAGCATCAACGAGTAAGTTTGACAAGTCAGCCCCCAATTAAATAGTCTCCTGCATCAATGGGGAAAAAAAAAAAAGTCTGGGGGTGGTCCGAGCAGCAGCTTGCTGCCGTTTTAAATTTCCTGCCAGCCTCTGAGTCAGAGCTGCTAGCGCTTTCCTGCCCGGAGCAGGGAATGCGGGCAACAAAAACAAACACTACGGGTACTTCTCATTCCAGAAAGAAAACAATCTGGTGAGCATCTCAAGCCACAGAAATATGTATAAGAAACAGCACAGGGTTATCAAAGTGTCGTAGGCCTTGACCTGGGACGTGCTTTGGCACGCACGCCTCTTTCTTGAGAACGTAACGTACAGCTGAGGGACTACACAGGCTGCAGACAGAGAGAAGTCCATCCAGGAGCAGTGTCATGCGTTAGCAGCGTCAGCCAGACTCGCTTATCATCCTCAGCAGGCCTGAAAGGCAACCGCTATAAAGGAAACCTCCCAGGTCCAGTACCATTTCCTCTGTCAACCAATGCAGATGCTCAAAATCTCTTGATCGAAACAACAGCGCTTGCTCTGGCTGCTGGGGGAGACCTGTGTATTTACACATTCACGGCCTCAAACAGAATGAATTCATCCCTATATGCTGTCTTAAATGTATAAAACCCATTTTGCTTTCTGAGTTGAATTTATAAGGCTCTGTTCTTTTATTAGATATCAGACGGAGCTGAGAAATCCAGATGCTGGATGCAGGTGTGAGGCTGAACATATGTTGTTCTTACATGTTAAATGTCCTGTAAAATGGAGGTACTCTTGAATGAAGAACTGGTTATGTCACAAGTTACACCCCCCCCCCCTTTCAAATTCAGATTCCAGCTAGGTATTAAACAAAATAATAAAGTATCTGATGAAGTACTGCAATCCCCTGGCATTTCAGTAGACCAGGAAGGTTCAGCTGAAGGTGGGAGAAGGGGAAATGGCTGAACACCTGTAAAAGAAAGGGGCTTCCTACCAGCCATTTCAGAGAGAAAATCAGAGCCTTGAAAACTAGTTTTGGGGGAAAAGAAGTATTCTGTATATTGCAGAGGACTCTGGCTTAAATCCACCAAGACACCTGGAGGAAACAGGGAAAGAGAGCTGCATATTACTGTCTTGTTACACATTTCTTTGCTTTCATAAGGAACGATTGGTTTAGTAACAGCATGTTCTCCTGAAGGTTAAGGTCACAGATAGTCAGAAAGGAAAGAAAAGTTGGGAGTCCTGGCTGGGGGGAATTTAGGACTGGCCTTGGCGAATGGGATGCTGGGTCTTATTTTCAGGAAATGGGGTTGCCCAGACAAGTGAATGAAGAGGCCAGGGAAAGTGGAAACCTTCTGAGATGGCTCCAAGCAGCTGGATCACAGATCTAAACACAGCTACCTGAAGCACGTCCACGGGAAGGATGTTAGTCTTTCCTTGCCAGGGAGGAAACAGACTCTTAATCACCAGCTCATTACTGTAAAGAGTAGCTGAGGGTAGGAGTCAAATATTATCTTTCTATCACGTCCTCGTTTGGCAAGCTGCTAAAATGTAGTTGCTCTGCCAGAAGAGCAGTCTTCTGAACAGCATAAATGCTCTCCCAAGACAAGAAGTCAGCAACCCAGGTGCTGCTAAGGATGGCTTCAGAATGAAGCATTTGCTTTTTTTTTTTTTAAAGTGCAAGAAATACTCTCTTTCTTGGTATTTTATTAAGCCTACGGGGATAACTCGATTTCAAACTGCAGTTAAATACTATGGATCATGTTCTAAAGGATAGATGTCAAAATGACTGGGACAAACGTGGCCTTGTGGCCACTCTTCATCTGACATGAAACACCAGCAAAACAACTCTCCAAGTCCTGTGTCCTGGGCATATTCAGGCAGCTGACAGCTATTTAAGAACCTGTCTCTCTCTCGGATGGGGTAATGTTCAAGGTGCCAACAACAATTTGTAATTACATTATGAACTGAGCTATACAATCACTGCCTAGGGCCAGAGAGGCTAGTGTGTAGCTTTCCACAGCCTAACCCAATTCCCCGTCTCCCAAGTTGGGGTGAAAGCCCCCTGCCACAGAAGCCTCACCCAGTGGTCATGTCTGAGGGAACCTGGCATAAGCGCTGAATGCCACCTACTGCAGTCACAGCCCTCGGCTCCAAGAAGACATCCAGAGGAGGAAAAGCCCAGCACCTGCGTAGCACTGAGAGCTTATGATTTTTGCCCCCAAAGTGGGAGACCCAGAGTTAATTTCTTTCTCCATTTCTGAAGGCGCAGGGTGTTGGGTTGCATGGCCATGTTCTGAGGTAGTGATGAAGGGAAGGGGGAGGCCAGAACTGCCGCCCACCATTCATGCCTTTGCGCTTGAAGTCTGCCTGGCCCCATGCTTGCAGCCTGCATACCCACGACTCTTGTCCTAAGCGGTGAGATTTGCTCAGCCCCACTCACTTGCAGAGACGCTTTGCCACAGGCAGACATGGGAAATGATCCACCCATTAAGTTTCTTCTGCAGAACGGGGAGATGCAATGACTTGCTGAGCGACCAAGCTCTTCTGGGCCCAGAGAGCAGAGCAAAGGCTGGATCCAGGCCTCACCAAAACATTTAACCAAATTAAAAAAAAAAGTGTGCTTTGTGAAGGTGCAAAATTGCTGAAGTAATTCGCTCTGAAGTTTTTGCTCAGCTGCAGTAATCCTGCCTTGTGGTTTTCTTTGATCCCATATAAAGTAACTCAAGGAAAGCCACCTGTGAGGGATGTCTGCTCAAATAGTTAAAAAAAATGAGCTACCCTCAGAAATACTAGTGAAAAAAGGATTTATTTTTTTTCAGAAAAAAAAAGAAGGACCAGAGTTTAATTTCCTTACCTAAATCTTCTCCTCCTTGGGCCAGATTACATGCATAGTTGACTCTGACCCAGATGGATATTTTCCAAAGTCTGCTAGCTCATCAGCACTTCTGCACATCTCAACATGCAGAATATGCAACTCAGTTCAAAAAAGACAAATCCTCTCAGTCATTTTCTATTTGTAGCTCATCAGCAAGATTATCCTTGAGCTCTGAGTACATTCAACTTATGGTCCAGATATGAGCAAATAACTTCTTTTTCTCTAAGAAGCTCACTGGTGACTTCAGGAGGACTTGCTAGTGACAGCCGGCACTGGGAGTCCTTTCAGTCTAAGGCACCAAATACACGGTTTCCGAAGCCCTTGAAACTCCAGACTCTCTTTTCAGTGACAGCTTTTATCCAGTCACTTATGCAAAGCCAGTTATTAATGCTGGTGCATACCCTGCCTTGGGCAGAGAAGGTCTTTAACAGGGAGACACAAGCTGTTCTTCACAAAGGCTAATAGCATCTTAGAGGCAATATTCAAAAGGGACATGGAAATAGGCTTTAGTGCTACAGGAGGGGAAGGGGCAAAGATCAAAATATGTCAGAGTCAAAACTCGCCTAAGGATTGCCTCTGTGGAGAAGCTGCTATTTACAGCCCTTCCAGTCTGCAGGACAGCTCTCAGGCTGGCGTTAGAAGGGGGCACAGCAGGAGACGGTTGGTGCCACCCTATTTGTGATGAACATCATCACATGGGTGTCTCCACCACAAACGCATCCTCACCAAAGTCCTCAATTCAGTGAGCATACGGGGGCTCTGAGGGCTCAGGACACACACTCCCTGAGCTTTGCATTAACTCTTGAGGCTGATGATGTCGCTACAGCCCCCAGTGCTATTTACAGTGCATTTATTTACTCTTTCACAAGGAATATTCCACATGGGCTGAGGGGGAACTTAGAAGCCTATCATGACACAACTGCGTATATATTTTTTTTAAAAATATTTTGAGCTATGTTGTCCTTTTGCTTCCAAGTTACTGAAAACTCAGACAATAATATTTTTCTAAAAGTCAAAGGATTCACTATGCAGGCAGAAATTCCTCCCATGTTTGAACAGTCTACTAGGGCCTCCACCAAATTTTGACAAAAGCCCTTTCAAGTTGCTGACTTTCTAATACCAAAATCCACTTGTTTAGGAAAAATGTTTATTTTAACATAGTTGGGGGCTGCCATGAGACACCTCATGAAATGAGCTTCTGATTACACTGAAAAATAGGAAAAGAAAAGTAAAACAGCATTTTACAGAGAAAGCCCTGTGTATTCAAGAAGTGATTCAAAGCCCTGGGACTCGGTTGGCTGTTGTGGCAAAGGTGTCACTTCTTGCTTCGGGGCAGAGCTAAACTGCCCTGCAGGCTTCGATCCCAGTACGAGGCTTTTTGGGAACCCTGGCATTTTGACTGTCTTTGTTGTGTTTTTCCCTTGCTGTGCAACAGTGCACTTTGTTGAGCCTTTCTGTAGGCATCAGCACTGAGTTTTGGGGTAGGGGTTGGGCAGCCTCACCGATCGCCCTGGGTCGCAGGGGTGCTGGTGCCCAGCACTGCCAGCTGCCCCGCTGCTGAAGGGAAGCTGGGTACGGCAGCGCAGCGTGCCTGCGTTTGCAGCTGGGGTAATCACACGTGTCTCCTCTTCTCTTTCGCGCCAGCAGTCAGACTCTGCTGGTGATCTGCGTGGCCTGGCCAAGCTGTGGGCAATGGACAAGGCAGGCAGGACCTCAGGGCTGTCAATGGGGTGGGGTGGCAATGCCATTTCCCCCTGAGAGTTCAGCAAAAGTCCTCTTTGCTTACTCAGTGGTACAGGCTTCTTTTTTTCTACACTGCTGTTGTTATTTTTAAAAATTTACATATATATTGAGGAAAGAGATGTTACTGCTCAAAAGCCTGTTCTTAGATAAAATGGTTATAGCTAAGTTGTCTGGGTCAGAAAAAAGAATGAGATGCTCTGAAATCTGGAGGTCTTGCCAGAACATACCTGGCACTGGGCACTTTCCTGGTGGGAAAACATATGGAAATGGGGAGTCCTGCAGTCCAGGACAAGAGACAGAACAGCCCAGCAGGGCTGAGGAACATGAATAATTTCCTCGTGCTGCCTCGGACCGGTGACCGAATCATTGACACTGGCTGTGCTCACCAGCCCTGTCCGTGGGCAGTGTGTCCAGCCTGCCTTTCATAGAATTGTTTAGGTTGGAAAAGACCTTTAAGATCATCATTAAGATTCCAGATGCCCTTTGCAGCAGGGCTGGGGCTCGGGCAGCAGGCTCCTGCATCCCCTTTTTTTGGGTGCATGGGGCTCAGAACGGTGGCAGTGCCCGGGATGGCTCGGAGGTGTCCGCACGAGTGTCTGTCGCTGCGGTGCAGACGTAGCCCGGCTTGTCTGTGTCTTGGCTGCTGTCTGTGTAATGGGGATAATGGTATTTCCCACGGACGCTGTGGGAACGCAGCCATCAGCACCAGGGAGACGGGAGATTACACGGTTTTAGCCCTGTCAGTGAGACCCTTTTCCGTGACTGCAAAGCTTATTGATTCAAGTAATGCAGGGTTTAGAGTCTTAAGCTTTCACCGCCTTGCTAAGAAAAAGGCAATTTTACCTCAGAGCAACTCGCAGATCTCTGCGGTGAAATGGCCGGGTGCTTCCAGCCTGGCTGCCCGGCCAGGGGTGGGCACGGGCACAGCCGCCTCCTTTCTCCCCTGGCAGCACCCAAGTGCCTGTTCTGGGCTCCGCCTGGTCTTCGAGACCCTCATGCCTGCGACTTATCTTTAGGTAATACTGTTCTTTAGTAACACTGAAGTAAGAGCCCCGATAACAGGATTTTGGGGACAGAGCCCTCTTCGGGTTCAGACCAGCGTTCAGCAGTAAAAGCAAATTATTGGCGCTTTCCTGCCCTCCCCTTGCCCTCGCTCCCCCTCTCCTTCCCCATGCACATGCAAATGTGGCAGATCGCTCCAGGTCTTATCATTGCTGGTCAGCTTCCCACCCTCCCTAATTACACTCCCGATGAAAAATGGTGTCAGCCAGCAAGGAATGTATCAGAGGTGATACAAATACATGCATTCATCTACGCAATTTGTCCCCAATACAAGCCCACTGGGGAATTCAAGGGCTGAAAAGACGCAAGGCGGGAGCTATCTGCTCTCAGGGGCTGTCCCTCCAAGGAGCCCTTGTCTATGCTGTGATTAATCTGCAAGAAGAGGAGGGCCTTAATATTCTCAGACTGGTATTCCCGCACCTTTCAGAAGCTTTATATGTCACTAAAAGAAAATAAATGGATGAGACTGAAAGTGCAGCTCTGTATAACAACCCAGTCTGAGCCAAACAGGAATCCGAAGCGACATCTCTGCTGAACTACAGCCTGCACAGGAGCCTTTTAGTAGCTGCTTAGCATGCTGGCGGGCTCAGTTTGCTATTTATTCCTGCCTAGAAACCTGCAAACGTCAAAGCTTCTGTTGCTGTGTATATTTCTAGATACAAACAACAGTTCCTCCATCAGGCGAGCACAACCACCAGGTAAAATAAATTCTCATCTCAGCTGGCTGAGAAGGTGAAGTACAGGTCCACATAATGCATCACATCACCATAGTTCTAATTTCTTTTCTATATGCGGGTTTTTCACGTATTATATTTAAGCATAGTGGAACAAATCCTGCCATCGCTGAAATCAATGACACAAGCCCCAGACTCCTGCAGATCCACATTCTCACCCTACGTTAAAACTTGTGTTCAGCTCATTGGCCTCAGTAGCGCAAAAGCCCCGAAGCCAAAGCAAGAGTAAATCAGATGCATTATTTCTTGTTTCTCACGGAGAGCATTACCTTTCAGGGTCCTGTCTCTTGGAGATACAAAACAGGCTCAAAGCTGCCTTTGCCAGTGCCCTAAACCAAAATGATGTGACATGTGCCTTGTACAGGTGTAAATACTCTTCTGTGGAACAAAAATGTATAAAATAGGGTGGAATAGTTGGTGATCTGCTCTACTGGGTAAAATCCAGAAGTGATGAAAATAAGTGGAGTTTCATTCTGGCTAGGAAAACAAATAAAGTTAATAATTACATTTTTGTTCCATCAACTTGCCTTGAAACAAAGGAAAAATAAATATCTGAGCACGTCAGAAAGCGGTGTCAATACCAGACTGTGTTTCAGCTGTAATTGACATTTAAAGCTGAATTTCATTCTTCAGTGCAACTTTTTGGTTTTAAATCCTTTTGATAAAGATAAAAAAGGAAAAAGAACCTCCTGCTGCTGCTGAAGCACATGCAATGAATTCCCAGATGACTAAGCATCCCTATGAGTGTGGTTTTAGCTTCTATTTGTTTAAGTTGGTTGACTAAGAAAAGGTTTCATTGGAGATCCGTGAAATGTAGCTGCATGCATGCACGGTACAGCGGATAGCGCTCTATGGTGGTAAGACCGTAGCTTGTGGTGGGGTCTTGCCCGCAGCCGGAGGTTGCCCTGATACACCAGCAGAGGCAGGGCAGAGGCTGTGTTGCCCCCTGGCTGGGTGTAGGCAGCGTTCACAGGTAGTTTTGAGAGCATCTGCAAGGCCGAGGCGCCAGGCGGGCCCCTCCTGCCTGGGCAGCTGCTTCTCGGGCAGCTTCCCCAGAGCGCCCGTGGGGACGTTAACCCAGCCCCCCTCGGCACGGGGTGCCAGGGCAGCCAGTGCCCGGGCAGGGACGGGTGCTCACGGTCACTGGCTGGGAGAAAGGCGAGTCACATCCAAGGGTGGCCTGGGGGACTTTCTCAGCAACAGGGTGTCTACTTACTGCACGGTTTTATAAAGTTTCACTTTACCCTTATAATTATTCCCCAAAAGAAAGAGAAATAATGATACGAAACTGAGACAACATTACAGCTGGGTAATGTACTGAGGAATGCACCGAGGGGTGGCACAAAGAGAAATATTTCCAGTGAAGGATCACTCCAGTTGCAGCGTTTCATGCCTTTTATGCGTAGAACAAGCCAAGGTCTTTAATGTCTATACTTTTAATTTTGGACCATTAAGCTAATTTCCATTAGAAGACTAATCAAATGAACATTTATTTTCCTCCTTTCTATTTGGCTGCAGCTTTTCTAGTTTTGTTTTGGTTTGTTTGTTTGTTTGTTTGATGTTTTAGAAGGGTTGGGGCTGGGGAAGTGAGAACTTGGCTTGATTTAAAATGTAAATGCGATTCTATCAATCTTTCCCTCCGCTAATAGGCTGCCTGGGCATTTTAAGGGCATATAGTGAAAAGGAAACGGTGGCTGCTAAAGAAAAGCCACCCCCTGCTGTTCCTGTTCATATTTATTTCACAATCAGCCCATTGAAATGGTGTGATTCACACTCTGATGCCGTCGTCGTCTAGCTGGCAAAGTCACTGGTGAATTTGAAGAGGTTTCCCAAGCTGAAAGCCAGGCAAACTGCATTGGGGGCAAAAAGCAATCTTATCAGCATCGAGAGCTCGTGAGTCACTACAGCCATCTCTCTTGCTGAGAGCTGAGGCTGCCCTTGCAAATGAGAAGCTCTCTTGAAGTAAGAAGCCGTCTTCAAAAACCTGTGAAAGCGTGTTGCTTTTGAAATGTAAAGTGTCCTTCTGATATACATATCCATAGAGTATACAGCAGTAAAGTCATGCTGAAGTTTGCAGAGGCAATTTAAAGGTTCTTTGTTAAAACATTGTTCCTCAAATAAATAGCCCCCAAAGGGTAAAAGCATGTGTGAGTGCACAAGGGGGAAAGAGGCTGCCCAGTTCCCCAGTAATCTTGGGTAAACACTAAAGGAAAACCCTGCCTGTTTACCTTAAGTTATCCAGAGTTAATATATTCATCGTCTGCCTTATAACCAAGCAGTCTGTGTGAAATAATGACTTCCTGGCAACACAGAGACACGCGGCTGAAGCATTGTCTTTACTGTATTAATCACCATCTATCTTTGCGACGAGTATTACCTTACACCCTTCCACTGCCTTAAGAGAAAAGCTTGGGAGCCAGTACTGACATCAGAATAGCCTAAGAGATAAATGAAGATCACTAGAGACTGGATTAATGGAAATAATTAAATCCAATAGGATTATGTGTTTGGCTATGAGTTTTTGTGTAGAATTTCTACTGTAATGCCAGAGCTCATTATATGGCAACAATAGAGGTTGCAAAAAAATGTGCTGAGTTTATTACTACACATTTTCTCATTAATCATGGGATAAATATTAGCCACTAGTCAGAATTGCCATGAAAAAGGTGAATGTAATCTTAGGATGTGTCAGAGGAGTTAGAGCCAGCAGGGACAAGGAGATGTCACACTGATAGGTGTGTGAAAGCAGGGACCTGCTCACCTGGCATATTGCATACACTTCTGGTCACCCATGGGCGAGGAGGATGAATTCAGACTGCACAGGGTGCAGAAGGAACAGTGTGAATATTCAGTGAACGGGAGAGATGGGCCAATGTGGGCATTTTCCCCTTCTACCTCCCTTTCCTTGGTGCCCCAGTTACTTTCCCAAGAGCTGGGTCCTCATCCTGTTCATGGCAAAGCCGGCTGGCAGCTCTGTGGCTCAGGGCACTCCAGCCCCGTCACAGCCCCCCTTATTCACAGCCCATTTTCCCATAGTTGTTACCGGGAAGGTCTGTAACAGTGTGGAAAGGGACGTGGCCCTGTAGACGACTTCTCTGTGCATATGCACCCCTGTCGCTCAAAGAAGTAGAAATCCAAGCACACAAGAACTGCAGAGCCCAGGCAAGCTGGAAACTCTGCTTCTGTGCTGCCCTTTGGATTGGGCACTGACCAGTAGCCCATTGGATGGCTGACCACTAGCCATCACTTTGGCTGGCATGAGAACTGAAGCTGCAGAGGTATGGGGTGATGGTCCATGGCTTTCCAGGAGAGATCCTGCAGCTGCCTGAAATAGAGAAAGGCCCAGAGAAGGGCTTTGGCTCTTGGAGCCCAGCCCGGAGAAGGACGTGGTAAGGCCCTGGCCAGGGAAGTGCAGTTGCCCCACCAGACCCTAGTCTGAAAACAGCATTAAAACTTGCTGTACGAGCAGCACCATGCAGCTACGTGGCGCTCTGGGAAAGGCTGGATTTGCTCCTGGGGAATGTGAAAATCACACGTACAGGCAGCACAGCAGCTGCCACGCTATGAACCGCGCTCGGAACATCCACACGTTTCATTCATTAATTGCGCACTAACAAAAAAGGTTGGCATCGACTTTGTTCACGTCAAAAAGACAGAGTTTCAATTCTTCCTATTGCATAATTTAGGTACATGAGCTTCTGTAATAAAACAACGTGCCGGGTGGAGAATGGTAGCATTGTCCACACCATTTTCTCTCTGACACCAAAGAGAAATGGAGCGAAAAGAGTCAAAGAAACCGAACAACATTCGGGAAAGTATCAAAGTGATCAAAGCAGATGCTTTGATTCTGCTTTACACACACTTTTCAAAGAAGGGTTACATTTCCAAACACAGCACGCCGGTTCTTGATGCCAATAAGCCGGCTCTGTTTAGCTTTATACTTTGATAGGAGGAGGAACAAAAAAAAAATCTTCAGGGAGATGCATTTTCTAAGCCATGCTATCAAGTGTTGAACTTGCTAGGAAGAGGCTAAATGTATTTGTTGCTCCCTGAGGTTGCCGAGTCCTCACTGAGAGGGACCTGGTGTCAGGCCTGAGCAGCCCCGTGCAGGAATCAGCATTTGCAAGCGTGAGGAAATGCTCTGAGCTGATCTTTTTGTTCATCTGTATTTAATGCACCTCTTTGTTAACAGACCAAGCCTCAGGAGAAAAAAGCGACTTAGAAAGCATGTGGAACATGTTTGAAGAGCAGTTTGGAAAAGGTGCCTTGTTGTAGTCCTTTTATAGCTAGAAAATATTGATTATTTTCATGTGTTTATCTCCCATTCTTTCCCCAAAGAGATGGGCAAGGCTTCAAGGCTCCTGATCTAAATGCACTGGAGTAAAATATTATTTTTTGATATTATGATTTGACCATTAATGATGTCAAGCATGAAGCTTTTCTTATACCCTGGCAGGACCTACTCCATTTCTGTCTTTGTAAAATCTGATTTTCTCTCTGTGCCACAGCAACTGCAAAGCCCAAGCTGCCCCCAGGGAGGTATTTTGTTTAGCTGTGCGGACACATTCCTCCAGGAAATATTGAAGCCAAACCACACACACGCACACGCACACAGAGGCACTGTATTAGAAGAATTCAAACCTTGAACAGAAAAAAAAACAGTACTGGGTCTGGAGTCTGAACTTCAGTGCATGTTGAATTGTGTTTTTCATATTTTTCTTTGTTTTTACCAGCTGGGGCTGTGGACTAATATAGGCATTTTCCAAACACAGAGAACACTGCCCAAGGACAGCCCTATATCCTCTGGCCATGTCAAAGATAAAAAAAATAAAAAGAGGAAAAAAAATTTGCATATCCAGCACTTGTTTTTCTCACGTGTGAGATGGAGCTGGGCAGCGGCAATTGTCGCAAGTCAGTTCTCTGCCATGCGAACCTCCAACATGTGACTGTGGAGGAAAAATGGTGCAAGACGGGAGATGAGAGAAGACATAGATGTATATTTACTCTTTTCTGCGTTCTTTTCTTTCTGCTCCCTGAAGATACAGCTGTGAGAAAAGTCAAGCTCTTTTTTCCTTTGGCACCTGCCTTGGCAGCTAGTGTCAGGGGCAGAAGAGCAGGCACAGCAACGTGATGAAAACTATCAGAGTCCAAGCCTTGCTTAGGACGTGTCTTCTGCCCTGAAATGGAGCTGCTAACAGGCCAGAGCCACTCTTAAACTGAACAACATTTCTAGCGCTTTCTTTTTTTAGCTTTATTTATTTAACACATTTATTTATTTATCTATCTTCTTTATTTATTGAACATTTATTTATCGAGCTTTTTATTTATTTAACTGTATTTATTTTGTGGGTTCTGACCACTGGAAGAAAAGACAGCAGGGGATTGCGGGCTGGATGCAGACAGCTCGGGTGAACAAACATGAGCCCAGACCATGGGAGATGCCTCTGCAACCGGCCCGAGTGACGAGCATCCCACCTCTGCAGCCCAAGCGAAGCCCCTGAGACCCGCAACCCCTCATGGCAGTGAGCTCAAGGACTGACTTTCTTGGTGCTCCCTCCATTATCAGCCGCCCCAAGGGGCAGCAGAGCAGGGGAAGAGGCAGAAGGCAGACGGTCCTGTCTTAAGTGGGCAAAGAGCTCAAGAGGTGCCAAGCGTTTGATGCTGGAGTGATACAGAAAAATGGCCGTGCTCAGAGATAAAACCGTCACGAGCCTTGCAATGGATTTTGCAGCTTGTTTTGCTCAAAGGCACTGCTGGGTAGGGACTAAGTTTTCATAAGTGTTTTGGGCAGTGTTGAACGTACCATCATTTCTTAGCAAATGATTCTAATAATTAGAAAGCAGATACTTAAAAACTAGCATAAGACTAATGTAAATGAGGGCATTTCTTTCCCCTTCTGATTGTTCTGCTGCTTAAGCTGACATTAAACAGTAGGTGTGACAATTATATTCTTGGAAGAAATACAAGCTAATTTGGGATTAGGCTGCTGATGCTGACAGATTCTTCATATAGAATGGGTGTATAAATTACTTGAATTTCCAGTGCAATACATGAAGGAGTCTCAGCTGTGTTGGAGATCAGCATCTGATGCTGACCTCTTTTTTAAAGAAAGCACCGGTTAAAAGGAGAAGATGGTGTTCTTCTTGGGGGGAAACCCAAGGTCCATATCCAGCAAAACTCTTAAGAATGTGTGAATTTAGGTATAATATTGGATTCAGTAAGAGCACTCTTCTATTTGAAACTGTGTGCACACATGTGCCTACAGCACACACGGTAAGAAAAAATGCCCAGAAAAAGTTGTGGACAAATACTTGCGTGCAACCACCCAGTCAAGCAAGCTACGCTTCGGCTGACTCTCTGCTGGAGTTTTTACTGCATAATTCAGAATCATCTTTAATAAACCATGTGGCCTTTGGTCCTTCTGAAGCATAGATGCCTTAGGGAATGTAATGATTTTTTTTTTTTTTGTTTATGCATGCTTTAGTTTCTTAATTCTTTTTGTCTTTTGGCTCACAGCCTCCAGCAAGGGCATGAAGTCTCCTGTTGATGTAACTTACTGGAGGATGTTTGAAGCTCAGCAGAAGACGACACTACATGTGATTATCTGCTACGCTGCTGAGAGCTGGAGACTAATTTCCAGATGACATATGTTGTTAGCACTGCTATACGGATTAAAGCTTAGGGGGCAAAGCCATAGCTCAAAACTCCCACTGAGCTAGAAGCTGTGCAGACATGTGGTGAAAAGATGATCTCTGGGTTGCAGAACCCTGTTATAACCTCTGCACGCTCCTCTGTTCCACCTACTGACGGTTTTCTCCCAAGAGCATTTCTTTACACCCATTAATAACAACATGTTTTCCTTGTCTGGCAATTGCATGCCTTGCTTAGTATTTGTTTCATGAAATCAATACATGAAAAATGTCCGTGTTAAGAGGGTGGATTCCTCACTGTTGTGTCTACTGGCATCAGTGAATCATTCCCAGTTGAGATAGCAGATTTAGAAGCTAATCAAATGTCTCTCCTCTCCAAGACACGCTGTGTTCCTGAGCACTCTGCCATTTCTGGTGTTGACCATTCACACAGGCAGGGCTCATACACACATCTGAAAAACTCTGTATTTGGTTTGGGTGCTGTTGCTGACAGGTTTGGGGCTTTTGTATCCATGGGATGCTCAGGCTGGCCAGCTTTTCCTCCAACAGTTCTCCTTAGAAAAGTAAGTGCTGCTTTTGGAGTTTATTTTATCTGGCAACATTGAGAATTAATTGCACCTTGCCTGTGTCAGTCTTTGTGAACAGTTTCTCCTGTTTGGGTCTTAACCCGAAAAGCAAATTCTTCCTTCTTATTACCACCTTGGTACCGAGTCCAGAGAAGAGAGAGCTTTCACAGCACCAAGTACAGAGCTTGGCTGTCCTGCCCCAGCTCATGTATTCAGCTTCAGAAGGCCTCAGCTGAGCCCCTGCTACAGGTGAGCCGTCATGTTACTGTCCCTAATTCTCAAAGGGAGGCTCCTTTGGCACTGGGCAAACAAGCCCTATGGCAGCCACTGAACTGCGTGTACCACATGCTTGAAAGATGTCATCTTCTCTGTGGTGGCTTCCATCTGGATGACACTGAGGACTGAAAATGAAATATTGTGAGCTGGTTCCTTGTCGAGATTTAAGCTGAGAAGCCTGAGGGCACGGGGAAGCAGGAGAGCACAGAATGAACCGTGGGCGAGCAGTAGTCACGCTGGTAAATGACCAGCAAGTTCCGCACTGACAGGAATAAAGCAATGCTGTCTGAAGAAAACACATTGTCTTCTTGGCAAGAAAGTAAACGATTGTGCAAAATACAGGAAGAAAACAGACATTCAGATGTGTTTTAAGCATGCACAGTGACGCTGATTTGGAATTTATCTATTCTGTAATTGAACATACCTCAACTCTTTAGGTTCAGGTAACATGTAAAGCAAAAAGAAGAATAAATGGGTTGATTGTTTCACCATATTTTACTCTGATTTTTACGATTCTGTCCATTTTTCTTTCCTGTTTAATATTCAATTTCAAAGACAGCTTTTAAAGTACCTTGAATAAATGAATTATGTCCCACGCTTCGTTAACGACACACAGGTATCTTGGTGAATAGAGTCTATATGCCAGGGTGGATATTGCTGGAGACTCAGTTTGCACTTGGTCAGTGCAGTGTAGGAGGTGTATTCTGACTCCCCCGGACATATTACCTTCCAAACAGTCCCCGTAGTACCCTTAAGAAAACCAGATGCTTTCTGGTCTACTAATTTGCAGCGATCAGCTGAAATCAAATTGCTTTGAAAGCAGTTAAGAAGGGTGATTACCCAGCTTTTTGAAAAAGGGGAGATTTTGCCATGCTTTTGTGCTGGATTTTGAGAGGTGGCATTTTCTAGCATAACCACCAGGGTGGCGGTTGGTGGTGTTTATGTAAGAGAAGTACCTAAGGATCCCTGTGAGGTAGGCATGGTGTAGTTGGTGATCTGAAGAGACCAGAAGCAATGGGAAAAGAAGAGGAACAGAAAATGTTATGTGGATAGTCAGTAAGAGTATTTGTTTGCTCCCAACTTGCTGCCATGCCCATGGGCCATAGTAGATCAACATGAGCTGGGCTAGTTTGGCCCCATGCACTCTTGCTGCCACCCCATTCTCAGGAGGTGACTTGGATAGAAACTGCCAGGACTTCTGCAAAACCCTTGTTTGAGAGCACACTCGCAAATACTTTCGCCTGGCACAAGCTCCACCACCCTATGTGAGAAAAGGTCACTGTTGGGCTCGTAGCAGGAATGGTTTATATAAACAACAAGCTTCACCACCAACATAATTTTACCTTAACATTTTCCCTTCTTTGTTTTTCATCCCCCTCTGAGTGCTGTCGGTCGCTCTATTGAAGATTCCCGTAATTTCAGCAGTAAGCCACAGCAGGCTCCTTTCAATCGACAGCAGCAACGCCACAGCAAGCGACACCAGCAACACATTTCCCTCCAAGCAAGCACACTCTGACTTCATTCAGGCACATAAATGTGCTTCAAATCCCAAATCACCGTCTCCCAGCCCAGCAAGACAAAGGCTGCAAACTGAGTTGGAACAAAACAGATAAGTAAGTTGAAACATTTTCTTCCTTCAGAAAAATAACCCAAATATTTGAACTTTGCCTACCTGCAGGAATCTCTGTTCCTTCCCATGGTCCTGCTTCAGCATCTCTCCTCTCCAGGCTGAGGGCCCAAGCCCTTTGGGTGGGAAACATGATCCTCCTTTGACCTGAAGTTGAAAATTTCTTGTGTTTCCCAGGAGATGTGAAGAGACTCTGACTTTTGGGAACCTCAGAACAAAAAGAAACTGTTCTGAAAAGCTGCCTTCAGCAATGTTAATCAGATTCTGGCTTCAGAGCAATGGAAGCAGGAACCATGTTTTCTTCAGCCTCGTTTCTTTAATTTTCAGTCCACCATTTCAGTCCACTTTAGCCTAGTTTTCCAGCTGGAAGGCACAAGGGGGCTTTCGTTACGGAAAATTTACACATAGACAGAAGAACAGATGCCGCAGGTGCCGGTCACTACTCAACATTGGTGTTTGCTGAGCAACGAGGCCAGTTGTAACTCTTTACTCGTAAGTGTTTGCTGAGAAGCAGAAGAGACACCCACCCTTATATGCACCCCAAAAAGTATCCTATTGGGAGCTGGTGCCATTTCTAGGGTTCCAGTGTGCTTTAGAATTGTCTATGAATGGCACAAATGCAGTCTAAAACTATTTTAAAAAATTATCCTTAAAAGGAGGCAAAAATCACAAAATTCAAACAAAAATAACAGATTACATTGTGTCACCAGCTGTAGAAAATACTTTCAAATTTAGAGCTGCGCTACTTTCCCTCCTCCGTTCTTCTTTGTGGAAGAGTATAGAAAAATAAAAAAGAAAGTCAGGAAAGGTATGATTTCTAAGATTAAGACTAAATAGTATTAAAGGGTGATAAGGACAACTGTGAAGGTTACAGGAGATATGAAAAATGTTAAAATCCAGACCAAGTTGTCATTTCTCTATCAGAGCAGGAGAAATTGGGCATGGGCCCATTCTTTGCTGGGTGCCTTTTTCCTCCTCTGTCCTGGCTGATTGTCTCCTGAAGAATCAGAAGAATATTAGATATATAAAGTGATACTTCAATAGATTTTTATTTATTTCAGATTTTAATTACTTTTTAATTTTAAAAGTAATTTTGAAATAAGTTATTTTTAAACAAGAGCATAATTCAAATGTGAATTTAAACCTTGACAGTAGTTTCCTTCCTGAATTAAAATATGTCATCACACAGATTTCTCAGAGGAAAACAGTGCTATAATATCTGAATAAAGGTGGCGTGGCAGAAAGATGAAGACCTCACCTGGTGTCCTGCATCCACCTCTGGAACCCTCAGCACAAGAAGGACATGGAACTGTTGGAGTGGGTCCAGGGGAGGGCTACAAAAATGATCTGAGGGCTGGAGCACCTCTCTTATGAGGACAGACTGAGAGAGTTGGGGTTGTTCAGCCTGGAGAAAAGGTGGCTGCAGGGAGACCTGATTACGGCCTTTCAGTATCTAAAGGGGGCCTATAGGAAAGACGGGGAAAATCTTTTTAGTAGGGCCAGCTGTGACAGGACAAGGGGTAATGGTTTTAAACTGAAGCAGGGCAGGTTTAGACTGGATATAAGGAAGAAATTCTTTACAATGAGGGTGGTGAAACACTGGAACGGGTTGTTCACAGAGGTAGTGGAGGCCCCATCCCTGGAAACACTAAAGGCCAGGCTCTGAGCAACCTGATCTGGTTAGCAGTGTCCGTGCTCACTGCAGGGGGGTTGGACTAGATGACCTCTAGGGGTCCCTTCCAACCCAAAACATACTATGATGCTATGATTCCCATAATAAGGACTTATGACAGCATCAAATCAACAGCATCTACAGGGCTGCAAATTCTGTCCTAGAAAACGCAGATGTGATGAGCACAACCAATTTTCCACTTCTGCTACGACTGGTCTTTGTGGAAAGAGTTTCTTCTCCTTCCTAACCAAGCATGACTATTCCAAACTAGGTGTCCAATTGTACTCTAACAAGGAAAAAATTGCTGTTGCGAATGTATGTCATCCTGCAGGTTTACCTCCAGGAGTCGGGCTCATTTCTCATGGCTGACTGGTTGCTAAGGACAGCTAATTTATACGGCTATCGCCTGCTCATTGCCTGTGCATATAAGCTGTACCGAGGGCTTTTAACAGGATGCCTCTCCTGCTACTTTTACACATTTTTCTGTTCGAATCGTTGCTTAAATGTAAATTGATATAGGCTGGAGTTTAATATAGAACTAAATGCTGAGGTGTCTGTACCTAACAGAGACCTTTCTTCACCAGCTGGTTTTTCCATAAGCTGTGGGTTTGGATTATTTTTTTTTTAAAGAAGGAAGAAAGAAAGAACAGGCAAATTCTACAATAAGCCTAATGTTATGCTGCTTCATGTGCATGATATAATGGCAGATATTTAAAAAATGTCAGGCAAAAAAAGCGTGAAGGGGGTGCTGTAGCCTCTTTAGAGGCCGGGCAGTCAGAAGCCTGGAGACAACTTCTGTATCTACATTAGCAACTGGTTCAGTGCTGTGAGAGCAGGTCTGGAATGGGAAAGAGCTGGTGCAGAGGCTAAATGTCCACACTGTATGTGTTTTGGGGGTTTTGCTTTGACTAGCTCTAGTCTGGTCCCATGGGCTGATTGCCCAGTACCAGTTGGGGTCCATTAAGTGCACTCCTACAGGGCACCTTCTGGTTTTGCTTCATCCCAAAGGAATCCAGATTGTGTTCTGAGACTGCTCCACTATTCAAAGCCCAGCAAAATAAATTGACTCAGCTGTGGGTTTTCCTTTAAAAGTGCCCTCCTGCGTCAAGCCAAACCAGTAATGTAGGTGTAGCCAGTGATGGGAGAAAAAAAAAGCATCTGGTCAAGGTCCCAGGGCACATGTTTGTTCAGGGCATCTTTGCAGTAGTTTCATCCTAGGGAGATCCTGGAGTTGAAAAGATAAACATACCTTCTGGAAAGTGTCATCAGTCTAATTTTTTCCTTGAACTAATGCATGATCTGGGAGTAAAGGAGCTTAATTGGTTCATGGGGATACAATTTATAGAGATTGGTGATGACTTTGGCTGTACAACAACGTTCTGGTCTCTTGCGTTAATCGTGTATGATTCCAGTAAATGCAATACCAGTGAGCAGCAGAATACTTTCCCATGCTCATGCGTGCCCAGAGGTAAACTACAAGGTGCCAGATGCATAACCCCTGCTATTTTTCACAAGGTGCAATTACATGTCTTCAACTTTCCAAAGCCGGGTGGCTCTCAAGCACCATTAGGTCCCACTTACAAAGCACATTTAAACCTATCCCTCCTACCTTATCTCTTCTACCATCCCTATTGCATTGATTATGCTCTAGGATGCATATATTAAATGTATGTGGAGAAAATCTCTTTATGACATAAGTGGAAAGAGAGATGTGATTAAATCTGAAGAGGAGCAAAACAAAAAAACCAGAAGAAAATGCACAGCAATTAGACATCTCTTCTTGGGCCGCAGTCTTATTCTTCTAGCTCTTCCTGAAAATTATCAGAGCGCATTTTTTTCTACCCTCTAAGAAATTAAGGTTGTAGAAAAATGATAAAATTACTAATTTCAAGAACACTTACAAATGTTTGGATTCTCATCCAGTTTGTTTAGTAGACATATGGCAACCTTCAAATTCTGTCTATCGGTTCTGTAAATTTGAATGTGGATTTTTCCCCTTTTGCTGCAAACTTGAACAATGCATGAACAGATCTATCAAGGCTTGTCTCTGACAGATTTTAACAAACAGCTTGAATGGGATGTTCAGCAAATAAAGTTTTTCCTTATTTTACAGATCTGATCTAATTTTGATAGCCGTTCGTTCAGGTGCCACTTCTGTGAACAATTGATTTTTCTTTCTTTCATTGCTCAGCTTCCTGTGTACAAAATCATCACAGTTCCTCGTACAAAGTGCAATTTGCATGGGCTCATCTTGTTACCTTCAGCGGATGATTTCAGTTTTTAAACCATGAGCTTATATTTTCTTATCTGTGAGATGAAAATACACGTCTTGAGCTGTTTTAGTGTTTTATGTCCAAATAAAAAAAACAGAGAAGGTGTAGCTCTACTTTGGAGAAGAAAAGAAACAAGAGAGCCGTAAGTCGTCCTGGCACCCCTATTTAGTGTTTTGCCTTACTATCCCAAATGTAATAGCTCTAAGAGAGCAGCCTCTTAACTGTTCTGCTAAGTAGGGCTCTTCATCACTTGAGCTACTTTATGAGTTCTTGAAAGGCACTCGGCAGGCTAGGAAAGATTGTGAAGTCTATAATTTTACATCAGTCAATACTACTGATAAATTACCAGTCACAAGAAAGGATGTGACAAAACACAATAGGACAAGCTATTAACAGAGAATCCCCAGAGCTCCAGATACAGCTATATTACATGAAGAGAGGAAGAAAAAAAATCATTAAGCAGTAAAGCTTATTAAAGAGCTAAGATTGAGGGGAACATAAACCACACGAGGCTGGTACAGGCTGTGAAAGAGAATGGCTGGGCTGTTACACTGAGGGGTAATGGCTGCACCTCCGAGGAGCAGAGCACCCCGAGCAGGCTGCTCGAGGAAGCACAGATCCAGTCTGACCTTTGGAATATTTGCTGTGGAGAGGGGCAGGAGGTATGGTAGGTTACTGGCAGGACCTGCTAGCAGTTATGTTGGAAAAAAGCCAATGCAGCTTCTCAGGAGACATCCTGACCTGCTCTTGCTTGGCCCTGTTCTCCAGCAACACTTGCTCCTACAGACCTGTTGCTGGAACCAGTCCATCTCTAAAGACAGAGAAGATACTTCAGATGCTTTTATTTGCCTGTGCCTTAAGTTTCAAGATCTCTGCTCTGAAAAAAATACTTTGTACATGAAAACACCTGATGGCAAGATGAAGAAGTATGCGGTGGTGAAGAAGTGTGCGTAGCAGGAGTGGAACATGGGAATCCCTGGTCTCAGCTTCATGCCCAAGCTGAACATCGCCATGCTCAAGCACATGATGTTTCAGTAAGATAATCACAACAAGGTGCTGTGGTCTCCAAAGTCATTTGTCACATGAGTGTTTTGATGGCCTCAACCAGTTTAGAAAAATTCCTTTCCAACATCCCAGATATAAAACTAAAGGCTGTGACCAAAACGTGTACAGGCAGAAGATATTTTGTCCGTGCTGTCAATGTACATGCATGCAGGAAAGATCAATATCTTGCCTTTTCTTTTTTTTCCCCTCATGTTGCTAAAGGCTTGACTGCTCCCATCGCAGGTGGCCAAAGTATTGCCACTGACCTTAACAGGACAGACACATGTCATCTTGCAGAGGGCTGACACCAGGATTCTCAAATTCCAGCCATAATCATTGAGTATTGTTTTCCCATACTGTGGACTTCAAAACTTTATTCATACCAAAGAAGGAACTTACAAAAAACTTTCACAAGTTTTTCATGTTATTTCTGTGCCAAGGGAAATATATAATGCATGCCACGTTGAATTCCACAGAAACAGGTAAAAACTACAAAGGAACAGTGCTCTCTATTTTGAAGTGATTTCTGTTACATAGTGCAGTGAAAATTGCTTAGGGTTTATCAAGCTGAGAATTAGCGTAACGGTGTCAAATCACAAGATAGGCATAATGGACCTGATCAGGCGGTGACTGAAGCCAATTGCAAAAACATGACTCGGTAGTGATTCGTCCAACCTGGGGCCAGCAAATCTGGAGCTGTAATCATTCCCGGTCTCAGTTTCTTTTCACTCCTTGAATACGCACAGGAATGACTTCATTTCTATAGACAGTCACATTTTGTGGGACTCCAGTGGGTTTCTAGAGCCAAAGCTGTCTGGAATGGTGTTTGCTGTGCATATAGTCAATTTACTCTCTTTTGATTACTTGGATGCTATCACACCATTGTACAGAGAAAGGATATATGATAAGTAAGACTAGAACTTTGCTAGAAGCCCAGACCCAAAGCTATTGCAGTTTGGACCCCAATGTATGCAATGTAGTGCAGAACCAACTCTCCCCTCTTTATCAGTTTCGGGTTCTGTACAAATAAATTGTTCTAGTTTCTCTCTAACACATTACTCACACAGTCATCCTTGCTCTTCTTCCCCTTTATCTCCAACACATTTTATAGATGCTGTGGTAAAGGCTTGCTGTGATTTCCTACATTTAGCTTGGGATTAAACACTTTGTTCCTCTCCTGAAAGAAGGCTGGACATACATCAGGTCTGTGAGTAAATGGCCATAGCTGTGCTGTGTTCGCACTGATGCAATGCAAGTGAGGCAGCTGGCTGCAGCCTTTTAAAAACCTTATTGAATGCTGTTGGTCTCCCTGTAAAACGGAGGATGGGAAAAGACACATTCGCAATCTAACCATGAGATTTGATTCTGCATAACTTGACTAGGAGTCTATTCCATACTCCATTAACTTTTCTGATGGGAAGGCTAGAGCCCCTTTTGCCCTCACGCAAATCCATGCCTGGATGACCCATACTGGGATTAGTTCAAAATCTGTTCAAAACTGCATTATGCTTTAAATTTGTGCCTTGGGGATGGGAGGTAGGACTGCTAGGGAAGGAGCAGTGGGGAGGGCAGGCTGGAAAGCCAAACTAAACCACTGCCTTCCAGCAAGGTCATAACCCTGGCAAAGTAAAGGAAACTTCGGTCTATGCTTGGACCAATTCTTGCACCCTGTCGCTTGCATGAGTGTGCCAGATGATGCTAATTAGACTCACTGCTGCTTGTGGTAAGCCTCGATAAAACTCCAGCTTTTTAACACTGTCTTGACAGAACCTTAGGAAAAACAGTTTCTTCCAAATTAATCCAGGGATGAACTAGGACTCAGTTTGCACAGGCTCTGACCTTTCTTGGCAACAGCAAGTACTTATGCCTGAAGACTGACTTGAAAACTGTCAGTGTGTGTTTCAGGTTCTTGTCTCTTGCTGCCTTCCTTAGCGAGTGCTCCCAATGCGTAAGTTCCCCAAAATACAAATAAGAAAGGGCAGAGAGCCTGTTCCAACAGTGAACCACGGAAAGATCAAAGTTTTTTTGTGATTTCAGCATCTTCTGCCTTTTATTACATCTTAGTGATCTGAAGGGGAGCGGATGTGGTTTGGAAAGAGTTTCAGCAGGTTTACCACTGCCTCAGCCAACACATGGTAAATAACCATAGTAAGCTTCCTGTGGTCCAGTGCAAAGTGTAAGGGTAGAGTAGAGTAGAGTAGAATAGAATAGAATAGAATAGAATAGAACAGAATAGAATATTTCAGTTGGAAGAGGCCTAGAGTGATGCTTAAACCACAGAGCCCGTTCTCATGCCTGAACTGAGAACTTGACTACAGCTGAATGCTTCTAACTCCTTACGCTGCTTGAGCGTTCCCCTGGGAACCAATCTGACCCTGCCTCTGAACACTTCTTGGTGAGCTGGGAAAACAGTAAGAATGGTGTTTGACTCTCACTGATACCCACTTCGAAATCCCACTGCCTCTCGATGAGTGTGCTGTGCCCTGCCCTCGTCTCCACGACGGCAGGAAGAACACACAGCAGCAAACGTGACCCTTCGCAGGAAAGAAGAAACCAGAAGTAACCACCTCTGTATGGGGACCCTAATGGTTTCCAAGGAGGGGGACTATTTTTAACCCATCACCTTTGCTTTTAAAGTAGTCATAAAGATAGGAGATACTAGTTAATAACTTGTTTGTTAACGTGGGGTAGTAGTCAAACACAAAAATGTCGGTGTAAACACTCTGCAATTTACAAATATTAGGATATCAACAGGGTGTGCTTTGAAATCAAGAACTGTAAGGTCACCCTGTAAGTCTCATCAGAAGCATTTTAATACAAAAGCTGTAATCACAGAATTGGTGGCTTTAAACTGCTGAATTCCCTAAGAGAAATTTTATAACGCAAAGGAGTGTAATCACGTTTGATTTTCTTTATTGCTAACTCTGCATGGAGATCTGAAAAAAATCACTATTAATCTAAGCCAGGCCTTAAATGAAAATGTAAAACAATATCTTAAAATTATGTTCATGCTGATTGCAGCTTCTCATTTACAGGGGGAAAAAAAGCTCTATTAGGCTGTCCTTTTTCCCTACCGTGTTTTCTGCATAGGCTACGCAGTATAAACGTGTTTTTAAGGTTAGAACTTGGTTTATCTCAAGCAAATCCTGATCATATTTCAGGAGAACAGATAAGAATGAGAAGATGGATTTGATTCTGGTCTTGCAAGACTTACAAACTCTGACTGCTTGTAGCTTAGAAATCTCTGTCCCAGAAGAGTAAATATTTAATTGTTCTGAAAACGTTCAGGCTTCAGAGAGCTTCACTGATATGCATGATATTATGATTTAGAATTTCAGATTTATTTCTGGTTTACAGAAGCAATTGGAAAAACACATGAGTAATTGCTCCTGAAGAGCTGTTGCTAAATTCGGAGCAGATGCAGTGGAATTCATGTTGTTCTGGGTAGCATCAAAAATAAAGATACTGAAGTTATGCATCTGTTCAGAGTTTAGCACACATTCAGTGTTCCAGAGGACAAAGGGGAGCCCAGGACCACGTGAATAAGCAGCCTATGTATTCAAGGCTTGATACTACTCACATTGAAGGTACTGGAAAATTGCCATTGGTTTCCTTGAGTTTTTGCTGGGCCTTAAGCGTGTGCCTAGAGCCTTGACACTCTCTGTTCCAGTGGGCACGATTATGAAAGCAGCATTTGATTTAACCACAGAAATGCTGATGCTCCCAGGAAGCTGGAGAGTGGGGTACGAACAAATCTTCATTCAGAGCAAAAGCACCGGAACAATGAATGCATTGTGTTGCCTTCAGAATAGAAAACCCCCAAATTCTTGTCAAACAATCATTTTTTTTGTGTATTTATACAGAAAATGACTGTGAAGGATAATGTCTGTCACTATCCAAGTGCAGGAGTTATAGCGGAACATAATGTTATCAATTAAAAAACCATGAATGAATGGCTCATCAATACTTTATTAATATATGTTAATTTTTCACATCTCACACTAACACAGCATGCAGTTTGTCTTGCCTCCTAGGTATGCTGATATTTAAACATAAGCCAGAGGTGTGCACAAATCAAGGACAAATCGGTTGAAAAGCTATGATAACCCATACAGGAGTCAAAAAGACACATCAGTCCAGGTCTGACTAATTAATGACTGGAGGCAACTGATTGCTCTGTGAAGTGTCAGAACTCTTTTAGTTCACGGTGGACCTTGTCATATGAAATTGTGAAAGACATTGCAGAAGACTTGTTAGACTTTTGGTCTACATGGAGGGAGTCAGATGTAAGAAAGAAAGAGAGTAACTCTCAGAGACAGTTTTGAGTAATTTTTTATGAATTTGTGTTTTCTGCATGCAAAGCAATCCCAGACTGCTCCTGCTCATTTCCTGTCTGTATTCTATGGATGTGGTTTTTGTGTGTGAAATGATTGGCCTGGAGGTTTACTGACAAACTCCTTCTTCCCATTATTTGGAAGGTCACTTTAAAATACTTTCACAAGAATTTAAGCAATTACATTAACGTGCTGTAAGCCCTTAGCTCAGGTAGAAGGTAACTCTTATCAGGCACGGAGTTGGACTTGGGGACCATAATAATGTAAATGTATATATTTTTACCTGTTGCCCTTTGGAGCAAGTCTCACAAGTAATTGTTTCTGCTCCACCTCAGAAGTCGCTAACGGTAGCACTTCTGGAAGGGAGTAGCACAGCTGTTTCTGTGTGTGAATCCCAAGAGCAGCCCTAGGAAGGCCTCGCTACTCGCTGTGTAGCCGAGGATTTGTGTCGGACCTTGGCGTTTCTGGTGGTTTTCCCTGATGCACTCTTACAGCGGCGTCATTTCAAGAGACACGTGTTGGGGGTGGGTGGGTGTGTATGTGTATATATGCATGGATGGATGTATGGATGGATGTACGCACGAATGTACGCACGGACACACACACGTGCTTACTGCACCGCCAGAAAAGCCGATCCCGAAGCTCCCCCACCCGCCACCGTTCCGCCAGGTCCGCCCGGGGGACACCCCCGTCCCGCCGGCAGGTGGCGCTGTGGGGCCGGGGCGCCCCGCCCCCCCCCGCGCCCCGCCCCCGCCCGCCCGGGCCCCGCCCCCCCCGGCCCCCGCCCCCCCCGGCGCCCCCCCCCCGCCGGTCTCCCAGCGGTCCGGGGGCGGCCCCCGCGGAAGGGAGGAGGGGAGGGAATTTCTCTCTTTTTCTCCCTTTTCCCCTCCGTACACTCAGCCAAGTTCGGTCAACTGGTCGCGTCCCTCCGCGCTGCCGCGTGTGAACCCCCCCACGTCCGGAGGCTAAAAAAAAATCGCCTCGACCCGAGGCAGCGCTTACCCCTCCCAGCCCCTCACCCGCCTCGGGTCCCGGGAGCCCTCAGCTGCCGCTGCCGGGTGCCGGGTACCGGTGCCGGTACCGGCCGGCGGGAGCAGGTCCGTGCCCCCCCCCCGACAGCGCCGGCGGGGCGGCGGGCAGCGCGGGGCGCGGGTGCCGGCCCCTGTGCCGGGGCAGGAGCGGGGGCTCCGCGCTCCCCAGCGTGGGTCTGGCAGGAGGCAAAGCGGAGGGAGGATCCGCGAGGATCCAGGTAGATCCAGCTTTTACCGCTTACCAAAAGCCACCAGCAGCAGGACCTCCGCCTCCTCCCTCCCCACACCGTCCCTCCCCCGCCCCCCCCGTCCCTCCCTCCTCCCCTAACGCCCTCCCTCCCCTGCCCCTCCGCGATGAGAGACGGGCCAGCTCGGTGCGCGCCAGCCAGCAGCGGGCTCTGCCAGGGGCAGGCGGATCGCTTTCATGTCGCAGGGTGACCGCTAGCCCTGCGCAGGCTCCCCCGGGCGGGCCGGGGCCGGGGAGGCGGCGGGGGCGGCGGGCGGGCAGCTGCCCCGGCGCCGGGGTGCCTGCCGGCGCGCCCCGCGGGATGCTGGCGGCGGGGGATGCGGAGCCGGCGGCGGAGTAAGATGGGGGGCAGCCACTCCCACCGGGCGCCCGTCTTCGACGAGAACGAGGACGGTGAGTGCGGAGCTGTCCGCGGTACCGCGCCCTCCCCGCCCGGCCCCGCCGGCCCGCGGCGCCCTCCCCCGGGCGGGGGTCGGCCGGCCCGGTCCCCCCGGGGCACCCCGGAACAGATCCTCCGGCGGGCGGTCTGGTGCGGGGCGCGCTGCCCGGGGAGGGGGGAGGGAGAGCCCGCCTTTGTTTGGCCGTTCCCACCGGCTGCGGGGTATTTGCTTTTAGCCGAGCTCACCTGAAGCCCAGCACAGCGTCGCTCGGGGTCCGAGCACATGGGCAGGTGACTCGGTGCACGCGTTGTGAACGGGCGCCCTTTTGGAGGTGGATGCCCGCTTCTTTGTCTTGATCTATAGTCGGCTCTTTGCCCACCCGCCCAGTTTAAGTGGTGATGTCTCTCTTAGTCAGTGTACTTCTTCCGTCACCTTTACTTTCTGAAACTTTTTTCAGCTTGTTCTATTACTCTTGATATTTTTCTCCCTGCCTAGGTAATGTGCCATAAGAAAGTGTATCTTGTAAAGTTTTTGGAAGGCAATGGAAAAGTTTGCGTAAAACGTGGTGTTTCTTCACTATTTATGCATTTCCGTGTCATTTTCATAGGTGGCTCATATTTAACTGGAATTACGTGACTGCCTTTCGATTAGAAGCATTTTGGCTTTTGAAACAAAGAGAACGCTGCGCTCTTAGGAAGCAGATATTTATGTATTATCACTAGAAGGGTTTTTAATGTTACTTATGGGATAGATGTTGTTGCCTATCTGGTTTATTTATGCTTAATTTTGAGTATATTCCTTTCCCAGTAGTTCCCAATGTATTTTGTTAGGAGGTGATTGTGTCTCAGTAGACTATCTCATTGTTTTGGCTTTCTTCCGTATATATTCAGCACACACGGAGGTACTTGTATTGTTTTGGTATTAGGGAGGAAATATATTAAATGCATGTAAAGTGCTTAAAAGGTTGAGTACACATTTACTTGCGTTTAAGACAAATTATCATTTCCTATTCCTTGACAAAGCTTGAAGAGGTATTTGACGAGGTTTGGTTTACAGGACTCCATTGTTTGTGTGGAGAACGGGACAGATTATCCACTCTGTGCATTGTGGTGCAATAGCTGTGATTTTCTTGTATTGATATAAAATTTCAGTCATTTGCCATAAATCATGCTATGGAAATGAGTGAGAGAAAAAGAACGCCACCCCCCATACCTCCCCCCCAGGTAAAATCTTGATCATGCGCCATTAGTCTTGTCAGCCTTGAGGGAGCTCACCAAGAAATACCCAAGAGTGAAAGCACGGTGTTAATCTTGTCCGTACACCCTAAGGTAAAAAATCAGCCATGCCTCTGCCTTGGTGAGACTTGTGATTGGGCTCTCCTGAGTTAGAATTTTCCAAGAATTATTACCACTTTTTTTTTTCCCCCATGAGATAAGGCTGTGGTCAGTTTTTGAACAAAATGAACAAAGTTCAATACTAAATTACTGCAGAGAAGACTTCATGCCACTTAGTTCTTTTTTCCCTCAGGAAAACATTTCTGTAGTGCAGCCATTATTAATACCTAATAAGAAAAAGCACATAAAGTATTTATGGGTTTCTGTTAGGTCATTATTTATTCTTTGCCTGATTTTGTCTTCTTTTGTTCTGTTTTTCTCCCCCATGATGAATATTCCTAAGATGATCTCTTGTTTTCCTCTTACAATATTATGCTTAGCACAACCACCTAGTTCAGAAGAGCCTATTGCTTTTGGAACAATAACCTATTTTCTATACTACTTACAAATTATTGTTCAGGATGGCATTTTCCCAAGTACCTAGAAAATATATGAAAATATCGCCTCTTTGAAAATATATCTGACAAGGTTTAATCCAAAATCAAGCTGTATTTCATATTCCCACTAGGAGCTACAGGACTCACTGCTTTCCACAATATTGGACTCAATACACAATTAAAATAAAAAAATAAAAAAAAAAAAGAGAAAGTATCACAAGAGAAAGAAGATTTGTTTCTTCAGATGAGTATAATTTTACTCAAGAACGACAGCGCTTATCCGTTCAAAGAGAACTGGAATAAACGAGTTGTGTATGGATATGTAGGCATAGTAGAAACTGAGCTATTTAGTGTATTGTGTGTAATGTCACAGCTGCCTCTTAACGTGAGGGAAACAAGCAGAAAAAAGCACTCTCATTTTGTGTCTGTACAGGTTAACGATGGTTGTAGCAGAAAACACAAATTTTGAAAGAACAGGTCTAAACCCACTTATTGTCACTTTGTAAATCATAGAAAAAAGTTATTTATGCAGTGTACCGCTTAACAAAGAGCTGTATGGAAAAGGTGTGAGGCAAGCACCCAGGCACTGCCTGACAAGCCTGCAGCGTACCTGCTCCAGAGTTACAGCTCGTGCTTTCTGTCTAACGAGAGTAGGGGTTGATCCAGTGAGATCTAAAAACTCAAAGTTTGTAGACTCCCCACCAGGCTTAGGACACTGAGAAGGAATCCAGCCAGAAGGCTGGACCACATGCTGTAAATCCCCACTGATCACAGACAGCATAACACATTGTTATCATATGCTGATCCTCTAAAGGCCATAATACGTACTGTTTTTAAACTAGCTATATTTGTTCTGTGTGTTCTATCTTCATTAGACGGATCTTTCTTCCAGAGCTTCACTCTTTGAATGGTCAGAAACATCTGTTTTCCTGATTAAATTATTCTTAACCTATTTATAAGATTTATATTTATTTCAACTTCTTTGTTAGCTTAAACAGCTCTCCACCCTCCATGATGCATTGACAGACAGCAGAAATGTCCCTTCTCACTCTGATTTGTAAGAAAACCTCTTCTGGTTTTCCCTTATTTCTACTGCTTTTTCATTCCCTGTGCCCCTCATCTGCTTGCATTTGAATCTGTCTTGGTTGCACCCAGATAATCCAAATTATGCACAGAATTGCAGGTGAGTTTTCACCAGGACCTTGTGCTGGAACCAATACTTCCTGATCTCTGCTGGAAACAACTTTTCTGGTGCAGTCTGCTACTAGGTATGCCCCTCTTGTGGACATATCGTGTGGACAGATCAGTCACCTGTCATCAGTCAGCCCACCAGTGCCCTGCTCAGGAATTTCCACTGATGAGCTCCAATCTACAGCAGAAATTTTTGGGGTTCCTATGTACATGACCTTGCATTTTGCATGACTGAATTTCAGTCCATTTCTATTTTCCATATTCTCAGATGATCTTGCCTTGTGATGCTCTGAGTCTCCGTTGCTTTCCCAATGGCTTGTATATCACCACTCTCGTCAGCTCCATGCCAGTTATCAAGTCCACTGAATGTTTTGTGTAAATATTCAGCTGGATCATTTCCAGACTTCATCTCCTTTGCTGTTAACCCTCGTCAGCCTCATAATTCGCGTTTCAGAGTAACATTTTTTCCTGTGTTACCTTGCATTCTGCCAGCTAATCCTCACCTTGTTTGGCTTTGCTTATACTTTCTTATATATCACTTCACTGAAATTGAGAGAAATGAAACCTAAGCCAGCTCTATCCATCTGCAAAATAAGTTTCTCATCGAGGAAAATATCTGGTTACTCTTGTGCAAACGACTTCTGGTAAACCCATGCTGTATTTATCTCATTTTTTCTTCTTAGCCTAGGTTAAAGCACAACACAGCTAGGAAAAGGCGGTGAACAGAGCCCTTTGTTTGCCTAGAGCTTATACCCTGGCTACAGAAGCTCAATGGAAAAATAGGTTTCATTTCTTGATTTCTATCACTGTACAGGTCAGATAGACAGCTAGGTCTGGGGTAGCAGCATCGCTACCTCTAATCAAAGCTAGACACTTCAATGGCGTGGAACTGTAACATTTTCTCAGACATTCAGAAAGTGGTTTCAAGCTCGATACTACTCTAATTGTGCAGCCAATCCAGCGCTCGGGTGAAAGGAAAACAGTTTCACTTTGGTTAATAGTGCTGAAGCAAAGGAATGTTGACTCTCTTTACCTCGAATATTTCTTATTCTCATAACAACTAACCCGAATGCGTGTATCCAGTACTAACACCAGGAGCGCAACGGAGTGCATCTTGCCTCATGTTCAGCTCTTCAGGAACAGCACAGTCTTCAGTTCACAAGAATGGTAGTAGGAGGGTGAGGGGAATATTCACCGCTGGTAAATGTTGTTTGCAAATTCTCAGTAAATATCATAAGTAACAAATAGGTCACCAATAGCCCCGTGTCTGTAATGTGGATCCTTCATGCTGGATCTGCTTGACCATGCTCTGTTCAAGCTTCAATGATATTTAATAGGTGAAAGTGAAATAATAGAAAAGAGTCATTTAGCAAAGGGCTCGGGAGAGATATTACTGCTACCAAAGAGTAATAACATATTTTCCTGTGTTGTGGTAGAAGATACAGGGGAAAGGATAAGAAACAAAAGTGTTGGAGGCTGGAAGTTGGTCCTGTGAAGTGATATGGCAGTTGTCTTTGATTACTTGGGGCTTACAAAGTCAGTTTTGCTACAGTTCCTTTCTGAAACATGTGTACTGGACTTTTAAAGAGCTTGGTTTTATTTTCAGAGTACGTGACTTTACATTTAAAACAAATATTTATTTCCAAAGAGCCTTTCACTGAGCATCCTGAGGCTGTAGAGCTTGAACACTCCTTTGCAGAGGCCAGTGTGTGATGGGCTGTGCCTCCGGACTGCGGTCCTGCGAGGGGGAAATGAGGGACAGCAACACGCTGCGCTCCCTTCCGCACGGCCGGCCCCGATCCTCTGTGGAGCTGAGGTATCTACTTAACATCAAGGGAGCGCTGAAGCTCTGCTGCCCTGCCCAAGTCATACAGCTTCATTCTGCTGTATTGCCGTAACTACAGCGCTCGATGGGAAGAGAAGCCAGCATCCAGCCTTGGGAGTTTGAATTCGAAGTTGGCATTTAAAATTGATTTCTACCTCTCATCTTTAGAGAAGCTTTCAGCTTAAATGAAGGATTTTACATTGTTGGCGAGTTGCAGAAAAAGTCATTATTAAATGACCAGCTGCTGAAAAGACCATCTTGTACTAAAAGCATAAAAACCAGATACAGATCCTAACAAGAAGGCCTGCAATTAGCATGGTTCAGGTAGCTAAATTCAGCTAAATGGCTGAGTTGATACAAAGCACAGTGAAAGCTGAAGATCTATAAAAGCGACACGGGGAAAAATGACACACAAGGGTTTCACTTGGAACCAGTTTAAAGCAATGGCTAAATGTCAAAATGAGTCAGATCCAAACCAGACTATGCCGTGTCCAGTGATTGCCAGTGGCACGGTAGCGCGCATCAGCCCTCCGCCACGGAGCTGTAATGGATAACGGCGGAGGCAACCACAGAACAACTGCAAAGAGCTCGAATGGCGAGGCTAATAACATGCTCTTTGCAAACTAGTTGTTTCCTAAAATACAGCCCTACAGAACAGTTAAATAAAGGGATTAGAACCTAAATACCTTTTGTTAGTGAAAGTAACAAATATAGGGAGAGATCAATATTTCTGCTGGATTTTTGGTTTGTTCATGCAGTTTCTGTGGAGGGTTATGTAGCATTTTACTTTTTCCTTTGCAAAGATGAATATTCCAATTCTCTTTTAGACCTGGATTGGATAGGAATACCACATAGTGACTTAAAAATGCTCTAAGGCAGTTCTGTGTCAAAAAAATGGATAAAACACAGCTGTTGAAGGAATTATTTTATAGTGGATATTAAGGTTTCAGATAAATAAGATCCAGACCACTGGATTTTTATTTTTTGTTTTATGACCATGTTGAATTATATACAATTTTATTTTCCACTTGTTGAAGTTTAGACATGAAGTCATCATGAGGTATAGTGCAATACATTTCAGAAACCCTAATGCTGGTGTCTGTACGAACTCAGAACAAAATAGTGATCAGTGTTGAGCTTGCAGTTACAGCACGGTATGAGACAGCAGGGGAATATAGATAGAAAGGAGAGCAAGAAGACCAATATGATAATTCCAGGCAGTCACCGAGGTACCAGCTGCCAAACTGTTGTCAAGAGTTTGAATGGTCCCTGACAAAGGAGGTTCAGAAAGAATATCGTGGCATTGCAACCACCATCAGCCATTACCTTCCTGACTCAGTCTTCTTAAAGCTTTGGTACAATGTATGCAAATAATGTCTTCAGACACTACATGATAGCTATAGGTGAAGTTTAATACTAGATCATGGATTTCCTCTAAAGAAAAACAGGATGAATCTGGCACTTCCATCTTAGCTTCTGGCTCCCTCAAATAAGCTGCACCTCTGTTCTCCCATCTGACTGTCCTAAAAATGTTGTGCAATATCTGATTTACCTCACACGGTCAGGATTAGAACGAAGACTCTTTCAAAGACCTCACATGGTCAGGATTAGAACCAAGACTCTTTCAAGGGACAGCTAAATTATTTTCCAATTTTATTTTACTTTACCGTCATCCAGATTCAACAAAATCTCTGCCAGCAATGGCACAGAGATGGAGCAGATGAATTTTCAAGATTCTTCCTAAACATATTTTCTACAATTCCAAGATTTTAATTTTCTGCTTTGGTGGAAATATCCTTGTCAGGACCTTTGCCTTAAACAAAGGCATCATGTAAGTCTTTGCTGCTGCTTTTGTAGTGTTCCAGAATTTACACAAGTGGTCAGTATGACACTTATCTCTAAGACTGTGAAGGAATTTCCTGGTGGCTTGTTATCTAGGAAGTGTAAGTGCTCAGGAGAGGTAACGTTTTACCCCTGTTGCTATGTGTGTTATGTAGTGTGCCTGGATGTCAAGAAAGGCTTTTTGGGTAACTAAGTATAAATAATTCAAAGCTAACCAAATATCAAGCAAGATAAGCTTAGAGACTCCTATCCAAGATCAGGGAAAACTCTGAATGTGAAATAATCTCTGAGAAAAGATTATTGTGTAAATCTCAACAACATTGCTTTTGCAATCACTCCTTTATGAATTCATAAATTGTCTCCCATCCCTGCCCACAGATGTTGCTTGCAGTGAAAAGGTAAGGCTCTGCTCCTTCAGGTGTGCTGCTGTGGTTTTCTGTGCCAAAAGAGTAGGCTTTCAGAGAGCTGTGTTCTGCAGGACTGGAGAAGCCCAATGGTGGAAGACGCTGCACACTGAAAAGTAAATGCTTGGTGTTCCCATGGACAAATGGTGTTCAAATGTAGAGAGATGTTAAATTGACTCTACTCCTCAATATTGGCTTCACTTCCAGTAGAGTTCAAAAGACCAGTCTTTCACTTCTGCCAGGGAGATCACGAGGCTGGTTGCACTCACTCCCCTCTGACAACTTCCCATAAAACAGGGGGGAAGAGGTCTACCTCCTCCCGTCGAGCTCCAGTGTGACAGCCACTGGGTCATTGATAGCATCTGGCATGAAAGTGAAAGAATTTCTTGATATGGATGTGTGGATGTGGTTACAAAACTAGCAGTAATGTGGGAATGCAGTTTTTTGTGAACCTTGAGTAACATGCTGTTCAGTGCGTGGAGGGAGTTCAGCCCAGAATCAGATGTTGTACCTGACTGAATTAGAAAATGACTGAGAAAATCTTTGGAAGGAAAAATAAGGAATTATGATCTTGCTCACAGATACTCAAAGAGAGTAGGTCCTGCCCTACCAGGAGTGTCTTTGAACAGTGTCTCTGAATGTGGGCATAAGAATGAAGGAGGCAGGGTTTTTGTTGGCCAAGCACAAGACTCTTACTTTTTTTTAGCTTCCTCGTTAAACAGCAAGGCCAGGAAAGCAGAAGCAGAAACCTTCCTGATGTGAAACCTAGTGGGCAGTGACACCTGGGACCAAGCACTGACAGGTGGAAAAGAGGAAAATTCAAATTCACTTTGGAGGTTTCACAGTATTTTGACTTAGCTAGAGTGAGCTAATGCTGACATGGTGGGAAAGGTGTGGAAGAGAAAAGGTTGTTACTGAGATCAATCAATGCAAAGCAAGAATTTCTGAGAGGATATTCAAAGAATAAGGACAACTTCAAGCTAAGCCTCGTAGTGGAGCTCCACAGTATCTGATCATGGTAAAACATGCGAGGGGAAGGGACGAAAAGTAGGGGACTCAGCCACTAAACTTAGCAGGAGAGGCATGGATTTTCTGGAGGGGAAGAGGAGCAGTAGTAGGCAGTGTGCACACCAGGGGACCTGATTAAGCACAGTTCTGCTTAATTTAATGAACTAGTTAAATCAATGACCTTAAACTATATTACTTACTGCCTCATGTACGCCTATGTTGAGCTGTTGCTGAATTTGCTGTTGCGCTTGTGAACACTGTATATGTGCGTATGTGTAAGCTTCCCTGCTACAGGAAAAAGTAAAAGATTATTATTCTGCAAAGATCAAAAACTTGTCCTAGAAATACATGTTGTTTTCTTAACTAAATCATATTCTGAGTTTCCTTGGACTCAATCACAGTTTGGCACAAGTAACAAATACAGGGTGATTGCAGAAACAAAACAGGAAAATGTCTTGATTTTTTTCTCCTTTGGTTAAAAAAGCAAGCTGGTTTACTCTCTGGTGTTCAGTCTCTAATGCATTAACTTTTTTGAAGAATAAAACTGGCTTTTATTTGTCTGTGTTTGATCCCATGAAACTGCTTCCTTTATCGGAAATGCCTGTTCATATCACACAGTGTCTGCAGACGAGCACTGGTGGGGCCCAAGATGCCTACAGCTTCTCAGTACAAGAGGAGGTTGAGCACTTAATACATTTATCAGGACCTAGAACTGATTCTCTTAACACAGGATTTCACAGACATCCTTTGACTTGATTCTAAACTCTTAGGAATGAACATTATACTGTATAAATGATACGTCATGTATACAGTACAACATTATTCTGTACACTTCAAGTTCTTACTCTTTGTCTAATGTAGTAGATGGACTTTTATTATACTTTGGACTTTTATTATACTTCCTCTATGCAAAGTTATTTTTTGATAAATACTAGTACTGTACTTTTATAAAAAACCAAATTTTTGGAGAAAAGCAGAAAGTACAAAGGCATCTGTTGCTTCACTGGTGAGTACACCAGGCTTTCCCTTTCAGATTCCTGATTTACCAGCATCTGACAAATATAATGAAAGTACAGCATGTGACCTGTTTTCAGGTTGTCCTCAGGAAATTCTTAGGGTTATATATTGGCCTATTCCCTTAGGCAGTCAGCAGTCACCTGAAGCGTCCAGCAACAAGGGACTCTAAGAGTAGGGGTGTATTTTTGTATCACAGAAATGAGGACTTTCTTCCTTTTGTTCCCAGATAAGTTATTTTCCACCCCAATAACCAGAAGACTTGTTTACACTGCAATTGTCTCTCACCTGAGCAGTGTGACCTCATCTTCAGCTTCCTTAATTTCCACATTGACTCTTAGCAACTTGTGTATTTTCGTAAGTAGACAGAACAGTCCGAACTGACAGGCTAGGATTTGTGAGGCAGTTGGACAGTTTTGGTTTTGACCACTGGAAATTTGAATGCTGTAAAAATGTTTGTAAAAATCTGATATGTATTCTTATATCACCACCCCAGTTCTAGAGGCTGACAGCTTTCTGTATTTTCCAATCTGGCAGTCTTTGTCTGTCAGGAAACCTAGCAGTATGCAACCAAGGAAAGCTTATGGACCTTAGGGACATGGGTTAGTGGTGGACTCGGTAGTGTTAGGTTTATGGTTGGACTCGATGATCTTAAAGGTCTTTTCCAACCAAAATGGTTCTCTGATTCTGTGATTGCAGTTTATTTCACTTGTATCCAGTCCATCAGAGTTCTTCTTTCAGTTCTGCATGTGATCAGTTTCTGCTGTGACTAATGGAAGATTCTTTCCACCTATAATCTTTTTTTCTCCTACACTCCTTTTCTATGATCTCTGTCACAGGTATTGAGACAAGAGTACCAAATTCCATAATACTTCTATTCCTAGAAAAGTTGTACCTTATTTTGTGACACGGTTGTTAAGTGCAATAAGACACGTAAGTTACTTTCATTCATTCCATAATTAAGACAAAGACATTTTCCTTTTAAATTGAAGGAACCCTTCATAGAAAGAATGACTAGAGTTGGTGGCAGCCTGTTAACCGGTTTTTAAGGCTTTAATGATAACTAAACGTAGCTTATGAATCTGAAATTTATTTCCCAAATTTTATATCCCCATAAATATTTTCTTCATAATGTCATAGCGTAATGTAAAAGCCTGTATTTTATATTTCATTAATACTTTTCTACCTTTCTCTATTTTGACAATGTTTGCTTTGGATATATTCATCAAATCTACCCTACAGCTTGTTTATCTGACTCAAACTGAAATATGAATTAAGTTTGTGCTTTTTAGCTTCCTATTTCTATCTGACAATATTTTCTTGCTTTTGAGTTTATTTCCACTTTCTCATTTTCTCTCTTTCTTTTTCTTTCTTTTTTTTAAAAAAATTATTTTAATTCCAGTTCTTTGACATTTGGAAACTTTTAGGTAAGTTCTACAGCTGATGTACTTTTCTGCTCTGTCCTTTTTAGCTCGGTTTGACAGAGAATGAAATAGAGCACTGCTTTTGCCATTGCATTGCGAGCACTGTTCTGTGTGAGAAAGATTATTGTATTGAGTAGGATAAATATACCATGAGGAGATATACCGCAGTGGACGAAAAATATTTCCCTTCTTTTTCCTACTTTTGCAGCGATAAGGGAACTGCTGTTCCTTATTTAGGATCTAAAAATGCAAACTGCGTTAATCCTTCCAGTAATTATTATTTCCTTTTGATATTGTTCTGCCTCCCTTGCCGAGCAGTGGGAACTGTTCTTAGCCACCCTGTTAAAACAGAGGTGCAATGTAATCACAAAAGCACCGTTAGCCTCCTGTGTGTCCTTCACAGCTCTCTGAAGCTATCCCCCGCTTCCCCCTGCATCGTTCTCACCTTACGTTATCAAGATTGGTTTTCTGCCTTTTGGGGTTAGGTTTGGATGAATCTTTGTCCACGCTGTAAAGCCTGCAGGCTCTGTTGGGGCAATACCACATCGTAGGCACAGTGATCTGCTGCACAGAGCTTGAAGTCAAAGAATAAAAACTCATCAAAAGATCCTTTCTGAGAAGTAGGAAAAGGTTACTATTTTAAGTCCAGCTTCATATTTGGCTGGTTTAGCCTATGAAAACTACCGAGGTAGCGACGCACTCTTATGTGCAGGGCGTTGCTATAAAACAGAGTTAGCTTTTACTGGGATTGGTTTGGATGTGGATGTGGAGGGAAGAACAGACTAGCCAGACGTCTTCTGCAGCTTCATGAGATTCTTCTCTGCCCAGCCTTGACATGTGATTTTTCAGCAACAGCATGCCAATCGTGCCGCTATTTCCAACTCATTTCTAGCCCAGTGACATGTCTCTGAGGCCTTTTGCTTAAGTTTTTAGGTTAAAATGTTAAACTAGATTGTCTTATGGTGCAAATAATAATGGCAGATAAAAAAACATCAGAGAGAGATACATTCTTGGTGTGAAATCCTCCGCAAAAATCTCAGTGTGGAGAGACTTTCTTGCAAGATCTATTGATCTCCTGTTAAACAAAAATGTCACACTAAGTGCTGTGAGATTTTGCTGGAAGAGAGTCACGGGGTAGAGAACTTTTCCCAGTGACCCAAGATTTCAGCAGGGCAATCCTTGTTCTTTGGGAGTTAGGGAGCTCTCCACTGATGGGCGGGAGAAGAGAGCGGCTGGGGAATGGCTGCCCGGGCAGTTGTGAACCTCGGCTGTGGGATGCAGATGTGCAAGTGGAGCTTGTCTGGTGCCCTGGCAAATCCTGGCTGTTGCTCGGACAGCATCTGCGCTCTGGATGGCTTTTCACAAGGCTTTTCTGAGGGTGAAGCGAGGTTATGTCTGCTCTTTAGAAAAGATTAAGTAGTATGCGGCAGCAAAGGAATGCAATGTTTTCAGTGCTTTCAGGCACTTATACTGAGTGCTGCCCTGACTTCAGACCTTTGGTTCTCCTAAGCCAGGAGCCATCAGCCTATCTCATAGGTGTCAGAGGGAGCACAGGCATGGATTTTAAATGCACTAATAGAAAGCGACCTTTTCAGTGTAGTTGCTGTACCTTACAGAGAAAAGATACTGCTTGCTGCATTCAGTTTTCTCATTGTTTCTAGCGCAAGATGCAGAGAATTCTGAATGCTTCCCTGGGTATCCAAATGCTAATGAGTAGCTATGGGATCAGCTCTTGGCCTCTTAACCACTAGGTTAGACTAGGTAGCTGATACACATCGTTTGATCCACAGACACATGTGGATCAATGACATCCTGATGTTTCGAGTGAGGGGATGTCCTGGATGTTGCAAAGAACCTCCCGCAGTGCTACGTTCTAATTTGGAAAAGAAAAATACAGCCCAGCAGACCACCTGGGAAAGACTGCTGACTCCTGGTCTTTACTGATGTTAAGCTGATTTCCAGTCCTTTTTCCACCTGTATTTGTTGACAACATAAAAAAAAAAAAAAGGATGGTGGGAAATAAACTATTTTTTTTTTGCTATTTTTGAACATTTTCCATTCTGTACTGTGAAGAAACCAAGGCTATTTAATATTCTTTTCATAAACAGCCAGAGGAAGTTCTCATCTCCCGATTTACCATTTTATCCTAATTAAGAAAATGTAATACAGACACACACATATTTTTAGAGAATAGCTCGCTCTCTCTTTCTTTCTTTCCATATATACATAGGTATTTTTATACATACTTTACTCTCGTCAAAACAAACCCAGTGTATGTGGTAGGGAACTCTAGAACTGAGTCACCAATATTAATTATTTTCATCTAACATCTATAATTAAACTTATTTGAGATTCTATTTCTGTGATTATACAGAATTGGTATAAGCACATTTAACACCACCGAATGTTTCGGGCATTAAGACTACCAAACCTTCTGCTACACTGAGCAATTCTATTCTCTGCAGTTCACTATTTATTTGTGCATGCAGCTAATAACTTCTGTTGTTAAAATTAGAAATTCTTTCCATTAATATCTTTCAGCTACACACCCTCTACATCAAATGGAATCTTTTTATTTATTCCTGATGTGTGGTGGTAGAAGGTAAATCTTTATAAGTTAAGTTGTGGCTTGGAAAGTCTACTGCCCTTCTGCTGTTAATGCCAACCCCCAGCCATAATCCGGGGACTGTGGCTGGTCTGAAGTCCTCCTCCTCCTCCTCCCCTCAGTCACCTCTGTGCCAGCTGACATGAAAACCTAGGAATGGAGAAGAGGTGGATTTGGTTTGTTTTGCGAGTGTACCTATGTTTGCTTTGCTTTAAAACTTTCGTGTTTCACTCCTAATCTTAGCAGTGGATAGATAAGGCAAAGGCTCCAATTTCCTCATTTCTATTTACTGTTTTCAGCAATGCATGGTCCCACCAGCTTTGGTGCAATTGCTTGTGGTGTGTAAATAAGTGTACTTTTATCAGTCTGAAACTGCCTTTACCTCATCACGGCAAGGATTTCCTAGAGGCGAGTAGAGCAACGATCAGAGAAGAAGCCATGAACTCCAAGTAAAAAAACACTTCTGCAGTTAGGTGGCCATTGCATGTACAGCAGTCAATCCATCTTTTTCAGTCTCAGTACCAAAACCACCAATTCCATCGTTAAATATTTATCTGTAAACCTTGAGATGAAAAAATGTGAGTTGCACTGAAATTCCGCAAGCTCTTCATGAATTAAATATAGCTGTTACTATCAGGTCTTTTTTCTACCCTTTCTTCACACCCTGAAGGAAAACAGTCACAAAAAGTGAAGTATCAAAATAGAAAGGTGTTTTAATGGTAATTAATAACTCAGGCTATTCCTTCAACTGAAGTAGGGAAAAATCGATCATGTTGGGTCAACAAAAGTTTGGTCTTGAACATGTAGGTGAGGAAACCTAGGTGAGGAGACCTGCTTTTACTCCAAAATGGCAGGCAGAGCACAGTGATTCTTGCGACATTAAATGGTTCACACAGTGAAACAATAATAATACTGGCTGGAATCAAAAAGCAGCCCCTTTTTGGCTCCAGAAAACTCAGAAAAACAGAACTGTAAAGCTAGATTCAGCTCAGTCCCTCTGGAACCTCAGAGGTCTGGATTTGAGGTTCCATCCCTAAAATGGATTTTATTTTTTTTTTAGAACTATAACTTAGTTGCAAAAATTTGCAAGACCTATGAGTAGGATGCAACTTGCGTGCTGAAGTACTTAGCGAAAGTCTTTTCATTGCAGAGGATGGATAACCATGGGTGGGCTGAAGGGTGGGGTTGATGGAGGAGGCCAGCCCTCTTACAAGTAAGTTGTTTCTTTTATTTAAACAGGCAGTGGAACTCTGGCTAGTGTAAGAGGCATCTTGTTTCTGCTGGACTTTGAGGTGCTTCTTTGTGGCCAGGCAGTAATGGAATACTTGCAATTTTTTAAACTCTTCTGTACTGGAGCACTGGCACTTAAATGTACTCTCTATATGTGCTGCTAATTTAATTAAGCACTGCCTTTTTCCATAATGAGGGGCAGCTTTTCCTGTTTCCAATCCCCATACAACCCTCAGCTACTGCTGTGCAACCTTACAGTCGGATCCCATTGCTGTAAAACCACGGCCCAGGCTGTAGCTCTGGAAATGCTGTGGTGCAGCAGGAGACCTGGAGGGTAGCTGAGGTGCATGGCCAGGCACAGACGTACCTACAATCTAGCTCGGGTGGAGACTGAGCTGAAGTGCAGCTCAGCAAAGCCACGACAGGTCCCAGCCAGGCTCCTTGTGGCTCTTTCTCACACCACTTGTTTCATAGTGGCCTGATCCAAGCCTGAGCTGTGGTGGGGCTCCCGAGCAGCGTGGTGGTGGTGGGGCAGGTCATAGTCATGGTCAGCAAGGCCAGTTAGTGCCCTCAGAACCCTGAGAGATACAAGTTTTTTTTTCAAGTTGATATTTGTGGCTTTTTTGATGAGGAAGAGCCATGAGACGTAAATGCCTGGACATCTTCAGAACGATCCTTAAATATTCTTAAAATTCTTGCAAATTTGATACTACTTTCAACTCCCAAAAGATAAACCAAACCTGGACAGCCACATTTATAACACACAGGTTTGCCTGCTTCTTTTGAAAGGTTTTTCCTGGGGGAACGTCAGTGCTATCAAACTGATGAGATTTAATCTTACAATGACAAATGAAAAACCAGCCTCTCGCTCTGCACTTCAGGCACACTTCTGCTGCAAGTCAGAACTGGCATCATTTGTTTGAAGCCCATGGGGTTGGTTAGGTTTCAAAACACTAAATGGGAGGCAATCCCAGTTGAAAAGTGACTTTTTCTCACCCTTTGGTGTCCTTACCTGCCCCCAGTGTTTCATTTGTAGTTGTGGTTAAAAATAGAAGAGATAATTCTTTCAGTTCCAATTTTGGAGACAGACTCCTCATCTCTTGGGGTCTGAATTTAGAAGAAAAAGAGGAGAACAACTCATACTTTGTCTAGGTGTTTGGGTGAAATCCTATTCATGTGTCTCCCTAACCTCCCATTAACATAGCATTGAGAGTAATTTTCTGAAGTCCTACCCTGTAAGAAGAGTGGTCTTGGAGCCAGAAGAACTGGAACCACACAAAGAAGCCTAAAGGAAAGAGGTTTCTTATCTTCTCCCTGGCATGTTTGACACTATAGAGGCCTCCGTGTGGATAAGATTGACAGATGCCTCACTGAGGATTCTGTTGGTGACTTAATTTCAAGAATTTTCCTTCACTTGAGGATCACTCTGGTAACTTTTATTCTAGGACAAAACAGTTTGGTCCATTGAAATTTGACATTTTATTCCCATAGCAGCTTCCCTCAGAGATCTTTCCAGCTCAGTTATTAATGAGGTTATACTCATAGTAACTCTGAAGGAGGCGAATATTCCCACTTTCTAGCCGAAAAAGATGTTTCATAGTCTATTATGTGTTTCCTGTTCTCACAGGAAAGTCTATTACAGGTAAAGTGGAATTTAGACTTTCTGTATTTTAGCAACATATTTTCTCAGGGAGTATCTTTTTGTTGGACATACCTGTCAACCTGTTTCTCCTTGCAATAGATTTCAGAGATTCTTTTTGTCAGCTCATTCATAAGAAAGCAATATAGTCAATCAGAAACCCTCTTTTCTCAATAAAAGGCAGTTATATTTTAGCACTTATGAAAGGTCTTAAAGACTCTCTACATTTGAGCAGGTCCTGAAACTTTTCCCCTTATTTTCAATGTCAACTTTACCCTTTGAAAGAGCATGGGGACTCTCAAAGGCTTCTCTGCTGCTCACTGGCTGTGATAAGGTCTAGTACAGCAATTCAATTGTTCCTTGACGACTTCTCATGTTTCCAGTGTTGCCACTAAGTTAATAGCTTTTCTGAACCTAATCTCTGTCCTGTCACAAAACAAAACTGTTTTCATAGCAACAAAAAGGGATCTTTAATTAAAACTTTCACTGATCTTATATAAAAAAAAAGGAATTTTCTAAGTCATGAGTTTATAATAGTAAAATTTTATAAATTTCTGCTTTATAATAGGATGCCTGGATGAGTGATTAAGATGATATCAGAAGTTCCAATTACTTTCTGCTAAAACAAGTTAGTCTATGCAAAAGAAACCTTTCTACTAGAACTCTGTTGCCTGAATGCTATATGCTAATAGAATGTGGATGCTGCCTAACTAAATCTTAATGTTTTTGATGTGGCAGTGAGGTCAGGGTAATGGGCTTAAGGCAGGTGCATTTTTATCCAATGCACCAAACCTAATAATAACCTAATAATTTCAGTTCTTCATGTCATGTAGGTTCAGTGCCAGCCTAACTGGAGAATCATGTGCTTTCATGTGCCCAGCCACAATGAATCCTGTGCACAAGGAATGAACATCTCCACAACACTAATCCATAACTGTTTCCAACTACCACCAAATCTTTTCTGGCATTTAGGCTTGTGTGTTTACCCAGGCTCTGACCATCGACAGACACAAATGATGGCTGTGTAGCAAAGGTGAGAATTTTTACAACATTTCAGTCCATCCTGAGGAACATCTGACTTCTGACGAGATTCTTCACAGCACTGAGTTATACACCGATATGTAAAATCCCTGCTCAGTCGTTACAGGCTTTTCACAACAATCTGTGGCTCTTTGCTGCTTGTTGCAAAATTGTAGTAGATTTAGCAGTGCAAATTCCTTTCACTTTTCTGTTACACCTAAAAGTGAAAGCTCCTGTATTTGAAGTCCAATTATCATTTCAGCTTAATGTATGGGTGATTAAACAGTCATCATAACAGAAGACTAATGCGATGTTGAGATGGGCTGCTTTAAAATAATGCTGCTGAAGGATTGCACTAAACTGACCCATGAAAATCAGGACCATCTAGGCTGATGGCCCATCATCAACACTCAAGTTCTTGCTCTCAGCCCATGGTACCACACTGCTATTTTCAGACTGATCAGATCAGTGCCCCTCCACCTCCATGGGCATGGAAGCAGCATCAGAAGAAGGTCTTGTCTGTGGTTCCCCTGCAAAGGGTCAGCTCTGCACAGTTCTCTCTTCTTAGTCACAATCTGAGCCTCTTCCCCAGTTCAAATCTGCACTACGCTGTAGTTCTACCCCTTTCTGAACTTGGTGATGCCTTTTGGTTTAGATGATATCACAGGGCAGGAGTTATTATACATTGAATTGCCTTTTTTCAGTATTAGCTTCCATTCACCCTTGCTGCTATTGTATTTTGTCTCTTTTTTTCCTTTTAAGCTGTCTCAGCTGCTGCTATTTTAAATCTTAGGTACCTGTCAAGGGAGCTTCACCTTGGTTATTACCTGTACCATTAGTCATCATTGCAATTTCTGAAGACCTTGTATTATCCTAAAAAAAAGACAAGCAAAATAGATCATCCCCTGTGGTAATTTTTGCAACTCACATCGTCAATGGTGCCACTAAACAGATAGCCATTCTTCTGTATTTTATACTGTGCTGCCCATGAGGACATGCTTGATCCCTACAAGATTGTCCGGCTGACTTTTTACAATGACAAAACACATTTCATGTTCCTTGTATTTTCTGCCTTGCTCTGCCAGCTCTATTTGACCTTTTTTTTTGTTTATTAATAAGAAACAATTTAAAATTAATTAGTTTAAATGAGTGACTTTTCTTTCAAATATTAGCAGTTGTACTTTAGACTGTATTAGCTTAAATTTTTATGGCATAGTATGTTTATTATTATTCCTATTTATTTTCAGAAGACTATTTACTTGCCTTCCTAGCATTGACATCTAAGTCGAAAGACTTGCTTAGCAGATAATTTTAAATTTGTCTTTACCTTTATTGCCTGTGCTCAGTTATGCATGAGGAGAAAATGGGGGTATTAGAGTCAGTATATTTTGATGGGACAGGGATGAGTGTTTGATATCTACTTTGATATAAAACAATTTCTGTAAAAGTAAAATACATAAACCCTACTAAGAAGCACAGTAACTCCCCTGTGAAGGTGACTATCTCATTCTACTGACCTTAAAACTAGACTTTGAACAAAACTAGCCTTGTAGTTTATCATAAGGTGTCAGGATTATCTTAATTCAATCTAAACATCCATACTGCCATCAGACAGGGAGCTCCTGTTCTTCTCCCCGCTCCTGCTGCCTGCAATGTGCCAGAGGTGGTGTCCATGTGATTACCTTGTTTTCTTGTCAAGTTCTCAAAGAGCAAGCCTTTTACTTGGGTGACCATGTGCTCTTGTCATTGCATCACATGGCAAGGATCATAAAGAAGGGCTCAAACGCAGTGTCCATGAGGTGGTCTTAGAGGGAAGTTTGTTGCGTTTGTAAGTTCTACGTCACATAATTTATGCTTCTGGTGGGAAATATAAGTATTTTCTACTTTCTCTCATTATTAGGCTGCCTATAATAGAAATCTTTCCTGTGAAAAGCTAAAAGCAAAATTAAAAGCAACATTTCTTGAAACATTCTGATTTCAGAGAAAAAACAGTCAGAAATGCGCACACCGCATGGACGCAGATCAACAACAACAATAGCAAACCAAAAATTGTCATGAATCAATACTGAGAAATTTTTCATTTCATCTGAGATCAGTGAAGAGCTTTTGATTTTGTAATTCTTTCACTTCCTTCTCCAGTGGGAAAGAAGTAAAATGGAAAACAGGCACAAAGCACAAAGATGAGAAAGACCCCAAATCTAGACAGTTTTGTTTTTGTTTTCAATAGAGTTGCAATCAAATTCTTAATCTAAAGATCAGAACATTCATAGATAATTTCATCAAATCAGTGTTAAAATTATTGTGGAGCAAAGCAACAGCCAAACTTTCCCACACCTTACACAGAGCAATAAACTTTTGCTTTTCCGTGGGATAACAATTAGTTAGCTCGATTCCCAGAGCTTCTGGTGAAGCCCTTACTAAGGCTACCACAGGGCAACCTTTCAGTAGACTTTCGGTAAAACCAAATGACAGTGTTCTTAGATCAAAGTCCTACTGCAGGTTACCACTATTGGACTTTTTGTGCTGACTTCAGTGGCTTGTTAAGTCTCTGCTACCTGTAAATCCCTCCCAGTGGCTCACAGAAGATGACATCCGCATCCCTCAAAGTGTCAGGATGACTTTTCTTAGTTTTGTTTTGATGATGTATCTCAAATTTCTCAGAAGAGCTCTTGAGATTGTTGGATGGCACTCAGCTTCAGTTTAAACTTCTCTCAAAGAAAAGCTGTAGTGGTTTGCAGCTTGTTCTACTTGCCCAAGGAGCAAACTTTGTTTTACAGGTTTCAGGTAGCTGCTTGAGATATTTTTCAGACTAGATGTATTTAATGGCAATATGATTTTATTTTGCCTTATTAGAGGCGTAAACAGCTTTGGAGAGGAATTTTCATCTAATCTTGGGTTCAAACAGATTCTTGTTTACCAAGGAGTCACAGTTTCCTTGTGAATGCAAAATGACATCTTCCTTTCTTTTACAGCTTTTACAGAATAGCATTAGAAAAGGAATTAAATTAAAATGGAAACAAAGTTTTAAGAATAGTCCTAGCATCTTCTTCTTTAGCAGCTTGGCTGTTTTCAAACATTAGATTTCTTTGGGATTTCAAATTTATTTCTGGTTGTGGCAACACATGACTCTTTCTCTAACAGTGTCAATCATTAGCCGATTCACCGAATTCTTCTAGTCTGTTTTTATATGATTTTGGAAAATGATAGACTGCTGTAGTTCTTTCCAGCATTTGTTTTAACTAACACATTCAGAAAATTCCCCAGCCATTTAACAAAAAACCCCACACTTTGAATCATACAGTGTGAGATGGATTTCACTGAATACAGCGTAGAACCCCAGGATGCTGACATTGCTTTTGATGAGCAAACAGGGTGCCATCTAAATAGCGTGTGAACTTGATGTGTAGCTAAATTGCATGTGAAGTACTACCTTGTAGGAGGATTAACATAAGGAAGTCAGAATTCCTGCGATGCCTCACAGCAGATGTTATGTAGCTCATTCTTTTATCTGTGATATCAGATATTTATTGATAGAATCTAGAAATGAGAGAGGTATAAAATTATACTTTTCCAACACCATAGTACTGAGGTTTTATCTCCGTTTCTGTCAATCTAGAGAAGAGGTTGCTTCCACTTCATCATCTCTGAAAGGTGACATAGATGGGAGAGAATAAGGAACTCTGCCAATCTGGTTTGTTTTTTTCTTTTACAGAAAAGTGTTAATTTCAGTAAAATTTTGTTGAATTTTGGAAGAGACTTTTCCTCTGAATAACTTTTTAATGGGTAGTTAAACTCTGCCAAATCACAATGCCATTATTTTCCTTTCCAAAAAGTAAGTCTTATATTAGGAAAACAAAGCTCGTTTTGAAAGTCTGAGTGGGATTCAAGTTTACCTTTTCAAACTGATTTCATTTTGGGTCAGTTCAAAGCTAGATGACATTTTTGTGATATGACATTTCTTCAAGGTGTTGGAATCTGATGCTCCTATTCCTTTCTGTGGATGCAAATCTTGTACCTGTTTACATCTCCCATAATCCAACACACCACCACCTCTGAGTGAACAAAGCGTGCACCATGCAAGTGCTATGGGTATGCCTATGTAATGGGAGATGATACAGTCCCACCAACGACCTCATCTCATAGATGGACACAGCCATCATCACGAGGAAGAACAGTGTGGTACTGAACTACTGTGAAGGAAACCACTTTGGATCAATCAAAAAGTCTGAAATGAAAGTCTTTTAATAATACAGTAATGTTTCACTTGTATTGAGGAAACTGAAGTACATATTTCTTTTTGTAAGATGGACTTTACTCTGAACTTATTCTGGAGTTGCAGCAGGGTGGAAGCTGATTATCATTGTAATCTGCTTGTGACATTTTAAAACAGAAAAAAATGGTATCGGTCCGAAGTGAAATACTTTAGTTCAAATGATAAAGTAGGAAAATTACATTTTGAAATCAATAGTCATAACTGTTTTGCTCCATTATTTTTTTTTTTTTTGAGTGTAAACTCATGTTCAGGTATCAGAACTTCCCAAGAGACAGGAATTACACTTTCCATATATTCAGTCTGCAAACACGATCAGACCAAAATGCATTTTAAAGTTCAAAGCAAAATTAACTGAATTTTAAATAAAATTTGTTTGACATACAAAGATCTTCAATTCTTTCTAATTGCAAATAAACTCTGGACAATTATAAAAAAATTAACATAATAATCAGAAACAGTTTATATTGAGACTAAAACTCATTAAGCTTGAAGAATTGAGACATTGCAATGCAATCTAAATGCAAAGCCCCTAAATACAATGACAGAAAACACCATGCTTCATCGTTAACAAGATAAAACCAGCTCTGAAACCTCTTTTTTCTTGTCCTTTAGTTATGAAACTTGTTCTGATTAGTAGGTTCCCCAATCAATCAATGTATAGGAATGTCCCATTCCACTCAGAAACCTAATGAAGCTATACAGATTTTGTATCCTTTGGTCACCTCAACAATATGCCTGGCTTTATCATTCTGTCAACAAAAAATTAATTTCATACTTAATTTGAACAATATCTTTCTTCACTAGTGCACTACCCATGAATAAAGCATGATGGAATGTGACTCCTTATGACTACTTTAACTATTTTATGCCCCTTAATCTTGTTTTTAAGCACAATTCATGTTTGTCCTGCCTATATCCATTCAAGCTGGTGACTCCATCATGAGTACTGACTATATATGACTGTATCTACTTGGTTATTCATCTTATGTGTTTTTGTATGGAAGTTCAGTAGCAATTTTGACAAGCTTTGATGGCTGCTGAGACCCACTGAGGTTCTGTCAGTACAGCCTTGTGACTTTCCCTGAAAAAGGCTGGAGAATCTGAAAAGTAGGCAGGCAAATAAAGAGGACTGCAGAACTAGTTTGAAATCCTAATATCAATGTTGTCCAATGAGTCTCAGGTCAAGCCATCCAGGCCAAATCTAGAAGGAAAATCTGATTTAGTTATTGCTTTGCTTTTCTGATTTACACAGAAGCAGGAAGCATTAAAACACCCTGAAACAGACACACGACATCTAAGAAAGTGCTCAGACTTAAATAAAAATCTATTTTCTTGGCTATGGCCACATCACATACCTTTGAGATCAGTGGGAATGAAGCTAGATGTCTTGAAATCCCATTGTGTTACAAATCTGGCTTTACTGTACACCTCTTAATGCCTTAGTAGTCATGTTCTGGTTTTGGCTACTGCCAGACAGTCAAAATAAATCAGTGTGAATTAGCTAAAGAAGGATGATGTCTGGATTTAGCTCTGGATGCCTATCAAGTTCTTCCCATTTTTTTTTAATTGAGAGGCCCCTAATTTCTTTTCTGTGATGCAAAAGCATGTGTATGCCCTTGCTTTTACCATGTCGCATTGGATATTTGCTCTTGGCGATACAAAGCTCTTTTCAGGTAACGGTTATTGAGTGTATTTGGACTAATCACACATACATGCTATAAATATTCCTCAGCTGTGGTAAGAACACCAGATGTCAGCTCTATGTAGAATCCACGCAACATACATATCGCCTCTCGAGCTAGATGTAATTCACACTTGAACAAATGATGGGTAACATGAGAATACTTTAGATTAGCAAAACTACAAATGAAAGAGTACAAATTTTGTGTTCCTGTGTGACATCATTAATCAAACACGTAATGAACCGCATCGATGTAACAGTTCATTTGGGTTGTTTGGTTCAAATTGCTGTACCACTCATGAATAATGCAGCAGAGGTGAATGCATATAAAAGACTTCATTGTTTTAACATGTATCATTACGTACATAATACTGGTTAGTTTGCACCAAAAAGAATAACAGGCATTTCCACTAAAACTACCCAGGCATTTCCACTAAAACTATCCAGCATTTTTGCAGGACGGTTGTAAAAACCCAATAGTCTGTGATGTGCATATTTTCCCCAAAATATACCTTATCTTTGGGGAGCAGTGGAGCAAGAAGTTTTTATTTTATCTTTCACTAGAAATTTTTATATCAAATGTTTGCTCTATCAGCACTCATGTCGTTGGAAAGATGTGCCTGAGAAATGGTGTGGTCCAAAGCGGGAGCCAGGTTCTGCTCTCAGCTCTGTGGCAACTTGTGTGGGACTGAAGGGAATCATCTACTGATTCCTGTACCTCCACTTCCACAGTGGTGTACGCTTTTCACACTTTGAAAATTGCTTTCAGACTTTAAAGGGCTTTTATAAAGCCCTATTACCTGAATTGGCTGTTGCTACTCTCCTGATTACATGTGTATCTGAGCCCTAAACTGCCTCCTATACCTAATTTTACAGCTGCTTAGAGGGACTCCTGTGTCCATGTTGGTGACAAACCACTGCACCATCCTTCTAGATATTCTTGATACTTTTGAGCATACTCATGTATTTGATCAAGTGCCTGTAATGGCCAGGACCACATTTTTTGACTTTTCCAGACAAGCAGGGTGCCACCTTCCATTCACCTTGTGAATCCCATTACCATCATCCAAGTTTTTATTATTTCAAGAACAAGCTACTGGAAAATGTGCTACATGGGGCTACTTCAAAACCATGAAAATAATCGAAGTAAGGTATACCTGCACTTAAAGTTATTAATAGAGACTCGAAGCTGTGCAGTGGAATTAATTTAAGATTTATTTGAGTGTGATTAAACTGAAAGAAACAAAATACTTTAATTTATAAGCATATATAGCTCATTACTGAAATTAACAGGCATCAGTCACTCTAATACCATATCAAGAACAGATGCCATAAATGCTGATCTATTTTCTCCCTTAGTTAGCCAAATATCTGTTTTATTTCCTAATCCATCTCAGTTTTGAACTAATGGTGACTTTTTCAGGGATGAAGGTGGGAGATTATACTTCTTGATTTTTCCAACTTGATGAAAATCAGTGAAACTGAAAGGAAACTCCTTCATGCTGTTGTTAATGCTCACAGTTTCATTTTGTGAATTTGCCTGTATGAAAAACTAGCAGAATACAATATAAACTAATTTTGATTTCTGAAAAATGTCCATACGTTAAGGCTCAGATTCAGAACTGATGTCTAAGATCTCCAAAGTATGGTATCGTAGTAAAATGAAAGAAGTGCTCAAAAAGCTCGAAGATATATTTTTTTTTCCTTTGGAGTAAAGGATACCAAGAAAGCTATTTTCAAAAGAGTAATACTCATATTACTGTTACTGAAGAAGGTGTCCTTCTGCCAGCCAGACCATTATCTCAGCGGGGCTTTGAGCTAGGAAAATGTCATTAGCTACAACACCAGGCTCCACAAGAGTTAGACATGTCATGTTTTAGAGGACAAGAGTACAATACTTGTGATATCCTCATTGCACAGAGGAAATGGCAGTGTCTGGTCTTGATGATATTTTAAACATTGGAAATGCCAGAGGTCATGGTGAGCTGTAATTCTTCTCAGAATAAGTGGCGACCCTGTGGTGTCGAATTCACCAAAAGGGAGAAAAAGCACATACAGAACCTAAAAAAAAGTGTGATGAACAAAATAAGCTGAAAATTTTGAGAGTGTGTGATTAAAAACACCTGGGGAAAACACCTGAGGAGAAGGACTGCTGCAGTAATAGGGTGGCAGTGACCTGAGCTTGACCATTCACTGTTTCAGGGCTAGGATGCCAACGTGACTTCTGCATGGCTGATCTGTTGTTGATGGGACTGTTGCTTAAAACATCTTACTTTTACTTTGCTGAATTTGCTATTGGCCTGCAAAAGCATCCATTTTATTATCGTTTCCTAACATCCCAAGGAAAGAACTTCCCCAGTTTTTGAATCTCCAATGCTGTCAGTATGTTTGAATGGTCAAAAGAGACCAAGATGTCTCACTTTAGGGAATTAACCCTTTCCAGAAGACCACAGCGGCTGCAAGCCTAGCTCATTTCAAATGCAGGCTCAGCTGGGCTTAGATACTTCCCCAGTCACTTAAAATTAACTTTCTTTTTTCTTGCACAAAATGTGTTGCAATCATTGTACCTTGGTTTAAGAAAAGGTTTATAGGACAGTAAGCTACAGAAGGAAAACAGTCTTTTTTCTTAGTGAAGATCTGCAAGTGTAACATCCCTCTTTCTATTCGTTACACATAAAGATTGAGAAAATTTGAGCAATTGTTGTGGTTGTGTTTTTTAACCATTTTTTTGACTTACTAATAATTCATCCTAAATTCCATCATCTAATGCCTCATTTAATAATTTCTTTCTTACAGAATTCCAATTTACAATTAAATCCAATTAAAACAAAAAAATTGTTCTAGTCATTCAGAGCAATAAACACCGTTAAAGAAGTCTGTACAGAGAAATAGAATAGAAATTATATGGATAATAAAAAATGTCCTTCTCATAGCTAAAAATAAATGCTTAATCTTAGTTTTACAAAAACAAAATAATTGATCAAACTGATGTATCTCAAAACCAGGCAGGCTTCAGGATAATAATACAGTCAAGTCTTACTGAAATGCAGCTTGGCTGAAATTTAGGTGATTACAGGCTGTTTCAACACTTTTCCCATTGTTTTTGGGAACTAGCTTCAGCTGAATGACTGCAAGGTAAAGAAGAAACTCAAACTAAGCTTTATTTAAGAACGTGTTTCTTAAAAAATGGTAAAATAAACAGGAAACATCAGAAGGTTTGAAAGCAAGGGAGTGACACAGACCAGACCACTACGCTGGAGGGAAAAAATGCTGAATTTTCTCTATTGAAGAAATTAATGAGATTAACACATTGTTTTGGACCTTTTCATTGCTGTATTGAATTCCTACTTAAACTTAAGGATCAACTTAAAGATCCCAGTCATTAAGCTCTCAAATCTTCTGTTCAGGAGCATGTGCTTGGGAGGGATGACACGTGGGAACAAGATTCAAGTTGATGTAAGCCTGCGTGGAAGGTGTTTTTCCTAAACTAACCCTCTGGTCCATCACACCAGTATTGACCATCAGAAACTACAAGACAGTGCCCCACTGGTCAAATCTGTGGGCAGAGACCAGCTGCAGGTCATTGATGGACAATCTTGCTTCTCAAACATTTGGGTAATCCTAACCCTCACGTGATTCCAGGGAACCTGGTGGTTGGTGTCTACTACAGACCGCCAGATCAAGAGGAGCCGACGGATGAAGCGTTCTTCCTCCAACTCCAGGAGGCTTCGTGCTCGCAGGCTCTCGTCCTGCTGGGGAACTTCAACCACCCTGACATCTGCTGGAAAACCAACATGGCAAGCTGTAGGCAATCCAGCAGGTTTCTCGAATCCATTGAGGACAACTTCTTAAGCCAGGTAATAGACACCCCTACCCGAGGGGATGCGATACTGGACCTGGTGGTCACCAATGCAAGTGAGCTCATCGGAAATGTCAAGATCGGAGGCAGCTTGGGTTGCAGTGATCATGCGCTGGTAGAGCTCACGCTCCAGAGGGAAATGGGAAGAATGAAGAGTATAGTCAGGACCCTGAATTTTAGAAAAGCAAACTTCCAGCTCCTCAAGGAGATAGTCGGAAGGACTCCCTGGGAAACGGTCCTCAGGGACAGGGGAACAGAACAGAGCTGGCAGATCTTTAAGGATGTGATCCACAGAGCGCAAGACCTCTTGATCCCTAGGTGTAAGAAATCGGGCAAAGAAGGGAAGAGACCGGCATGGCTGAGACGAGAGATGCTGGTCAAACTAAGGAGGAAGAGGGAACTGCACAGGCAGTGGAAGCAGGGACAGGCATCCTGGGAAGAGTATAGGGACGCGGTCCGGTTGTGTAGGAATGGGGTCAGGAAAGCCAAGGCTCAGCTGGAGCTAAACTTGGCTAGGGATGCACAGAATAACAAGAAGGGTTTCTACAGGTATATCGGCCGGAAAAGGACGGTTAAAGAAAGTGTACCCCCGCTGATGAGCGAGACTGGCAAGCTGGTAACAGCAGATGAGGAGAAGGCTGAGGTACTCAACAACTTTTTTGCCTCAGTCTTCACTGGGAACCTCTCTCCCCACCCCACCCGAGTTGATGGATGGCATGAGGGGGGACGGGAGGGCAAAACCTTTCCTGCTGTAGGAGAAGATCAGGTTCGTGACCACCTGAGGAACCTGAACGCACATAAGTCCATGGGACCTGATGAGATGCATCCCAGAATCCTGAGGGAATTGGCCGATGTAGTCGCCAAGCCACTCTCCATGATATTTGAAAAGTCATGGCAGTCAGGTGAAGTCCCTGGTGACTGGAAGAAGGGAAACATTATACCCATTTTCAAAAAGGGTAGAAAGGAAGACCCTGGGAACTACCGACCTGTCAGCCTCACCTCTGTGCCTGGGAAGATCATGGAGCAGATCCTCCTAGAAGCTATGCTAAAGCACATGGAGGCCAGGGAGATAATTTGAGATAGCCAGCATGGCTTCACCAAGGGCAAGTCCTGCCTGACGAACCTAGTGACTTTCTATGATGGTGTGACAGCATCAGTGGACAAGGGAAAACCAATGGATGTCATCTATCTGGACTTCTGCAAAGCCTTTGACACGGTCCCCCACAACATCCTTCTGTCTAAATTGGAGAGCTATGGATTTGATGGGTGGACTGTTCGGTGGATAAGGAACTGGCTGGATGGCCGCATCCAGAGGGTAGTGGTCAATGGCTCGATGTCCGGATGGAGACCGGTGACGAGTGGTGTCCCTCAGGGGTCTGTACTGGGACCGGTGCTGTTCAATATATTCATCAATGACTTAGACAGTGAGATCGAATGCACCCTCAGCAAGTTTGCGGACGACACCAAACTGAGTGGTGCGGTTGACACACCAGAAGGACGGGATGTCATCCAGAGAGACCTGGACAGGCTGGAGAGGTGGGCCTGTGTGAACCTCATGAGGTTCAACAAGGCCAAGTGCAAGGTCATGCATCTGGGTCAGCGTAACCCCTGGTATCAGTACAGGCTGGGGGAAGAAAGGATCGAGAGCAGCCCTGCCGAGAGGGACTTGGGTGTGCTGGTGGATGAAAAGCTGGACATGAGCCGGCAATGTGCGCTGGCAGCCCAGAAGGCCAACCGTACCCTGGGCTGCATCAGGAGAAGCGTGGCCAGCAGGTCGAGGGAGGTGATTCTGCCCCTCTACTCTGCTCTGGTGAGACCTCACCTGGAGTACTGCGTCCAGCTCTGGAGCCCTCAGCACAAGAAGGACATGGAACTGTTGGAGCGGGGCCAGAGGAGGGCTACAAAAATGATCCGGGGGCTGGAGCACCTCTCTTATGAGGCCAGGCTGAGGGAGTTGGGCTTGTTCAGCCTGGAGAAGAGAAGGCTGCGGGGAGACCTGATTACGGCCTTTCAGTATCTAAAGGGGGCCTATAGGAAAGATGGGGAAAATCTTTTTAGTAGGGCCAGCTGTGACAGGACAAGGGGTAATGGTTTTAAACTAAACCAGGGTAGGTTTAGACTGGATATAAGGAGGAAATTCTTTACAACGAGGATGGTGAAACACTGGAACGGGTTGTTCACAGAGGTAGTGGAGGCCCCATCCCTGGAAACATTCAAGGCCAGGTTGGACAGGGCTCTGAGCAACCTGATCTAGTTAGTGGTGTCCCTGCTCACTGCAGGGGGGTTGGACTAGATGACCTCTAGGGGTCCCTTCCAACCCCAAACATTCTATTATTCTATGATTCTATGATTCAGCACAAGATTTGCTTTCCAGTATCCAAGCAGCTTATAAATCCTTTGCAACATTATGCACTTTCATTTTAGTATCCAAATCCTAAACCTGCTGTATTCAGGATTACCATCTTTCTTTGCTAAAGATTGCTGCTTTCTGCTCTGTAAGCCCTGGGTTTGATTTGGTCCCCAGCAATTACCAGGAAGGTGGTTGCTATAGCTGCACTAATGAAAGGAGCAACCGCGTTTTCTTGAAGACAATGTAATCAAGCATAAATAAACAAAAGTTTAAATATATTATAAGTGGAATTAATAGTGTAAATGAGATGTTACTGGAACAGGGAAAATAGGATTTTAGCCCTTTTCAGTGGCTTGATATCAAACTTGCAACTTCCTAGTCAGGGCTTAGCTTGAGCTGATGCAACTTTTTTGACAGATATTTAAAGTATTATTAGTTGTATAGGGTTTTCTTCTTCATCATGATGAGTGACATTTTCGTTGCATTTGTTCATGTTACCATATTTTTCCAGTGACAGTCTGTCTTCATAATTTTGCTGATTCCTGTTAGGCCAAGAATGGGCACATAGAGGTACATGACCAATGTCAGGAACGTAAGAAAGTTTTAATTTAAAAAAATCCTGTTAAGTTGCACTGAACTTTGCCAACTCCAGTTCACTGGGTTTAGCTTTAAGTGTGATTCTTTTGTGACAAGTGACTGTAAAAACTGTATCACACATTGCCATGTTTGCATTTCAGTGGCTCCGTATCAATTTTGTTTAGGATGTTGCTGGATTTTTTTTTCAAACCACCAGACCTACCAATGAACCAGAGATTTGAAGGTTGTGCTGTGTTCAGTCTCATGCAACACCAAAAGTAATGACATTTCTGAGAAATGAAATCTCTCACTCACCTTCACAGCAAACCGCCTCAGTGTCGAGGGCAGACCGTGCTGCCAGAGTCTCATGAAGCGGGAGTAAATCCATTCTACTGCCAAGCTGAAATGCAATCTCCCCCAAAAAAACTTATGCTACATCTTTGAAACACTCTGACAACATTAGCATCCTGTATTGCATTAAGGTGGCAAAGTTTGGAGGGGCTGATCCTGATAGCTCATCATGGGACAAGCTTCCACCGCTGTTAGAGAATATGGGAATTATCCTGCAGAGGGATTACTGTAACAATACCATCCTATATTACTACATACCTTTAAGCAGATGGTGTTACCTACCTGAATTATTCTGCACCCTTTTAATAGACCTCAATCCTTCCGGAAATTGCTGAGCAGTTTTTGCTGCTGGCTGCTTAATGCTAACTTACTATCCTGCTACTTGGTTAGGACAGAGGTACGCTTCTTTTTGGAGGTGCTGGCCTCTAGAGGCATTGGACCAAGATGGGTTGATGAATAAAATGAATGGAGCATAGTTTAAAACAAACCTTCTCTTTGCTAGGTATTAAATATGTTTGGTGTATTAAGAGAAAAAGTAAATACCACATAGTAAAATGACATTACCTGGCAACACTGTCATTGCTTTCTTATCTGATTTCTGATTCTGCCTTAGCACTCTACAAACTGTTTTCCTTTTCTTCTCTCCTTTATTTTGCAGTTAACTTTGACCACTTTCAAATATTACGGGCTATTGGGAAAGGGAGTTTTGGAAAGGTAAGAATCAATTTATTTTTAGCACTTAAAAATCTAATAGAGAATTCTTTTGTGTATTTCTGGTGTGACTTGATTAGACTAGGATAAAGAAACATAGGTTTTGAAGCCTTTCACTTCTTAAAGACATCTGATCATCTGTATGAACTGACTCTGACTATTCATTGAATTATTTCTATTACAATATATTCACTAAAATTAATTGAGTGAAAATGATTATAATAATTAAGTCTCTTCAACAGGGATTAGCAGAATTTAGAAATCAGTCCCCAAACCAAAACCAAACAAAAAAGTAGAAGCAGATTACTTTTTTAGTCAGTTCACTAGAGAGGTCTTGTTCCTAAATCTCTGGATGTATTCATGCCTTTAAAATAATTGCAGTATTTTAAAGGCACTTTACATAGATTCAATACACTTGGAACTGTACAAACTGACATACACTGTAATTATGATCATTGAGTAAATGTTTGTTCAATTCAACAGGCTTTTGCTGAAACAGAGAAGATTAATGGTTTGTTTACACACGAGTAGATGACCTTTCTTTCCTATAATAAAGACTATACCATGGTTTTAAACTTTAGTAGGGGTAAATACAAGGCCAAGTAGTCAGAGAAAATCCTATTATAAAAATATTAGAAACCGTTACTCGCAGGAATACATGTGAAGGTGAAATATAACTTCAGTAACTGATCAAGCAATAGTTATCTAGATCTTGATTTAAATGATTCTTGCGTATGTGCCAGCTGAGTGCCAGTGAGCTACTTCTGTAGTTATGGTTTAAGCACATACACAGGATTTTGCTAGCTCTTGACCTTCCATGCAGAAAAATTAATTGAATTTTACAGAGGCCTGAAATACGTGTTGCAGAACAGCATGGTCCTTCATGGCATGGTCCTTACTCAGCTCAGGAGTTTCCAAGAGAAACCATCTTTGAGGTTAATAGGAGAATATGTCGCTGGTGCAAAATGGTATTCAAGAATCCCATGAAACTCAGGGTGGTTGGAGGTCTATGATTGTTTATTATCACAATACACTGATGGAATATCATGTCAAACTAAACTGAGGTCCAGGAGTGCTAGCTAGTTCCAGGTTAAGCAGTTAAAGTTATATCCAAGTCATGCTGGCCATCACAAAGATCACCTGCTCCCCTCTTTCTTCAGAGCTTCCCCATTCACACCTCTGCTGTTTCTGCCCTTTCAAAGGGGCCCTCACCCTTCCACATCATGCAGGAAAATAAAAGAAGCCTATGTGCTTTTTGAAGGCTTGTTGGCTGGTGTTTGATCCGCTCCTCCACAGCATTCAGGAAACTGGGAATGTTTCTATGATATTTCTAGAAGCATCTTATTTTCTTACAGGTTCATATAGCTGCAGTATTCTTGTGAACCTGCTCTGGTGATCAGTGTGGGTGAGAATAGAGTTTCACAACTCTGAGAGAATATGTTTAATGCAAGAAAGGACTCACCGATAAGTCCCCTCTAAACTTAAATCCTTATTTTGCGGCTGTCAATGCAACAGAAGAGTCCTTGGCATGACAGGCTTATGTTTCCCAAATGAATGCAAGCTTCTGCCCAATCACCTTGTTTTTCCTTCCACAGACAGGGAAAGAAAGAAAATCATTTTAAAATTACCTATTATACCATAGTCAAAAGCACAACATGGTAAATCATCACCACTCCAAGTGTCTTGCTCTGTGAGTCAGTCTTGCCTTTATCATTCATTTAGAAGCCTCGTTGCTGGCAGCTTCCTTCTGGAAGTACCTGCCAGCAGAAAACGTCAACAGATGATGCAAGACCTCTAATATCTGTTGACTTACTGCTCGCTGGTTGGGGTCTGTTGTGCTCTAGCATCCTGCATCGCGTAATGCCACGTTCAGTATCACACCTTCCTTAAACTGCCTTCCTCCTTTATGGCTGCTCTGGGGCCTTTTTTGTTTTCTGAGAGCAGTAGGATGTTTTAAGACATGCTCTACTTTTTTTTTTTATTTTATTGCTGTTGGTACGTCTCTCTCTCTCTCTCTCTCAATATTTCTTAAATGACTGTGGTTGCTACAGCAACCTTAGGCCCCTGCAGGATGTTGCTGCAGGAGGTGTCTGATACGGCAGAGGCTCCATGCAGCTCAGCTCACTCTTATGCACAGAACTCAAGGTGATCCTCGGCACCTCACCTCCTCCGTTGGGGCCGACTCCTTCAGCAGCCACGCTCTGCCCCTCCTAGCTGGCTTCCGAAAGCAGCTCCCTGCCTTTTCCTTTGACGTTTTCAACACAGAGTTGCAACAATTGCTGTTACAGGAATTCCTAGGCCATTTGGTATCAAATGCTTTGTATCTCAGGAGCTTGTCTTTTCTGAGAAGTGGCCACCTGTTTTAAGTGACTGCCTCAGTACATGCTGTTTCTTAAGGACATGTTAAGAGCCGTTGCGGTCTTTTACATGCTGTAGCATCTTCCCCAGAAAAAGTGAAGATCCATCACAGCAGCTGCGAGGAGTGTAGGAAATGGGTGTGGGGAGGAAAGAAACAAGGAGCATGGTCCTCTGCTTGGAAAGACGTCCTTTCATAGCTCAGGGTGCACCCTGGTAAGGGACAGAAGAACGAGGTGAGCTGCAGCCACAGCCTCTGCGTCAGTCAACGGTCCTTTCATTCAAGCCGAGTGGCACGCAAGCTGTGGCAGACTGGCGTGTGACCACCCACTGAACACTCGTCCCCCATCCTGGGCACAGCTGTACGTACCTGGTGTAGGTATCTGTACGTACAGACACTGGTACAGAACTGTGAGCTGCTGCAACCGTTCTGGGGGGGCCCAGGCAAGGTACGTGGCACTCCCCCAGAGGCTGCCTTGCTGGCCTCAGTGACCTTGCTTTGCTAGGTAGATGAAGGTAGCTCTTTGCTTACGCTTTGGTGTCCTCATATGTGACAGGAAACATCTATTTATTTATTTATTTATTTAGTTATTTACTTATTTATTTTTAATACCATTAAACTAGTTATGCTTAACATGGCCCAGCTATTAGTATTTCCAAATACATTTGAAGTGGGCCAGGTTAGAAATTTTGTCCAAAGAGCTTTGATTCATATATTAAATATTTCCCTTCTAAGTCAATTCAGAATTAGACACTTTAAAATACTGAAACCAAAAATGCTGAACACTGGCTAAAATATTTATTTCTTTATGCCATGTGATACCTTAAAAATGCTCTCTTATGTTTAATCTGGCTATTTTTTCATTTTTCTATGTGTAGAGGCATCATTCTTATCAAACAAAATATTGCAAAAAATTATATATTTGAAAATAATCCAATAAGTACAAAACTGTCTAGGAGTGAAATGCAAGAATTATCATTGTTCTTTACTGCAACAGTAACCATATAATTGCAGGCTTACTGCCTCAAAATAATTTGTATTCACGTGAAACAACTAGTTTTCAGGAATATTATAGTACCAATTTTCTTAAAATTCTTTATTCATGGGAGCAGGTATATTGAACAATCTGACCTCCTGAAATTAAATTCAAATTATGATATGAATGTAGAAACTATTTTCCTATTTGTCTAAGATGCTGAGACACAGGACTTAGTTCTGATTAATTTGGTTGTATAAACCAGCGATTTCCTCTGCTGAAGTAATTGAAATTACACTGGTGTAAACCAGATGGGAGCCCAGAATCACGTCTGCACTGATCGAGGGTACTTTACTAAATAATATGCAAAGTATTTCAGAAAAAATGTGCTGCTACCCTAAAAGCAACATAATGCACAACTGCAGAATATTAATATTGTCTGGCAGTATAAACACCTGGGGTTTTAGCTTGAGTTAATATGAAGGGAGACCAAGCAGATGCTTGGTCCCTGCTCCAGCTGTCATGGTTTGCCCAGGGGAATCTGGGAATGAATCTCCCTGTTTCAAGGAAATTCCCTGGCAACATAAAGCCAAACTTATGACATCCATTTCCCAACCTCTCTGTGTAAATCTTTTCAACTCTGCTTGGAGGTGGAGACTATGAGCATTAATTTTTGGGAGCATGTGGGTAAGAGCAGAGAAGGTAGCAGTATTTTGTGTTTCACAGCAGGTTTGTTAGTTCTCACACGGAGTGTGAAACAGCTGATTTCTGTCTGGTGGGCCCCGATATCCAGGTGAGCATCTTCTGCCCATGCAGGGCCACCAACCCTCTCCTGGGCTGTGATTACTCCTGGCAGCTAGAGGTGCCCCATCTGATCTGCTGACCTGACATACTTGATGCGTAAGGTAATGACAGGAGCAAGGCTGCGGTGAGCGCTCCAGATGCCAGCCCTCCACTGCCAGGGCCCATGCACAGAGGATGTGCTGTAGTTTTGCATCTCTCCTTTTTTATGACCTGTCATGAAACCATATCATCTGGTAGTTTGAGAAGTCTAAGTACTTATGGACCAAACTCAGACCAAAATGGCTTTACTGAGACTTAGTGCTCCCGCTCCCTGCTGTTCTCTCTGGACCAAGCACACGGCAGCTAGAAGTCTTCTGGAGTTAGTGGGAGACAGGAGAAATCTGTGTTTTGCATCAAGTCAAACTTTTCAGCCATCCCCATCTTTTGCTCTGGGAAGAGTTTCTCTGAAGCTATCTCCAGCTTCTCAGGCTACACAACATTATGCAGCTTTCTGCAGCAAACCACTAGCAAATTCTGCTCCAGTTTTACCCATCATAACTCTCTTGCTTCACTTAGCCAGGTCTGCAATAGCCCACAGGGCACTTTGTCACCCATAGCAGTCTTAGTGGCTGTGTGACCTATTAATCTGCTCTGTTTTTTGCATGCAAAATCAGAGGAAATCCAAGAAGGTAGCTTAGAAGTGGATCATAGCATATGTTTCTCCTGAGAAATGAAGTTTAGCCCTGCAGTCATAATATATTGGTTTTCTTCCCCTGGTTCTGAGGGAAAGCATCTCCAAGTCACACTCCAGTCAAATTGCTTTTGACCTGATAGTTTTGAGGGCAATTCATTGTTACCTTCTCCCAGGTGTAAAAAAGATACAACCCTGTGATAACAGCTAAGACATGTAGAAAAACATGCTTTAAAAGGGAGTATCTTCACAAGAGACTTTTAAAAATAAGCACCGTATAACTCCAAAGAAAATTAATGGGGATTCATATCGCCTACCTTTAAACATGTATAACACAGATGCCTACACCCAAGCCAGTCACCTACAGTCTCTTTAGGGGGACTTTAAAAGAGAAGCTATCCCTCTAGACATCCCCTGGACCTATTTAGACCCGTACCTTCGGTGGAGATGGATGCGCCCATCCCTATCTGCTGACTATGAAGCTGGATAGTAGTTGAGTTTGTGACAGTTATATTTGAGTTGAAGCATCATCTACAGAGACTGCTGAAGCAGTGATATCAGTTTGAGCAGGGCACTGTCTGGGCTTTGGTAAATGATATTCATAGAAAAATTGAAAGAGGATGTTTTAGTAATGTGAGCCTGACAGGCTTCTGTGCTGATAGGTGTAAATAAGGCAATTCCGTCCAGACTTCCACAATAACGAGTCATCACGGGATTTGTTTGCTGAGGTGCCAGAGCACCTGTTTGTCCCTATTTTAAAATGACTCCTTTGGAAAGAATTTAAACCACAAACAAAAAACCCCAATTTTAAACATTGCCCGTTAAGATTGCACACGCGAGGAGAGCTTGAGGGCTTTTCCTTTCTTTCCTGCCGTAGTGGAAAAGTTTCAGCCCGTTAACATGCTGCTCCGAAGAAGAGCTGACAGCCAGCAGGTAGAAATGCCAGGGAGGATCTCCACTACGACTCAGCGCTCTCATAGCAATGCCAGGCATTTTCACAACATCGCTGTGGATGCAGCTTGTGCTTCCTGATTTTTAGAAGGAAGTAGCTTTAGTGTATTCATTAAAACGCTGTTGATTTTGAAGCCGTGTTAATGATGTGCATAGGTACGCATTACTAGAAAATGTTTACTACCATTCTGCTTCAAAGCTGCGTGCTCGGCAAGCCTCTCCTAACAACAGAAGGGCTGTTGCCGCTGTGCTGAGTGCCCATGTCTTTACAAGAGAACCGAGTGCCTTCTGGAGCCACAGCAGTGTTTCACGAGCTGTTTACATTACCTACTTAGGTGCTGTATGTGATCCTAGCTTGCCACATTGCTCAAGCCTGTAAGTCTCAGCTGAGTGAAAGCCCAGCCTCTTAGCAGTCTTACCAGCCAATGGTTCAATAGGGAGCCTGGTTTCATATATAGGCCAAGTTTCACATGAAAATCACGCTGCAAATTCATGTAAATGAATGAACTGCTGGACTTAGGTTCTGAGAAAAAATCCATAGATGTTGTACTTCATAACGTGGGTCACTAAACTGGAGCGTCCGCATAATCTCAGACAGGATGTCAATAATTACCCCCGCAAATTTTGCTTATACTTTTGAAGAACCTGTGGAATCTTGAATGATTATTTTCCATCCCTCCATTTCAGTTCAGCCCCACCTGCTGCCTCTTCTTCCCCCCAAAAGCCAGCCCCAGTTCCCCATTGTTCCACAGCCTGGGTTCTTTCCATATAAGTGTGGACCTTTAGTTATCTTAAGGACATCACCAACTTTCAGATTTTCCATAACAGCCCAAGGAGGAAACTGAAACACAACTTCAGTACTCACCATTGTGCAACATTGATGGGCTCAAGACAAAACATTACCATCCGTGTTTTACTTAATTAGCAGAACATCTCCTGATATTAGGAAAGGTAATTAGAAATTCTGCTTAATCACACCTTATCATCATTATAGGTTAAGGGTACTCTATTAACTCCTCTTTTTGGAGTAGATTTGAGCTCAAGGACACACTTCATGGAAATAGAGTTGCAGAGAAATAACTATGGTTTAGGTTCACTGGCCCAGTTCCTCTTGCAGGGACTGGAAAAAGGCAGGGGAAGTAAAATATGCTGATGTTACGCTTCTGGAGCCTTTCCTCTGGGATTGAGAAATAAGTGACCACACAGTCAGTCTCTCTGGGGTCCTCACCCTGGTGCTGGTGGTTTGTCACCAGGTCCAGAATCCAGATAACACCTTGTTAGAGTCAGAGGTTTCAGCTATGGGAAGTTGTCTTCGTTTCTCCAGACCATTTCTGAATTTTTCCTTAAAATACAACTCAAACCCAAAGGATTTATTTTTGGTGGGCACCATGTTGTAATCTGACCTCTGAGCACCACCTTTATGTGTGTATAATATGTGTGTATATTATAATGTTGCATTTGTATAATATGGGAGCGTGTATGTGTGCATGTGCGTATGTACATAAATAGACATATAAAATAATAGTGCCCACACTGAGTCAATCCAGAATACCCTTGAATTTAGACACTAAAGAGTTGTGATAGCTAAACCAGATGCTTCCAGTACATAGTCTATATGTGTCCTGATGATGAAAAATTCTGATTGGAGCCTATGGCTGTATCAGTAAGATTAACATTGAACCAAAATAATATTTTCAACTAATATGCTCTTGGCTGTGAAGATGCACTAGGAGTTGTCACTTAAAAAAGTCCTGATCAATTAACAGGAAAAATCCTTCAGAGCAAAAGTCTACCTTTGCTCTGTATGTGTATGCAAGGCTGTTATGAATATGAGATTTACGCCAGCTTTGGGGATGAGACACCAAAAAATATCATATTTCTGTGATGTCAGAAATCATATTTAACATGCTTGTTCTTAGACGTGGTGCTGGTGACACTCTCCAGCTTCATTCACAAGCTAAACTGCCATGTCGAAAAATAATCCAGGCCTTACATGGGACCTTTCTTGACTAAGATTTTTTTCCCACTTTTACAAAATTATTTGGCTTTTTTCAAAAAAAGAAAATGAAGTTAAAGCAAAGAAATTTACCACCAGAAACAAAATCATTGTAATGGTCTTTTGTGACTTCAAAAATATTATGATGAATCTCTGTATGAAAATTCTTTTTCTTTTCATCAGTGGTTAAGGGGCCATAATTCTGATATTTAGACGAAATATTGAGCCCTATGTAGGTAGGCTATGTTTATGATGCAGTACTCAAGATGTGTGTACTGACTTGTGGGAATGACAATGATTATGCATTTTCCTGGGCAGGAGGCAGTCATTTCTGTCACTACTGAAATAGCCTCCAATTGGAGCAATTGGAGCATTGTCCTCCCAGCTTTACCGTGCAACTTCTGAAAGTTATGTCACTGTTCTTTGTCCCCATTTCTTCCTATACAGGGGTGGGGTGTTCTTTTGTCAATTTATTAATTACAATCTATTACAAAGCTGTAATGTAGACTTTCTGAAGGTGTTCCTAGGTTGTGGTATCCAGACTTGGATTATTGAAATATCATAAAAGGCTTCTTTTTTTCAAAGTCACAGCTGAGTTTCCTTCCTGTAGGTGTCAAACTTTGTCTTTTACTTTGCTGTCAATTAGGTGTGCATTGTACAGAAGAGAGACACCAAGAAAATGTATGCCATGAAATATATGAATAAACAGAAGTGCATAGAGAGAGATGAAGTTCGAAATGTTTTTCGGGAGCTACAGATAATGCAAGGCCTGGAGCATCCCTTCCTAGTCAATCTATGGTAAGCAAACCTTTAAAATTCTGTCATGATCTCTTGTTTTCTACTTATTGCTGAATCACTTCAGGCTATGGAAGGCTGGAAAGCTGAAAAGTACAAAAAAATTCTTGGTGACCTCTTTTTTAAAGGTTTTTAGGTTTTGCAGAGCGTTTTATTTTTAAAGAACATTTTAAAGATGCCCTTTTGCATTGGAATATTTAAACATCACATTCACCTTTTCGTTTCTGGTTTGGTTTCTGGATTGCTACAACAGTGTGTGGAAATGTGCTGTTCTGTCCAGCTTCATAATTTCTTTTTGAAAATACCTGGACTAAATGTCCTATAAGGCTGTGGAATATCAAACCCAACAAGCCAGTTAATTTTTTCTTTTTTAGTTAATTCAGAGAAAATTCAAAACTCAATTGCTCGTAAAAAGTGGCTGACATGGAACAACAGAAAAACACCTTTTTGTCACCTGGAATTTCTTTTATCTTCCCAGTGTTAGCCACTGCATGCCTCAGTCACATATGAGTGTGGGAAAATGGTCAAGTAATGACTGGCTTCAACCACACCACCAACCAAACACATTTGCTGGCTTTTATGTAGTGATAGTAGTAATGAGAGGCAGACTTTTCCCCCTTATCTAAAAATGACCTGTATCATTCAAAAAAAAGAGGAAATAAACTGTTATGATACAAAAACTGCTGAGTTTGTGAATAGCTTGATTGGCTGCAGATGGTCACAGTGCAAACAGACCTTCTGTTCTGTGAGTTCTAGCTGTCACTGCCTAACCTACGGTCTTTTGCCCATCCTTCAGCTCACTCTTGACCTATACAGGTGAAAAATTTCTTGTTGGCAGCTTAGCATCTTTCACAAAGTAAAAGCCAACCTATTTTCTGTCTTGAATTAACACAGCTTTGGTGTAATTGCATGCACTTATACCAGCAAAGGATTTGATCCCAAAATTAATTCAAAAAGGACCTAATCAAATATATGTGTTTCAAGTGCTCTCCACTTGACATGAATGATCATACTTGAGTTAACCTAATATCCTGTTGGAGGCTTAAAGAAAAATATACAAATATTGTGACTGTCATAGAAAACTTTCACAGTATATTTTCCAAGATTTCAGCAACCCGTATTCTGGTGGTCTCTTCACCGAAGATGTGGTATCTCTGTGCTTAAGAGCCTGTGGATTTTTCTTTCAAGCATTTGTCTAATCTCTTTTGAACTCACACAAACTTTTTTTCTTTAACAAGGGGTGGCAAAGATTTCCACTGTGTAACTAGATACTGTGCAGAAACATTAATAGGATAGCATGATCTACAAGATACTTCAGTAAACACAACAATGCTGAAGGACTAAATAGCAAATATTTACTGCTGAAACAAAAAGTGTGCTAGATTCCAATTGCTGACTTAGAATCAGCTAATAAATATGCTTTCTTGTTTGTTTTTTTTTCATGCCAAAGATTAAAACTGAAATAAGCAATACCTTAAAATGTGTTGAGTGTGATGATGATTTTTATTGTAAATAATTAATTTAGTCTTCTCGTGCTTCTGAGATACTGTCACAAGATCTCAAGGCTCAAATATTATAAGTGTATATGAGAAATGCAGAAAATGAAAGAGGAATGTTGTACTCTAGAATTAATAACATATTTCAGGCAAAAAGGACACTATTCAAGATGCTCCAGTGCACTAACAATGTTCTATATTCAATGTCTCTAGCAATCCTTTTAGTTGACCAGTCTATCTAGGATGCTTATTAGGGAGAATGACAAGATTTTTCTCTGAAAAAAGGCATAGAGGGGGCCTGCCCACCCATCAGATCACATAATAAATGACAGGTCACCTCCCACGTATGGGGCCTGAAATTTATCACTTGCATTAAAACTTGTGACCCAGCTCAGCAGCCAACAGTCCCATCTCCCTGTCACCAAGGTTAGTTTTCGTGTCTATGGTATGAGACAGAAGAACGTGGAATAGTCTGAAGACTTACATCCAGATCTAAAATCAATGCCCCCATTCAGAGATAGTCCTGTGAAGATACACTTGTGCAATCATTCAGCCCCTGCTGCCTTAGCATCTTAGTGCTTTGCAGACTGAAATGCCCATGTAGACAACATGCTTTGGTTCTCCTTAGGGCCAAAACATGAACGTGTGAAGGTACAGCTAAGCTAGTACATGAAACAGCATCCAGGAACATTCCCAGGTGCTGCCTGATGCAGCTGGATTGGCCGTTGGTACGCGCCTGTCCCATGTGAGCCAGCCCCTTCCCCAGCAGCTCCTGGGATAGTTCCAGAGTCAGTGTCCCACAGATCAATGTGGTGTGGCCAGTGCCCTTCAGCAGCATGGACTTCCGAGCAGAGGCAGGAGCTGCTCCCTGCCAGCTGGCCTGAGCGCTTGGAAATGCTCCCCAGCAGGTTTCATCTACTGTGATAACCACAGTGGCTAAAGGAGCGTAGGAGATCCTGCTCTAGGGACCTCCACCCTTCCTGTTAAAGCTGGGCAAATGTGTCGTCAAACCCCGGCTGTATGAGACTGCTGAGATTCAGGGACTTGGGCATACACATTCTAATGAACTGTAGAAAATTTTCCAAAAATAATTTCATTGACACTTTGTATTTTCACCTGAAGTGTTTACCTCAAACATTACACTTTCAAATGTCTACTGATTTAAAGCGTGACTCCAGAGTGAGCTGCTGAACTGCTGAAGGACATGTATTTCACCCTGGGCTTGCACAGCAAAGGAAAGTCTTGAACTCAAGCCTCCCCAGAATGAACCTTGCCTGCCCCAGCATTTTCATTGATTGTTGGTGAATTAGCAGCCTTTTAAATGCATTTTCATTTGCAGTTTAGATGCAATAATAATTTGCATCAAATACATTTACGTTGTAGCTATAACTTATATTAGATGATTAGTGGGAATCCATGAGATTTCCTCTTATGAGTCAATTCCTGGCATACTAATGGAAGGAAACAGCTGAAGCTGCATTTCTTCTACAGTAATTACAGCTAGATTTGTGTTTCATTTTTCTGAGTTAGATTTTTTCTGTTCATTTTTTTAATTGCACTGTGAATGTACAAATGGGCTGTAACAGGAGCTACAAACTCTAGCTTGTCTCACAAACTGGAATATTAATTTAACAAGGAACCGCTATGTCATGGTGTGTGGGCAATAACACAGCTGCAGCTTGTGTAAATGTTGAGTTTCTTTTGACCGGGATGTTTTGGTCTAGTCTGTCTTTCTAGGCTCTATCACACTCTCTAAGGGTACTTAGCAGTTTTCAGAAATCCTGCCTAAGGTCAGATTTTGGTCACTAAAACTCAGACATCCCACCAGCCTACTAAACTGAACTGGCATCTCCCTATTTAGCCAGGGTATCCAACTGATTTCCCGAGGATATTCAGAAGTAATTTTTCTGAGGAGGTAAGCACCAATCTGCTTTCTAGAGCTCTGCTGCTGCCCCCCCATCAGTAGACAGCGACTGACACCCTGTTAACTAAAAAACTACTAACACTCCTACAGAAAGTCAGAAACTCAGGTACAGACAGGACAAGTAGTGGTGCAGAGTTTTCCAAAATGGTTTAATTGTGGTGTGTGTACATTTTACATTAGATTGTTATAGGATAAAAACTGAAAACAGACTTTGGATTAGGAACTGTAGTAAAGTATGTTTGCACAAAACACTTTGCGAGCTTGTGGTTAAACAGCCATGTAGTCTCTGAAGAGCTGGGGGTCTGGCTGCCCATGCTGCAGGGAGCCTAGAGCTCGTATCTCCTGGTATCCAGATGAGCTGACTACTTGTCTACTACAGAAAATATGATGATAGTGCCAAGAGATTTGTTGATATAAACGTATCTATATTATTTGCCCCTTGTGATCTCAGTGAAAAGTAATTAGCTGGCTGGACCAGTCTGGATGGCACTTCAAAAGTCTTCAGAAAAAACTACATTTCTCTATTGATTGGAAAGAGAAATTAGGTACTTGTTTGGGTTGCATTGTCCCTTGCCCTTGATTCCTTCTTCCCCTAATCCCCAGTTATATGAAGCAAGACTTAAGCTTAGGTAGGTAGCCTAGATCTGATCTGCTGTTCTTTTGTCTGGAAGGGATGAAAAAATGATGAAAAAAATAGGGAATTTTACTATCAAAATTCTTGCATTTTTTCCAAAGTATCATTTTCTGTAAGAAGAACTTCAGTTTCATCAAAAATTATTCTTTTGCTTTTGGATGAACTGAAATTAAATCTTATTTCTTTTAACGCAAAATGTCAAATCCCAAATACATATATTTGGAGGAAGTTCTGCTCATGACAACCTTTTCATGAGTTTATGGGACTGCCCCTGACCAGAATAACTGATTTTCAAAAGTTAATCATCCAGACCTTCAAAATAAAATTAAGTGGTGAATCTCCCAACAGTTCCTTGAATGACAGGGAATACTAACCAAGAACATTAATCTTTCTTTGAAGACTTACATTATTAAAAAAAAAAGTTGGCAACTCAAGAAAGAAACATGAAGCCTGGAAAGCCCTTTAGTTATGCATGATAACTGCAGAAAGAAGTAATGAGATATGGGTAAGCGATCTGTCATCAGTTAAATCCTCATGGAGAGAGAGAGGAGGAAAGAAGGTAAACCTTCTGTAGTGGGTAATTCTGGCATCCGTCAGTAACTCCAGCATACACAAGAATACGGAACAGCTAATATAAAACAAGGGCAGCATCTCAACTCCAAAAGATCTATATTAAAAAGCTTTTTGAGGCTCATGCATCTTCTCTGAGCTTTATTAAATTTAACTTCACAATCCCAACTTATAAATCATATTATTTGAAGTATGAACTGTCTTTCATAACATCTGACACAGAAAAGAATCATTCTTCCGTAAATGCTCATAATAGCTTGGAGGATAACAGCGTTTTTCAGGAAGGGCTTGGGGTTGATTTATAACCTTCATTTTAGAAATGAAATTGAATAAATGCTTAAAGATATGTGAGCCTTGTAGCCAGTTTTATCACCGTTAGAGGCATTTCTGATAGCAGAAATTCCTTCTTAAAATGAAAAGCAGTCCTGTTTTTTATCAGACCTTTTGTATGTTGTGTATTTCAAGCATAGATGAATGAGCTGTAGAAATGTCAGCTCCTAATAGGGTCCCACCTTGAGATTACAGTGTGCCCCTTCAAGATCCAGCATTTTATCCATGCTTATCTTTCCACAAATATCTGGGTGTCCCCTGGGAAAGAAGATTAGCGTTCATGAAAGGATCCAGATTTTCAGTATCTTTCACACAACATGCATTTAGGATTGAGTCAAGAGCCAGGTTTCTCCCCATGTACCAAGGTGGCTAGACTTGGCATTACATGGCTTGTCTTCAGACATGAGTAGATCCGCTGCCTGCTCTGAAAGTAATACAGATTACCATAAAAGACAGAAGTTTTTTGCAAAAAAAAAATCGTGTATCACAATGGTTTCTCTGTTGATGTGGAACAGAAAAATCTGAGAAAAGTTTTGGACCATTCCTCAAAACTCTTGGAATATTGAAGTGATCTTATTTTTAGTAGCCTTGCTTAAAGCTGTTATATGCTTTTTAAATTGTCAGAACAACTTCAAAGGCAGCAGAGGTAGAAGGGTGAAGATTTACTTTTGCCAGCTTATAGGTCATTTTCCTATGGACAGAACAATAAGTTTGATATATTTAACAGCCCATAAAGAAGTGTTAGCTACATTCTCAGAGTGGCTCTATATTTTGATGTATTTTTCTTTCTACTCATCAGCCTCTGGAAACTGTTACATATTTCATAAGACAGACGTACAAAAGTACATTACTGCTACTAGCTAGAGTAAGACTAAGTTTCAAATCCCGTGAAAACTGGAACAAGTGAAGAACACACATTGTAGCAAAAATGTTCCTGCATTTCTGAATTCCCCTAATACCCCAATCTGTCTTCAAAAGAAAGGGGAGGTAAAAAAGAGAAAAAAGAATGCTGGAGAGGAGAAATTATTTGTTTAGTCTCAAGTGCTGGATGGGTTGTTTAATGTACACACGTGCACAGCTGGAAATTATTGCTTCTCTGCGAAGGTGCCCTTTCTAAAATAGGCTGGGAGAAACATCACCTTGGGCTGCCCCATAGCACGGCTCTGCTCCTCGGATTGGCATCAGGAATGTGCATAAACCTACAGATGCAGGGAAGCAAGAACACCTGGCAAGCGTTTTAGTGCTGGGTGGAGCTGAAAATAACCAGTCAAGGAGCACTGATTACCTATCAGAGACCCCAAGCACCAAGAGGAGGTGGTTCAGGTTTAGTCTTAGGTGAGTTTGCCTGGTGGCTGCAGCGTTCAGTAACCTGCCTTGATACAGCAGACCTAATCTGGAGTGAAAATATTTTATAGGGGATGGAAAATTTCTTTTCTGATCTCTAATATGATCAGCTTTCTGAGCTTCACGAGACTCCATACTAAAGGCTGTGAATAAAGTCCATGCTCTAACAGAAATAACACATATTTTTGGAAGGGAGCAGGGGGCTTATGGTGTTTCCTTTTGGGAGAAAGGCTGGGTGTCTGCAACTAGCCTGACTGCCTCTTCAGCAGTAAAGAGTCCTGCCAAAAAGGAAAGACAGGCTATAATGATGTCTATCTTATGTGGTGGATCCCCACAAGGCCATGAAACAAACATTCCGTTTTCCTGGAGAGTAATGAAGGCGCTCAACGCTCTTGGCTCCCTTTGGTTACACCCAGCTGCTCTAAGCCTGGTTTATGGGAAGAAAGGCTATGATGTTGCCCTCTTTGGCTACATCTATGTTAGTAATTTAAATCTGGGTATTCTTCCTGGACTCTCAAACCCAATCTTCCATACTGCTAAATATTTTTAGACCCACTCCTAGCCTAGCTGTGGGCTGGGGCATGAGCACTATCCCAGAGAAGCCCCAGGTGCAGCCAGATTGCTCCCAGCAGGCAGCTCGCATGCCATCATCCTGCTTTTGGAGGCTGACAGTTCAACAGTCCCAGCACAGACTTTTCTGTGCCGTTTGGTCTTGGTGCTGGAGAACAGCCACTGACATGTTTATTGGTACAACCTACGCTTCTTACTTCTTTTGTGAATTTAGCTGAGGTCATGCACCTCAGGCCCTGTAATCCTAGGCCATTCTAGGCACCTGATGGGCTCTAAGACTCCTTTCCAGGCAAGAAGACATTGTAAATCAAGGGAGGGAGATATATTTAGTGTCTCACACAGAGCTTAGATGGGTGAACTCTTTTTGCTATAAAGGTGAGTACTTTCCTCAAATAGCTGGATCAATTCATCACTGCATTAATGTAAATCTGGAATAGGTAAAGATATAGAAGTTTTATATCTAAGATTGAAAAAAAAAATGTCTGTTCCCCAGAGCCTTAGAAGAGTTAATGATGGTGGAAAAGGGCAGGAAAAGGTGTTGAGGCAGCAGGAAGGGTAGGATAATTGGAAGAAGAGAATATAGGAAAGACTCATCTTGAGTTGTAAATATTCAGGACATTATTTCTAGCTGTAGAAATTACACTGGACTCAGCACTGCTAGTTGGTGACCTCTGGATGCTGGTGCTAAGTGAGTGCTAGCTGTAACATCTTCACTGACTGATGAATGCATGATCCAACAGTTACTTAATTTTGTTCTGATTTTAATACACTAAAATACTAATTGCCAGTATCGGAACACTGTCTCGAGCCTACCTATACTGAATCTTGTTCTGGTGACTAATTGTTTCCTGTGAGAAACTGCTGCCACCTTGAAATACATAATCTTTGGACTTAACTTTAATACGTTCCTCATAAAAGCAGGAATTGGCCTTTGGCATAGTTTAAGTTTTGATCTTTTTTGCATTAAAAACTGCTGCAATAGATATTCCATCTCACGTATGTCTCATTGTATCATGGGACCGTTCTTAGGAGCCTGTCTTCTGCATCATTCTTATTGAGACAGAAACTATGTTTGCTGACCCAGAATAAACTTTTCTCGCACAAAGTTTTCATTTCAGGAGGAATTCCATTATAAACACCGACAAATATCAAACTGCTGGGAAAAATAATCCTTTTTGGTTTAAGAATGTTCAGTTTCAGTCAAGTTCCTCTTACGAATTTGCAATTATTGCCTCATTCTGCCTTCACAGGGGGATAGCTGCTACCCAAAGCAGACCTTCATGAGCTTGGGGTTAGTTGTGGCCGTGTCTTGGAGCTGTGCTGTAGATAATCACAGTAATTCCCTGCACATTTTTGGCCAGAAGCAGAGCTCTAGTGCTGTGGCAGGGGTATTCTCAGGAGAGCTTGCAGGGGAGCAGGGTTTCAGTGTTCTCAGCTTAATGAGATGGGAAAGAAAGAAGAAAGGCATTTAGACATTGCTTCAGACTCCTCAATTTCCAATTTAGGCAAGCAGTCCTTTTTTTTCTTTTTTTTTTTCCCCACTTTATTCACCTTTTTTCCTTTTTTCTTTATTTCTTCCTTCCCCCCTCCCCGCCCCCGCCTTTTTCCTTCTCTGCTTTAAAGGTTACGAATGCCAAATATCATAGCTAGAATGTGTAATTAAACTGATAACCAAGGTTCTGTAGGTAAAATGGTTCTCATAATCAGTGACAGAGTAATGAGTTCATCATGCAAATCTACAGTTTTCAGGCAGGCACGAGCGATTCTTACCTATGCTATGGAAACCGGGACCGCAATTTGCCTGTACTAAAAACTCTGCCAAAGGTAGACTATAGAAGATGCAGCTCAGCACCACATTAACAGAGATCTACAACTGTGAGACATCCATCAGACTGCAAAACTGTCTTGGATGCACTTGTAAAATCATTCATAGACATCCAGAGAGTGAATGCAAAGGAGGTGATCATTACAAAATAAAAATAAGTGCTTAACACTTTCACTGCAAAACTTTGATACTGAACAGATCCTACAAACCTACCCCTAGTCCAAAAATGTTACAGTTATTCTTGGAACCTATTGGTGGTGTAATATAGCTTGGAAATTATTCCTAGTAGTTTACTTCGGAATATATTTGAGGTTTTAACAATGATACTTTTAGTTGAAAACAGAGATGAAACAGCCAGGTGAATTCCTTTTTTATTTACAACAGGTTGATGTAAAAGTCAGGGCACCAATATTAAAAACAAACAAACAAAAAACCCTATCATGCAACAAGCAAGGAATATCAAAATAATGGTAATTGAAATAACGTCTGGGTACTTCAGGTAATATGTTAGCTCTGCAGCTCAGATTTTTCCCTTTTGCTTCTGCTAGAATGCCCAGACTATTTTTCATGTTGCCCAGTATTAGAAGTTGGGGACTTTTTTGGCCAAATGTCCAAAAGGAGAGAACAGAAGACAAAAATCTAACTATATAGATATAAAAGGTGTAAATAAATAAATAATAATAACAGTCTTGTGTGTAAGGCAATTTAAATTTTGCATTGTATCAAGTAGAGTGGATTTAAAATGGCAAACAGGGGGATTGAACCGAAGCAGGAAATTCTGTGATGCACTGTTGTTTGAATATTGCCTGTTTAAGGGACCCTTTGCCTTGCTTCCTTACAACTTATCAAAGCTTTTATGATGTTAAAAGGCAACTACAGATTTTCACAGCATATGTGTGCACTTCATTCCATTTTATTGAACTAAAATGGTATTTATTGTACTTGTAAAGTTCAGTGAAAAGCTGATAGTAAGACTTCAGAAAATGATTAGTGGTATCTTGTTTCTAAATTAATGACAGTTTTGGGGTGCGAAGTTCTCATTAGAAGATACGAACTCTCATGTTGCATAAGTACATGCCACATAAAGGAAGATTTCAGGTTCCTTTTCTAACGATGTACTTTTTACAAACTATGTCCTGACCGAGGAAAGGTCATGAGCTGTGACTATTTAAATTTCTCTGCAAAACAGTTGTGACCAGGAGGAAAATTACTTCTGCCTGCCAAATTCTCTCTAACCACCTAAACTAGAATTTGTCCAGGACATGGAGGGAAGATTTTTTCTTGCAAAAAGCCGAGGTGGTGGGATTGAGTCTTGATGGCAAACCAATAAGAAAATTAGAACTAACAGAAGTAACTCTTCCCCTTGACCATAGATTCCACAGGCTCACCAATAGATGGGTTGGGAGAAGGGTGGGAGAAAATAAGAACGCAAACAGAAGTGATAATGAGCCTGGTGAGGGATGTGACCTGTGGGATGAAAGAAGGCATTTTTCATCTTAAGTGGGTAGAAAATCAAACCTAATCAGAAAATGTAACCAATATTGGTGCATAAGTGAGATTCTTCAAGGTCTAAACTTCCTTTACTGATATTTGAAACTAAAGAAAGCAGAAAAGGAAGTCGGGTTTTGTTTCTCAGGTCTCTCCAAAGAAGAGGAGAGGTGAGCTATAGACTTCGGTGCATGCTGTTATTTCTGTGGAAGCTGAAAACTCTGCAACCATTTTAAAAAAATAACCAAAATATTTTGTTCACCTTGAACCAGAACACTTGAAATACTCCCTTGAGCAAAATAGCCTTTATTTCAAGAAAATATTAAAACCCAAAATATTCCTTCATTGAGAAAATAATTTGGTAAATGATGAAGCATGAAATGATATGATAAAAATGGAACAGCATATCCTAAGCTATACACACTTAAAAGGAATTTTAGGAGTTAAGCTTCGTAAGGCAGTAGAAAAACGTAGAGATATAATTCACAAGTTAAGATATTAACATTTGAGAAGGACAGCCCTACATAAATTACAGGTCATACAATTTTCACTTCTGAAACTGCTTTACTGGATGATCCAGGGTTCATATGTGAACACCTGCATATTTTTACTAGAGCTGGGAAGCCTGGTATAGCAACATTTTCCCATTTGTCTTCAGCCATGGTCTAGCTGCCTGCATTTGAGTCATCTTTAGTGAAGTACAGGCTTAGACAAGCTACCCTACAGTTGCACTGTCACTATTCTAAAAGCCTGGTGGCATCTGGTGGTGTCTAACAAGGCTCAAATAATGAGGACAAAAGCCTGATTCTGATCCATATTTGAGATCACTAAATTACAGAATGATACCAACGAAGCATAGGGTTTTCTAGCATTTGTTCAAGTGGAAACAAGAATTTTTGCTGTTCTGAAAAACTGGCACTAGTTATTAGGATATAAAGACATAGAAAGATTCATGTGGCAGGCTTTTAAAAAGGAGCGGAACACTGCAAATGACATTGGGAGCATCTAGAGGCACAGAGAGCAGCACATCTTTGGGACTGGCTGTGAGGTGGCCGCCTCACGCACGTGTGCTATTGAGAGATGAGCAGCTCTTCCCCCACATCCCAAGTGAAGGTTGAAGGCAAACAATTTGCCAGAGGAGCTCTGTGACCAACAGCCACCTCAGCAGCCCAGGACAGCTGAACAACACAATTCATTCGGAGTAACAGTGGAAAAAATACAACTTTTATGACTCTTTAACCCCGTTCAATGCTGAAGAAGAAATGGAAATCTTCTGTTGGCACTGCTTTGCCAGTGAGCTTGTATTTAATTTTCCTTTGAGACCTTAAACAAATCCGTACAGCATCCGTATCTGTTCCTAATCAGTCATGTTAGGCCTTCTCCTGATCACCAAGGTCTATCGCTCACTCGTGACACACAGGGAAATTCTTGCTCATGTGCAGTCTCTTGGGTTTCCTCTCCCGTTCCTGTCAGTCCCGCTCTTTGGAGCCGTCTGGCTGGCAGTCCCTTTTGTTGTATGAAGGCTGTTAATGCCTGGTGAACTCTTTAAAATGGTTTACTTTATTTCCTGAAATGTGGCTGGGTAAATTAAGTATTTTTTAATCTCTCTCTCTCTCTTTTTCTTTTTTTCTTTCTTTTTAAATTTTTTCTTCCTTTAATTTTAGAGTATTTAGGACCTTTTTAATATGTTTTGATACGCCAGCTTCAGGATGCCCCATCAATAACTATTGAGTTGCCCGTGGGTCCTTCTTTTGCTCTCTATTTAGCACAAGTGATGCCACATGCACGTTAACTGCATAGTTAGTGACAATGGCTGATGCTCCAATCCAGATGAAAAAATATCTTTAATTAGTGTTATCACAACCTTTGACAAGTATAGCCTGCTTTAATGACATCCTATATGCATTATTCTGTAACTATTCTAATGAACAGTTTCATTTCACATTCTAGAAAGTAATTTTTGTTTGCTTTTATCTCTCTTACTCAGGAGACATCTGAAAACTTTGCATGTCACCAAGGCTCTTGTGCTCTCCTAAGTTGTCTGTGCTCTTTCCCAGTGACAAGAGAAAAATGGGGCCCTTCAAATTGTTGTCCAGCCTCTGTTCAGGCAAGGAACCCTAGCTGAACAGCACCTTCTGCAACCTCACAGGCTCAACCTGGTTTTAAGCTACAGGACATAAGAAACCCAGGGTGCTGTCGGAAGCTTCAGAGTAATGGAGCGGTCAGACACAATGGGGCTGGGGAGCAGTGCTGTGGGCAGCGCTTCCCAGCCCTGTGGACAGGAAAGGGCAGGAGTCACAGCCGAGGCTTCCAGCCAGGCTGGCCGTGGGGGCTGCTGGCGCTGGGGCCCAGCTGGTTCCCTGGTGCATCGGCAGAAACCAGCACGCTCCCTGCTTACACAATGTTTTCCCTTGTTTAATCAGTCACGTGTGAAGCGATTCAGTTTAACCTTGGGAAGATGCTTTGTTTTATTCATTCATAGCTCCCAGAAGTGGAGAACCTATAGTTATTGTGAAATTAGATGATAGTGTCCAACAAGCGTCTCCTTCTCTGAGACATGGTGCTTTTTGTCACAGTCTAGAATCAGTGGTAAAGACAAAATCTTACAACTATCCATTGATTAACCTGGGAAAAAAAGGTATTATTTTCAATCTCCTGTCTTACTTACTTGGGGAACTTGATTAAATAATAAAGGGGAAAGTCCCAAGTAAGCTTACAGGACTTTCACCCATGCTGTCCTCTACCCTCTTCCACATTCTCCATGAATACTGAATTTCTAACCTGAAGCTGCAGCCGGATCATAAAAGCATCATGCGTACCATCGCACCTGCAGACCCTTCTTCTAAGGACCGATCTAGGAAACTAAGATGTGGTGGTTCCTGCCTCTTCAAACACTGAGTCTTTGGGGAAAAATCAGATCTGTAAGTAAAGTACAGGGAGATCACAGCACACAGATGAGCGAAAGAAGGCAGGTAACAAAGTAGTGTTAAGTGAGGAGTGATCCTTCTTTCTCAGCTCTTTAACATCCTCTTGGCACCACCTTGATGCTTCCTCCCTCTACCAGAGCCCACACCCCGACGTCTCCTCGCAAGGTAACCAAGCAGGCTGTTGCTTCTAACCCAGGCTGGTTCTTGCTCTTATGGAGAAACTGTGAAGACTAAACAGAAGGGCAGTTCAAAATGTCCTTTTCTTCTTTAAATCTACCCTCCAAAATATGTGAGCCGGGGGGAAGGCAGGAAGGAGAGAGATCTCTTTGATCCCTCTCGTGCTTCTGACTTCTTCTTTCTCTTTACATGTGTTTATATTTTTATAGGAGTACAATCTTTTTGGAACAGCAATCCTTTAACTATGCATTTGAAAAGCATGCTGCGGGTGCTTCTGTAACATTACCAATAACTGCCCAATACTTCTGCTGCACAGAAGATGGATGGGCCATTAATTAGGTTCTGTTGTTTCTTAGCCTTTAATTTAATGTAGGTTTCCATGACAGCAAAGAGAGAGAAATCAGTCAAAGCCAACAGTTAAAAGTGACAATTTGCATTCTGGTCACTAGTCTTAAAAATGTGATGTACATTTAAATAATTAGATTGCCTGGGTGTTTGGTCACATGTTATACTGCTGTCTCTTCATTTACAGCAGTCTTCTGTAAAAATGTAAACTATTATGGGATGCTGATCTGCAATTCTGACTCTGCTATTTACAGAGAAGTCCATTCAGATCCAATAAGGATTTTTATCCTAACTAATGCAGTAGTAGTAGTAGTAATAAAAGTAGGGTGGGAGCTGTTATGCTGTTGGCTAACTACATGTTTATATGGAAGTTGTATACACACATGGCTGAAAGTAGTTTTAACAGAAAATTTAACAGAAAATGGTGTATTGACTAAAATCTATTTTTTCTCTTTCTTCTCCATGCCTTCCTTCTACTAGAAAAAATCAGAATATCCAGAAACATGTTGATTCTCTAGTGTTGACCCCAATTCTCCTGCAAGTTGTAGTGTGATGCATTTGCTTACTGTTTCGTTCAAGAGAAAAAGACAATTTACATATATTTACACACTTTTTTTTAGAGAAAACTTGTTTTTTACCATAAGACGTGTTTAAAAAAAAAACTTCTTTAAACATATGATTTATATTACTGTTCTTAATCATCAGTGCTAGCCCATAGCACAGGTATTTGAGATAGAATCATAGAATCATAGAATCATAGAATCACCTCAGTTGGAAAAGACCTTTAAGATCATCGAGTCCAACCGTTAACCTAGCAGTGCCATCCCACCACTAAACCATGTCCCTAAGCACCTCATCTATCCTTCTTTTAAATACCTCCAGGGATGAGGACTCCACCACCTCCCTGGGCAGCCCATTCCAGAGCCTGACAACCCTCTCGGTGAAGAAGTTTTTCCTAATGTCTAGTTGTAGGCTTCCCTGTGTAGAACTGTAAAAAGGGGAAATATGAAGTCATTGTAAGTTTTCCTAAATGCTGGCAGAGGATAAATTTGGTTTGAATACTCTCTTGCTGTCAGATGGATCTGATTTAGGTTTACAAAATACAGCAGCCTTTTCCAGAATGGTCAGCTGAATTTGTATGGACAGTGTCTCCTACTTTAAACTGCTATTTCTGTTTTGTGTGACGGAAAGCACTGGCATATTTTGTTGAACCACGCACATACAGAATATCTCCTCCTATTTTCAGCTGTCTTTCTGGAGCATCAGGGTCTGTGAGTATATCTCCTAAAATAGCTCCAAACGTAATTAAACATGAGGTGTTGCATCTGTGTCTCATTGGCACAAGCCAGAGAAGTTACTGCTTTTTCTAAGAGCAATTTGAAGCAGCAGAACCTTCAAAATCCAAATGTTGGGGTCAGACACCTGTGGGATAGTTGTCACATTGTATGACAAGCTGGGCAAAAGTGTCCAATTAAATTATTCAGCATGTTCTGTTGAAAAATACTTCACAGCAAGTAGATCTGGCTGAACACTCTCTGACCTGATCAGACCCTGTTCTTGGTGGCATGCAGAAGATGATCAAATAATCAAAGTTGTGTGCTTCACGCCCTCCCCAAACACCCGCAGCCTCACCCTGCATCATTCTAGAGGTAGTCTTCTGGATGTCTGTGAAGGCTCAAGCAAGTGACTGCAGTTGATCTTACAGGGAGCAAGCCTAGATACATATCCACCCTGCTCCTCCAAACTGGCAATGTACTGTGCATAACAAATGGGATTTTGTACCTTATACCCCTTTCTACATATAGGAGAGACTACATTGCAAATGGTAGAAAACTCTGCACAACTCAAAAAACCAAACCACTAAACAGCACAAGGATGGAGGGAGGTTGAGTGGTGGAAGGAGAACTTGCTTGTTTCCTTTGGGTTTTTTAAAGAAACCAAACACTGGAAACAACTGCAGTGGAAGAGAAGACAAGCTCATGTCCAGGACTCTGGAGACAAGTGGTCTTGCTGAAAGGTTTAACTGGGATGTGCGTTATAAACTTCCACTGAATAAGTAACAGTGGACTGGAGTAAGTGGTTGCTGTTATTACTTGACTTTGAGGATAAATATGAGGCAAAAATGATTTATTTAAATCCTGCCTTTGATAATTAAAAGGTCCACTTTGTACAGGAAAGGTTTGCTTTGGCAAACCTGTTACTTCTGTTAATATTTTAGGAAAGCAAAGCATTGGCTGCTGAAGAAAACAAGGCACTTGTAAAGCCTGAGGATGCATGTATGGATGTGGTAGCTATGTGAAAAAGAATACTCTGAAAGTGGGTTTGATGTGTAAAGATGTGATGAGAGTAAAAAGAATCACAAATGAAAGCCCAGACTGAACCTCCTGATACAGGATGTATCGCAGAATTAGGTCATTACAAAAATGGCTGGGTTGAATAGGAGTCTGATTACAGTGATGACAGCCTGCATTCAAAGAGAAGGAATTACAGGAGGGTGTTAGAGAAGGGTTCATTATTTGTGGGGATACTCAAACCCCTCCTCTTTGGCTCCATTTATTTCAGAGTAATTCTGCCTCTCCCTCTATGTACTGCTGACATGATCTGAGTACAAGACAAATTGAAAGCAGAAATGACAGTGAGAATGGTAATGGGGCCTTCTGGAAACAAATAAGTGTGGTGGGTTGACCCTGGCTGGACACCAGGTGCCCACCAAAGCTGCTCTGTCACTGCTCTCCTCAGCTTGACAGGGGGGAGAAAATACAACGAAAGGTTCGGGGGTTGAGATAAGGACAGGGAGATTGCTCAGCAATTGCCATAATGGGCAAACCAGACTCAAATTGGGGAAATTAGTTTAATTTTTTACCAATCAAATCAGAGTAGCATAATGAGAAAATAAAAACAAAATCTTAAAACACCTTGTCCCCACCCCTCCCTTCTCCCTGGGCTCAACTTCACTCCCGATTTCTCTCCCTCCTCCCCACAGCAGCACAGGGGGACAGGGAATGGGGGTTGGGGTCAGCCCATCCCACGCTGTCTCTGCCCTCCTTCCTCCTCAGGGCAGGACTCCTCACACTCCTCCCCTGCTCCAGCCTGGGGTCCCTCCCACGGCAGTCAGTCCCCCATGAACTGCTCCAACGTGGCTCCTTCCCACGGGCTGCAGCTCTTCACGCACTGCTCCAGCCTGGGTCCATCCCTCCCACAGGGTGCAGTCCCTCAGGAGCAGACGTGGGTCCCCGTGGGGTCACCAGCCCGGCCAGCAAACCTGCCCGGGCTCCTCTCCCCACGGGGCCACAGGCCCTGCCAGGAGCCTGCTCCAGCGGGGTCCCTGCCCCCGCTGCGCTGGCCTGGGGTCTGCAGGGCTGTTTTCTCTCACATCCTCTCACTCCTCTCTCCGGCTGCTGTATGCAGCAGGTTTTTTTTCCCCCCCTTCTTAACTATGTTATCCCAGAGGCGCTACCACCATTACTGATGGGCTCAGCCTTGGCCAGCGGCGGGTCCACCTTGGAGCTGGCTGGCATTGGCTCTATCGGACACAGGGGAAGCTTCTGGCAGCTTCTCACAGAAGCCATCCCCGTGGCCCCCCCGCTACCAAAACCTTGCCACGCAAATCCAATACAATAAGTCTTGGGGATGAAGGATGGATTCACTTTTGATCTGTAAAGGGGTACAGAAAGAGTATCTGGAATCCTGTTCTGCTGGATCCAGGAGACTGATCTGACAGCCAATATGCAAAGAGCCTCTAAAGGACGTGGTAATGTGGTGCATCTATGAAACTAACACAGAAAAGCACAAGCCCTGCAGGGAGAAAAGAGCATGGAATGGGACAGAAGCTTTGGTAAAGAAGTAAATGCAATTCTAGCAACTTTCAGGTCAGACAAAGTACAGCAGAGACCAGTGCTACAGGGTCCCAGGGAAATGGGAGTGCCTCATATTTAAACATGAAGAGTTACTATGAAGAGTAAATACGCTACAGAAGGAAGTGCCCAAACTGTTGGGAAGCAGCAGATACTTAAGTACTCTGCCAAAGAAACCCTTTTCCCCTGAAAGAGCCAAAGTTTTATGGTAACTTGAAAACAGGAACAATCATAATTCCAGTAAGTGGCACCTTTCCCTGCAGTAATGCTGGTTTGGCCTCTGACATAAACTAGTGTAAATATCTCTTAAAGACTATTTTGTCTCGACTCCATTCTTGTTTGCCAAAAAGAAGGGAGAAAATAGGACAGCATAAAATGCTATGATGTGAAAGGTATCCATGCCTGTAACTTCAGTAGCTCCTAATCCTTGCAGAGGCTGCTGTGCAAGGAGGGCTCCTGTAACCCACCCCTTGGGTCCCTCTGTGGTGGGGCAGGGAGGTGGGAGGGCTGAGAGAAGAGCTCTTCTGGAGGAAGAAAGAAGCTTCCTGACTTTGGTGGTGGGGGAAAAGTTGTATGATGGAATGAGCAGGGGGGAGATGAAGTCTAACTCTGGTGGGAAAACTAAGGATTCTGTGCCAAAAAATTGCTACAGGCTGAAACAGTCTTTTTTTTTTTTTTGTCTTTTTATTTATTTAAGGGTCTTTTGTATACCTTTTTTTCCTTTTCCAAACTATGTAGACCATCCCGACTTGTATTTCCCACATGAGATCTACCTATCAAAGCACCACACGAACTCACAGGAAAAAACACCTTAGAAAACTGGACTATGGTTCAGTTTGAGCAAAATACAGGGAAGACTCTTACTTTAGGTGGGGTTTTTTTTGTCTTGGTTTGGTTTTTGTTTTGTTTTAAGTTATTGTTGCAAGGCAAAAGTTGCAAGGCAAAAGATGCTGTAAAGATGCCTTCTACTCTTCTGAAGTCTTAGGCTAATAAATGTGTTATGTTCTTCACTGTGGAAGATAAAGCTTTCTATCCAGATTGACAATGCAAATGTCCTTCTGCACTCAAGTAATCATAAACTTTCTTTCATGACCTTGAGAAAACCTAGCTAGCTAGAGTTCGTTCTTGTCTTTTGAGTTTGACAAGTTGCAGTGGGTTGTTTTGCAGATGAGCTTTTTTTGAACTATGAATTCAACTGAAGCTAGCACCTCTTCCCTAGAAAAATGTGAGGGGAAAAATTTCCGGTATTTGAAACTGCTGGAATAGCATATTTTTAGTACAGAGGCCACAGATTCAAGGTGTTCATTCCAAAACTCATGGGCTCATTAGTTCAGATCACTTTTGATGGAAAATGAACTGAGATGACCCAAACTGGAATGTATTTGTCCTTGTTACAGAAATTTAAAGTGATCATGAAGAAGTAAACGAATTTATCCATAGCACAGGAGTAAATGCCAGTCCTTTTTGGAGAAAGAGGAAAAATTTTTGCAATGAATAGTCAATAGCAGAAAGGTAGCTAAAACATCTGACTGCATTTTATTAAGTTCTTTAAGGCTGTGTCTGTATTGGCAAGGATCATGCTGCTTGCCCTCTGGGAATGGATTTCTAGAGTAAAACAGCTGTTGCTGAGGTTCTCATATCCATGCTACGTTCATTTCAGGGTGCTTTGCTTCAGACTAAGTCTAGTTTGGGCCTGTGGACCGAGTCCCCGGTGGTGTACACTAGGTACATCTTTAAAGAGTGTCTTCTAGTTCCTTCCGAAATGACTCAGCTCGGAGACTGCTCTGGAAAGTGTTATCGGACCACAGTAACTGGGGCTGTGGGGAAAATTACGTCAGAAATGTGCTCTTTGTCTAAACTAAAGCATTACTTTAGACACATTTTGTATTGTCTCCTGGATGTCAGTAGTTCTTAATATACGTATTGAGCTTTAGGCTTATGCCACTTAAGAGGCCTTTAAAAGCACAACTGTAACACCTTGCTTAGACACTGAAATCAAGAGTCTATCATAACGAATGGAAATAGCAAATGCCTTCCAGAGGACACTCTGATGTCCAATAGACCACCAATATATTGCACAAAAAGTTTATATAGACTTGCACGTACAAAGCTTTACTATCAGGGTCCAAAACTGGAGCCATATATTGACTTCAAAGTTACTGGAGAGAATGAGGGTATGGGGGGGCAGAAGCACGAGAAGGAAAAGGAGAGGAAAAACAGGAGAATAAACTCAATAGTGGCCAGCTGGGAGAAGTGGTAGGGCCCCCAATGAGCACTATTACCAGTGCATAGGTGTTTCCCAGCACTGTTCTCTGGGAGATTTATAGCTTTCATCAGGATTCCCTCAAACTCCATGTCAGTTGTTCTTGCTTACGGTGGCATGAGCACCCATCGGAGCACCCTTCTGCAGGTGCATGGGTTGTATGCTGGCTGGCTGCTAAGCTCTGTACATCCATATTGTTGGTTAATATTTTGGGGTATGTAAATGACTAGGTACTATGTTATCTATGGGTCTGTAAAGTTATGAACTAGAAGCTGAGAGGGGAATGTGAAGAGTACGGGGTTACAGACTAAAAGCTAGAAGGCCAATCCACAAACACAACGCTACAGAATCTGGCAACGTGGCACCATGAAGGCAAAGCACTTGGACTGCTTTCCCCTGGGGTGAAGGCTCTGCCACAGTGTCTTTGGGGTGTGCAAGTAAAAGGTTACAAGTGGAGGGTGGGCAACATAATTGGAAATGAAAAGCCCTTCCTCAGTATCCCAGTAGTTAAGGCACCTAAGACACCATGCAACAAATATTATTTTGGAATCAGTCTCCAAGGACCTGGTTCAGAGCAGTGAAAAGCTTTAACCCTTATTAAGTGGTAAGCACCCTACAGTTCATACCATAGATAACTATATCTTTGCCCTTTCAGACATCTACTACTGATTTAAATGCCATTGTGTTCAGAAAAGCCTCTTGCTAATTGCTAGTCTTAAATATTTGCATTGTGCTGCTTCCAACCACTGGGTGTAAAATTACTTGATCAACATTTTAAGGTGGTGGCTTCTTTAGAGCAGAATCATTGATTCTAATAGTTTAAATCAAAGATAAAGGACTGTCATCATTCAACATCATTACCGCATCGTAATTAGAGTTAGGTACTTAGTAATAAGTAATAATGGTAGAATACAAAAATGATAACTGGAGACTTTAATAATTAAAGTTGCTAATGGTGTGTCATAAACAGCAGCTGAAAGAGAGGAAATGAAAGATGCATCTGTGTGGCACTTTCAGCCGCCAGATCTGTTTCTGCTTTAGCAGGAAGCAGCCAGGTTATCAGAACAATTTTTATCTTTCAGAGAAATAAATAGCCAACTGTAGAGGGAACTGGTACCTGTCCTTCCTTCAGTGAAGCGTGTGTCGATCTGATGAAGCTGGCTGTGCTCTCTTTTCAGCTGAAGTTCTTATCTATATAAGAAAAGAGAAGGATACATCTGTAATGCCAGAATTATTTATCCCTGGTGTAGATAAAAGATCAGGAGCCGTCTGTGAAGAGACGAATTATTACTTGCCCTTCATCTAGACTTTCCCTACCCTTGAATTTCCTCGGTTTCTGTAGGACTCTGTAGGTGAGTGCTACCACATGCGCTGGCAGAGCATCAGTGGCGTGTGCCTTTCCTCTGGGTGGGGACATCACACTTTTCCCCAGCCTTCTGAAGAGTACTGCAAGGAAAACATACCCTGCGGGTTATTTAGCCTCAGTTTCCACAACGCTAAAAGGCACATATATACACAGCAAAGATGGAAATTTCTCTCACTTCAGGAAGAGGTTCCTGAGATCCAGTGAATTTACTACTAGCAGTTTAGCAACTGTAATTTTTGTCTTGCACTTAAAGTTGTGAGCAGCACAGAATTAATTTAAATATGACAGACTTTTTTTGGCTGAAGTCTTTGCTGTTTCAAGTTCCATATAAATTTCCGTAGAGAATGGGTGTGAAATGCTTCCATTCATTTGTGACAGAACTTTTACAGCAATTAGCAACATTCATGCCTCCTTTACGCTGAAGGAAAAGATTGCAGCAGATTAAAGGCAGGAAAGTACCAGACATAGCTATTATATGTTTTGGGGTTTGGTTTGTGTTCTAGTTGTACGAATGAAAAGATTTGCATTAAGTCTGAGTTGTATCACCAGATTTATACCAGTGTAATTTTCTGAGTTAATAAGGCTACTCTAATTTTGCTCCTCACTCAGAATACTCTTCTAACCTCTTTCCTCAACATCAAAATCTGAAAGTATAACTTCTCATGGAGAGCAGTTTTCTATGTGTTTAAAAGCCTGCTCTTTCCTTATACTTTTTTTCTTCCTCCTTTTCCCTTTGGCCTCCTGGGTGTTGATTACAAAGCAATTAAAACTCCTTGCTGTGGAAGCAAAGGTTTGACTCAGAATGACATCAGTATTTGTCTCTACCCAGCCCTTCTCTGTTTTCAGTAAGTCCTGAGACTTTTTGGCTATGAATTTATAAAGTTGAAAGTTGCAAAAGGTACAAGGCTCTCCCTTGCGTGCCATTACTTGGAGCAGTCTTCAGAGGAGCCTCAGGTCATCCAAGTGCATCTGGGTCATGCTCTAGAACCGACAATTTTCTGCCTTCCTTCTTATCATCCCCTTTCTGTCCTCTCCCTGCCTGCTCCTTCCTCCTCATTTCTTTCCTGATCTTTATTTGTTTCTCTTTCAGCTGTTTGCTCATATTATTCTTCCTTTTTAGTAAAACAGTTTTTTCTACTTATGGACATCAACTGGTTAACTGGCCTTCTGAGGTTAATGAAAGCAGCACCAATAATACCCTTCATTCTTGCATCCGTTAGTAATTGTTAATGTAATATTCTCTGGAATACAGGAAATATGACCTCCCTTTCCCAATGCTGCAAATATCTTGCCAACCACATATCAGCCTACTATGCATATTTCCTAAATATGGTTATCTGACTAAAAATGTTGTATGTGGTCAATAATCAGTTCTATTGCCAGCAAAGAATCTACTGAATGTAGGTACAAGGAAAGACATTGCAATGTCTGAGAGATCATTGTATCTGTTTTTAAGGATCCATTACTGTTGTTCTGTCCTACTGGTTGTTTCAGCCTAGTGTTATTAGGGTTGACTCTAAGGCACTGTGCATGTGTGTGGACCATTCCTCCTGACTGCCCTTGTCTTGTCGTCAGCACATGGTCTCTGGTAGCTACGTATCTTGGGGTGGGGGGGGTGGGGTTGTCCATCTGCAGCTGATTTCCAGCCTCAGAGCCCTTATCCATGGAAATATTCATACTAAAACAAAGGTCAGTACTATAAGCAAAGTGTCACAAAAATTAATTTCTTTAATGTAGACAGGTTTTATTATGGCTAAAACTTTCTGAAGATTTTTTTTTTTTTTCATGTAGACCAATGCTGTGGCTGTCTCAGGAATACTTCAGTGATTGTAGTAGACAAAAAGGAGGGGAAACAGCTTATTCTGTCATGAATGTAAGAGGAATTGTGGCCTGTAAGAGGAAAATGTAAGGATTCTTTTCTATTTAAATAGAAAACAACATCTGACAGACCTGGTTGAATAAATTAACCAATAAGCTGACCAAATTAGCTTTCTCAGATTTGAGATTTACTGATGTTCCACTGTATCCATGAAGGCTTTAAGGCTGTACAAGTGTTTCTGGGAATAAAATTTAGTCCTCTGGGTTATGCTGTCTGTAACACAGATTATGACAAATGCATGCAAGGTATCCAAACGTCTAAATGGTTTCCCTCTAGCAGACTCTACACAGGCTTGGATTTGAAAACAGCTGCATCTTTGTGAGGATGTACATTTCATTCTATAGTGGGATGTCCTCTGCAGGTCAGTGACTAGTTGGCAGGGAAGCTTTAGCTAATCTTTTTACAAGAATTCATTGATGAGCCTTCCAATAATGAAGTGTTAGGTCAAAGTTAATTTGAATGTTGCACACAGATGTCATTCTTTCCTTGCATTAGCGCTTCACGGAGAGCACAGCGCTTCATTAAAGCAGCCTGATGATACTGAGTCACGTCCAAAATGTCCATGGCACTCTCCTGTGACTTATTCACTTTCTGTTTTCTTAGGGCTGCTGAATGATGCATTTCATTTTCTCCTAGTAAGACCATGCTGGTTTTGGGACACTGTCATTTCTTCTTGTATGCTCAAATACCTGATTTTGAAGACTTCTTTGTTATGCTACTGTTTCAGAGTTTTTGTGCTTTTCAGTAAATTTAATGTTTATTTAGTAATTATTTCTGTAGGTCCCTTGAACTCCATTAGAAGTTGGAAAACAGTATCACTTTAAAAAATTGTTGTTGTTATTGTTATTGTTATTATTATTATATAATGAATATATAATGATACAATATATAGTATTCTATATAATAAAATTCTATATAATAGCATATATAGCATTCTGAAATATTACATATTCAGTGAAGAACATGTTTTTATATAGAAAATTTGTTTAATATGTAATATAGGAATAAATACCTGGGTAGAACTGGGTGGGTCAGGCTACTTTCTGAATGACCCTGTAAAAATATAAGAACAATAGTAAGAGGAATGGGGCTATACTGCTTCCATGATACTCCCTGGACATGATGCTCATTTCAGGAATCCCACAGGAAAGCTTCTGCCATCATTGCTTGTGCTGCTATTGTAAAGTCTGCCCTAAAAGGTTTAGTGCTGCAGATGGATATCCATAGCACTGGCAAAGTCACAGCAGTCAGGTGTGTTAATCCTTTCCAAATGAATGTTTTGAAGTAACTGCTCAAAAGATTTTTTGGGATTGAGTTGGTTGCTTTCATGGTACTACGGTTATGTGATCCATTTGTGAGCTCTCTTTGGTCATCAGGTATTTGCCACATGATCCCTGGGTCCTCAATCTTAGGCAGGGAGCCATTCTTCAGGTTGGCTCATTTTCTGTTTCCTTTCAGGAAAGGGCCACTATTCTGCAGAAATCTTTTAACTTTAAGAAACTGTGAGTCAAATGCTCTTTTTCTAGTGCAACAGATCTTTTTTTAGTAATGGTAAAAGAACAGTATTTCTAACTCTCCGTGAAGCAAATTACTGATATGAATCCACTTATTTCATTTTGCCTGTAATTTTGGATCCTGAAAAAGGGATAAACTATCATTATAAACTGTTAAACCTTCATCCAAAAAACCCCACAAGCCAACAATACAACACAAAACATTCTCAAACACCCACCGCCCTGGTACTCTACTGGGAAAAGAAAGTATAGGGTACCATGTAAATGGCAAAATGCAGTGCAAGAGAAAGTAGTGTGTTAGCAATGCTTATGGTTGACGTTTTATATTAAAATATAATTTATTTTTCTAGATAGAGTCAGAATTTTGTCATCTTCTTCAGTCTTTTACTGGAAAGCTTAAGTATATTCCTTGAAGTTGTATATATTTCATTGTCTTTGTCAAAAAAAATAAAATAATGAGAAATAATGAAAATGAAATACAGATGTTTCATCAGATTTTTGCCAGTTTATAATATATACAGGTTGTAAAGAACTTTAATAATTTTAAAATTTTGTACTACCAGTCAAAATAATTCATGTTAGTTGCTTCTCAAAGGATTTCACAGAATTCAGATATGTCAACTTTTTTTTCAAATTCTCAAATAAGAAAAGACTTCAACAGCTTAAGATTATATATTAGATGGAAGCCCCATTTTTCAAAAGTGATACTGATCAGTTGTTCCTCAGACCATGTTTACTTCTTCTATATTTAAAATTGTTTCCTGACACCACTGATTTTAAAATTTGCTTGCATCCAAAAAAACCCCAGCTTCTGTCCAAGATTGTTCTGATGTAAGACATGGCCCTGACCCAAACCAAAAGGGTAATGTAATCACAGCCTCTGCTAGGACTTTTGTTGTTCATTCAAATACAAAAATAAAGGACAGGAGTGTGAAAGTCCCTTTATATATATATTTTAATTATAATTCTAGGTAAATACTGTGACAGGTTTGCTTTTTAGAAATGTAAAGCTAATGACCGTAATGAAGAAATTAAATGGTTTTATTCACTTTGCACATGTTTTCTTACAAAATGAACCAGAAATGAGGAAGCTTGTTTAATCAGGGAATGTCTTGTTGAAGTGGATGTTTATCAGTCTCCCAAATGTAATATTTGCTGTCAAAGCTTCTGCGCAAAATATTTGTGTATTTGGCTTTCAACGGAAGGAGTCGTAACAAAGCAGCCCCTTAATTAGTATTTTGTCAAATCTCTCCTCAGGCCATGTTTGTCTGGAACTGTGTCATTACTATGCAGGGTAGGAGGGTGTCAGTTAATTTTTTGAAGAAAGACTAAGAATGTCGTATTTTCGTTGGGACATATGTGCCCTGCAGACCACTGCTGTCCCTTGGGAGCCAGCAGTGATTTGAAAGATATCATTGTCTATCACTGACACTTTATTTGTTTAGCAACTACTTTGGTAAGAGTTGAGAGATTTTAGTCTGTTGTTGGGTTTAAACGTCATTTGGACAGTGTTGCTAACTTCTACTGTTTACTGTAATTTCAAATTTTTCACCTTCGTTTCCATTTTCTCAATATTTGTGTCCTTTGCAACAGCAGGAGGAAGAGGAGGATAAAGTGAAACCTTACAGATAACTCCATCAGTGTCTGTTTAGGCTTCAAAAGCTGAAGGGTTGATCATATGGTCTCAGCTTGGACCTTTAGCATACACAAACTATGTAGTTACGTTGTCTGATGCAATGCAGTCTTATGCGTGCACTTTTTATTGCAGTGAAAGTTAGTGGGTTTCTGAATGTTGCTTGTTAGTTACTCAATTATAGACTTAGGATAGCTGATTTCAGAACTCAGCTTTGGTCAGATAGGTCTAAATTCCCTAGTGAAAAGCAGTTTCAGTAGTGGATTTTGAAGAAAAAAAATTCACTTCAGCCAGAATAACTCTCCATTGATGTTGTTTGCTGTCCATGCCTAACTTCAGGGAAGACCAATTTGACTGAAACAACCTTTGCTTTTTATCTTATCTCTATAAAATACATATTGATCTCAGAGTATCACATAATATAAACTATGGTTTCATTCTATATTGTGCAGGAGTTTGTTCTGAGGTCTTCAAATCTACAAATCCCAGGTGGATAGAGAACAACATATTAAAAATTGGCTATTCTTATTTTTTTACGGCAGCCAGAATGCAAGAATACAAAAGGGGTTAGCTCATATTTGCTTTAGGTTATCTGGATTAGGTTTTTGTTTATTTGTAATAAGTCTGGTTTTATAAAAAGCTGTATGAACATTTTCAGGGCAGGCTGAACTCCATTGCGTTCAGTTTTTACATCCTGTAGCAGAGATCTGATATCACCAATAATCTAAGAGAGACGGTGTTTTATAAGAAACAAAACAAAACAAGATGATTCTAATGATTAAGCAAATACTATAAAGTTATTGCAGGAACTTCCATTTTAATTATTTTAAGCGTGTTTGTACACACCAGAGAACTTTCTGCATTCTTTCATGGTTACCATCTAATGAGTGAGCTAAATTTGTTTACATGCCTGGAAGCCACACAGTCAAACACAGATTATTAGACTCAGTATATGGAAGCTTGAATAAAATTCTTCTGACCTGTGTTGTGCAGTAGGCTAGGGGGGGATAACCCCCTGGTTATTTCTATATCTGAAACGTATGCATAGTCTAAAAATAAAAGAGGACATATATAATGAATTATGCCAACACTGTTGGAGAAAGCAAGTAATTGGGCATCTAGGATGTTCTGTTTTCCTCTTGCACAGCTCTTTAAATTGCAATGAATCTGGAAAGTGATTGCTCACAATCAGAATTAATTGAATTTTGAGATTTAATCCCCAAGACATTGTGAGAATGTGTTTGTATAGGAAGCCTGACCATTTTTATTGACTGGGGGCTTTAGAATGTAGGGAAACATTTTGTCTTGGAGACAACCGAAATGCTTTAATGTCTCTCCCACAAAATTAAAAAATTGTCTCACAAACATTATGTGGAAAGCAGGAGTACTACAAAGAGTTATTGTGTTGTGTTTTCCTGATTGAATCTGGCCTGCAAATGTGAAAAAGTAGAATTTCAATCCTGCTTTAAATGCAGATCACAGCACAGTGATAGAAAGCAATCACCACTGCCTCTGCCTAGTCTGATACGCACATATGTTACAGAAGGGAACGGCAATAGCAAGATAGCAACTTTGTGCCCTGGGCGGTCATGGGTATAAGGTACAGTCAGCACTGGCTGTAGGTGCAATATGTGTCTTCTATTGATAATGAAGATTTAGCTCATCTAAACTTTCCAGTCAAGAAGCCCTGGATTTTCCTCACTATTACATTATTTAGGAACTTAAGAATTTCTGGTGAATTGCTAGCAGCTCTGGTTGCATCTCAGTCTGTGTCTTTGGGCCTTCACAGAGAAATGGGGGCCCTTGGGTTAAGGATCAGTGAACCTATTGTTGGCAAGGCATCTGGTTGTACTGGTATTGTCTGTTCTGTTGGAGACTCAGGGCTGGGGCTTCCCACAGGTCTGACTGTTGCTTTGGCCAAGCACATTGCCTGCGGCTGGTGTCCCAAGGTCTGGCTGAGCCCTCCTGAGCACACAGCAGCCACTGAAAAGCAGCTCAGGTATGTGACAGTCCTGGTGTCCCTGGCTTGGGAAAGTCGTGGTGGAGCTGGGGACTTGACCATCTGTTCAGTGCAATCAAAACAGCTGGTTTCAGCCCAATTTATGCCTTGGCAGGAGTTGAGAAAGTGAATGGGTTTGCATGATTAGGATTGAAATAAAATGTGCAAATGACAAGTCTGGTCATAAACAGAAAACTGTGGGGTTTATCTACCCCCTACTAATGATTCCACCTAGCTACAAAGCAAGCTGCAATCTTGCATACGTCTCACACATACAGTAAAGCATAGTCTTTGTACCAAACAGGTAAGACAAAAGAATCTCTTCAACTAGAGGCCAAGAGGAGTGAAATGTTTTGCCTGTTGTATCATACGTTCTGATGCAGAAATAAAATCAAGTTTTCAAATTGCCCATGAAGTACTTGACATCTCAAGTTGGCACCTCAATTTCCACCCCTCTTTTTCCTTGATCTGCCCCAAGCATCCAGAGTGTTGTCAATGCATTCATAAGATCACCACTCAGTACTTCACTTTTCTATTAATGCAATGTGAAGACTGCTCACATCAGCTCCAACTACGTGTGCTGCCAGTTTTCAGCTGGTGGTGATAATAATGTTTCTTCTATTTTCACAAAACAGATCTCATGCTTATAACAAGTTTACAACTAACATTATGTATGTGAACTGCTATCTCCGTATCTGTCTGCGGCTGCTCTGTTTATGGCTTCTCACTGGTCCACCTTAGTAATTAACTTGGCATCAGGGACTTCCCATGAGAGTGACTGAGGAGCAAAGAAGATAGGGGAGCTAGTTGAAAAAAAAAAAAGGCAGGGAGAGGCAAAGTCACTGCAGCCATCTATTGACTAATGCAGTTCCATTTCTTCATGCTCAGTTGTTGGCTCAACAACGAAGTCTGTTACAGGCTTTCCTGAGATGCAACCTAGTAAGGTCTTTCACAATTAGGATTCTCTGTTACTTCAGGGGCATCCTGGTTCACCTTTGTACAGCTCAACGGATGCTAGGCTGATTTAGAGCACACTGTGTGTCTCATGGAAATAAGGCATCATTGTTTGTCCGTCTTCCTAGCACTTTGTGAAGGGAGTAACAGAAGTGTCCTCTGCAGAACTAAAGGTGAAAGAAATCAGTTTTTTTTCTTCTAGTTGTAGGGTGTTTTGCATGCCTGCTGGGCCAGGGTTTCTTCTTTTCTAAGTCTGAGCAAATGAATGTTGTGGGGTCTAATCCTCTGACTCAGCTTTGCACAAGCTTTTGTTATTTTTGTTCCAAATGCCTTTGATTCAAGGGAAGACTTTCATGAGACCCCATCACTACCAGCTAAATACTGTCAGAATTGTATTTGCTGGCAGCAGGGAGAGGAGGAGAAAGGAACAGTCTCAGCCCCAAGGGAGAGCTCTCCCTCCTGCAAGGAGTTCTTTAGCACCAGTTCTTCTCCGTCCTTATGGAGGCCATGTGCACCCCTGAGCTAGAAGGATGCAATAACCCAGTCTTGGACTTGGATCTTTTGTTCCAGCATCTGCTGCTGTGCTAAGGAAGAATCCTGTTCAGTGATGGCTACCAGTGTTCACCAATTACTCTGAAAACATAACACTTCATCCAAACAACAATGAAAAAATGAAATGGAAAAGGGCAAAATGTATTTTCAAATTACTTACTGAAAGCAAAAGGTCAAAATCAATAAAATGGGCTACTCGCATGATACCATCCCCGTTAGCAGAACACCTGTAAGCATATTAATACATGCTAAAGTCTGGAACGTAACACTTAAATGACAGGGTGTCTTTTCTTATCCAGATTTTATCACTGAAATAACATTAGCAAATGGGTTTGATAAAAACAGGTCGTAAAATGCAAATAACTAGGGTTTTAGAATTGCCGATGTTTCACTACATAATTTTAAAAGGTGGCTGTTGCAAAATCTTACTGTCGCTGGTGTAATTTCTCTGCTGTGAAGGTGAAATATCACTGTTTCTGTTGTGGGTTGCCAAACCTCATAGTCCAGTAGAGCTCCATGCCTCCAGGTCTCACCAGTAGTAAGGCTGACTGTGTATTCCCACCAGGGACACACATAAACACACTCTACAAGGCATACATACATATACGCATGGCCAGCCACACAGATTGACACAGGCAGAAAACAACACTCACAAACACCACTAATGGCCTTATCCAGGATGAAGATCGATTACTGGGAAATACATATATATCTATATACACAGGGTGGATTCCTTTGGAAGCTGGACTTAGACCTGAGTGGTCTGTCTAGTAATTACCCCTGTATCCCAGTCTCACCTCTGCTGGCACCTGGATGTATGAGCCCCTGAGGCTCACAGCCCCACTCTGCTTACTGATACTGACTCCCACCCTTGCACACAGCAATGCGTGGGCATGCACACACACACTATGGATCCCCCCAGCAACTGCCCTTAGACAACCTAGAAGCTGGGTAGTTTAACACACTTCTTAGTTGACCCAGCTACTGGGTCCTGCATCTTTTTGTCTCCAGCTGCCTTGAGCACAGAGACACACACATATCCAAACAGTTCTCTCGGTTGTCCCACAGATCCCACAGTCTCCTGGCAGTTGTCCCCCCATTATCCAGCTTCTCCTGTCATCTCACTCAGAGAGATGCGTATGTTCAGCGCAGACTTATGGCCCCTTCAATAACCGGCTCCCAGGTTGCTTAACCTGCTCCCCTTCCCTGCATCTCATGCCCCTGGGAATTAACTCCCCTGTTCAGTCTGAAAGGTCATCCAGAGACCATCTCCCATTGACTCATGGTGATGGGAATCAAGCCCAGCCCATGAGGCTGATGCTTCTCCTGTCATATAACCCTGGGAGCAGCCAGGTGAAGGAACAATTTGGGTCTCCCTTGTTCCATTGCTCCTCTGGGTTCATTTGCATCCATATGTGTGGGGAGATGACTCTTTCATCATAGAATGCAATGGCTTCCTTACTAGTTTGATGAACTTGTAAGAAAACATGTGTTGTTTCTACTAAATATTAGCTCAAGTCTAGATGAGTATGGCTTGAATTGTTCTTCAAGCATGGGCCAGCAGTCATGTTGCAGCCCCAGGGTCACATTCAAAAGGGAGTCACTATGTATTGACTAGACTCAGAAGAACAGCTGGGCATGGAGAGGCTACCAGGATGATCCTGCATGCCAGGGGGATAGATGATAAGTCATTTGTACATGAACAGAATATGGATGAAGCTTATGACTGTATAAGGCACCAGTACAGAAAAGGCCTTTTGGCATGTTAGCATAGTGTGGGCTTATTTCCCTTCTCCAGGAAGAGTCAGCACCTGCTCTCCTTACAATTAATGTAAACTAGCGGCTGTTTACCAGCTGTACACAGGTGCCCACATTTTGAAATGCTCCCTGTTCTCAATGTACCAGAACCTCATATGTTGTCATTTGTTTGTATGCCAGCTCTCACAGGAAGGTCTAATATCAGAGTAACACCGCAAGCAGGTAGGCCATAGTGGGGCTTTTTTGGTTTTGGGGGTTTTTTGTTGTTTTTTTGGTTTTGTTTGCGGGTCTTTTGGTTTTGAGGGGGTTTTTTTTGAGAAAGGGGGATTGTTGAGCTTTTCCCTTTTATTTCCATTTTCAAGAAAAAATCCTTTTTAAAATTCTCCACCTGTGGCTCCATGTTGGAGCTTGCTCCGTGGGCTCTATGTCCTGGACCTGCTTGAAACACCAGAAGGTTCAGAGCAGGCTTTGAGTAAACCTCAAAAAACTCATGTCATCTTCCTCTTTTGAGCACTGAGTAGCCTACTAAGAGGTTAATCTTCAAGAGGAGAATCTTCTTCTTCAACTCTCCTCTTCAAGGGAATCTGTAAGAGTTGTGGTGTATTGAACATATCTGAAAGCAGTAAAGAAGAACAAAAGCAATTTCTCTGAGCAGAGGAGGAAACACTAGTGTGTACCTGCAGTGTGAGACCTGCAGCGTCGCTGCTGGAGACGTGGGATGTAAGTGCTGTTTGCTGAAGTTCAGCTCAAATGTATTGCATGTCCACCAGAGGCTTCTCAAGCTGTTTAGTGTCTTATTTATAAACTGAGATATTTGAAGTTCATTTAAATAGATAGAAAATGGCCAGTTCAACAAGCTTGTGGTATTGTTCTCCCAAACCCACTCTCCTTAGGCTTCATTCTTTGTTTGGGAACATCTTCCAGTTGTTAGGAAATAGTTGACTTGTTTTGTGCAGCACTATCTGACTAGTTTTGACAAATAACTGACGAATTCCCTGCTGAGATATTGTTCTCCCTCACTGCTCTCCCTTTATGTATTTTCATGTGTTGTTTTTCTCTTCAAAGTACTCTTCTAACATATAAAGTAATCTTACTTGCTAGGTTTTGTTTTCCAATCTTCCATAAAAATTGAAAAGCTTGTAAATTAACTTCTCTTTTCTTGTGTACTTTGATTCTGTTGCAGATTATTAGCTGCTACTTTACCTTCCTCTTCATGCAAAGACAACACAGGCATCCATAATTCAAAACCCAGAGTTGAGCTTGAATCACATTCCACCTCCTGCTATAATTCTCTTTCGTTCCATTAAGGACATAGGCAAGTAGAAAAGTTCAGAAATAATAATGCAGCTGTAACTTTGCTACTCTGAAATTAAGTACAAAACTCTGGGATATATCCTTTCTTTGAATCATGTGTATACATCCTCCAAATTAATGGCTTAGATGTTCAGATCAAAGTCAGGGTATAAGTTTTCCATGTCAAGTGGAAGCTGAGTTGCAGGAATCAGTGGCTAGCAAATTTGACTGCAACTGTAAAATCAGCAAACACTTCAGTCAAATATAGTTCAGGAACACTTCTGATGCTCTTTAAATAAACAATAGTGCCCAGAGACAGTTATTTGCTAAAATGTTTTTTGGACAAAATGTTTTTTTACCAAAGGGAATAAATAGTTGGGTAGCGTGAGTCTTCCAAAAGCAATTCCAAATGATCAGTGTATGCATAGGAGAAAAAATTAAATACAGAAGACTGAACACTGATGAAGTATTTGAGAAAATCTGAAAGATGGTGTTTGTTTTTTCCATGTGTTGTTTTTATTTATTTATCAGTTCCTGGAGCTGAGGAACTGCTGAAAACCAATTCATACCTGAAGCACGTCACTTAGTGTTTGACTATCATGTAGCTGCAAAGAATTCAAATATGTGAACTGAAAGTTTCAAAACAACAGAAGAAAAAGAAAATCCTGAAAAGCATATTTGTTTATTTTTTAATTCACAACAGTTTTATTCAAATATCATGGCTCAGGAACACGTGAATGTCTCTGTTTTATCAATATTACTGGTATTGCCTACTGCCTGAATCCTACTGTATCTCCTGTGGGCTTAAGGGAGAAAAATGCTGTTGGTTAATGAAAAAAATTAAATTCCCTGAGCAGTTTCAAACAGCTTACCTCTGAGAGAGACAAAGAGAGAGTAAGGAGTGAACGCGGCACCATCAGCTGTCCCTTCCTGCATGTGGAAATGGGATCTTGCAATCGCTTCTACCACAGGGACGTTCAGCTAATTGATTGCTCTCAATCTGCCCCTTCTCCCCTCCAAAACTATGCAAGATACCTACTTTTGACTTTCGTGGGCTGAAGAGATTAGACGTATGCTTATAAAATGGGTGGTTTAGATCACTTAAATATTTATTCTTTTAGTTCATGGTCTACAGGTGAACTGCCAGTTTCTTTCTTTGACAGACACACAGTCTCATGCACCTCACCCAAAAGTTTTACATTTTGTAAAACTTTCAGATACTCCCTGTAAATTATGTGAAACATGATGTATATGCTGTCATTGTGACAGTTACTCACCATAATTGCTTATTTGTACTGGCTTGGGGTAATTTTCCTCAGTAAACTCCTCTTTTTTTGACAACACTCACTGTATTTTCTGTGCTATGAAATCACTTGCACAGGAGTTGGGTGGTAAGAAATAGCACAAAGTGTTTGTTCTAACTAAAGACATGTGCCAGTCTTAGTTAACCACTTATGATTCAAAATGAACATCCCAACACCACTAGGGAATTGTATTTGCAGATGCAGTAGCCCAGAAACTGTTCTGGCAGAACAGCACTCATGTTCCTGTGCGCAGTAGCTGACGATTATCAGTTCAACTGATTAAAACCTCTGATAACTCAGCTAAAGAAGCAGCACGTTGTTTTCATTATAAAGTCTAGCAGATCTCCGTTAGAATTTCAAACTCATCTGTCTCCCATATCACTTCTTTCATCAGTGAATTCCAAATGTCCTGACTCTTACAGCTCATCAGTCTTTTAGCAATTTGCCATAATATGCCCATTCAAAGACCATGGCATTACAGCCCAGATTCAGGTAGTCTTTCTGTAACAAGTATTAAAATCTGAGTTTTGATCATGAAATTTTCCCCCTTTTCTTTTGAATCACCTGCAATATCAATACCCCAATTTTCTACCAGAGTATTTAAGGAAGAACTGCACCTATGACATACGAACGAGCTGGTCCCTAATTAAAACCAGCCGTTAGAGAGAAAGGCAATTACATTCACTGAGCGAGTACTTTATATAATCAAATGATACACACCAAGACACTGAACTGCATTTTATCTGATTTGATGTTAGAGCTCAGCTCTTATGTCAGAGTGTGTCTAATCATAGGAGTTGGGAAATCCTGACCTTTTAATATCGGGTTCCACCACTGAGGAGATGAACAGTTCTCAGCAGCTTTAGGTTATCTGATTGTTTCCAATATGTATTGGCAGAATGGAGACATGAGCGTTGCCCACAAAATTCACAGGGATGTTATGAATGCAGTTAGAAGTCACTAATCAGTATTGCTCTTGAGACCTATTTATTCTTTAACTTATATCAATGTGATGTTCCTTCTCTTCAATGGCATTGAAGATCTCTCCCTTTCCTGCACAAAGATGATTGAAGGAGATTTGCTTTTGCAAGGAGGTCATATTTTTTCTTTTGAAAGACTCAGTATGTTTAGGCCATACCTTGCGATTCCTGACTCACAGGAAGGAACGACCCTACAAAAAAAAGGAAGGACAAAGCAAGCACTGGATTTACACAGGAGCTTTGCTTCTGACGTCAACAGGTCCAGCCCTGTGAAAGCCATCACCCCTGACAATACCGTACGAACAAACTGCTCGTACGCTGTCACGGGTTGCCGCTGTGTTTAGAATCATCATAGAATCATAGAATCAGTTAGGTTGGAAAAGACTTTTAAGTTCATCAAGTCCAACCATTAACCTAACACTGCCATCCCACCACTAAACCATGTGCCTAAGCACCTCATCTGTCTGTCTTTAAATACCTCCAGGGATGGGGAGTGCAATGTGGACAGGCAGGAGGAGGGGATGGAGCAGGCTGCACATCTGCTCTTTTGAGGACCTGCTGTTGGTAAGCTGAGCTTGGACAGCAAGGAAAAAGAAGGATGGGGCTTGAGATGAAAAATTAGTTTCCAGAATACATTTCTGGGCAGTGACAATAAGTGTGAGGAACAGCTGGTGAGGGACAATAACTCCCATGACAAGAAATGGGTCTGCTGTCTTGGAGGAGGCGACGACAGTGATGGTTTAATAGACAAGATCAGTGATAAAGAATTGTGAGCACTTGAGTTTGATTTTAACTGAGAGATTGATTCCCTGAGGTGGCACTATCCCTGAAACTGGGTGTTCTCAAGTGGAGCAGGAGCTGGTTGGAAAATTCCTGTATTTTAAGTTTGTAAATAAACTAAAAGTGACCGCTGTGCTGATTTTGCAAAACTGGTTTATTAGGAAATTAATGTGGTATTCTTAAAATTATCTTTCCTACTAATTTGACATCAGGAAATAAAGATTCAGCTAATATTAACTCTTTTTTTTCCCTACTTCTTACCATGTTTCATTTTGGCACTTGTAGGAACAGTAATTGACATGACCATGAAAGAGGGAAGAAATGGAGGCTGCTAGAAAGTTTTATCATTCAGAGTTCCCCTAAGTTACAAAATTCAGATTTTGACCCACTATGTCAAAATGCCAGAGACAAGAAGGCAAAAATAGACCAAAATCTTCCTGTGAATTACTGGTCAAATATGAATATGAGAAGATCTCTACCGGGAATCAAACAAATAAATACCCAATATGGTGTATTAATTATGTATAGGCAAAGTCATAAAAAGCATGGATACTTATCACTCCTCTAAATGTATTTTGGTGACTTTCTTGTTTCACAGGACAAGGAAATGCCAGAAAAGAAGACTAATCCAGTAGTACGAGAGCTGAAATTGCTAATTGTCTAAAAAAGTATTTTATTCCCCCCATATCTTAAGTCTGGGTAACTAGAAAAATAAGAAAAGGACCTGCTATAGCTGAGGGGAAAGTGTATATGTCAGAATATTTAAAAAATTCAAATGTACACACGTCAGCAGGTTTGACAAATTTGTGAGCAGACCATCAAAGGAAAGATTTTGCTACACAGAATTTAGTTATGCCGCTGATGTGGAAAATGGGTGGGGATCTAGAGAAAGTACAGAAAATGTAACTTTCCCAGCTGTCAAACTGTTGTTCTGGAAATATTGAGACAGAGGTGTCCACTGGCCTTTTTGTGTGCTCCCTGATGAAACCCTGGTGCTTCAAAGGGCTTCCTTCCTACCTTTTAAATATTCATTTCATACACAATTTATGCTGTTGGCATGTGGACCCACCTTCAGTACTGCTGGTACCTTGATGGCCTCACGCCGACATCACCTGATTGAGCAGTTTTTACCCTTTTAACATTTCACTAATTGCTGATGCTCTTCTCTTTCCTTTCCCATTCCCACTGGATCGTCTCTTTGAGAACCGGTGCATCAGCAATGCCAATAACAAAGCAAGCTAGCTATAATAGTGGCAAAGAACAAAACAAATGGGTCATCGTTCCTTATAGGTCTTTAAATAGATCTTTTAAAGGTACTTTTTTTCTTCTGTAGTAATTGCTTTGATTATTTTTATCGAGCTCTATGGAGTTTTGTGCAGTGAATGTGAATGCAATGCATATTTTATAATTAATTCTTCTTCCATATTGTGACAGAAGCCTTGAAGCTGTGAGGTAAGGTGATTTGCCATCTTGCATTTGAGAAAATAATTGTGTTAGCCCACTTTTATTCTTAATATTACTCCCTTGATGATTCATTTGAGGTGAATTTTTACCTCATGCTCTGCCCTTATCTTTCTGAGCGCAGACCATCATCACATATGCCACATTATAAATGCTATGTTACAGACATGATCACTTTTGAGCTTTTCTGATTAAATAGTGATTTTCTTTCCTCCTTTTATAAGTAACAAAATGCCAGACAGTTATACTGAAAAAGTATTGGGCTGCTTTTTGAAGGACCTGCCTCCCAGCAGGTGAGAAGACTTGCTTTAAAAATCCTGGTTTGGATCTGCTTTTTTGTATGAACTAATGCAAATAGTCAAGCCTCTGCTCAGTGATTAAGTCAGAGATGGTTCACAGGAAAGCAATTTGGGTGGATGTGATTTGGTGCAGAGCGAAACTGGAAGAGAGATGCTTTAGTACCGAATAGCACAATATACATCTACAAGTAAAGCCCTGGGGTGGGGGTCTCCGGACCTGTGTGAAGGCCAGCAGGGAAAGGAAGTGGGGAGATGATTTGGACTCTGCAGGCTGGATGTGTAAGACCCAGCTGGGCAGCATCAGAACCCAGGCTGCTCTCCTGCCTGTTGGCAACTGGAGTCTTTTTTTCAGAAGTTAAACGGGTATCCCCCGGTGGTGCAACTGCCATTCCTTCACCTCCTTCTATGTAACAAGCTGGTGGGTAAAGCCAAGGAAATTTCAGATTGGTTTCTTCATGAATATCCATTTGAAACAGACTTCCATCACAAACCAGTGCTGACTGATTGCTCCTCCACCAGGAAGCCAGACTGCAGAAATCTCTGACCTGGAGCTCCACCCCTGCGTAGCAGAAGAGCTGTGCTCATGTTAAAATGGGATGCTGTCAGCAAAAAGCAGAGCAGTGACAGAAGGCCAGTGTTTGCCTTGCCCATGGTTACAAAACCACCTCCTCCTTTCTCCCTTTTCATTTCTGTTTTGCAGAGCAGCCACACCTACAGCCTGCATTAAAATTTACTTTCCTGAGGCAGAACCTGAAACCAGATGCTAGGCTGACAGCCTCGGTGGGATGCGCAGGATGCTCTGCACTCATCGTTTCCTCCTCACTACAAGTCTGTGAGGCTGCAGAATATTGCCATCATTACAGAGAGGAGAGGTGACAGAGAGATTTATCCCACTGGTCTAATGGTCAGGGGTGTACATAGGTGACTCTGTATTTACACACGGATGAATGAACAATTTCCTGATTGTTTAGGTACCTATTTAAAGGTGTGGCCTAAGAATGACAGAAGAATGTGAGACTAAGAAAGAAATGAAGATGTTGTCCTTGCCAGTCTTATGTTTAGGTGGTTACTCAGCTCCATTCTCAGGATTTCAGCTTCTTGGCTGCTTTTGCCCTATTTCTGAATCTGTACTCAAGACCATAGTTAACACATGAATTCACGAAGGATGATTTCTGCAGCTATTTGCCTCTTTTTGTCAGAGGATAAACTTACAGCTTCAGCCTACATATTTGCATGCTAAACGTATCTTTCTGCTCTCATTTATATAGTGCGTAAATTGCCACCAGCCTCCGTTAGAAGCTTTGGTTAATGTGCACAACAAAGTGATGTTTTTTTCTTGGTCCCAGTCCCAACTCAAAATGTTTTTCAGTCTCGTACTGGCTTATTAAAGAAATATATTGTTTCCATTGTCCTGTCCAATTTAGCTACAGCTGCCAGCCTTAGCACCAAGAGTCAGATCCACTGCAATTATTACTTCAAATTAAGACAAATACAACTTGGGGGCACATCTTATAATGATTTTCTCTTAGTGTGCGGTAAAATAAATTTGCTGTTATTAGAGCCGGATGAATTTTTTCCAGGGGAACTGTTTTCCATGAGGAAAACCTCGATTAAAGTGAATCAAATGTTCTGATGATGTGTGTCAATTAGGACAAAATTTTTTTGGAAACCTGCCCCCTTCTTGTCTTGCCTGGAGGACTGTTAGACAGTCAGACTCTGGACTGCTTTGCTAGTGGGTTGTGAGAAAGAAAGGGCTCCCAGGCTGGCTTTCTGTCCCTTCCCCTATAAGCAAACTGGTGGATTGCCTGAGCCAGAAGATCTACACCCACCTCAGTGTCCGGACTGCCCAGCACTGATGCTGTCACATCAATAGGCTGGTGCCTCTCCTGCACCCCACGGGAACAAGCTCTGTAGCAGCATGGAAACTCAGAAGCTCCCACTGCAAGTTTTCTTCAGGAAATATCCAAAGAAAATACTTGGGTTACTATATCCCCAGAAGCCCTTTCCAGCTCTCCCCTTGTATCCTGACATCATCTTTATCATCATCATCATCATCATCATCATCATCATCATCATCATCATCCTACTACTACTACTACTACTACTACTACTACTACTACTTTTATCATTATTATTCTAAGTAACAAAACTCTTGCACTCTGGCTGTGGTAGTATTTCTACCAGCTTTTGTAGTGCTTGGGCACAGGGTTAAAAATAAAAACAGGATAAACCCCCGGGATTTCCATGGATGCTTGTGCATCAGTGAACCAATATTTGAAGCACTGTTGCTTAAATTTCCTCCCCTCCTCATATTTTCTTTATAAAGAAACAGGTTGAGAGACATTCAGGGTAAGGTCAGGCCATCTGTGCGCTGAGGCAGGACAGGTCAGGAAAGGAAGCAACACTGGATCCTGTCCTGTTCGGCCACTGGAAAAAGCAACTGTTCAGCCATTAGCTCAACTTATTCCCTGTCTCATCTTCTTGACCAGTAACACAACCTATCTCTGGCAGGAGGCCTGTAGTGGTACAGGACATGCAGCCAGGGAAGTCTTCTTGAAAGACACCAAGTAAGTCCATTGATAGCTACTCTATACAATTAATATTTGCTGTATTATGTTGTATTCTTAATCTATAAACAGTGATTCAAGAAGCCATACATTGGGAAGCTGGGAAGTAGTGCATGTGAGGAAGTACATGTGCTTTATTACTCCTTCATATCTGCTCCTGTTCGCATCAGGAGACAAGACGCCTCATGACAAAGGTTCTGGGTGCAGCCCTAAAGTTAATGATCCCTCCTTAGAGCAATGTTGCTTTCGAAGGTGATCTTCTTTGCTGTCATTGGGGTCTCTCCCTTGCTCCTGACAGTTTGACATGCTCCTCCTCCCTTCACCTCTTACATTAAGCTGAGCACTATTACCACAAATAACATCACTCTGCCATGTTAAAATTAAAAAAACAAAGAGTAAACACTGAGGGCTTGACAGACAATTTTGCAGAATAACTTTCAATGTCTGGGGTAAGATAGAACGGCAGTAGCTTACAACTGAAGTTCCTTCTTTGTGATTGCTCTGAACAACTTGATAAACTCAACTGTAAACTAAGGTGGCAAGAGTTATCTCAGTTTTATAACAAATCTTAACATTTATTGTGACTATAATTGGAACTGGGAAAACAAGACGCTGAGTCTAGGAGTATTATTCATATTCTGAAATAAAACTCTGCCATGACAAAAATATTACTCTTTGGTGGCAGTCACGATAAATAAAGAACAGTGAATCATTGACAGTCGTTCCCAGAAATCTTAAACAAAGACAAAACAGGCAGAATTGACTTCATTATTTTTTCATGTGATGAGATCATAAAAGCCCATTCTGGGGCAGACAGGCCCAAGAAGCACATGCTCTCTGTCAGGTCTATTTGTGCCAGGTGCTCTGCCTGCAGGATGGCAGGGAGAAGACCTAACCTGGGGGTGGCTGCTCTTCTCCCAGCTGCTCTTCTGAGACCTGGATGAGCTTTTTGCTGATTCACAACACTGAACTTGGATGAAGTAATGCAGTAAAAAGGTTTTTTCCCTTTGCTTTACAGACATAGACTTCCCCAGGATCTAAGGGCTGTACCAAACCTCTTTCTGCTGAGAGCATGGTAGAACGTTTCTCACATAGTGCTCATCACAGAATCACAGAATGGCAAGGGTTGGAAGGGACCTCGGGAGATCATCTAGTCCAACCCCCCTGCTAAAGCAGGTTCTTCTAGAGTATGTTACACAGCTCATGATGCTGTGCATTTCAGAAAACAAAAAGATCCAAAAGCTCTCCTAAGGGAATATGTTCCGCTCCACATGCTAAGAAAAGGAGGGGATGTAAACATGTGGTACACACACAAAATACTGATGGAAGCCCCTCAGTTCCTGCAGTGATGAGTGTGGCACAAGAACTGCCATGAAAGAGACACTAAGAATCTTGGGTTTTGGCTATCTGACTGCTTGTATACAAATTAATTTAGTTTAAAAGACTGCCAGCTGAGAACTAGCCATATATATGTCCTGGCCTGCATCCTTAATGCAATGAGAGCCAATGAAGGTTCGTTGTGACCAGGTTGATCGCTACAGTTTGTGTGCCAACTCAATTGCTTATCAATATATGAGAGTAAGGTGTGTTAAAAAGAGGAGGATTTTGAGCAGCTTTTCTTCCTTTAGGTATCATTGATATGCTGGTATTAACTTAGAGACAGCAATATAAAAAGATTTTTTAAAAAAAAGGCACAGGGGAAGTACGTATGGTTATTTAATTTTAATTATTCCTATATTTACAACTGCCTTAAAGCATCTCCTTCTTACTTCAGGATCCCTAACCTAAAGGGGTCCCCACTCTTTCCATGTCTCCTTGCAGTAATTCTTGTTCTTGTTAAAGAAGAAGGTGTCATTTACCTGAAATTGAACATTAGCCAAAAGCTTCTTCAGAAGGCGTGGAGGAACAGGTACAGAAAATTAGGGAAGTTTTTATTATTTGCCTTTTTCTTGGGTTATGCATTATAACATACTGCATTTGCAACTTAATACCTTTCCTCTCTTTTTAATGTGAAGAGATGAAGGTCTGTTTTCCTGGAGCTAAACGTAAAATCAATTAAGTGATCAGAATCAAGATATGCACCACATTTAAAGGAACTCAGCACTTGTAAGACCAGCATAAGTCAGAAATGCTATCTTATTTTTGCTTTTGCTGATCAAACAAAAAATTTTCACTGTCAGTCATATTTATCAACCCTTCTGTAGCAATCAAAACATACCTGCAAATGTGATGCCCTGATCATATTAGGGACTTCCCAAAACAGAAGAGACAAGAGCTAGAGGACTTGAATTCTTCCCAGCTGACTTCAGACATCAGCCTTGTGCCCTTGGGCTACCTCTGTAATCAATGGGAAAGAACAGGGAATTTCTAGAGACCAGTTAGCACACCTATGCTCAGGACTGCCTACTTAGTACTGAGGCCACACCTTGAATAATGAGTTCAGTTTTGGGCCCCTCACTACTGGAAAGATGTTGCATTGCTGGAGTGCATCCAAAGAAGGGCAATGAAGCTGGTGAGAAGTCTGGAACACAAGTTGATGAGGAGCGGCTGAGGGAACTGGGGTTGTTGAGCCTGGAGAAGAGGAGGCTGAGGGGACACCTTATCACCCTCTACAACTGTCTGACAGGAGGGGGGAGTGAGGTGGGAGTTGGCCTCTTCTCCCAGGTAATGGGCGATAGGATGAGGGGAAATGACCTCAAGTTGTGCCAGGGCAGGTTTAGGTTAGACATTATGAAGAATTTCTTCACCAAAAGGGTTGTCAGTCTCTGGAATGGGCTGCCCATGGAAGTGGTTGAGTCCCCATCCCTGGAGGTATTTAAAGGATGTGTATACAAGGTGCTTAGGGACATGGTTTGGTGGTGGGATGGCAGGGTTAGGTTAATGGTTGGACTTGATGAACTTAAAGGTCTTTTCCAACCTAAACAATTCTATGATTCTATGATTCGAACCCAAAGCACATTAATAACATGCCTGAAGGTAGTCAGGGCAAAACTAGGTCTAAGAAGCTCAATACTAGTAAGTTGTTGAGTTCTTGTCCAGCTGGATTTATGACTAATATTCTAGAAAGCACCCCAAACCCTCTTTATTTCTATGTTCTACAAGGTTTCTTTTAGATTTGGTATATGACTGAGAAACAAGAGGAAAAAAAGAAGGTTGTTTCATGTATGCTTATGCTGCTTGGGGAATCACTTAAACCACACTGCTATCTTACATACCTTCCAGAAGAATTGATTGTAAGGAAATTTTTGTGGGGAAAGAAGTTCAAACTGCAAATAGCTATCTGTCCTCAGTTAAAATGACAGAAAGACAAGAAGCTTGATTTGCTCTGCACTACATTTGTCGTGTTACTATTCAGATTTTTGCTCCATCTTTTGGGACTGGAAAGCTTGCAAAACAACTTGTGTGCCAATTAAGAAGGTAAGCCTGAAATGATCTATTAAAGATTCAACAGAGTGAGCAGTGTTTCGGTCCAACTTGTTTAATTTATTTTAACATTTTAGAAATGTTCACAATAAAAAGATGGCGTACATCATACTAAGAGGAAAACTTGATTTCACTGCAAATGTTAGTAGGCATCTACATGTGATAGAGAACATTATGCTTCAGCACCACAGTTTTAAATTAACTAATTTATTTACAGAAAACAGGAGGAGCTGCTTGGGTGAAACCTTTTGAGTAGATGTTTTTATTCACCTGGGATAGTATCAGAGTGGAGGACATTCTGAAGAAAACTGGCTGAAAAGTATTTGGGTATTTCTAACAAAAACAAAAGAAGAAGAAACATTCATTGCAGTAGCAGAGAGGTTTTAGTCTACAGCAGTCGGGCAGAGGGAAGTGTGTAACTGGAAATCTGTTCAATTCCAGTGAGACAACTAGCTACAGAGGGTATACATGTGGAAGGTAAGTATGTAAAAAATGAAGGTATTCCTGTAGCTCAGAGGAAAATCTTATTAATGCCTAAATAAATAAAAAAGCAAAGCACTGTTTTAAGCCTCTCAACCCATGTGGAGTGCCTCATGCAGATACACATAGGCAGTCACTGCAGTGTCTAAGGTTAGATACAACAAAGACTTATGCCTATTCTTAACTCCAGAATGTGTTCGTTTTTCATTCAGTGAAGTTTTTCATGTGCTGAAGGTTGAATTTTGTTATGATTGAAGCTTAATGGTGAGTGCTGCAACTTTGATGTTTCTTTGCTTCATAAACCTGAAAAAAGACTCTTATAAAATTGTCTCTAAAACAGAACAGTATTTGAAGTTAAAAATAGAGAGAGTTAGGCGATCATTTGTTGAAATCTGTAACAAGTTTGACTGCTGAATGTTGGGTTCAACCAAAGTATGAGTTGAGACCTGCAACAGCCTTTTTCCAATAGCTTCAGTTGCCCCAGCAAAACGTTACTGTTAAATACTATGAAACTTTGGTTTATTTGGTGTGGTTGAAATCATTGTTTAGCAATTAGCGCTTATCTCTATTTAGAAATGTTGGTAACTTTTTTTTTTTAATCTTCCACTAAATGAAGTATTGTGAACCTCAGATAATGAGGTTGTGATAGAGAGGGGAGAGAAATGGAGGAAATTCTCCATGAGACAAATATTTGCTCAAATTCTGTTCTTCAACAGAGTTCTTTTATTGTATGTAGCCCCAGTTCAGAGACCCAATCTGTCAGCTACTCTAATGAAAAGATTGCAGAATCACAGAATTATTTAGTTTGGAAGTGACTTCTTGAGCTCATCTAATCCAAACCCCCAGCTCAAGCAGTCACCTAAGGCAGGTTGCCCAGCTGGGATTTTAGTATGTCCCCAAATGAAGACTCTTCTTCAGGCTGAACAGTCCCTGATGTCCCAGCCTCTTCTGATATGAAAAATGATCCAGTCCTTTAATCATCTTAGTGGCCCTGCACTGGACTTTTTCTTGTACTGGGTGGCCCAGAACTGGATGCAGTACTCCAGATGTGACCTCACCACTGCTGAGAAGAGAGGAAGGATCACCTCACTTGACCTGCTGGCAACATTCCTCCTAATGCAGCTCAGGATGCTGTTGGCCTACTCTGCTGCAAGGGCACATTGCTGGCTTATGGTCAACTTTGTGTTCATCAGGAATTCAAGATCCTTTTCTGAAAAGCTGGTTTCCCAGTAGCTCAGTCAGCCCCAGTATGTACTCATGCACGGGCTTGTTCCTCCTCAGGTGCACATTTTATCTTGTTGAACTTCAGGAGATTCCCCTTCGTAATTCTGTGCTGACTACTCCCAGTTACAGTTTTGTCCTTCATGTGTTTGGAAATTACTTCCAGGATTAGTTGCTTCATCACCTTCCTAGGGATTGAGGTGAGGTTGGCCAACCAGCCTGTAGATCCCCAGATCTTCCTTCTTGCCCTTCTGGATAGGAGTTACATTTGCTTTTCTCCAGTCTTCAGCAACCTCTCCCAACTGCCATGACGTTCTAAAGATATTTGGCAGAAGCCTTGAAATTAAATCAGCCAGCTCCCTCAGCATTCATTGGTGCAGTCCATCAGGCCCCATGGATTTATATACATCCAGTTTGTTTAAGTGCTCCCTAACCTTGTCCTCCTCCACCTAGGGTCTTGCTCCAGGTTTTCCTTCTGGGACTGGGGATTCCTGAAGTCTGGTCTTACCAGTGGAGGGTGAGGTGAAAAAGGCATTGAGCACTTTGGCCTTTTCCATGTCATCTGTCATCAGCTCCGCTGCCCCATTCAGCAATGGACCCATATTTTCCCTACTGTTCCTTTTTCTGACTTGTAGAATGCTTGTTTCCCTTCACACCCCTTGCCAGACTCAACTCCAGGTCATCCTTGGCTTTCCTAACCCTATCCCTGCAAGATCAGACAGCAAGTTTGTGTTCCTCCTAGTCACCTGGCCCCAATTCCACCTCTTTTACACTTCTTTTTTTCTGTTTGCGTTCAGTTAGCATCTCCTTGTTCATCCATGCCAGCTTCCTACAGCCTTTGCTTGATTTTCTACTCATCAGGAAGATACAAACATACCAAGCTTTGCAAGTTGAAGACTCAGCTCTGGACTTGCATCCCAAATTTGGTCCATGTTTTCAGTCCACTGTTCCCAATTAGCTTTTTCCTTGTCCACTTCTTTCCCAAGAATCTACTTTTCTTGGTGAGCTGTTTCCTGTATTGGAAGTGGGGCATTTGTTTGTGTGAGCAGTTTCCCCGAGTTCTTCACATACACTGTCTGTTTCTTGCTTTAATTGGGTGTGTTTGAGACAAACAAGGGAAAAGAGAGACTAGTTAGCACTCTACACGTAATTGCTACTGCTGTAGTGCCACATGCATATGAAGTGATATAAATTGGAAGTGATAATAACACAAAATGGTAATGAAGAACTCGGCGAACATTTGCTAAGTGCGAGTATAGCCAGTCCCAGCACATCTCCAACACAGCTGAACGGATTTTAGAGTCTCCATTCAGCTGAGAATATCAGGAAATCTGAAGTGGCTTCTATGTATGCTCTTATTCACTCAACCAGAACAGAGCTCTCATGTAATTGTGGTCTACCTACTGTAAAGAAGGCTGCACATAGAACAGGAGATAGTGGAGACTTTTCTTTAATCCCCTCAATAAAATATATATGGAAGATAAAACACTTGGAAAAAAAACTTGATGAAAGCTGTGGTGCTTTTTGTGATAGCAGAACAATTAAAATGAGCCTTGACGATATTGCATCCAAGTCTGCTAAACAAATAGAGTGAGACATCAGTGTATTTTGCATTCATTGGTCTAGTAATACTTGAGAAAACACAGACTTTATCATGAGATTGTGCTATCAAGTCCACAAGTATATGAGCAAATGAGCCAGAAAAGTAATTAATTTTCTCCTGAAAAACAAATGATCAGAAAGCACTTTTAGAGATGGACTTGGAAAAATGGATCACTTAATATATGGCAATAAAAATGTTAGAGTCATAGTAATTTCTAGCAGTGCGGCTGCGTGGTAGTTTTTCTACTTTCATTCATTCATAGTGCACCAAAAATTCATCTTATTTGTCTGAAATTTTCTAGACCTCAAACAGATGTTTGTGAAGGGTTACTAATTGTCTCAGAAGTTACCTCCTGCAGTGGCCTCTCTTGGAATAAGTTTATCCAACCCTTGTCTACAAGATTTGGAGAAGTATTGTTGCTCCTGGGTTAGAGCGCAGAGCTGGGACATGACACTGCTGAGCTGAGGAAGGGAACTAATTGCAGTCTTCCACTACCCAAGGGTGTGGTGGTGATGACATATAGATGACAATATCTACAGATGGAGAAAAACTCTTTTTAAAAGATATGTACACTGAAAGGATGAGTGACAAGAGTGACGGTGCAGCAAGAGAACTCCCAACTGGATAGAAGCACAAAGTCTCTTCAAAACTCAATGAGTGGCTGGAACACACTTCTTGGCGAGGCTGTGGAATTTCCATCCTTGGAGATTTTCAGAACTTCCCTGGACAAGGCCCTGGGAAACGTGATCTAAGTTTGAAATTAGCTCTGCTTTGATCAGGAGGTTGGACATGTTGACCTCCAGAAAGCCCTTCCATCCAAAATTATGCTACACATCTGTCTTAATGTTCAGTGAACAGTACTCGGTCACAATGTAAAGATGCGTATCTCATGTGACCATCAGCCATAGGCAAACCCTGGCTGTAAGCTCTTTACCCCCAGTTTAGAGGAACACAAAACAATCTAACCAGTAAGAACTCTTTCTAATTTAGTAGATGACCACCAACATTTAATCACATGGTTTCTCTACCATACCAGACACCATGATTAAGGATAAGCAAAATATGCACAGTTATTACCATAACCAACATCTCAAATGACCTCATCCTCTGCTAGCATGTGCAAAATCAGAGGAAGAAATAAAGAAGCTTCCTTTAGAGGGAGCAAAGCATTGGTTGATTAGAGCGCAATGAAGGAGTAAAAGAGAAGGTGCTCTAAGGCAAACCATCACAAATGATCAGGACTCACAAAGAACTTGAACAGTTCAAACCTGCATTGATCAATAACCTGTAGTTTATGCATGCAAAATGCATAGTAAAACAAGAAACAGCAGTTATTTGGTTTGCATATTGCTTTTATATGTTTAGTTCATTACCGTTCCTTGCTGCCTGCCTGTTGCACGGTTGAGGAGCTCATGATGAGCTGAGCCAAATGCTGCGGCAGTGCACACATCACATGATGAGCAGCTATTTTCAGATAAGACAGGGTTTGTGGCTTTATCGCCTCAGCCTCCTGGAGGGAGAAAAAGACTTTTGCTCCATGTGTGGATGAATACTAAGCTGTCTCTAATTGACAAGCCTTAGCTGGTTGGGAGATAGTATTAATTGGTGCTGGTTATATTGATATCACAGAATCACAGAATCACATAATGGCAGGGGTTGGAAGGGACCTCCAGAGATCATCTAGTCCAATCCCCCTGCTAAAGCAGATTCACCTAGAGCATGTTGCACAGGACTTCATCCAGGCGGGCTTTGAATATCTCCAGAGAAGGAGACTCCACAACCCCCCTGGGCAGCCTGTGCCAGTGCTCTGTCACCCTCAAAGTAAAGAAGTTCTTCCACATATGCAACTGAAACCTCTGATGTTTCAGTTTGTGCCCATTGCCCCTTGTCCTGTCGCTGGGCACCACTGAGAAGAGTCTGATTCCATCCTCATGACATCCACCCTTAAGGTATTTGTACGTGTTGATGAGATCCCCTCTCAGTCTTCTCTTCTTCAGGCTACACAAGCCCAACTCCCTCAGCCTTTCCTCATAGGGGAGATGCTCCAGTCCCCTCATCATCTTTGTTGCCCTCCTTTGGACTCTCTCTAGGAGTTCCTCATCTTTCTTGAACTGGGGAGCCCAGAACTGGACACAGTACTCCAGGTGGGGTCTCACCAGGGCAGAGTAGAGGGGGAGGATAACCTCCCACAACCTGCTGGCCACGCTTCTCTTAATGCACCCCAGGATGCCATTGGCCTTCTTGGCAACAAAGGCACACTGCTGGCTCATGGTCAGCTTGTTGTCCACCAGGACTCCCAGGTCCCTCTTGGCAGAGCTGCTTTCCAGCAGGTCAGCCCCCAGTCTGTACTGGTGCATGGGGTTTGACCTCCCCAGGTGCAGCACTCGACACTTGCCCTTGTTGAGCTTCATCAGGTTCCTCTCCGCCCAACTCTCCAGCCTGTCCAGGCCCCGCTGAATGGCAGCACAGCCTTCCAGTGTATCAGCCACTTCTCCCAGTTTTGTGTCATCAGTGAACTTTCTGATGGTGCACTCTGTCCCCTCATCCAGGTCATTGATGAATACGTTGAACAAGACCAGGCTGAGTACTGAGTCCTGGGGAAATACATTTCTACTCTATTTCTAGTATATACTAGGCTAGTAAGTCTCTAACATGCCTCTTGCTACCTTTGTTAAGACAGAAATTCTTGGCATCTTTCAACTTCATTTCAGGCTTTTTTTTATTTAGTCATTGTTCTTAGCTGCTCCCTTCTGGTCACGTCACAGCTAAATAGAATTTGAGAAGATATTTCAAATAAGCATAAACAACTTAATTCTTTGTAGAAGAGTTTTCCTGTTCTCAGAAGTTTTTTTTTACATAATCTTGGAAATATGTTTATACATTTATAAAGAAATAAAGGAAGTAATCTTCCATTTGGAGAAATGACTCTTGTCTTTCTGAGTTTGGAAATAAATGCATTTCCATTTCTTTGCAACAGTAGGCTTCTATTAAATATTTTGCAAGCACAAATTGCAAATCCCAGTAACCAACGCTTATCCAGTTTCCAAAAAGACAAAAAGAAATCTAGGGAAATGTAAGCAAAACAGACAGTATGAGGGAACATTTCCAACAGTCCTCCATAACGCTTGCATACTTGCATACTTGCGTTCACAAAGTTCGTAAATCTCAGGGGGTTGTCTCTTGAGGCTTGTCCTTGGGTGGCAGAACACTCAGACTCGACATTGCTTTGATTAGCTTGAACATCTCATTTTGTAAAATACGTAATTCAGAGATAAGTATTTGCTCTTCTCAGTCTCAGTGGGGATAATAGTTTTCAGGGCACCTTTTCAGCACTGGCAGGTTTGTCATGATTTGATGTATGAATGACCAATGTTGCTATTTTTGGCACCCATACTATACTATAAACTATACCTATACCAGCCTAAACTATATGATATTCCACCATACCTATGCCAGGGAGTTTTGAACCTACGTTTTTCTTCAGTTTCTCTGATACCTGACATGTACTGCGTGTCACAACTTACATACAGACTACCAATTGATCTTTTTTTTCCCCTTGTTCAGTTTTTTACTTCTTTCAGGTAAATAAGTGTGATAGGGCCGCGTGCTATATTTTTGCAATACGTTTTGCTTTCTAAAGGTAAGATAAAATGTTGGTTTTCTTTCCTGGCAGAATATAAATCCCTTTGTATATAAACTCTGCTTGTACAAATTACAAGCCAGTTGGATATGGTATCCTAGTTATTTAGAACATTAATCTTAGTAAATGTTGTATTATCAGTGCTTAGGTACCTGGTGACTTCTCTACACCATGTGTCATGCAGAGAGTGCAGAAGAGTTTTCTCTGCCCCCAAAAGCTTTGAGGACAAGCAGAAGAATTAGGAAAGCTGCTGGAGCAGTGCTTACATTGGAAGGGTGAGAGGGCAGTGCAGCTGGGCAGCCACATCCCCTTTCCCCCTGCCTCACCTGCAGCTGCACGTGCTCTGCCTTATCTACTCTTGTGAGTGTGCTGCCCTGACCGTTTCACCTCACATTTCCTAGAGAGGCTCTACCAGAATTTTCCATTGTTCTCTTTCCAGAGGCGGTTTTGCTGCGTTCCTATTTTGCACAAGCCTTTGGAGCTCCGCAGAAACCAGTCTTGTCTCATGACATTCGCTGGGCATCTGTGTTATGCAAATACAGCTGCAGCATTGATTGCCTCTGTTTAGCAATGTAGCAAGATGACTCCATCAAATTAGGAGTTGTGTAGAACTATATAATGTAAAAACAGAGTAAGTCAGTAACTATTTTGCTGGTAAAAAATTTGTTTCCTTTACATGAAACCAAGCAGAATCAGCTGGGGTAACATGATGCTTCACATTGGTTTTCCAGCAGAAAGCAGGTCTTCATTCAAAAGCTTGTCCTTAACTAAAGGTCCCAGTTTTCAGCTTTGCTGTACCTTCCAAAAAGGGTCTCCCAAACTTTGCGATCCACAGCTTACTGGCATAGTTTCCTAGGAGTTTGCTATAGTACTGGTAGTCTTCTGCTTCTGGAAATTTTGTTGTGAGATAAAGATTCTAGGAGATCTGGAGATCCCTGGGAACATCAGAGCTTCAGTCCCTGAGAGCCTGGGGTACGGGCTCTGACATTTGCACTCCTTTGTGAAGTTTGAAGTCCTTTTGAACAGTCCTACAGAGAGGAAATTCCCATTGATGAAACCCCATCTGACCACTCAAGGCTGCAGCACCAGTGAAGCACGGCAAGCGGAGCTGGCACTTCTCAGAGAAGCCAGCACTTTCACACACCGCACAGGGGTGCTAGCTTGGGTTCAGGAAGCCAGACTAGGCTAACTAGGCCAGCCTCATGCTTTGCCAGAGGTAATAAATTCTGCTTTCACAAAAGGGGCAATACCGCGGTGCCACAACTAACCTTGTGTCTGGGTGAGGTGGTTTCTTTGGACCTAGCTCAGATATCTCCATGAGGTTGCACTAGGCAGTCCAGATGCAGCCACAGGATTTCTCTGAAGGAGACCAGTCTGACCAGTTAATGAAGGTCAAACCATTACCTGTCTGCTCTCTCTTGGACGAGCTGAATTGGAATTATGGAAGTTTTCCCTGTTGGGATCTGTGTCTGAGAGATTTCTCAAGGCTTTGCTAATCCAGGCCAACACTGAGGAGCTCTGCAACAGGAATTGGAAAGGGGACACAGAGGGACCTGGCAAGGGACTGAGACACAAGGCCAGTTCTTCCCAAGTCCTTGGCATTCCTTCTTTTGACTGCAAGGTTAGGAGCCAATTCACTGTTGCAATTCTCTGCTTTGCACTGTTCTGGGACATCTACATCTGCACTGGGAAAATCTACAGTCATTAGGGACTTGATGTCACTAAAAAAATTACCTCCTCCCTTTAATGCTACCAGGGAAACACTGGAAAAAGATCCTTCTTTAAATTTTTAATTAGGAGCTCCCAAGACTTACTCATTTATTGTATTCAGTACAAAGCAGAGGTGTTATCTGAATGTCTGAACTGTGCTTATCTTCCTTTAATTGACCTCCTCAGATTTATGAAGTTTGATTTGGGCTTAATGATGAACTTTTTCTAATGTGATTTTACTCTTAGTCATATATAAAATATCCATTGTGATGTCCTTTTCTCTAGGTAATATGTACAAAAAAAGAACTCTGTATAGCGGGTTCCTCATCTGGCAGGATTTCAATGAAAAATTACCCGAGTTAACGAAGACGAAGGAATGCAAAGGAGAAAAATTATCTTAATAATTCATCTGTAACTGCTTTTGTGAAGAGACAGAGATACAAATAATAAATACAAATATAATATAAATTTAAAAATAGATACTATGAAAACAAATATACAGATATTAATATGGAAAAAGATATAAATTATTCAGAAAGTGCTTTGTTTAAATTTGTTTCCATGGAGGATTCTGTTCAATGGTAGTTTATCTTCCAGTCTGAAGATAATCAAAAATCCAATTCACTGTTGCTAGGGGCATTATTATTTTATCTTAATTTGGAGAAAGCTGATTCTAATGCATTAGAAGTTTTCTTCAAGCAAGAGAAAGCAGAGAGTAGCTCTGTAATTAGAACAGTTTTCCTACGACTGGTTCATGGCACTACTTAAGAAACAAACAAACAAAAAGAAACAAAAACCACATTTACTCCAAGTCATTTACTCTTTCATTTCAAGGAGGATTAAAATTTTGTCTTTACAGGAATTAAGTAATGTATTATTAGCATTCAGTATCAGTCACAATACTATAATTCATTCAGTAGATATTTCTCAGTTACCTGGTTAACATAAAAATCCCAAACGACCTCTGATTTTACTTCAAAAACCAATCAGCCCTTTTGTATGTCATTTGCCTTTGAGCAGATAAGAAGCTTACAAAAGTAAAATTACAGTGCTTACTCAAAAATCTAATCTGCACTGGGCTGATTTGCCACCAGCCCCTCCCCAACCTGCAGCAATATTTTCAAAGATTCATTTTTCCTGTGGCCAATATTTCATTGCTGTCAATTTCAATTCTTAGACCAATAAATCAAACCTACTTATTTCTTGAAACAGTGAAAAAGCAAGAAGCTGAAAAGGAATACTTCATTTCTTGTGTAAAGAAAGAATACTGGATTTGTATAAGGGAGAGAAACAGAGGGCACGACTGTTTGTGACCGTGACAGACGAAACCGGTCAGGAGCTGGTACACCAAGTCCTGCGAGTCCTTAATGCAGAGCAGGAGCAACATCGTTTGGTACCCAGCTGCAGAACAGGACCTGGAGCAACTCCTGCTCTGCATTCTGTAGCTTAAAAATGTGTAGTTGCAGGAACTACTTAGTGGAGTGGCCATCAGCTCCAGAGACCTTCTGCTAGTTGCCACGTCCAAGCTCTCCTCTAGGTCATAGACGCATAATTTCACTGGGATTAATTTATTTACCTTCCAGAATTTTCCAGCTCTTGCAATGGTCTTGTTTGCAGCACCTTTAATTGCACCGTGGTCTGATCCAGACAGTCAGAGAAATGCCATCCACGTGTGTTTGACCCAAGTAGTTCAACTGTGCAGGGAAAACACCGTTATTGATGGCTACATGCGTATGATTAGCATAATGATGTGTGTCAGGTGTGATATAATTTAGAGCGGGTGAAAAAGGCTGATGATACACTGAACATACCCATCCACAGTGTCAGGGCCTATACCCCTTGTATCTTCACTACACCAGTGTACAACAACTCTTCTGACAGGATCAGCAGAGGTACCAAAGGTATATAGCAATACAAATGAAAGAAAAATCTGGCTCCAAGAGAAAGAGGAAAACACCTCTGAGAGGATATGCATAGTTCCTCAAGAGCTGTGTCTTAGTGTGCATCATTCTAGCTTCAACATCTGAATAAATCTGGCCTGTGCCCCATTCACAGGTCATGACAGAGTCAGGAAGGCTGTTGAGTGTAAACATTAGCCGTGCTTCTGAATCTCTGCAGGTTTGGGTGGGTTTTTTTTTTGTCTGTTTGGGTTCAAAATGTTTTGTTCTAGGGGTAGAGTCATCTCTGAAAGCCTTGCAGCTCTATTTTTAGGGATTGCACTTACTTGAGAGGCGGGGTGTAGTAGCAGGAGGGCAGTCATTCACTAACAGGTCTGACACGTCCCAGGACAAAACCTATCTCTCATCATCCCGGCCTGGCTTCCCAGAGACACCAAATGGCATCCCAGAAAGTCCTGGAGCAGTGAATGGGTGGAGGCACCAGAGTGCATCAGCAGAAACACATGTTCGGGGCGAAAATGCAGTTCCATCAAATGTTATTGTTCACCTGGACGAGGGCAAGATTTCACATTTATTTCTGGATTGTTCTGATGGCTCTTTTATCTAGACTAAGCATTCATGGGTACACTTTGAAACACACTCATTAGTTTCTTAGACATGCAAATAGCCACTGAATTTAAACTGCCTTCATCCTCTGCCTCGGTGCCTGAATCACTGAAGAAATGACTCAGGACATTTTCCTTCTCAAGACCAAAGGTGCATCAGAACCTTTTTTACTGACATGTAATCATATGATTCTAGACACTAGGAGAGCTCTTTAGTCCTAGACTAGATGCAATATTTCACTTATGCATTTAAGTAGATATTTCAATCTGTAACTTTACATTTTGGACTTTTTTTATATAAAAAGAAACCAGATAAAATCTACACTTTACTCAAGCAGTAACTGAAGAAAAAATAACATCTCTCATTACATCTGCTCAATGCTACAACTACTTCATTTAAAATAACAGCAGTGTCAAAAAAGAAAAAGAAAAAAAACTTAAACATAACTATGTATTTAAGCCTTCCTTTTGCAATTGCTCCAGGCTCAGTTATGCACAACGTTCAGAGGAATTTGAATATAATTGAAGCTTTCTCTTTTTTAATGTGTGTGTCTCTGGAGGTGAGCAGACACCATGTGCCACCCACTTTACTATTTTGCTTCAGAGATTTGACTTATTGAGTAGTAAGCTTAATGCAAATAAAATGGCTTTCCCCTCCTGGCATTTGGCAGGCATACAGAAATGCAGCGGAAGAGCACAGCACCTAGAGACATGCGCTTCTTAGAACCGTGTTCGGAAAGAATAGAAAGCATTTAAATTCAAAACGAACCATCTGTGACAACCCCTAAGCAGTGCCTCATTTCAGAAAGTGCAAGCCTGGGAATAAAAGTGAAACTGTACATAACTGTCAATTAAAATAACCTAATATAGACTTTTCTGCCCTTGGCGGGAGGGTGGGCGCAGATTTTCTGGAAGCCCACTCTTTTTCATTTCCTTAGCATATATTTTACAGTTCAGGAGAACCAAAACACATCTGTAGCCCACGTATATTACACACCTCATGGGAGAAAAGGTGATGGAGGAGGCACTACCATTGCGGATCGCCTCTCAGTGGTTCATATCCACAACTGGTATAAGCTAATACAACCTCACATCAAGGTTAATTCTAAAACAATTTCTAAGAGAAGAGTGACTTCATATTAGAAATGAGGTATTTACCATTCTGCATTTGGGAAATCTAAAATACTGTATGTTAAGATGGTTGTGTTCAGAAATTAAAACCAGAGAGTTTCTGTCAGTTTACTCAGATCAGAAACAAACCGAGCAATGTCAGCGTAGCCAAGGTAAGTAGAAACACATGGGAGCTCCTGCTTGCCCAAGCACTATATATACACTATACGCTGGCTGGCTACACCTTTGGATTGACAGGATTTAAATCAGATCAGAATATGGTCCTCAGAGTATTCAACAGGCAGTTCTGGGAAAGGGTCCAGAAGAATTCAGTCAGTAACCATGAAGACTCTGTCATTTTATAAGATATAAGTTGCAGACTGAAGAAATATGTATTGTTAGGCAGTAAAATTACAGTTTTATTTCTTATTGAATTCGGAGCTATACTGCAAGCTGTAGAAAATCCTCAGCTCATAGAACATTGTGTATATTGACTGAATCTGGAAAATACCCCCAGTACAGCAGCTCTCAATCCTGCCAGGATGCTTTCCATAGGCCCTGAGCTGCAATTGTATGTGTGTGAATACCAAGCGTTTTTCAAAGCCTTCCATTTTATTGCTGCTATTTAGAAAAATGTAAAAACCAGAAAGGTATTTTAAATGCTGTTTTATCAACATTCAGGCGTTAATCTATGGTTAAAGCAACCAAGATAGTAGTACAGCGGCAGCAGTTCAAGGTCTGCTTACCTTGAATACATGGAGAGTCCCACCACAGGCAAAATCTGGTCACAGGACTGGACCACAGCAGTGAGAAATCGGTGTGCACCTCTTGAGCAAATCACGGACTTGCTGTGCACAGATCAGACCTACTTGCAAGAGCTACCCCAGGGCATGGCTGTGGCTGCATCACTGACCCCAAGGTCTCAGCTGTAACTCTTTCTTCCAGGTATTCCTTTCAAGATGAAGAAGACATGTTCATGGTGGTTGATCTCTTACTCGGAGGTGATCTGCGTTACCATTTGCAACAGAATGTCCACTTTAACGAAGGAACTGTTAAGTTGTACATTTGCGAGCTGGCGCTTTCCCTGGATTATTTGCAGAGATACCACATCATTCACAGGTGAGTGAGGGATGGACTGCTTGCTTCTGGCACAGCAGAGGAATTTTATCACATATCTGTTGACATAGTTCTATTTATTCAAAACCGCTGAAGAGTTTTCATTGTTATCCAAGGGTGGGATTCAGCTCTGAAAAGTTTTTTTTAAGTGTTTTTTTTTCTGCCCTCAGCCATTCAGTAGCTCCGTATCCTCCTCAATCTACCCTTTTCTTGCTTTTATTTCATGATATGATGTATGTTCTTTACTATGGTCTTTAAACACTAAATACAACCCATAACAACCTCCTGAATGCTTTAATTTATTTTTAGTTCTCCAGTGCCCCAATGTTCTGAACACAAAAATGTTGTTATACAGTACAACAACTTCACACAACAGCATCAGGGAAAGGTCACAAAACCAAAGGCTGAGAATAAAGAATATTTTGTTTACTTTCAGAATCTGCATGAAGGTCAGAAGGAGGAAGAGAGGTGGGGAAATACGAGAAATAGTAGAAAAAAATTTGAACCATGATAGATGGTGCATCCCTTTGCACTGCTCAGATTACATCAATCTGTTATTTTTACTGCCTTACGGCGGGCAGTCATAGTATTCATGTCAAAAAAGGTGTCAAGCATCAGGGTCTGTTTGTTTTCCTTAAACAATTTGTCATTTAACTGAAGCAGCGGGTTAACTTCTCTTTTTATGTTTACACAGCAACTAGGAAATTCTGAAATTATGGGCTTGAGCCTCTGTTTTAGTCTTTTTGGGCTACATTCAGGATATTCCTCCCTGATTTACAGTGGTCTGAATACAAAAATAATTAGGTTTGTGTGTTACTGAAGCTGGATGTGAGTTTCAGAGGCCAAACTAAAATAAGTTGTGCCATAGATCTTCCAGTGTCCAGTATAAATAAATTCCTCCAAATATATTAATTGAGGGTTTTCATCCTGTCCACCTACCAGAGCTGCCTCCTGATTTAGTGAGAACCAAGAAAAAGTATGATCTTACTTTCTGAAGAGGGAGAGTCTGGACAAAATCTCTCTAATCCGAGGTGCAGTGGTAGATGAATGGGTGCTCTGTATTACTGAAACTGTGCAAGAAAAAACTCAAGTGAAATTGTAATAGTTGTTTTGCTTGCAATTAAAACCCCCACAAATGTTGCAAGCAATTTCTGAAATTTTGTATCTTTAGCACACTGTTCTTATTTTAGTACATTTCCATGTATTTTGCATACGTTTCCCTTCCTCAGTGAATATTTTAAAAGCGGAGCTCAGAATTTTGGCTGACCTTTGTTTCTACGCCTTTAGGAACATTCTTGGTGAAAAACAAATTGATGAGCGTTTTTCTCACCCTCATTTAAATGACGAGACATTTTATGCAAATAGGCTGTCAAAGCATTCATGAGAGAATCCAGTTTGTAATCAAAACTTGTATTTTGCTACAAGCCTGCAACTTAAAAGTGTTTCACAGAAAAGTCTGTGAAAGGTGGCAGATGTCTTGAGAGAACGGAGGGTGGGATTGAAATCGTCGTGGTTGTTTATGGTTTTTTGTGCCAGTGCCTGCATTGCCATGGTCCAGCTGTGAAACTGGGCAAGACACTTTGTTCTCTTCCGTATTACTTCATCATGACTAGCAAGCACTCAATTTTACCTAATTTTCTTTTTTGCCCTGGTTGTAGTATAGATTAACACCACTAGCTTCAACACATGTTGATTAGCACCAAGGCAGGGAAAGGCACGGGGGTCTGGAGCTGGTTGTTGGCTCCATTTGAGGGCAAGTTCTGGGATCTGGTTTTTGCTTTCACTCTACACCAAAAGTTTTCACAAAACCAGAAGTGTCAAAATACCTGTGCCTCAGCCTGTGGTTGGTCTCACTGGCTGCTTAACTCGGATTATCATTTAGGGCATAAAGGATCTGTTTCAGGACTCCACTGTGTTATAGAAGAGATGTTTATTTTGAAGCTGGCAGACTTGAGATCTGAGCGTGGCTCTCCCACTTCACTGCTTACTGCCCCAATCACCCAACCGTGGCACAAGGAGCCTTTCATCTCTCATCTCCCACCAATTACCATAAAATCCTGAATGATGCACACACCAGTGAACATGTTATTTAGCCAGGAGAGTCCCAGCACATTCTGCCTTCTGCCTCACCACCACCTGGAACAGCACTCTGTGGGACAGGGCCTCAGCTGCCATAAATCTCTCTAGTGTGGCTGGCATCAAAATGCTCATCTAAATTGGCTCCAGAGCTGAGCCAGCAGCGATGCACAGCGAGGAGATGTGTAGCCACTACTTTACCATTGCAAAGACACCATCTCAGTCAGATGTGAAACCAATGAGCTGGCTGGTGTTCACACCTTGTGGTAGCAGACCTCAGCAATATCATTGCAACCAAGTCCTTCCAGGCAGCGTTCACATGCTAACCCACAAAATTCTATTAGATCTTTCACTTTTAAATGAGAGCACTGGAAACAAGAGGGAGAAGAAAAAGGTTAGTGAGTCACAGGGTCATTGAGAGAGACCCCCACTAAATTTTGTCTGCGCTACAAAGAAAGAATAGTTGAGTGATTCATCAGACTGGGTGGGTGGATTTTCAAATTGCAGTATTATAGAGATGAATATATGATGTGTGAGTCAGGAACTTAACTCCTCCTCAATATTTACAGATGTGTATGAAATGTGTTCAGGTTTCCATTACTATTGCATCCGGTAACATGACAGATTTTTTTTTTCACGATTAACCTGCAGCCCCAGGAGTTTGCTATGAAAGAAAGCAGTAATGAAGGAGACAGGAACTATCAGGCATGTATGAATGGATGCACCAGTGTCCAGATCCGTGTTATGCCAGTTCCCCTTGGAGATGCCATACAGTGCCTGTGCACTTGCCGATGTGGCTAGCGTTGTGTGCTTTGAATGGGGCAAGCATTTCAGCAATACAAGTATTATTTCTGCAGGGACAACTTTAACCATAAATTGTGTAAAAACCACTACTGCTCTGCTGTGTTTATGAAACTTGTAGGTTTTATTAATCACATCCATGTATATAAATCCATGTTTGCCATGCACAATCCTGCAATAGTGGATTTATTTATTATAGCACAATAATACATGCTGCACTCTGTGTCTCACTTGCAGCTCTATTGTAAATTTTTGTATTTACATAGATGTTCTGCCAGAATTATAAAAACTTTAAAAAGAAAAGCTATAAGTTTCAAGCTATGATCTGAAGACTATTCTGGGCAAATTTTTCACTTAACTTGCACAACACCTAACTTAATATTGAGATATCTCCAAATAGTTTGTCTCGGGTAATGGCTACATCACAAAACCTTATTTGCCCACAGCCCTGCTGTAATAATATTTTATCTGCATTTCTTAAATGAAAAAACATTTTTTTACAAGTTGGGTGAGTAGTGTTTATTATAGACCCTCGGATCCAGTATGCACAGAAAGGTTTCTGACAATTCACACGGTCCCATTCATTCCCTAATGCTGGATCAAATCCGGCACCCTGCACTAGCGGACATTGAGTTTCAAGGTGGAATGACAAAAACATTCTTTCCAGCACTGCTTGTATAATACCAGTGAATAATGCGTTGGACAAAAGTTTTCCCATCAAAGGCTGAATAAACTTATTTCAACCATGAGTAATTCAACCTCCTCCTTTCACAAATGTTGCTGTTCATACATTTCAATAAAACCACCTGCTTCCTCAGCAAAGCAGGCTGCCCATTTTCATTCAGCTGGTTCTTCCAGCAGTAGCTCCGGTGTTGTCCCTCCCAGGATGCTCTTGCAGCTAGAGCCTGGGCTGGGCGCAGCTCTGGCCCTGCGGTGCTGCGGCTGCTGCCCAAGTAACGCTCTCATGATGATAAAATCACATTTTCTCTTTCTAAGGGGGCAAGTGCTAACTGCTTTGCCCTTACAACTTTTCATCATCGTTTGGCTCCGTCAGTTTTCATCTGCTCAGAGAGGAGGCAGGATGTGGCAGATGTCTGGAAAAGAAATTACACTAACCTTCCAGCACAATTTGAGGATACTGGACTAGCTGTTTGATCTGCATGCCCAGGGCTTTTTTTTTTATTTCACGTGGGTTTTTTAAATGCAAACCCATTTGTGTGTGTACGTGTACATGTGTAAGCACCAATACAAATTTTTGGTTGAAGCACAATATGACTGGAGTTGGTCTGGCTTGGCAGGTCTGTGCCGCATGGCTACTGTGATCACTGCTCTCTTCCATTCCCACAAGTTCTGCTTCCAATGGAGAGTAGCACCAGGAGCTATTCCAGCTCTGAACAGCTACTTAGCAGCAGCGCAGGGTAGGCAAAAGCTAATGGAAAATGGTGACAAATCGAGCATTACATTCTCCTCTGCCAGCTGACCTGCTGCAGAGTAGAAGTGTCTTGCTGCTACCAGCCAGACAAAATGTACTCTTCATTCAGCACTGCTAGGCTGGGCTGTGGTGGAGGAGGTTCCTGTTTGTTCATTACCATTGGGCCCTTCAAGGCATCCAGCAGTCCGGTGAAATAAGGAATATGTCTACATGATTAGACTCTTCTTTAAAATGGGCCTTCCCAGTCTCACTTGTGACACCATACACCAAAAGAACAAACTCTAATTTAAAATGTTCCCTTCATAACACTATCCATTTAGTATGTAAGCAGTAAATAGGTTTGGAAATGATTTGAAAACGGAGAATTTGCCTTTTATTTTTTCTCACAGATGTCACAGGCAGAATAGTGCCAACCTGAGATTTGCCAGGATATGTTAAAAGGACACAGTTCCTTTCAGATTTCAGTAGTTTTTTCTTGCTGATAAACATGTGCAGATGAAGAAGAAAACGTAGTAGACTCTGAAGTAGATGAAATAGGAAAAAAATAACCACAATGTGACTGCTATTCATAGGCACTACCAAAGATCACGACAGGTCAAGAGGCCTGTCCATTGAATTTTCTTAATTTGTCTTCCCATGCCTCTTCCATGGCTGTGTATTACATTCTTTAAACAAATGCAAGCCCACATTATTTCCAAGGACAAATTGCAGGAACTGCACATTGAGTTAGGTAAGAGAAGCAAATTAGAAAACATATTAAAACCAGCCAAAAAAGAAACACCATGCAAACCACAAAGCACAGAAAACCTGCTGAATGCTTCTGAACCAGCACTGATCAAAAAGAAAATGATTCACAAATTCTAGGCACAAAAGTTATTTAAATTTTGGTTATGTCCTTAAAAAAAAGAGTTAGATATCACAAGATATGAATATGGAGAGAACAAGTCTTTCAACTTTTGAACGGAGTTCTCTACCTACAAGAACAAATTAATTTTACTTCTGTTTGGCAATAGTAAAAGAAAAATTTATTTGATGTACCAGATGACATACTGCAAATAAATGAAGTTGGTTTGGAAACACAATGAGATTTCAATATCCGGAGACTAGATTATTAATGAAGTAAAACTGACTGTACTGGGGAAGAGACTCAGGGAGCACCGAGATGCGTGCTGCTCCACTGGGTGCTCCAGCCCTGCTGCTGGCACTGATTTGACCTTTCATTGTGGGCATAGTGCACTCTCCCTTCATCACTCAGGTGCAATACCAGAAGACACCTGCCAGACCCTCACTCCTTTCATACCCCACTGCTGAGGGATCTTCATTGCAGGGGATTGCTTGGCTCCTTACAGTTTTCAAGTGAGTAGATGAAGTTGACCCTTGGCCATGTCTTTCCCCCTCCTTCTCGTTATTGCAAAGTTGTAAGAACGTGCTTATGTGAAATATTTTCTTTAGTCAAGGAAAAGTCACCTCACAAGCCCTACATCTTTTAAAATTTAGGTGTCCAGTCGACGTTAGGAGAGGGAAGATCTGAACTGTAGGCTGAGTTTGGCCAACTATCACTTGTCACTTAGGTGACAAACTTCCAGTGGCCAAAAGTAACGTAAATCACCCCCATCCTAAGTGCTTGTTCTTGCCCTATACAGCTCTAGAGAACAAGTGTCCTTCATTAAAAAAAATAAGTTCTGTTATTGTAGTTGATTTTCTTGTTTCTTGCTTCTCTGTTTAAAAACAGACACCCAGACAAGCGTAAATATGATTTACAGAGGAGCGTACAACGTGCATCTAGAAGAAAAAGCTGTATATTAATTCTTCCTAGTTCTTCTATAATGCAACTAGAAAGCATTTCAAACAATTTTAGCTGAATTCTAATGTTTACACACTGATTTAAAGGTTTTCCTGAATCCTTTCTCATCTCACTGTCTCTTCGCTGCAACCAACAGAATAAAGATGAAAACAACTTGCTTTTTCTAAAACTCTAAAATCACAACACTATGTCTAGGGCATTGCCTAACCCTGCCATCCCACCACTAAACCATGTCCCTAAGCACCTCGTCTACCCGTCTTTTAAATACCTCCAGGGATGGGGACTCGACCAGTTCCCTGGGCAGCCCATTCCAGTGCCTGAGAATCCTTTCATTGAAAAAATTTTTCCTAATGTCTAACCTAAACCCTTTATTAATCCCTTTACATTAATCTGCCTTTTAGGGAGAAAAATATTATACAAGCAGTCTTCAGGGCACATATATAAAAATACTACACGTCTGTCATCTCCACAGTTTATCACCCTATTGATGGATAAAGAAATTAAATGATATCCTTCCTTCCTTCTTCCACTCCTCAGTACTGAAATTCTGATCATGAATCATTTTCAGATATTCAGACACAGAAGCTGAAGATGCTGACAGAATTGAAGCAGAGCTCTATATTCAAGATTTTCTCAGGTCTCCATCCACAAATCTGATCTGGTTTATGCTAGTTTTCTGCTTCAGTATATTTCTGGTTTCTTCGTGGCCAATGCAGTGTATTATCAGAGTCATCTTTCTTTCACAGAAATCTGTCACAAATTTCTTCGTGTGGCTTTAAAGCTTCAAGTGATTTTAGTATAGGCATCTGCTCCCAATTTATGTATACTAGCAAAGACCACTGTATTAATAGCATATTGATATTGTAATTCTAACTATAATAACCAAGAATATTAACAACTACATTTAAATACTTTTGAATAAGTAATTAAGATGATTAGGCACTCCATCTAGAGAGGCATAACAGTGCCCACAGTATTAATTGCCGGCCTCACATGGCACTGGTTTGGTGGCCCTTGCCCCCCACCTCCCATCCCAGGGCGGTGCTGCTGTCCTGGCCTCCCCGTGCCAGTGGGAGGGGAGGAGAGGCTCCTCTCACCAGCAAGATCAAATCAGCAGTGCAGTGCAGTGGAGTCTTAATTAACACGGGAGAGAAGAAGAGCTAACCCCCTCTGGTACAACATTGATCCATTTTTCCAAAGCTTTGGCGTTAATGTTATATTAAAAGTATTCTGATACATTTGCATCTTGGGAATTTCACATCATGGTGGTATGCAGGCCTATGCTCTCCACTGAATTGGCAGATTTGCATGCAACGTGCTTGAGTCATTTTCTTTGTTTGTAGTCAGTAAAGAAATTTAAAATCTTCAATTCAAATATGTAGATGGAGAGAGGGAATATGGAAAAAGACTGTTCTCTTCAGACTGAGCAAAGTATAAACCAATAGCAGCATATGGACAATTTCTTCTTTCTCCTGTTTCTGCTTTAATGGTTGCAATATTTTTTCAGCTTGGATGAGCAATACATACATAGAGTATTCTATCATTCCCTTGGAGATTTCCTTACAACATAAGTTTTGTTTTAGTGTATGGAAATATAACAAAGACTTAAGGCAAAAAGTGCATATTACATTATTTCCTCATGAGTGCAATAGTCTTTTATATCTCAGGAATCGAGTAGATTGTCCATGGTGTGGTAGAAGGCATCTCATTAAAGGATATTGCAACTTAAGCTTCCTTCTTGCCTTAGAAATGCCTTCAACAGCTTTCAGTACAGCTTTGATATTTTAGGTGAGATGTGGTCTGCTTTGTACAATTTTTGACTTAGCAGATATAAGGAGGGATGAGAAAGAGCGGGAGTTGTAACACTGATCATCTGACAGAGTTTCATCTTTTGAAACAAATCATCTGGTGGTCAGGGACTATAATTAAAATACAGATTGCCATGAGATTTGTTCTGCTGAAGTTGCCTTCTTTACTTGTTTTCTCTTGCATTTATTCTCTAAATCCTTTTTCTGGGAGCTCCTCAGGGCATTCCCTCAAGGTTATTTTCAAACATTTCTGTATCCTCTGTGAACTTCAGTCCCAACTCCCCGGATGGGTTTTACAGAGGAGAAAGCAGCTCAAAGCTTTAATGCCATAGGACAGACAGTCCTACAAATGAGCCTCCGCTTCTCCCAACACGTGCATACTCCGCTCACGCTCCCCCCGGGCGATTTTCCTATGGACCCCGCGGGGATAATTGCACTTCCCTGCAGTGGAGGAGGCAAGGCAGGCTGTGACTTGGCAGCTGGGGTGCTCTTGCACATGCAGAACTCCTGTTGGCAGGGAAAGGCCTTAAAACATGGTGCCAAACTGGGGCCTTGCAAGGTGGGAGCAGCACTTGGTGGACATTACACTTTTAATGAACCAAAACTCACTAAATTAGATTCTGGTGAATTTGGTCATTCTTTACACTGATGATCAAAATAATCTTTGCAGTCAGCCTAACAAGAATGAGAAATAACCTTTGCCCAGTGGCTACCGGTTTTATTCAGCCATTTATCTGTTCATCTTGTACACACAAAACTTTGGCGCTTTTCTGAGTGCAGGGGAGTTGCTTTCTAGGCTAATGACAAAAGCAATAGAAGGCTGGAGCTTCTCGACTATTCTGTGTCTAATCAGGTTATAGTCTCACAGTTTATTTCAGTGATATTCTTATTGCACATTTCACACTTTTTTTAGGTTTGCAGGTTTAATTATGAGCACAGGTGCTTTAGAAGAAAAATATGAGTTTCTGATGATAAAACTGTTGGCCTTCTTTCACAGAATCACAGAATGGCAAAGGTTGGAAGGGACCTCCAGAGATCATCCAGTCCAACCCCCTTGCTAAAGCAGGTTTACCTAGAGCAGGTTGCGCAGGACTTCGTCCAGGCAGGCTTTGAATATCTCCAGAGAAGGAGACTCCACAACCCCCCCGGGCAGCCTGTGCCAGTGCTCTGTCACCCTCAAAGTAAAGAAGTTCTTCCACATATGCAACTGAAACCTCTGATGTTTCAGTTTGTGCCCATTGCCCCTTGACCTGTTGCTGGGCACTACTGAGAAGAGTCTGATTCCATCCTCATGACATCCACCCTTAAGGTATTTGTATGTGTTGATGAGATCCCCTCTCAGTCTTCTCTTCTTTAGACTAAACAAGCCCAGCTCCCTCAGCCTTTCCTCACAGGGGAGATGTTCCAGTCCCCTCATCATCCTTGTTGCTCTCCTCTGAACTCTCTCTAGGAGTTCCTCATCTTTACACAGATACTGTCTCTACTGTCAGGTTTAGTTTAGGTTTTTTAAACCTTTCCAAACTTCATTAGTTTTTGGTAAAAACCAATACTGCTTAAAACCTCATCTTTCTCTGTAGTTGTTATCATTCAACATCAAATGATGTGCAATGGAACTAGAATGATAAAAGACTTCATGAATGATACAAAACACTACAAGAAAAATAACAGCACAGAAGGTATCAATTTTTTAAGAGTGTTGGAAAACCAAGCTGGTCAGACAGCCTTAGACCGAGCTTTGAATGTCTAGTTCACAGTTTGGACCTTCAGTGAACATGGCTGATTTTTCAGCCAGCTGAGAAGTTACATTTTGGAGATCCAGTAGCAAGAAAAAAAGAAATTGCTTGTAAGATAGATGACTTGAGCATACCGAGAAGAAAAAGGATATAATCTCCATGCATAAAGCATGGAGGAGATGTCCAGATGGGCACTAGGAGGGATGAAGAAGAGACCAGGGAGTGCAGAGTGTGGTGTGGGCAAGGGAAAGCCACTGTGGAGAGCGGCAATAGCTGCAGGTCAAAATCAGGAGTGGCCAGAGAGAGCAGAGAAGGTGGGAGAGAGGCAACGTGAAGCTGGGGGGTGCCATAACAGGGGGAATAGGGAGGTGATGCCAGTGTATGAATGCCAGGTCAGAGGGGTAAGGCTTACTGAAGCTGAGAGGTGTTGAATATGTCTCTCTTGGTCATCACTGAGGTCAAACAGCTTTATTCACCAGCTGTGAAAAACCTTGCTCAGAATTATGCAGATAGGAATTAATACACTGGGATAAAAATTATTCTCTCTGTGTATTCCTAGAAAAGGTGCTGATGTGGGGAAATGCAGTCTTAGATTTGCTGTGTTGCTCTCTCAAGGTGCTACAAAAATTAAGATATGACCTCTTTAAAAATGTCAAATCAATAGGTTTACTCAACGAGTGTCAGAGGTCTATTTTGGATGCAAGTCAATAAACAATAATTGACTTATTGTCAATAATCAATAACAATTACTAATAGAGTCACTTAGCAAGACTTGCTGAGTGGAAAACCTATTGCCAGAATGCTGCATTTCTCAGCTGTTATGCTAATTAAATGTATTAGTTATCTGGAGTTCTGCCTTTAAAATCTACAGAAACTTACACCTTGGCTCTTAATTTGAGATGCTGCAGAATTTCCCCCTGATGGTGCACCTTCAACTCTTCTGCAAACGTGCTCAGCCACAGAAACACTCTACAGATGGACGCCAATGCAGACACATGCACTTACATATGTATAGAGAGTTGACCACTAATTAAAGTACCAGCTTCTTCCCCTGAGTCCCAGAGTGCCTCTACTGCTGAAACTAAAAATTATGAGCATGTAAGTAAGGATGTCCATTTCCAGCCAACAGTCTTTTATCCTATCATTATTGTTTAATATTTGCTTTTGGAAGATATAATGTAGAAAAGGAATAGCATATGAGATCTAAAGCTGAGGAATTGAATTATTAAGCCTTAGCTGTCTAGATTTTTTAACATATACATCAAACCAGTGTAACTCTTCAGTTAATGGGAAGAATAGTGGTGCTCAGTCATTGCCTGCTCCTCCCTCCAAAGAAATGCTTGGTCACCAGTTTCCTTACATCAGACATGATTTTATCTCCCTGAGATGAAATGTGGCTCCAGTTGTACAAAAGCAGCTCTGTGTGGCAGTGCCAGGTACCCTGGATGCCACAGAAAGCTGGGCTTGTGATGGCCACCTGCCTGGAGGAGAGCGAGGAACCTCGGGGCTCCTTCCTCAGACATCCGCCTCTTAGCCTCACTGGGCTAAAAGACCATACAGAACCTCAGAGGCTTTCACACCGCAAATGAGGAGGATGTTTATTTGATGGCACCAACTAAAAAAACCTATAAGCGTGCAAGCTATTTTAACTACAGTACAATTTATCATGTATGAAGGATTGTGTTCTTCATGGTGTGAGGTGACGTCAAACAAGACAATGAGCGCCAGAAGCGTGACTCCTGCAGGAGGCTTAAGTACCTGCCTGCACTTCTGTGATAACACATTACAGTCATTTGACTCAAGAACACCACCAGTTGTTTTTGTAATTCCACACAGCATGCAAGATATTTCTTATGTTTCTAAAAACTTATTCCACAGTTCACCAAGATCTAAAGGCAGGAGTCTAGCTTTTTTTTAGTTGGCTGTCCAAGCAAGTGGATACCTAGTCAGCACAGCCAAGAGAATCTAAAAAGCTATTCAGCTCATCCGAAACCAGACATTTAATTATCTGTATGGCTCTTTACACTCCAGTGACCGTGTTGTTTATACATCCATTGCGTATAAATGGGAATATAGATCCCTAATTCACAATAGAACCTAGTCCAAGTATCTTAATCTGAGAATTGAATCCCATCTCTATTTTAAATTGAATAAGTAGCAAGAATAATCCTTACAATAATTTCAGTACAAGTAGTTACTGTAACAGCAGTTTCTCTGAACGGAGGCTTGTTTAAGAACACCCTCAGTTCTTGCCCAGTATTTTTAACCAGGATGTGGCTACTAGAGTCTGTCAACTGAAGTAATATTGCAGGTCTTTCACTCCTTATTCAGGTGCAGCACGAGGAGTTGCAATATTTGGCTGTTTGATTCTGAGCAACATGTGGTTGACATCTCTCAGAACAGGGAGACTTCTTAAAGAGGTGGTGTACTGGAATGTGACTTGTGGTTTGGGTCAAATGTATCCAGTCAAGCCTCATCTATCTTAAACAGCAATCTCCAGGAATGCATATAGTTATTGCTCTGGGAGTTTCTTTGTAAATGTTCCCTCTTAAAAGCATCCAAGGTTATTCTTAGAAGTAATTTATTACATTCCTTTCCAGGATAGGTGAGGCTGGATGTAGAAATGTGTCGTGAGATTTCTGTTCAAAACATTAAAGATTGGTTGGAGGGAGCAAAATCAGATATTTGCCCCTCAGTTTCAAAGAATTAATCCACCGGTTCGTGGATTTCACAAGAGGGCCTGCCAGCTTCTACTGACATTTCAGGTAGTAGCAGGTCAGGTTTTTTAATTATTTACCAAATCCAATTTGCTTTCCAAGCATAGACTCTCACCTCCCAGCCTGGCCCTATTGCAGCTCGCTTTTACATATATTATATCTATAAAACCAAGGGAAGCATATGCAGGACATCAAAGCTCACTCGACTGTGGAACTTACTCAGCCTCCTCCCTGTGATATGTCTTAGTTGTTTATGTTACGGGGTCTGAGGTGGTCAATTTGAGACATAAAGGCCCAAATACTTACACCTGTGGTTCTCATGGCATGGGCACGAGCCAGTAGGAGATGATGGCAGTGGTGAGGGCAATGCGGAATCTGACATTCATGCTAGCATTTGGGGTTTCGGATCAGAGTGAAGAACATAGCAGCGCATGGTTGTTTTCTGCTTGCTGTTCTACCGCCCTTCTCCCTGCTACACTCTGCTGCTGAAACGCGGGTCAGCACAAAATGTGCTTAACGGGAAGCTCCACTGCCGCCCTGAAGGGATGACTGCCCAGGCGCTCGCTGGAAACCTGAAACCTTTGGAGGTTGCTGTCATCTTCCTTGGCCTGCGCATGGGGTCCACCATGCTGTACCAAACTTTGGTGGCCAGCCGTGTCAGCTGTAATTAATTGCACTTTGGTATGGATGAAGGAAACAGTTGCTGAACAATGTGATATTATTACTGTCCATACTGCTGTTCTAACAGGCGTCTGGTGAACTTTTACGTACAGAAGTTGGTAGGGCTTTTAAGGCAAATTTTAGGGACATTATACAGTAATTATACACTATGTACAGTGGCTGACTTAAACACACACATGTGTTTGGAATTCTGTATATTTTCTTTTTGAGTTTGTCTCATAAGCTGAGCAAATTCTTGGAGATGGGATACATCTGAACGGATCTATTCTGTATTTCACGCGGTGTGAAACAAAGGAGCAGCTATATGAGCCTCAGCTGTTGAGAAACACCACCCTTTCGATGCTAGCTTTTTGCAACAGATAAAGCCAAACATGCTTATCAGCAACAATGCTCTCCCGATTTATCTTTAGGCAGAGCACAAACGTCATCAATTTCTTCTCTCATTTAGTTTCACGTATGGATTTCTGCCTGTGTAAATTGGAAGAGAACCTATGCCTTTTACTGGAAGGAGACTGATACTCGTGCAATTGCTGGCAGAGTACATGCTGAGTACATTCTTCCCCTTACTCCTAGGCAAAAGCTCTCACATGGTATCTCTGAGGAAAGAAGCATCACCAATGCACTGTATATGCTTTCCTGCTGGACCAGATTATTCTTTCCAAATGCCACACTCCAGTTAGTGTCTAATGAGTCGTGTACTTCCCATGGTTATCAGAGATGTCACCTGTTCTTGAAAGCTGATTCACACGTAGGGGTATGACCCTGGTACTTGTACGCATATAAGGTCTCAGCAAGACTTGACGCTACAACACAGAAAAGATTAGAATCATCACCTGTGAGATTATCCACAAATCACTTCTACGTGGTGATTCTGCATGATTCCTCCATGTGATCTGCAGAAGCATTTGGCTGAAAAGGCTTTTTATTTGAAATGTGGTGATGTTTTGGCATCATCACAGTGTTGACAGTTGTTCAAGGTTCCCCTCAGAGCTACCCAAAAGTCCAAAGGCTGTTGTCCTGTCTAGTATTAGCTCTAGAAAGCAGTTCTAGCAAAGGAAGTGGCAGATTTGTCGTTACTTTGAGTCCTTCGGGCAAGCTGAAAACTAACCATTGGATTGCCTGCAAGTCATTTGTGCTGGGTAATGTTCACTTGGAAAAGGACCACTGTGTCCAGAAAAGGAATCCTGGATAACATAGTCTGGGCTTTGTTACATAAAAGTTCAATTTATATGGTTGCAGTGGCACTTTCCAATCCCAGACTCTGAGACATTATAGAGTGCAACCCAGAGGAAGCAAAGCACAGGTTCATGTTCTCCTCTGGACAACTCTTTCTAGCTTTTATAACATTTAAGAATCTTCATGTATTTTTCTTGCTATTGCACTATATAATTACCTCTGTGATGAAGTCATGTTGGAAGAACAACATGAAGAACAATACAATTAAATATTCTGTGTTTAATATTTTTATTTTAATTTAGCCTCTATGCAAATTTAGGAGCTGAAGACTGTTATCTGGCTCTATATACACAGAAATATGAAAGGTTCAGTATAGGATTCCTGTTTTCAAAAAGGTCATTTTCTTCAACCTGGGATAACCGTATCTGCTACAACTATTTCTCTAAGCTAAAATCGACAAATAGAGTGTTTCCAAAGATTGGCCATTTCGACAAATGTAGATATCATTACTGCCACCTATTGTTACAAGTAGAGAATTGAAGATATTTTCATTGTATTTTTCCAAATTGAGATAAAATTGGAAAATAACAAGCTTGTTCCAGTTGAGGTATTTGTAAGTAAGCATGTTTTGGTGCCTTCTTTAACAGCTTTATTTTCAGAGCTATATAAAATTGTCTAGTACAATTGCTAAGAAAATCCAAGGTCTTCATGGACACCTTGGAAAAAATAGTACTAAACCAGAAAGGACCCACAGGCACCATAATGCTCAGCATCACAGTAACATATTTAGATATATCTAGGGTAAAGCCAGGTGTCCAGACACTCTTTAGAGGTGCATAGGAAAAGGTAGGGTCTTCAGCAGCCTTCGTTAGTGAGACCTTTTTCATTTATAATTATTACAGCAGTTATATCTTGCATATATACTAGAAAATGGTCTTGTTGCCACACAGGTTGCCACACAAAAGGAAGAGGCTCCAAAGTGTGATAATGGGCTGGGTGATCGCATTCCCATTGGTGTCATATGAATGCACACTACCAGATAATTAATTGGAAGTAGTTATGGATTTTTCATTTCTGCATTAAAGCCCTGGGGTAGGAATTGCAAAGAAAACAAAAGATTTCAAATAAAAGAGAAGGTTTTAAATAGGAAGACCTGATAATTTTTTTTTTTTTTGCAAAGGCTCCTGACTTGTTGAGTTCCTCAGGTTCATGAATAATGCATCACAGATTGTATAACAAAATTACATATTTCTGATTGGTGATAAATATATTATTTGGGATTGCATGCACAGAATCTTGTCAAACGTGTTTCAGTTTTATGGGCTGAAGCATCTACTCATTTTTTTCACACAGAATTCTGTGGAATTCTATTTATTTCTAGATTTAGAAGTTTCCTGAATGAGATTTCAACATATAATTAAAATATCATGAAACTATTAAAACACTGTGATAAAACCAGATTACCTTTCAAGTTGTAATGTTTGCTAGTCTGAGCCTTTCTTGAAGGGAAGAGTTAATTTTTCTAAGACATCTGATATCTATCTATCCAGATGCAGGTTCTTATTTGAAAAAAACATTCTACTGGAATTTGATGATTCTGAAACTTTATCTGGTAGATCACTGCAAAACTACTAATTTGGCTCCATGCTTTATTTGCAGTCTGAAATGCAGATTTTTTTTTTCTGAATGGAGGTGGGGCTGTGCCATGGTTTAACCCCAGCCGGCAACTCAGCACCACGCAGCCACTTGTTCACTTCACCCCCTCAGTGGGATGGGGGAGAGAATCAGAAGAGTAAAAGTGAGAAAACTCGTGGGTTGAGATAAAGACAGTTTAATAGGGAAAGCCAAAGACTCACATGCAAGCAAAGCAAAACAAGGAATTAATTCCCTGCTTCCCATGGGCAGGCAGGTGCTCAGCCATCCCCAGGACAGCAGGGCTCCATCACGCATAACGGTGACTTGGGAAGACAAACACCATCACTGAACATCCTCCCCTTCCTCCTTCTTCCCCCAGATCAATATGCTGAGCATGATGTCATATGGTGTGGGATATCCCTTGGGTCAGTTGGGGTCAGCTGTCCTGGCTGTGCCCTCCCAGCTTCTTGTGTCCCCCCAGCCTCCTGGCTGGTGGGGTGGGGTGAGGAGCAGAAAAGGCCTTGACTCTGTGTAAACCCTGCTCAGCAGGAATGAAAGCATCCCTGTGCTACCAACACTGTTTCCAGCACAAATCCAAAACATAACCCCATGCCAGCTACTGTGAGGAAAATTAACTCCACCCTAGCCAAAACCAGCACAGGCTGCCTAAGTAAGTTCTACTGGACAGAACTTAGACCAATTAATATTTTAGGCTTTTTGACATTTCAGACTAGAATAGAGCACTGGAAATGATGCCCTTTGACATTGCAAGTCCTCTGTGTATAACAGGCTCCAGAAAGTGCAAATGGAAATGGCTGAGTTCATTGAATGAATTATTGTACCCTTTGATTCTCAGGAGGTGAATTTATGCATGGACATCCTGGTGCAAAATCGCAGTTTAATTTGCTTTCAGGCAGAATTAGTGGATCTCAGCTGTGCTGGAATTTCCTCCTTACTCAAGAGAGAAATAGCTAAAAAAGGTGCATTCTTTTTTATTTATTCTATAAATAGCTCAGCTCATCAAAAGCCACATAACAATAAATTACACGTGTAACTTGTCTCTGGTTGTCAGTGAATTAGATCAGGTCTAAATATGTAAAAATCAGGACTGGTACTTTAATTTTTCATCATCTCAATCACTTGTTTCTGCCTTTGCTCTCCACACCGATGACCAGTGGCTTCTATTAACAGACGTTGTTTCCTCATTCCTGTTTTAGCCAGACACCATGAACTGTGAGAGCCTATTTCTTAATTATTCTGGTGACTTGGGTGTTAGATGTGGTGCCTTGTGGAAGCACATCCAGATTCATACAAATAAGCATCCACAAGAGGTTTTCTCCTTTACAGATCTCTCAAAATCTAATTCCACATCTTCTCAGCTAATTTCCAGTTTTACTGAAGTCTTTAAGTTTCAAAATTACAGTGATTCACAGGATCATGTCATGGCATGGCATTCATTAGAGAAGGAACAGAAGGCTCTGAAGGTCTTTTTATGAAAGGACAGTAAGTGCAGCAATTACTGGTGAGATCTAAGCGAGGGGTATGTGACCTGGCAATCAGAGGTCTGGAGCAGCCAGAAGTCTTGCATTCCCATCCAGCTGATTGGAAATAACAGTAAAGAACTCTGAGATTCTTACTATGATTCTGTTTTAATACCACTGAGCATTTCTTGAAACTAGGAAGGATGTTGGTCAGGAACAAAAACCTAAAAAGAAAAATGAGTGATGAGGTGTTGATGAAAGGAAGAGAGGATGCACCAGACTTCATTAAGGCTATTTCTTGAGCAAGCACTCTTGGTAGGTACCCTGCACAGTTCAGCTCTGGGGAATACAACATTTCTGTGCTGCCCTTAGAGAAGCAAAACACCTCTGACCAAATGCATCTCTTGGCTCTACAGTGGCCAGTATATATTGACTTTTCCTTCATCCAAAGCTTCAACAAATTTGCCATAAGAGAACCTCACTACGCAGGTACTCACTTTCTTTATGAACTGCATGCCTTGGACTTCTGTATTATTTGTGAATCTAAATATCAGATAGGAAGGAAATCATGTCCCTATCTGTGAAAATCAGAATTTGTTCACATTTCTTTCCATAATCAGGGGGAAACCCTTTTATAATATATGATATGGTTCACTTCAGTGCTCTCATACAGTGATAAGCCTCATGTGAACTTGAATAATCCATAGCTGAAACTTGTATTTCCCAACTCATTACCATTTTTATGGCTGTTAAGAACTGTTATACAGCAAATATTAATCTTAATGAAAATTGTCCAGAACTACTCATGTCACATTGGTTTATTATTATTGGCAGGTATATATTTGTGATTTAATGTGAAACATTGGTGTGACTAATGAAACCTAAAAAAAAATAATAAAAAATAAAAGGCTCTGGTCAGGTATATTCGTAGTATATAAATGAGTTGTGAGCAAATAATTGAGAAGAATTTAATATTTGAGAGAATCAGGTATTCAGTAAACTGAGGTTATTGGAAGTATCCCTGCATGACTTCAGGTTGTTATCCAGAGGTTGTTGCTTTCTACTGTGCTTTTTTTTTTTAATGGTAGCAGCTGTCTTCTAGACTGTAACGCTTGCATCTAATAGTCAGTGCAGACTCCTAGTCTTCAAATAGCATTCCCTATATCCAAGAATGCAACCAATGCTCACTTTCAATTATGACTGTTGGAACTATTTTGGCAAAGAGAAGGCAAACAGGATCGTGAAGGTCACTGTAAATTAAAAATTAATTAATGTGATTTTCTGTGATCTTAATACAAGTTTCTTTTTCCCAGTGAAAACAGTAAATTCAAATGCCTATTTCTGCATAAGGAAAAAAATGTTAATGTAATTAATGTGCTGCATAATTAAGAAAAATACCTTTAAATTCAGTATTTCAAGGTTTATTCTACACAACGTACAGTTAGATTGTCAGCACTAAAGAGAAAAGAGTACAAGAAAAACTTTATTAGGGTTGAAACTGAATGTCTACTGAAGCCAATGCAATCCTTCCATTGACTTCAAGGGCCTTTGTCTGGATCTTGCATGAGCATGCAAAATCCACCTAATTTATTTTCTCTGTTGGACATTTTGAAACGATCTCTGAGAAAAAAAATCCTTAGCATTCTGCAAGGGCACTGGATGCCTTAACTGTAAGCCAATGAATTTTAGCAATACTCATGGAAATACTGCCTCACCGCATCCACACTGAGACAATCATACCTTGTGACCCATGGAGTTTTATTGTCAATAGGCTGTAAGCATTACCACCACCCCGGTGGAGGCTCATTATGGGCTGCGGGTCTAGGTGTGGTTTATAGGAAGCTGCTCAGTTGCTTTTCCTGACCTGAAGGGTGGAGAAAGCCCTCTTTGCTCCCTGCAGAACTTGCTTAAACATAAAGGATCATGGGAAAAATTCAGGTTGGAAAAGACCTCAGGAGGTCTCTAGTCCAACATTCTGCTTAAAGCATGATCAGCTATGACATCAGATTAGGCTTCCCAGGGATTTATGTAGTCATGTCTTGAAAAACTCCAGGGTTGATGACCACACCATGCCTCTGAGCAGCCTGTTCCACTGCTTGTCTGTCCCCACAGTGAAATCTGAACCTCTCTCGTTTCAATTTACACCCCTTGTTCATACACTAGATTCTGTCTTTTGAATGAAAGTGAGTCCATGTCTTCAGTCTATTCAAATAAATGCAGTTAAGAGCTGCTTTTAAAAATCTAAGACTTCATTTCATGAGTTTGTACACAACTGAGTTTCTCTGTAAGTTACCTTTGGTTAATGAAGAGTTGAAACCTCAACGATCTTCATTTGGAGAAAACCAATCATCATTAAAAAGTGGAAATACTCCTAATAAGCCATGCTGGTAAAACTGCTATCAGCTTAAATGCTCATAGATGTTACTGTGGGATTTTAGGAGCTCAAGAGAATGGAAATGTGATAATACGTTCAATCCTGCTCTGAGCCAGCAAGGCAAAGAGTGAAATCAGTCATACGTAAAGTTGAAAGAATGTACTTTGGGTTTTTTCTGATGCCAAATAAAGGGTTAGAGGTTATTACACATGTGAATTCAGAGCCATTCAGAACTGTTACAACTGAAATATTTCCTCTGATAATACTAAAAGCAGCTTAGACTGGCAAATAACAGCTGCCCCTGTGTTGGAAACACATGAAACCTTTTGACGAAATAAGGGGAAAATATTGACAAAAGCAAAAATCACAAATTTAAACATGGCAGAAACCAAGCCTGTGGTGTTTGCATGTTTGCTGCAAAATATGAAAGCAGAATAAAACAGAAGGGCAGTGTTAGTTTTTCAGTTCTCCCAGGTTTAAGGAAAAGCACAGATCTTGTGTTTGGCATTATTATTGATGCGATTCAAAAACGTGAAGGGAAGACAGCATCTGTACTTGCTGCAGAAGTGCTTTCCTACATCATTTAGATTAATCTTAGCCAGAGGAACTCTAGCTGGTGGTTCTGTTATTCACATCAATGGCTAAATCCTTGTTTAAGCCTCTGAAGCATTTTTATGCAGTTATGTCTTGTAGTAATGGACTTGAGTTTAACTCTGAGTTGTATAAATAAAACCCTGTCTGTTTAGCTCACTTCAGTTTTCTGAAATACGAACCTGTTTTTCATGTTCCAAAAGCAAATAGAAGAGTTCTATTGACCTTCTAGGTGCTATTTATTATTTGATATGCCTGTCACATCACATCTTACAAATCTCTTCTGATCACTGAAAAACCCTAATCTATTTGTTCTTTACTCTCAGGGAAAATGTTTTGTTCAGCCTTCCCCAGATCTTTTCTTTTTTGACTGCTTTCTTTCAGGTGCTATGAAATCAGGTAACCCAAAGGACCTACCTTTGGTTTAAATTGCAGCATAATATCCTTTTTTCAATATTCTTCTGCAACCTACTTAGAATTAGGTGTTATCAATGTGAAGTGGTAGTCAGTGAACCAGCCATTACATTTTTTCCTTGAGAAAAACTGGGCAATTCATGGTTGACTTCACCAACCACACAACTTTCATTTCTAAATCAGTGTCTCAAGTCCAGTCAATATCAATAGAGATCAGAAGTTACAATGTCCTGGTTGCTAATTCGTAGCAGTGCATTTGAAACTTTTTTGGAGATTGTTCTGGATTTTGAGTTTTAGAGCCAATGGCATCACCACATGTTTTTCAGTCTTCTTTTCTATGACTCTTTGACCTACATAAGGGACATAAAAGTGTGACCTCTGGAAGGTTATTTATGGTTATTAATCCCAACGATTAATTCAGATTGTCGCCTTCTGATGTACATATATAATTTGTGTCTATAGTTCATTTTATCTGGCACTGGCAATATAATCACTTAGTTATAATTTGTGTCTATAGTTCATTTTATCTGGCACTGGCAATATAATCACTTAGTTTTGCTCACTCGTACTGAGATGTCTCAGAGTCCTCCTCATGTGAAATACTCTTCATTCTTTTACCACTTCACATAGCTAATAAATACTCTGTTACACCTCTCCAGTACGGAACTGCAGAGCATTTCAATTTTAACCTCCTTTTGAGCTGAAGATAAGCTATTTATTCCTACTGTTTTCTTAATGAGGATTCAAGCCCCATGACAGAATTTAACATGCGGAAGCTCTGACTAGCTTCCAGCTGCAGTGGACTATACCAAAGACTCACTAAATTCTACGTATACAGTCCTCTCCCAGGTCTCTTCAATCTTCCATGAACTTGCCTGTAGCCAAAAGGAGGGCGAATAAGAATAATGGACTTTGAACTTGGATACATTATTTTTCATAGCCTCACAGGCAAATTTGGCCCGGAAGGGACCTCCAGAGGCCTCCAGTCTAATGTTCTGCCCAAAGCAGGGTCAGCCTTAAGATCAGACCAGGTTGCCTCCAGTCTTGAAATCCTCCAAGGATGAAGACTGCACAACCTCTCCGCTTCTTAATTTAGAAACCTGCTTCTACCCCACTTAGTAACACCAGAAAGAAACATTGATGGAAGTGGTAATTAAATCTGCAGGTAAGTGAGCCTGAGTCCTTTATAATCATTGTGAGCCTTTCCAGTGAGTTTCGGGGACTCTGACTGGCATGTACAGTGAACATGGGTCAAGCCATGCTCGTGATTTTCCTCCATGCAGAGGGAATATCTTCAAGCACTGGATCCCCACTTGGCCTAGATATTATGGAAGATACAAATAGATTATTAATCATTCTTTCCCATTTGGAAATTATATGCAGCACCTTCTTACTGTACTTTCATCCTTCAGGAAGTTTTAGTTTGATATTTGTAGCTAAAGCAATTGAAGAAAGCTAGAAATGGTTTCACAGGCAGTATCACAAGTGGCAATTAAACTGCAATTTTTCCAATTTTTTTCTCATTTGTCTGCACCTCTGGGTTTCTTGGGCCAGCTGTTACATTAATTATGCCTGGTCCTGTCACTGAGGAAAGACTTTGAAGGTTTCTCTACTCCTGTTTTTATGTTGCTCTCATTTTTCTGTGTATAAAAAGAGTTGGAGTAGCACCGGTACAGACTGAGAAAATCATGTTTATGAAATCAGTATCAAGGACGCTGCCACAGTTCTGCTGGTCATTGCTCGGTGAATGGTTAGAGGGCAGCCCAGGGCTCTTCTGAATCCAAACTGTAAGTTTTCTCCCTGCAAAATTCCTTCAATTTATTTCATGAGCTGGTTCAAGATACTTGGATTATGAAATGAGTGTTTCAATCCATTCTCTTATACTAGGGATATGCATAACAAGACAGCGCTGAAGCTAAGGTGCTGAATTTCACACCTTGTTGTTTGAACATGCATGCTAAAGGTAAAAATGTTTTCTGAAAAACCGATGTGTAGCCAAAACAGCATTTCACTTACTTAACGTGTTCGAATTACTACTTACACAGTGTTTTTACTATTTAAATGAATTTAAATAGAGTATTTGCTTAAAGGAACTAGCTGTCTTTTTTATAATAGCTGCCAGAAGCCCTCCATTCTGAATGTATCTGGTAACTTTAGTTGTAATGCTCCTAGACCTGCCAGGTCTTCCCATTGACTGTGTTGAATCACAGAATCGCAGAATGGCAAGGGTTGGAAGGGACCTCCAGAGATCATCCAGTCCAACCCCCCTGCTAAAGCAGGTTCTCCTAGAGCATGTTACACAGGACTTCATCCAGGTGGGCTTTGAGTATCTCCAGAGAAGGAGACTCCACAAACCCCGTGGGCAGCCTGTGCCAGTTTTCTTTCACCCTCAAAGTTTTTCCTCATATTCAACTGAAACCTATTATGTTTCAGTTTGTACACATTTCCCCTTGTCCTGTCGCTGGGCACCACTGCAAAGAGTCTGACTCCATCTTCGTGACATCCACCCTTAAGATATTTGTATGTGTTGATGAGGTCCCCTCTCATTCTTCTCTTCTTCAGGCTGAACAAGCCCAACTCTCTCAGCCTTTCCTCACAGGGGAGATGCTCCAGTCCCTTTATCATCCTAGTTGCTCTCCTCTGAACTCTTTCTAGGAGCCACCACCCTGTGGCTGCAGTCAGCGGTCAGTGCAAGGGCAGAGCAGTGGCCTCGCTCCTCTGCAGTCCATGGCGCTTTCAGAAGCTGCCCCTGGAGAGGAGAGCTGTTAGTGTTGTGCTGTAAACTGGGGATAACCACATCACAGAGTGCTGCTGGAAGCCACTCTTCTCTGTGACCTGTCACTTTGCTTTCTCACCTGCCATGTGAATCTAGGCATCACGCACATCTCCAGGTATGTCATCCCAAAACAGCAGCATCTTACTTAAGAAACTTGTTCACCTTCTGGCTTATGTTATCCCATGGATTTACTCACTGTAAAAGCAGTTTGAAATAGCCTATTTTGAGATTTGAGGCACAGTTATGAGTCTCCCAGGTTGCCTCAGGGACTGAGGGGTTGGGCTGCTCTGCGCAAGGCAGTCCTGCCCCGGAGCAGAACGAGAAAAGTCTTCAGAGCCCACAGTGGGGAAGATCCCTTAGATTGGAAAGGCTTTATGGGCTGTGCACATCTATATCAAGTATCAGCCGCTGCCTGAATTAGTCACAGAAAGATAAGCACAGATCTAATTTTACCACTCAGCTTTCTGAACATTACAGATGCAACTGCATGAAGAATATATTTGATGATACATACAGTTGTCAAGTGGATTTGTCTTTTCTGGTGGCAATAAAAATGTATAGTCTATTTAATGGTGCATTGCCATAGCAGATATTCAACTTGTTTAAACCCACCTTCTTAAAAAAAATTATAGAAAAGGCGCAGTCTTGTAATGAGCAATCCCTGGGTGCTGCATTTTTATCCACATGGCAGTAGCTCATAAAGCTGAATTTCTCCTTTTGATCAGATTTCTTCTTGGTGAAGGACTAATGATTGTATCATTCCAATTCTTAACTTTTATTTTCTTGAACTGGGGAGAAGTTTGGAGTGGTGTTAAATGTATCACTGATTTTAGGAAGCCACAGAAAGGTCCTAATGTATTTGGGTGTGACCCCAATCTTTTCCCCACATGAGAAGTGCAGAGTCAGATTGTGCTTTTTAAACTTTGTGAAGAAAAAATGTGAAATATTTAATTCAACAACAGTCAAAACTATGACGTGCTTATTTCTGCTGAAAGTAATTGCTGTATTTTCAAGTTGTGGATCAACCACAAAGACTATTGAACATGAAATCACAATTCCAACTCTTATCAGAAAACGGTTACCAAACCCAAAATCTTGTTTTGTCACTAGTAAATATATTTGATACCAGCTGAACAGTAGCTCTTCCAAAAACTGTCTTATCAATTGAGAGATCAGATATAACATTACATATAAAAATGTATTGAATTTCCTATGATAATACAACCAAAGAGAAATTTTATAATATAAACAAAGTTATTTAATCCTACAGTTTGCCTGTAACTTACAACTTCACCCATATGAAATCAGGGAAGGAGATTGTTTGATGTGGTAAATGATATGACAAGTGACTACAGGGGAGAGGAGAGACAAGTCAGAGTTTGGGGGTTTGTGGATGACGTGGGCTCTAGGAGAGCCTTCCCCTTACATTACACATATAGCTGGAACTGCTGGAATTAGGCAATTATAGATAGCCTGTAAGTTGTGCAGAAGAAATACAGGATTTCACACTGAAATATTGGTATAATTTTAAATTTCCATTCCAGTTGGTAGTTCATAGTGAGATCCTTTTCCTCACACAGACATATACACATCCTACATTATTTCCAAATGTTCAGGGAATGATCCAAAATAATTTCTTATTTATCCTATGTTTCCCCAGCTGCTGCTACACAGATGTATATATACATAATCAGGTATATACATTATATACATAATCTTAGTGTACTTCATAATTTCATATGATTCTCAGGAAAGGCCAGAAAACGTGGAATTCAGAATACTAAGCTGTAAACCTCCTTCTTTTGTCAACAAAAGGGTCAAGTTTGGGTGATGACTGAGCTCATATCATGCAAGCAATATATATATTATGATTGCTATTGCTATGTTATTCCTGTATGATGTTTCCTTTAGAAGTCATTCTCTAATTTAAAAAAGAAAAAAAGAAAAAAAAGGTGTGCTGGTACAAGACATTTTTCTTTTGAACATTTAGCTTTTTCCTTATTTCATTTAGAGGCATGCTGGACAAAGCTTGTTAGTGAAATCTAAGTATATATTAATATGCATTTCAGTCAGGATAGAATTTTCTGAAAAATGTTTAAATTAGAATAATCAAGTCATCCCTTGGCTAAAAAAGAATTATGGAGGTGGAAGTTCTTTGGGGTTCATTTGCAGACTCATTCGACAGCTTATTTTGACAGTTTACTGTGCCTTCTCTTTTGAGAGCAGTGGAAAATTCAGCCCAAGGGGCAAATGTTTTGCTCAGGGTGGACTGATGCATCTCCCACTCTGGCAACACCACACCAAGAACATGACTTCAAAATTGCATGAACGGCAAGTTGCCAGTGAAAAGGCAGTGCCACACAGCACTGCCACATCACACTCACTGAGACACAGGGTGAGCCAAACCAGGGACTGATCCTGGCTGGCAAAGGGAAGAGATGAGTTTACCCCAGAGCAGGTCCGCACCTTGAGCAATGGCGCTGGACCAAGAAAGAGAGTGGGAATGCCTGACAATGGTTGGGAAAAGCTGTCTCCACCCCTCCTGGCAGCAGCATGAATGTAGGTCAATGGAAAATGATCCTGAAAGTGCAGCTCTCTAGGGCAATGTTGTTCCCTTGTGCTAAGTAGGGCAGAGTTGAGCTGATGCTTCAGCACATGATGATGTCCACCATCCCTTATCCCCACTCCTTTCCCCAGCATGCTACCTGCCATTACAGACAGCCAAGTGGGAATTCGGGGGCTAAAAGGAGAGCTGCTAGGCTTACCTAGTTAGCATAAGATAGCTAGCAGGACTCTACAATATGTGAGTGATCATGCATGTGAACATGGCAAATTAGTGGGGTCTGGCAGAAAGCGTAGATCACTGATGTTTCCAATTAAATGATTTCTTGGGTCTGTCAAATGCGGAGTCCCTGAGGCAATCAGGCACCTCCTAGATGAAAATATTCCATCTCATCGTTCCCGCTGCTATAAAGAATAAAGTACATAATCTTGAAAACCAAATCCATGTCAATGCTAAACATATGAAAACAAAACCACATGAAATGGAAACCTTGAGAGTCTCTTTAGTATGCATGTTTTCTTGGGGCAGTAAAAAGATGTAGATAAAAATAATTTCCCTTTGTGTATGGTATGGTTTTCCTTGGGTTTGTAATGATTTAAGTGACTTGGCCCTCATACCCAGATGGGGAAAACAGGTTGCGGGTTTTCTTTGGCTATGAAATATAATGCATTCCTTTCCTTATTTTACAGGGACATCAAACCTGACAACATACTCCTGGATGAGCATGGTAAGTGAATATTGACTGCTTTCTCTCAGATATCTCTAATTCGTGAGATCTCAGTGACATGCTCATGACATGCTTTGTAGATCAGCCTCAGATGTTGGATTCCCATCTAAATCTGGACTTTCTCTGTCCCTCTGGCCACCTTGTGGATTTTGTAATTTGTGCCTTCTGTAATATTTCAAAAAAAATATATTTATTTGACACTAGCAAGACCTGAAAAGGAAGGAGTTTGTTGTGAATTGGGAACACCAGGGACACCTGATAAAAAGAAGTTAATATTTTATTAACGGGATTACTGTAAATGACCATAAGCCCTTTTTAGGGACCTACCAGTAGAACTGTACCAAGCATTTCTCTTCTAGAACATCTGAAGGGCTAAGAAATTTTATATAGCAAATCGTTTCTCATACACATATCTGAAATTACTTCCCTAAACTTAGATATGGAATTTGGAAATTTGCCTCTAAGTCTGCAAAAACTTTATGGCTCTATGTGTAGTTCTGGCTTTAAAGATTAATAATGCTAAATAATGTTGGAGTTTTAAGCCATGTAGAACTTCAGAAATGTAATGTTTCAGACCCGTAAGTGCTAATGTTCCCTAGACACTAATATCAGCAAATAAGCATGAAATAACAATCTCTTGTCTTTAAGTCTTGGGTGAATTAAAGATGTCAAAGGCAACATGAAAAGACTATGAGTGTGTTAAATCTCTGATTGACAGCCTTTGAAGTACAGTTGCCCTTATCTCTCCTTGCCCCTCATCAAGGTCAATTACTGCACAAAATCAGCCTCTTGCGAGAGATTTCCTATGCGGGCTCAAATAACGCAGAGAAGCAGCTACCCCAGAGTGAGTGCTATGCTGCAGAATGAAGGGGTTTGGGTGATCATAAGCTTTTCAGTAACAAAGTTAATGATAACCAGCTTGGAAATTTTGGGGTGGATAGCCCCTTTTCTGCAAAGCAGCAGAATACTGCTCCCTCATAGCACACCTGCAGACAAGTGGTGAAACAACCATGCTTCTCCAGACTTGCAGATAGACCTTGGTTGGCAGAATTAATCAGCTCATGGATCTTTGGTTCACAGACATGTTATGTGGTTGGGATATGCCATTCTCTCACCTGAATACAGGTCCACACACTTCGACTCACTAGATGAGGTTACATCGGTAGGATGGGTGTCTCCTACCATGCTTGTCACCACAGGCTTTCTTTACCGATAACTGAAAGACAGACATGGATTAGATCATCTGATCTAGTTTGGATGGCTGCACTATACACCGGTATCTACTTCTCTTTGGTGTCTAATACCTAGAAGTTTTGAGTAAAGATGTAGATATCCAGCTTATAGATGTATGTCTTGCAAGATCAATGCTATCCTTGAAGGCCATAAAAGCTTTGATTAAGCCGCAACGTAGTAACATCATTTTTACAGAATCATCAGATTTCACTTAATGTGCTAAATATATGCACCATAAATACGGTAGGCTGTAGAGGAAGCATAACAAATTCACCTAATATGCATCTAACCACGTGCACAGGAAGGAACTTTACTTTAGCCTGTGGCCTCTAAGATGGCACAACAGTTTCCTATATGCTTGGCTTTACCCCTGAGCCTTTCTCATAGTTCATTAAACAAACTGCGCTTACACAAAGTATTATGGAATTGTGTATGCACAACATTTAGGACTGAGGGTTTGTCTCAGTGAGTTAGATTGCTTTGACTGTTTTGGCTGAAGTCAAAGTGAAGTGTTAGGCCCTTCATGTTGCCTTACGTCTTCAAGCAGTTAAACTGACTGACTTTCATAACATATACCAAGATTGTAGATTAGAGATATTTCTGCTCATTAAAACTAGTTTCACAACAGTTTATCTGTATGGCTTAGGGAATATATCACAGGAATACAGAAGCAGTGAAAACAGGAGACTTTCTTAACCCATAAAAATGATCAATCTAATTTGCAAAGAAAAAAACCTCAAAAATGTATACAACATATTCAAAATCATTCTGGCAGAGGAAGCCTGAATTTTTGCATATACTCTTCAGCAAAGCCACATCTCAGCTCTGCTGAGCACAGGTTGATGCATCAGTGGAAACAAATGTTTGATGATCACGAGAAGTGTAATGCTATATGAGAATGGGGTAATCAGCTGCTTAAAATAGAGTTCAGCCCCTACCAGAAGATGACTGCCTGGTCTTCTGGAGAGATTCTTCATCCCGTAGGGGAGTCTCATCTGAGGAGAGACAGCAGGGATGTTTTCAGGTTTCACTCTCTGAACCGGAATCAGACCTCTCTAAGGAAATGACTGCTGTCCATGAAGCTCTCTTGTTACGTTTCCCTCTCAGCGTTCCCAGAAAGCTCTTCCTCTTACAGCTAACACTAATCTCTAAATATAGGAGCAGTGCTCTGTTCTGCTAACATGCAGCTGAAACAGAATTATTCCGGTGGTAGCTGAAGGGACTACCTGATGGTTCAGGAGAGCTGTTATTATTGTATTGTACAGAGAAAAGCATTATAGAATACTCTTAATAACAGTATTCTGCTTCCTGCACTATTCCTTTCATTTTAGTGGTTTAGGACAATATAACTGAAATAATAGTGATCACAACTGAAAGCTGGCAAGTCTGGTCCATGTTGTATTTTTTTCTGAAATGTCAAAGAAATTAATGGTGTCTTTAAATATTTCCATGATCTATCAGCTATGATGTCTAAGGAGGTGTGGAATGCCTAAAATACAGAAAAACAAGCAGTAGCAAACAGATCAGTACATTGCCTTTTTTCAGAGATGATAACATCATTTCTACCGCCATTTGGTAGCACCATAGATATTACCATTTCTGATCATTCTGCAGAAATTATGAGGCTCTACTTTGGCACCCAGGTTTTGCACTGAGCAGTGCCCATGCCGTTATTACACTTTGCCTACAGGGAATTTGCAAGGGTTTGATTTCCTCTAAGTTTTTCAGGACATCATTTCATAAGACCCAGCAAGGTCATTGCTTGCTTTACTGAGGAAGAACTCCCTGCTGGGTCAGACCCAAGACCTTGGCTGGTATTCTGTCACAGCCAGTAGCACAAGGAGCTATTCATGGAGCGTGTCCTTCGCCACTTCTAGTCATCGAATGGTTCAGTGCTCCCTATCACCCACCTTTTTTGTATTAGGACATTAGAATATCTCTGTATATTCCCCTTTAAAATCTGGATGAACCTTTGTCAATCAGTTCGTCCCTGCCTCTTTGAAGCTGCTGCTGATATTGGCCTCTACAACCTCCTGAAGCAACGTTGTAGAAGTTCACCATCTTTCATGAAAGAAAAGTGTTTTCTTTCATCTGATTTAAAACATTCTCCTTTCAAAAAACCATCTACTTCCAGAATGGCAGGATTTGGTAAATACTAGCTTACAATCACAATCTTCATGACATTCAAAAACTCATTCGGTGCTCTCCTGTCTCAGCTGAAGAGCCTCAGCCTTTTTAATTTCTCCTCATAAGGCACTGTTGCATTCCCTTTGCCCCTCTCTGTTGCCATAGATAGTGATATGGACACACAAGCTTTTAGTTTCAGAGCAGAATGGCAACCACACTGCATCAAAGACCCATCTAATTGAGTTTCTTATCTCCAAGAGTTGCCAAAAAGTGAATGACAGAGGAGGATATAAACCGGGGAAGGATTTTGTGGTACTTGCCCCACATATTCACTCGACCTCCATCTTCAAGCATTTCCTGAGCTGGATATGGTTTCCATGCATTTCATAACTTTCAGTGGTCTTTTCTGTGGTCTTTTCTGGTGCTTCCTTGAGTGGAGGAAATTTTTAGCATCCTTAAAGTCTTGTGGCAAACTGTTCCTTAACTTAAACACAGATTATGTGAAGGCTCGCTACCTGTTTGTTCATTTTGAAGGTGCTATCTGCTAATTAAACTGAATGCCTTCTACTTCTAGAGTTGGAACTGCTTCCTTGTGGTTCCTTCCATGTGAAATCACAGGCCTAATATTTCTCTCTTAGCCTTAACAGGACTAATTATGTTTTATTAGGTTTGGGTTTTTTTTTACAATGGACTTTTGCATCTGTTAGAGATAATTTTACTCAGTAATTATTTCTCTTATGAGAGAGCAAGGCATATTCAAGCTGCCATTTGTATGTGCCTCTTTAGATGTCATTATATTGCTTTATGATCAGCAAGGTTTTCCTTAAAACTCTATTTCCTTGATTACATGAAAATCTCAGCTCTCACTTGAAAACTAACAGCAAAATTGAAAAGTGCAGCCAATGAGAAATCCTGGTCTTAAATCCAAAAATAGGATGAAAGACCCACCCATAAATTCAGTATTTAGAACCCTGATGTTAACTTCTGAACAACAGAACTGGCAACGTTACTACTCTGTAGTGATGTCCAGGAGACATAAAGTCTCCACTAAAGATGTACCTGGTGGGACTGCATTAGGGCTGGTCCTCATCATACCCACAGACAGTTTTCAAGGACTGTGTCTCATTTAATCCTCCAATGTTGATTAACAAGATGAGTGTCCTGAGCATAATTCATTCACCTGAAGCTATCTACACTTTGAAAATATATTTGAAACTTTTGCGTGCCTACATGGCCATTAAACAGCCTGCCCTTTTGAAATGCACAGCCCCACTGAACCCCTCTACAGCAGTGCAATAAGGTTTCTAACCATCTCCCTGATGGGAAGTGGCAGACTGCCAAGTCAGGCCACGTTCAAGTGCATACGAGCTTACGCTCTTGTACGTAGTACAGATGAATCCAGAGAGATGCTTTTCAAATTGTTCATAGGGTTTGACCTTCTGAGGGCAAACCAGAATCTGAATTTACTCTAAAAATGTTACTGTGTTGAGATTTCCCATCAGCTCTGATGCGCGCTGAGCCGGCGGCATTAACTCCAGTCTGGAATTTCTTCTCTCTGCCCTCACATTCACCCCTTCAGTTTCAGACTCTGAAAAATTCAATGAGGTTTGAAGTCGTGTACGTTCTCCTCTGCCAAATGTTAGTCAGCCAGCCTCAGCCACCATGCAGGATGCATATTAATTGTCATTACGATTTGTTCTTATTTAACAAAAAATAAATAATGGTCCAAACAAAGATTATTTGCTGTTTACCTCAGACACTGGGATTTCAGGCCTTGTGGAAGAGTGAGGCATAAAAGCCACACTTTTTTGTTTTTTTCTAATTAATTGGAAACAGAAGTGCTGCGGTACCAATAGGCTGACTCCTGTGCTTACCTCTGCCATCAGAGTGGTTCCAAAGAATGTTTATCAATATGGTGATAGGCACTTTATATATATAAATATTATATATAGTTATATACTATATATATAAAATATATATAAATATATAAATATATATAAATATAAATATGAAGCACATGCATAAGGCTTCTCGGAGTCATCCACTGCACTGGAGGTATTAACTCACAACTTTTCCCAGTTAAAGCCTTAACTGGAAGCTGCTTGGAGGAATGCAATTTTTGAAACAATTTCCACTGAGATACTTTCTGCTTACAATGTACATGTTGGTGTATGTGAAGTCTGTGCACTCTGGGGTGATTTGAAAAATCCGCTCTTCAGAGAGCCGGAGGAATGTGGCCATTTGCCTTCTCTTCCCTTCTCTCCTCCATCATCTTATTATCCTATGGGGTCATGCAGCCTTGGGCATTAAACAATGAGCTCCTTCCCTGTGATACTTGAATTTAGGTAGGTACTGCTGAATTTGTGTGCTGCTCTGCTTCACAGCTCCTAAAAGCGAAACCCAAGGGGCACTGACACATTGCTTTGTCCTGTGTTGTACCTGAGAGGGGAGCCAGGGTACAGGCTTGGGTTTGACATTTAGTTGTTCACAATAATATCCAGAAAGTACAAGGTGTGAAGCTCAGATGGGAAAAAGTCCCCATGAATTGAAATTTTGGAAACAGTATGAAGTAGCCAGTATCGCAGCATATTTACCACAGCAATAGCTACCTTTCCTTTTCCTATATGCAACAGTAAAAGATTTATTAGAGGCTGATCAGAAAAACTCCTATAGAGAATTGGGGTCTAACTGCCTCTTGAAATACTCGCTCCAGGGATAAAAAACTTTAAAAAACCCAAAAAAACCCAAGTCACTAGGCTTAAAAGAGTTGAAAGGGTTCGGTGGGGTGCGCAGGCAGGCAGAGCTCTGCCTCACCATCCCTCCAGCCCTCCTCCGCTGCCGGCGGGCGCAGGGGGTTCATTCCCCACCGCCCCCTGCTCTGGCTCAGTCCCAGACAGAGCCTCCCTCCACGCCCCAGGCTCCCACCAAGCCCTGCCATCCGCCTGCCTGTGGGACACCGTGCTCTCCCTCCGTAGCCAATTTGCAGCCCTCTGAACAAGAGGCAGTGGCTGCCCGCAGGCAGCTCATGGGCCGTGGGGTGGCCATGCGATGGGGTGGAGCAAAGGTGGAGTTTTTCCAGCGGTACCGAGGCGGCTCTGCTGCACGCTGCTCTGTGTACAGGAGCTGCCCATGGCTGCTGGATCAGCAGCAGGATGCAGAGGAGCTATGCAGAACCTGTCCTCCCAATCCATCCCTCGCCTCGCAGAAAGGCATTTTTAACAAAAGCCATCAACCGGTGTGTGCAACACTTCACGTGTGCTACTTTGATTTTGCTAAATGAGAAGAAATCTATAAAAGGGAGAGGAAACAATGCACGGCAGGAGGGGCGATTTTCATTGCAGATCAACTGTTTGGATCGGTCTAACTGGATATTACGTGACAAGTGTTTTGCAACAGGCTGTCCTGCCAGCATGCGAATCGGAAGCATCACTTACAATGCTGCCATTTAAATGACAGAACTTCATATTTGTCCAGAGGAGAGCAACCTGTCCAGAGGAGAGCAACCAAGATGGTGAGGGGTCTGGAGCACAAGTCATACGAGGAGCGGCTGAGGGAACTGGGGTTGTTTAGTCTGGAGAAGAGGAGGCCGAGGGGAGACCTGATCGCCCTCTACAACTACCTGACAGGAGGCTGTAGTGAGGTGGGGGTCGGTCTCTTCTCCCTGGTAACAGATGATAGGATGAGGAGGAATGGTTTGAAGCTGCGCCAGGGCAGGTTTAGGCTAGAGATTAGGGAAAACTTCTTCACCGAAAGGGTTGTCAGGCTCTGGAATGGGCTGCCCAGGGAGGTGGTGGAGTCCTCATCCCTGGAGGTATTTAAAAGAAGGATAGATGAGGTGCTTAGGGACATGGTTTAGTGGTGGGATGGCAGGGTTAGGTTAAAGGTTGGACTCGATGATCTTAAAGGTCTTTTCCAACCAAAGTGATCCTATGATTCTATGATCTGTCAAAAAAAGAGAAAGCATTAGCCTGCCGAGATCCTTGCAGCTTTTCATTCTTTGGCGCACACGGAATTGCTCCAAACTGCTGCCATGAGGCAGCTGCATGTGGTTCACTTATCTTTTTCAAGAAGCCTTCTGCCATGGTGTTTTATTATTGCAGAAACAAACTGCAAACATGTTACGGTCCGTCCGGCAGGAAGGGGGAAAACCTCCCTGCAATCTGATGGCAGGCTGGGCTGGGCTGGGAACACCAGGTCTCGTTCTGGCAGCCTAACACCCCCCAGCCCTTAAAAAGCAATCGCTTTCATGTGCTCGAAGATTTGTCTGCTGTGTGCAGGTGTCTTTCTGGGCTGGGTGTCTTAGGAGGAAAGCGTCCATAAAATGGAAGCAGCTGTTTTGAGAAAACTGCAGAAAGCACGCAAACCATTTCGTTGAAAACTTCTACAACGTTTGGAGAAATAGCTTTAAATTTGGTGGTGGGACATGCCACCTTCCTTTTTCTCATCAAAACCAGCTCAGATCTGGCTAAATTAGGGGACTCTGGGGGTTTCAGTTCACACATGGTGGCTGCAGACTTGTTAGATGTTGGGAGATGCCTTCCCTGGGGACTCTGAGCAGGATCTGGGTTAGACTGTTGGAGCAGTGCAAGCGTTTGTTGAGACTGCTGTTCCTCGGTCGGGCACTGCCGTAGCATTCAGCATCAGGCATTTGGTACACTCTTTTCATCTTTGGCAGCAGACACGATAACAACCGTCCTCGCTTAATAACTGCATCATGCCCAAAGCCTGCTCCATTCTGTGGACTGAATGAGGTTGAGATCTTGAGCAAAAAAAAAAAATCACAGGAACCTGTCATTCAAGAGTCTAGTTCAACACACAATGTATTAATCCTGATCCAAGCGCAGGGCTCAGCCGGGGAGGGGAGCACCTTTCCCTGTACTCTGCCCTCCACAATGGCATTGCCAGATGTAATCACAGACAAAAGAATGTCTGCATCACTCCACAGTATAAAACTAATCCTGAAGTGGAAGATGCAAAACCTAACAGCAGACTTACCAAATTAAAAGTCTGCAGATACATTTTTCAGGCTGGGTTTGCATTCAGTTTACCTGCCTGCAGCAAGCCAGGATTAACAACTCTTGCTTTGCTATGATGGAGCAATTTAACCTATGCTTGTTTTAAACCACCCCAGGAAAAAAGTCATGACAGCAGGCTTGGGCCATCCACCCCGATTAGTTCGGTTTAAATCAGCTGTCTGGCTGGTCAGGCAGCAGGTCCGTCGGCTGGCTTGTCTCACATCTTTCATCTTGCAGCCTGCTGTCAAATGAGTGATCATTTGGGACCTGCTGCTGTTACATACACACTCTTCTACTACCATGGATCTAATTTTATACTTACTGCATGATAAAAATACCCTTTTTCTTCTCAGCTCCCTTTTTGCCCTGAGGAGACTCAGAAAAAGCCAGGCTGATGGTACCCTGGAGTGGATATGTGTGTGGTTTAGCCCCAGCCGGCAGCCAAGCACCACCCTGCCTCTCGCTCACCCTCCCCCCCACAGCGGGATGGGGGAGAAAATCAGAAGGGCAAAAGTAAGAAAACTCATGGGTTGAGATAAGAGCAGTTTAATAATTGAAATAAAATAATAATAACAATTTGTAATGAAAAGGAAAACTATGAGAGAGAGAGAAACAAAACCCAGGAAAAACAAGCGATGCAACTGCTCACCACCCCAGCCCATCCCTGAGCAGCGATTGCTTTCCCCTCGCCAACTTCCCCCAGTTTCTATACTGAGCATGACGTCCTATGGTCTGGAATAGCCCTTGGGCCAGTTGGGGTCAGCTGTCCTGGCTGGGCCCCCTCCCAGCTCCTTGTGCCCCTGGCAGAGCAGGGGAAGCTGAAAAGTCCTTGACTGCTGTAAGCACTGCTCAGCAACAACTGAACCATCAGGGTGTTATCAGCATTCTTCTCATCCTAAATCCAAAACATGGCGCTATGGCAGCTACTGGGAAGAAAATTAACTCTATCCCAGCCAAAACCAGGATAAGGTGATAGCAGACAGGCATCACGAGTACCTGAGAGCACAAGGGGTGGCTCTAGCCCGAGGCAAGGAGAGCTAGATTTCACATGCAGCTTCACAAAATTTGGTGCTGTTCCTACACATTACTGCTCTAGAAGAGAGTTACTGTCCCTAACATTCACAGTGGGAGGGGGTTTGGGGTGACCAGCACAAAACATTCTGCACTGCTAGCAGAGAGTGGACACAACCATATAGGAAAAGTATCCCGTGATTTTGCTGCCAATATGATTTTTCTATTTATGAGCAACATTTAATAGTAAGTTTCCATGACTTGTTATGAATATTTCCAATTAAATTTCTTTCCATTATCACTTAAATGTTAAACAAAGGAAGGAATATTTGTATGATGTGCTATTTTAACTTATTTTTTTTCTTTGTGTAATTGCAGGACATGTTCATATCACTGACTTTAACATAGCAACCATAGTGAAAGGCTCAGAAAAAGCTTCTTCTATGGCTGGCACAAAACCCTATATGGGTAAGTTTTCAAGACCATTTTAAAAATGTAAGAAAGCACACACATTAATGTTGATTAATGGTATATTGCAAGGATTTTAAGTTGTAAAAGCATACAATAAATGTGATTGACTTCTTTTTTTGACAATATAGGTACGTTAGCAATGGAAAACATTGGAGATGGAGGGATTGGGCAGGAGGTTGGTCTCCACACTGCTTTTAGTCAGGTTCTGTTTGGTTTTGGGAAGCAAATTCAGCAGAGTTTCAACTGTATTAACTTACTGCAAACCCCCACGTTTGGAGACAAGAATATGTGATTGCATCTGCAGCACTGGGGCTGTGATCTAGCAGAGAACACGCTGGTTTAAAAGCACCTAGGCACATCCTGGATCGCTTTGCTATGCTGAGCTCCTCACAAACACATCTATTAGAGTCCTATGTAACATTTTTAATGTGATGATGACAGCGTACATAACAATAGACTCCTTTCTGAGGTATCATTAGGTAGTCAATTAAATAACTGTTTTGATGGCCTTACATATTTAATCTTGAAGCGGTTGCACAGTTTTACATTGGAAAGCATAATTATTATGGAAGCAGAAAAAAGCTGAGTACTTGCTTAAGGGTCAGTTAGCATTTTAGCATCTGTCTGTCATGGTCCAAATGTGTGTAATGAAGAGATCGTCTGGTGGCTAACGATCAGACACAGATTAGTTAAAACAGCTGCACAGAAATGTATGTGAGTATTCTTTCAACGTTTTGCTGAGAGTTAACAGGAAACCTAGTGTCCTTTGGGGCATCTTCCAGCCCATCTGCATGCCACCTTCTTAGTTCATTAGTGGTCTCTGTCGGCAGGCTTTTCTCACAAGAAAACAACTAGCTTTTAACAACCAGAAGCACCAAAATCTGTAGCCAGTGCCAAGTACCATGATTCTGTATTTTAAGGATAACATTATGAAAAATGACCCCGTCCTTTTGCAATTCCTACCCTCCACCCCCACCCCAAGGAGGAGGAATAACTTGTTCTTTGTGTAGCTGATGTTTGCCAGGAGATAGTACAAAGAAGGGAAGCGCTGAGATTCATCTTAGAAAACCTGCCTATTCGATGCAGAGATGTTCAAGTTCAGTCCATCCTGCCTAAACTCTGCTTATGTCCCTTTGCATGGTATGCTCTGTTTGCTAGAAAATTCTGGACTCCTTGTATTTTGTAGGAAAATACTGATCTCTGGGACAGATACATCCCTATAGCCCTGCTGTTTTGCAGTCATTCATCAGCTTGACATCATGGCAAATGTTTCTCTGACCTAAGCCTGGAGCGCTGTAGACAGCTGAGCCTTGTTGCCTTCCCAGGGAGCTAAATGAGTTCCTGGAGGGTCCAGAAGGAGCCCAAGCTGGCCTAAGGAAGGAGGTGAGCTACAGACCTGGAGTGGAGAGAAGATGGGAGATGGGAACAAGATTTTAACTTTACACACATTGGCAAGCTGCTGTTTTGGTTCACCTCAGCTAATGAAGCTGTTCTACCCCTGAACCCTCCTCCCCACATATCAGGCCTCCCCCATATCCAACAATCTCACAACAACAAGAAACAGAACAAGAAAAAAAAAAAATGCTCTCTTCCCTTTATGAAGAGACTACGGCACTATCCAGCAGCTTACCTGCTTTCCAGTCTGCCTTCCTCACCTCTTGGAAATGCAGAAATACGTCAAAAGCCGCAAGTGCAGTCTTCACTACTCAGAAAGAATCAGAAGAGTCATCCTTGCATTTATCTGGAGCTGTAAGAAGGCAGGAAAGATTTTAGAGCTGTAAAAATCCTCTGTTTCAGATGAAAAGTGATCGGTGAGGATTCTCAGTGGCACAGCTTGGGTATCAAAGCTTCAGCAGACCTCAAATATTAAGAGTTTGATGGATATGGCCAGACACTCATGGGTGCTGCTTTTTCCTCTAAGTGCATTGATTTCCTCTTTTGGTTTACGCCTTTAATGTAGTGAAGAATCGTAACTTTAGTGAAACGCTATGAAGGCTTCACTTGCAGTGCTCAAATTAAGAAAGTTTGGGGGTTGCTCCTGATAGTTTTTTTAAGTCTGTATGGTTTCTGGCTTTAAGGCTGTATCAAAGACTTTCCACGTGGCTTCGCACAAAGGACTGGGGAGGTTGGCTCTATGGTCGGTAGTAAGCTTTCCTTACCAGGAATTTAAAACACACTTCAACCTCAGTGTAAGAAGACAAAATCACCTTCAAGCAAGGTACTTGCTGAGCACTAGAACCAAGGAAACTTAGTGGCTCCTGTAAGACATGTCTTGCACTATACTTGTTTTCATAATGATGAAGGTATGACATGATGAAAGCTTTTTCCCCCTCTCAGAGGTTTATAAAGGCTTACTCCCATGTGGATCCTGTTATGTTTAAAACAGATATGAGGGCACTCTCCAGCCTTCCCTTAGTAGAGGTTCTTACAGGATTTCTCACCTCTTCCTATGGCCAATTTAAGGAAATAAACAGAAAAACGTTACCTCTAAAACCTCCATTCCTATTTGAAATCAGACTGAAATAGGCTGAGAAATTGCTAGGGAGCGATTTGCTCACGTGCAGCACGACTGCATAAGGCTGGTACCCAGGAACAACCACAGTGAATTGATATTGTGTTGTAAAAATGCACCAGCTGTTCTGGTTCAGATGCCTATCTTGTAATGCCTGCATGGCGGGAGTCAGATCCTGCAGCCTTTGCTTAATCCCACTTCACGTTAGCCTTTTTGCCCCACGGTCTTTCTCAGCCCAAAATTTCCCCTGCCTATTTCCCTACTTATTAAATGGTTATGCAGAATGCAATGTATCCAAACCTGAATGTTTCTCCAGAAACCCTGGTAATTTCTCTACATCCCCCCTTCCCAGCTGATTCATTCAGACAAGCGAAATACCCACCACACATAAGGCACAAAAAGGTGGACAACAGTGACTCTGAAAGGAAGGAGGCCAGGAGCCTGGCAGGACAGGCTGCTTCCAGACGCTTCTGCAGTGCCACTGCTCAAAGCTGTTGAACTGAAACGCTGAAGTGAAATCAGCTTCTTAGTGTTAGTCTTCAGAGTTTCTGTCTCACGCTGTTCAGGCGGCGGGAGCTGTGAATTACAATGTGTGCCTTAAGCGGGTTTAGGAAACTCCTGTGTCACCAGGGCCTTATTTTATCATTGCAAATTCACTGCTCAAACCTTCTGCAACACCTGCGATGACTGAGGGTGTCGGCAAGGCTTTATTGCAGGAATAGCCCTTTGGAAACACGTCAGTTTTCAGGCTGTCATCCTCCACTGGCAAGCAGTGCAAAATTGTCCTCTGAGACCTCACTGGCTTTTGGCAGGGGTGCCTGCTTCCAGCAAAGGAACACAAGCCCTTGTGGGGGGGCCCCCCCAGTCTGCGCTGGGATGCGGACCGGGAAAGCCAGTGCAGGGCAGGACACAGTCCCTGGCCGCAGCCCGTGCCTGGGGTATTCAGCTGCGGCTCTCTCTGCCTGCAGAAGGCTCTCCATCAGGGCTCCTGTGCTTAAACAAAGTGTGCGTTTGGCTGGCTCGGAGCACCTGTGTAAGCATCTGACATTTTCAACACTGTTCCATCTTCATAAGCAAAAAAAAAAAAAAGAGATGTTTCTTCTATTGGACCTTCATGCAGGCTGCAAGAAATAGGCTTGTGCCTCAGAGAATGTGGTCAGTGCTGGGCACCCGTTGGCACTACTGGCCCCCTCCCCTGCAACAGGTTGGTCAGCTACAAAGCAAAATGCTAAATACTAAAACATATCTAGAAAACATTACAGATATTGCCTTTGGTTTATTCCCCACTCTGGCAGAATTCAGGTGTATGTGGGTCCTACCGCACATGCCTGTTACTCACTGAAATGTTTCCTTTTTGAATGATCAGTTTCTATACATCTGTATATTATTTATTAGTGTTGCAAGAACTTTTCATTCACGGGTTATAAATTTTGGGGGGTTAGGGTTTATTTGGGGTTTTTTTTCCGTTTCTGGCGATAGGAGGGTTAGGGGGGCTAGGGAGAGGCTTCGTGGTTTTCTTCAGCAGAGGCTGATGGTATCTAAATAATGCACTGTGGCTCTACTTCAAATCAAACCAATAAAATACATTTTATGATATAAATACACCTGACAAAAATCCAAAGCCAGTAAAATCAGCCGTAAATTACGTGAGAAGTTTCAGCTACCCCCTTCCTATCCTACAGGCTTGTTATCTCAGGTTTTCACAGCTGTGTTCCTAAGCTGCTGTCGCGGTGGAGAATGGCTGTACGCCTGAGATTGCCAGAGGAGCGTGGATTTACAGAGGTCCACTGAGCTTCTAAGGTGGATGAGTCATCCATACTTCTTAATTAATACTGTCTGGGAGTTCTGTGGGAGCTGGAGGAAAGCTAGAGGATGTCCCTATATCAACCTTACAGGTAAAGTAAAAATAACCTGTAGGGCTAAATTTGTTCCTGAGGTGGTCACAATTTAGCAGAGACAAAGTTGGAGTTGGGTTGTCGAAGGTGTTCAGCCTTGGTCCTCCTTGTGCTCATACTAAACAGCGCTCTGAAATTAAATAGTGTTTTGCAGCTCGTTGCTGTTTGAGTGCAGCTGAGGCAGTGTTTAGGTTTTTAAAACCCCCACCCTTTTCCTATCAAGGGTTTGACTGTACTTACAGAGAGCCACTGGTGATGTTGCTCCCTACCCTGTTGATCCCAGGGAAACACCATGATGCCAGCGTGAGCCAGGAGGCTTCTGTTTGTTCTGATAAGCAAGAACCGAGAGTGGACGTACGAGGCTTTGAGGTACTGAAGTAAATACTCGCCGTGCTGATGGGGTTTTCGGCTGGCGCTAGGAGCACAGTGGCTGAGGGGATTAAGCACTGAGCTGCAAGTGGGTATTCAGGGTTTGGCTCTGCTCTGACATTAATGAATAGGCACACAAGCAGCTCAGAAATCTCGGGAGATCAGGAAAGAAGTTATTGTCTCCAGCTGCTTTTCCACCTCTCTCTGCTTTCTGACCTGCTGCTGTCCTTTGAGATCTTCCAGCAAAACTGCTAATATAATAATTTCTTTGACTATTTCAGTCAAAAAAACCCTCAGACTGAGATCAGATGGTAGTTTGGGTTTGAGTTTTCTTTTTTTTTTAGCCTGCCTGAAAGGGCCTGAGCCGATGCGGAGACCCAGAGGTGGACCAGAGGGGGAAGAGACCTCCTGCAGAGGTAGGAGAGGGGGCAATGAGAGGGGACTTCCAGAAGCCCAGTGGGCACTTCTGCCCCCCCGGGTAACTCCTGTTCTTTGGTCAAGCCATGCAAACCCCCCCCCCAAGTTTTTGCATGCATAAACTGATGCAAAGACATTTACTAACCTGGCAGGAGTATGTGGGGCAGGAACATGCAGAAGCCCTTTGGGTGCATCAGGCACACAGTCCGTCCTGCCAATCCCTAGTTATCCAGACCAGTTTGCTTCAGCACTGGGGCAGAACAGCCACCGTCCATACACTGAGCCGATCTCCCAAATAGCAAATGGATATTTTTGGACACAGTCCCTTCAACAGGTTGCTAGAAAAAATGACACTGCAGCCACTGTGAGCTTTTGGATGGAGTGAGGAAGGCACTTCTGTACAATTCCACATTCAGGAGCCCATGACACATTCATTGTTGCTGGGCTTTCTTTTAATGCGGCTGGCAACTTGAGGTTGTTTCTCTGAGGTTGATCCAGGCGTTCAACCAGAAAGGGCTTCTCTGTGCAAATGCAAGGGCAAGAGCCGGGTTCTGTTCAGTGGCTGAGTAATGCAGAGGGGTTTATGAGGCCAGCATTGGGTAAGGGCAAGAGGGGTTGTGTAGCCATATGGCAGCCTAATAAGGCATTCTAAATGCAGTGTCTGTATTCGGGTAATGGTATGTAAAGTATTTACTTTGATTGAATAATTACATTAAATATGAGTATTAAAGCTATTGAGGGGTATTGTGTGAATAATGGTACAAAATCAGTAACGCTGCTGTAACAAGTCTAGACCTCACACTAGAAAATTGCCAGCCCAGCATGGTCAGGCTTTAAGCGCACTTCGCCTTACACAGGAGAGGCCAGCGGCTGGCGAGCCCAAAGCTCTGAGTCAGAAAGCTGTCCCTTATAACTTAGACCCTTTTAGCACATGAGAAAGTAAACGCCAGGAGGTAAATTGATAGTTTACCAAGTCCATGTTTATATTTGGGGAGAGGAAAGCTGCTTTCTTTCATTTTGTTCTTAAAACAGCCTCATCTCTAAATAGAAGATCACTTGTCATCACTGTAGGTTTATTTCTGTTTTCTCCTTAAGCCATGACCTAGAAGAATTACTGACCTCCAAATTTACTTTAAAAAAAAAAAAAAAAGAAAATTAATATTTTCTCACCACTATGCTTAGAAAGCAGTTAGTATTTCACTGAGGCATCTCCATTCAAGGTTCTTGGAACACTATTTAAAAAACCAAGTTCATTTTTCATTCAGCTCAATCTGACATCCATTAAGCCTGATTCTGCCGGGTGAAACCGTGAATATGTTATATACATCAAGTCATTCACACATTTACAATTTGGACGGGTCTAAGCTTTTAACAGCTTATCCTGTGCTAGGCAATCAAAATACTGTTTATACTCTGAGCACTGTATATATGTGTTTTGGTTTGGGTTGGGTTTTTTTGCATGGACTAATATGAGGAAAGAGAATGATAATCTGGCAGTCTGGTATCATGCTGAACCTCAGTTAATGACACCAGAATCTTGTTTCTTCTCTATGAAATCTCAGGCATTACAATAAAACCTGCGCCACTGAAGTGTGTTTTGCTACATGACTAGCTGCCTGTATTGCTTTGCAACCCCACAAACCTCTGATTCCCCTTACTGACATGTAAAGCCTCTGCTGAGATGCCAATAGACTACAGAGCACTCTGGCTAGCCGGCTGGATGACCAATGTCAGGTGTTTCATTCCTGAGAAATCTTTTGGATGTGCCCATGTGAACCTCAAAAAAATTGAGGCCAAACCAATATGGCTTTATTTTTTATTTTATTTTCAGATTGTCATATTAATAATATAGGCATGTGGCATTTTGTAGGAATTAATGACCAGCTCTCATCAACTTTTAGCTATGCATGGACAGTCAGCTTCTTGCAGCTGATTGATCTTGCAAGGCTCACTTGCGAGTTATTGCTTACATATACTGAGTTGTTAGTCTGTAGTGAAGGCCACTTGAAGAAGGGTCTTGTGAGTTCATCTCGCTGCACTTTCCCTCTTGCCAATTTTGCAAAGTTTCAAAGCAGCCTATGGAAGTCAGCAATGCTTCAGAGTAAGTAACAGCTCTGTCAGCTCCTTAATCAACTCTTGCCAGTCTCCCGGGCAGTGGTGGACAAGTACGCCGGGCGCTCTTTGATTAGCTTCTTGCTAAGGAAGCGAAACTTAAATCAGTTCATCAGAAAAGAAATGCCACATTGTGCTATTTAGGATTCATATCAGACACGCTCCAACCTCTTCATTTTATGATTTAGTCTGATGAATTATCTTTATGATTAAAGCAGTATGCTCCATCAAAAATAATAACAGCTATTCTTTGTGCCAACCATTCCAAGTGATAGACCTCAGATTGACTATTTTATCATGGGCAGCCGTTTCAAACTCACCATTGGGCCCCAAATTAAAATGGCCTGAATTTCAGAGACCTGGATCACTTACAGTTTGACTATGGAGTTAAGTGTTACCTATGAATACCAGACAGATTTTTAGAAACTCTACTTGAAAGTATTTTATCCTATGTACAAAATGCTTTTTTACAGTAGGGACAAATAGTGAAAATTGGGTTCAGTATTGTTTGCACTTACATTGATATTCTCTTTTATTTCAAGCTCATGAATCACATTGTTAGACACTGATAATATTCCAAAAATAAGGAACAGAATTACCAAGCAGCTGAGTAAAATTTCAGTTTTGTATTTTTTCTTACAGGTCTTTAGGGAAATACGCATACAATAAGAGAGGTGTTCTCTACATTACTTACAATGTAGATCATCTGACTGCTGTGGCAATCGCAGTGGGTAGTTGTATATATGAATTGATTTGTCAGAAATTACTCTCTATTTCACAAAATTATTTGGAGCATGGCTAAACCCATAGAACAAGAATATGGATACCCCAGGAAGCCACTGCCCCTGAGAGGGATGCAGACCCACTAGATTTGCTTTCATGTTCATTTTTTTATTAGCCATTCTCCAGTGTGCTTTTATTTTAAAGCAAAATAACCATTTATTTACTTCCTTGGAATCTTCCTCTTGGTACAGAGACAGTCTACATTTCTGTGGTATTACTAGAAAGATACAGTGCAAAAGCAAAACCTCAAAAGAAGAGGATTTATTTTAATTCATTATTTAGAAAAAAAAACCAATATTAACTGGAAATACATATTAGGGACAGCCAAGAAATGCACTGAAGCACACTGAATGCAGCATACAGGTGGGCTCATTTTATGTCATTTTTCAAGAAAGCAAAGCAGATAAAGAGAGAAAGCATGAAAGTATATTATTAAGAGAAGAATGTAGAAAAATAATATAAAAAAAGCAATTGGAGGATTTTTAGCTTGGTGAGTTGCTGAAATAAAGTATGTGCATTTACTCCTTATCACACAAGACACAGAAACATTCCTGATTTTATTGCTTGCCCTGTTCAAATCAGCACAGATGTCTCAGCTCAGAATGGCATTAGTTGTAAAATGTTCTGTCTTTGTAGTTACCAAAGCCTTGCATGAAAGGTGGTGGATCACACTTCTGCCACATATGAAGAGTAATCTCCCAGACCAAAAGACTGCATTGCTTCTGAGATCCAGACTTTCAAAAGTCCCCAGTAATTTTGGTGGCAGGTTTTCCAGGTGTCTGAGTGAGGGTGACCACCCCAGGCAGTTCATGATGACTGCCAAGAGGAATAGGCTATAAATGTCCCACTGGGACTTCTGGCCTTAGACCCTTTCATCACCCCGCTCAGATGGGCTGTGAGAAGGTGGTTGCTTGACGTTCATCAGCATCACAAGGTCATAGGATGATTCACATTGGCAGGGGCCTCAGGAGTCTCTTGTTCAACCTCCTCCTCAAAGCAGGGTGAGCAGTGAGGCTGGACCAGGTTGCTGCTGTTGAAGGTGCTCTTTTGGGCAGCTCTACTAAAGAAGTTTTATTTGCACTCTTTTGGCATAGAATGGTTTAGGTTGGAAGGGACCTTTAGAGCTCATCTAGTCCAACCCCCCTGCAATGAGCAGAGACACCCTCAACCAGATCAGGTTGCTCAGAGCCCCGTCCAACTTGGTCTTGAATGTTTCCAGGGATGGGGCCTCCACTACCTCTCTGGGCAACCCATTCCAGTGTTTCACTACCCTCATTGTAAAGAATTTCTTCCTTATATCCAGTCTAAATCTACCCTGGTTTAGTTTAAAACCATTACCCCTTGTCCTGTCACAGCTGTCACACATGGATTTTCCCCATCTTTCCTATAGGCTCCCTCAAAGTACTGAAAGGCTGCAATCAGGTCTCCCTGCAGCCTTCTCTTCTCCAGGCCGAACAACCCCAACTCTCTCAGCCTGTCCTCATAGGAGAGGTGCTCCAGCCCTCGGATCATTTTTATAGACCCTCTCCAACAGTTCCATGTCCTTCTTGTGCTGAGGGCTCCAGAGCTGGACACAGTACTCTAGGTGAGGTCCCACCAGAGCAGAGTAGAGGGTCAGAATGCCCTCCCTCGACCTGCTGGACACGCTTCTCCTGATGCAGCCCAGAATACGGTTGGCCTTCTGGGCTGCCAGCGCACATTGCTGGCTCATGTCCAGCTTTTTGTCTACCAGTACCCCCAAGTCCCTCTCAGCAGGGCTGCTCTCGATCCTTGATAACAATGGAGCAGTTCTCCATTATCTCAAAGATGTTTATTCATGGGGAGCTGTGAAGTCCTGTAAGACCTATCGACTGCATCACTTCTTTACTTGTCTTTGAATTCACTCTTGCTGCTTGCCGGACTTGCTATTACTTGATCTAGCTTCACTATTTAAAAGCTGTGCTTCCACCATGCAGAATGCTACTGCCTTCACTCTGACTGCATGTGATAGTAACTACAGCCCTCAGGTAAAAGAATCTGCAGGATCAGACCCAGTATTAAACCCACATATTTTCCTGAAAAGCCTTTGTCCAGTAGAAATTGTTTGAGGAAAAAGATCTGAAACTCTCGTTCTTACTTTTGTTCACGTGAATGAACTTCTGCAGGCAGAATCCTTGCATTTAGGTAGATGCATGGGGGTAAAAGATGGAAGCATTCTTCTCATCCTAAATCTTTTATAAGAGAGGATGCGTGCAGAAAGGGTGCACACAGCAGAGCTCTTGTCCTTGCTGCAAGCTGGCAAGCTCAAATCTTACCGTCCTTTGGAAGAAGCTACTCACAGCAGGCTGCAGTATGGCTGTCCAAGCTGAGCCTGAGATCAAATTCAAATTTTAAAAGATTACAGACAGTCTATTGTAATAACAATCCCAAAGAAAATCAATGTAGAATTTTAACTTTTCTTTCAGATTTCTTATTTGATTTTATCCTAGCCTCTTTGCACTCAGAATTGGTTCTCCTGACATAATTATTTCTTACAGCAAAACCTAATGTCATGTTCTGCATTTCACAGCTCCAGAGCTTGGCTAACCCCACCACTTAGAGGATCTGCTGTCTTTCTGTAAAATCATGCTATGCTCCTGAATGAGCAGGCAAACTCCAGAAATCTGCCGTACAAGCTGGAGACCTTCCTTTGGGCATCATGCCTCAGCTCAAAAAGGCTTTTAGACACATTAATAACAATCTTAGTGTGAGGTTGGTATTTAACAGCCTTGCTAAACTGGGGAACGATCTTTTGTCTTCACTAGAGTCGAGATGTCACCCTGAGAATCAACCTGTCCGTAGAATACTGTAAATCATATTGCACCTTCTGTCAGTCCCCCCGCATCGTGCGAAGTGGGTGCTTACAACTGCTTCACTGGAGCCAACTGCAGGCAGTGAGGCTGTCCAGCTGGAGAGCAAGGAACACTGCGACAGCAGGGGAAAAGGGGCTCTCTGCCTTAAAAACCAGGAGCCTAACTTCCCATTTTCTGATCTAAGCTTAAGGTGAGGAAACAGAGCTTTAAAACACCAGGGCCAGTGGGTAGAAGAAAGCATTTCCAGCTGATCTGGTTAAGGTGGGATGAGTTGACCTTGAAGGTTTTAGAACAAACAAATAAAATAAAAGTGGATAACTCAGTCGCTGAATTAGCAGAACAGCTGCACCATTCTGGCAACGTTGTAGGTTACCTCAATAAAGAACTTTCATCTCTACCTCACAGAAATCAAATAGTGATCCGTTGCATTATTACAACGTTAAAGCTATAAAAGAAAGAGTGAAACCAGTATTATACCTATACAGCTCAGTAAAAAAGTCCACAAAGGCTATTTTCTGTAATGAGATATTATACATCATCTAGACACAGCAGGCAAAACCCATAACGAATGTGGCTAAATAAAGCAAACCTTCACTACAAGGTGCCTATGGTGATGTTCAAAACATGACTTTGGTGCCTGATGTGCAATTTGGGTGCATTGATCCAGTAAAGTAACATAAAAAATCCTGCCTGCTCTTTTAGTATCTGCGTAGGTGATAGACTGCACACAGATCCCCAGCAGCATGCAAACAAGGTCTGAAATACATCTGAAGATATAGCGTGCTAAGTGAAGCTGTATGATCTGGAGGTGAGACAGAGCTAAGCCAGGGTGAGGACTTTTATGGCATTGTGGATTCGTGCCGTACTGGATCACAGCACAAGCTTACCTGTGCCAGAGATCCACTGGTCAGCTATCCTCCAAACACAGGTATCCTTGCAAAAATGTTTATTTATGTGCCTGCAGTTCTCCTACCAAACCTATTTAGAGACGGTCCTGCTGGACAGAGAGTATAGGACCACTTTCATTCATTCATTGCTTTTTATTCTACAGATTAGTGTTTTGCCGCATCTAATTCATGGATGCCCAAATGCTCTGTTAGGTTTGGCTCTTCAGGACTTCCTGAATGCAGGTCTGAAGTGGTAAATTGTTACGTTGCCATCTGTAATGATGCAAGGACTGCAAAAACTCCTCTGGAAGGAATGCTTTTCCTGTAATTACAGGTGCTTCTTTAAATGCCATGCATAGCTAAACCCCAGACTGCCAGTCAGAAGTGTGACCAGATTACACTCCTCATTGCGGTATGCCCGTTAGAAAGTGATGCGATGGTAATCAGGTGGTGATGTGGTACATTAGACTCGGTATCATGGCCAGAAGAGGCTCACATGGTAATTGCAATCTAGCATGATGTTACGGTTGGTGATAGTGTTGTTTAGAAAATCCCCAGGGAAAGTGTTGTTTTCACAAAGTGTACCGAGATTCTGCTGTGAAATAATTAGAAAAGCATGACTGACTTTTCATTTCATATCCTCTCTTACTTATATATGGTTTTCTGAAGAAACTACAGTGGCATTATTTAATATGTCTGTCTTGCTGAAATTAGCCAACTGGATCCTGATTTTGAAAAGATTCGTTTATTTTTTTTTACCCCAGGAAAGTTATTTTTATGGAATTCATTACTTTATTGACAGTGTGTTTATTTCCAGTCATGACAGTTTCTCACAGCGTACAATCAGTGTCAGGATTTGTATTTAATTACCATATTCCTATGTTGAATACCTTTAAAACTCATCTGATTAATTTATCCAAATGCAGAATAAGGATGAGATTTACCATGTTCAACACATCAATCACAAGGAATCACCTCACTTGCATATTTGTCCCATAAAATGTTGCATTACCCTAAATATTCCAAGTCATGCATTGGTTCAAGAACTCCCCTCCTATAACTTACTTTTATTCACATAACATAAAACTTAAATGGACTGGGTAGAACTTAACATATAAAATTATTCGCTTTTGAAAAACCCTGACCAGTGAAGGTCACTCATTGCCAGCAAACCAAGGCACTGAAGCTGCATCCTAAAAAAATATTGCTTTTACAAATGTATTCAATTCCAGTTAATGGCATCCTTATTCATTTTTCAAATACCAACATTAACGATCCATAGTCTAACCTTAATATAATGCTTTTTGTTTGATTTATTGTTTTAGCTCCAGAAGTGTTCCAGGCCTTTATGGATGGAGGTCCAGGATACTCATACCCTGTAGACTGGTGGTCGCTAGGAATAACAGCATATGAATTACTGAGGGGCTGGGTAAGAATGATGGGGTTCCTTCTTGTTTAATACATTGACTGACAGAAGTCCCAAAGCTTGTGGTGCCCCTGAGGCCACCCTTCATGATAAGATTTGAGTGGATGAGGCTGCAGTTCAGGTCAGAAATTCTGTCCTGAGTCCTTTCCAAGCTGGAAACATTCTCGGGAAAGTTTCACTATCATCAATGAGATGATGAAAGTTTGTGTAAAATGGACAGAGACTTTCAGTGTGCGCTAAGGAAGAGCCTAATGTTTTAATGACTTCTCAACAATGCTGAACTGGAAACAACAGTATTTTTTTCCAATAGAAGTTGAGTTACTTCAGGCTTTATTATATCTTTGATTCTCTTGGCTAATACCTTAGAAGACCTAACGTAATATTCTAAGATGCTTGGCCCAGCTACAGAAAATGCTTATCTGCCAGTGCGCTTGTTACTTATCTAATCAATTAGGTGAATAAGCTTAATGAAAAATCTTCCTGAGCATGGTCAAATATCACAGAAGATAATGGAAAATTGTATTCCGTTTTGGTTCAAAGGATTGAAGTTGGTTGCTTAAATATTTACTATTCCCTATGGAAAACAGTAATTTAGATACTATTTCAGGATAATGACATAGCTGAAGTAGCTGGTTGTTGTAATTCTTATTTTGGGAAGAGGATTTTATTGCATTGCAGTATGCTGGTTTTAAGGAAGGAATATTTGTTATCGTATGACACTAACACAGTACCGCTACCCTGTCCTGCTAGGCACTTTGTAATGGGAGAGAATCCATCCCATAAAGTTCTCACAGTTTCATGCAGGATGACAGGCAAGGAAACTAGAAATAAAGGACAATTATTATGCCCATTTTTAGAAGGAAAACTACATTTCACAGTGTCTGTATGTTGTTACTTCAATCCAGAAGCTAAATTTTTCAAAGGCCTAAAACTTGGCCAAACTATTTTGTATTTCCATTCAAATGACAAAAGTCATGCTCCTGATACAAAGATCTCTCCCATGCCAAATTTCAGTCCTGCTCTCAAAGCACAGGAGCATTAAAAACATTTTTAGGAAAAAAAAAAAAGAGTCTTTGCAATCTCTGCAATCTTTTGCAGTCTCTGCCATCGTTCTCAAAAATTACTGAGTGTTTAAGGTGACATCCTTCCCAGGATGGAAAATTTTAACCTGAACAGTTAAGGTCTGGCAGTGATAAGGATAATACATTCTCAGCCCTAGTCACAGACAGTAGTACTGGCTGTATATATAATAAATTAAAAGAACATCCTGCTGTTTTTATACCAAGCCCTTCACCAGTGAGTGTCTCCAAGAAAGCAGCACAATGAACGATTGTGTAAGGAAAGCTGAGCTCCCAAGACGAATCACAAAAGATACCTAGTCACGTTAATAAATGAAAAATTCTATAGAATGGTATCCCTTTGCCAAGAGCCATACAGTGTTCTCTGAATAAGTCTATCTGGCTACAGACAAAGCAAAGCTGAGACTGAATTGAATTTTTTTCTTAAATAAAAACATTGCCATCTGTCCATGCTCCAGTCAACCAAGCCAGCTGCTTGTTTTCTCCTGGAGAGTGGCTCCTGCCCACTGAGCAAGCCAGAGGGTGGCTTGGCAGTCCATGCCTTTGTATGGACTAGGAAAAGGTGCATTTTTTCCTGAATTGTATTTCTAAATTTTTCCAGTCTAGACAAGGCCTGAACTGACAGGACTGGTGACAAGAGAAGTAGCGGTGGGTTGAGGAATGTGCTTAACCTGAGGCATGTTGCTGCCTGCACCAGCCCTGAGCTCCCAGGCTCCGTCTGCTGCAGCGGCCTTGCACAGATGGCTGCAGAGGAGCAGCTTGTGCCTCCCAGGTTGCAAGCTAAACCTGCAGGCAGGCAGCCCCCTCCTCCTCCTCCGCGTTCCCACAGCACTGTGCCCAGTGCTGGGAAGAAAGCCCCATTGCCACAGAGCAGACGGGTGGGCGCTTGGTGCAGCCCACCCGCTCCAGCTACAGCCACCCTGGGGAAAGGGGAGGGTGCTGCAGCGGGCAGAGCCACCTGGAGATAGGGCTTTCTGCAGTCAGAGCATGGTGCGTGCTAGTGCATGGGGAAGGCAGGAGGGAAGGGAGGACGGAGCGTTAGAAATGGGAAGCATTAGAAATTTTGATCATTTTCCACCTCTGAGCTCTGCATAGAGCATGACACTGTCTGCCTGAATCCAAGAGGAGCTAAGTAAAAATGAGTAGCTTTCTATTGAGATGAATTTTTGTTTTTATTTGCCTCTACTGTTACGAGACGCAAGAGTCCTCAGAGGAGGCTCAGGGTACTCCAGGCATCGCAGCCATTCTCACGCCTTGCCCCCTACTGCCAGGTGGCCAAGACATTGCTGGGAACAGGACTGTAGCTACAGGAGTAGGTTGCATCTGCTACAGAACGGTCGGGACCATTTTTTGATTGTAGCACTAGCATTTCTCAATATGTTGCAGGCACATTTCTCTCCTTCGCCAGTTGTTGATAAAAGACCTAACAAATCAAAAAGTAAATTTATAAAGCTTTGCACCATTGATCTCTTCCCCAAGTCCATGCAATTAAACTGCATGATGCAAACCATGACTCATGTCAGTCTCTTCCTAAGCTGTAGACAACAGCTAAAATATTATAGTAACTGTATATACCATGCCCTGGAGAGAGACAAGGTGAAGGAAAGAGGTAGTAGGTGGGATTCTTGGACTCTGACTTTCACTGTGATGTGAACAGTTTACAATGAATTCAGGTAAAACATCACGAACAAAAGCAAAACAGATTTTTTTCCTTTCACAAAATAAAACAGAAGGGATCTGACCCTCAAGTGGATTGAAGAGCTGAAAAATATGGGATATATAGGTGTGAAGGACCTTAAAAGACCAAGCTTATAATGGCCATTTGTAGTTTAAATCAACCAAGAACAATATTAAAAATCTCTGCAAAGCTCAAAAAATCAAGTAAGACTGCAGAATGCTAATAAACTTTAAAATTAGTGAAGTTATTTAAGGATTTTTCTGGTGAGGAAAAAGGCATGTGCAGAAAATTCCTTAACAGAAAAACTTCCTTATTTTTATTCTCACTTTTTACTTCTTTCAAATATTCATTATTCCTTAAAGTTGCTATTTTTAGAGCTAAGTCACCATTTCCAACAACTGGTGTAAATTCCGGCTCAGTGATCATATTGGTCACATTGTTATATCAAGTCCAAATCAGCAGTAGGTTACTTCATGGCAACAGACAGAACGTTAACCTTGCATTTTTAATAGCCGTTTTATGGCAGCATCACCACAGGTAGGGAAAAGCATACAACAGACTATTTCAAATGACAGTTTTGAACCTGATTCAAGAAAATGATGTATTCAGAGCATGCATTTAGGTCCTGTTGAATTCATATGGACATGATAATGTTAAATGACAACAGACTCACTGAATGTGAATCAAAGCAAAAAGATTTAAGCAGTCCTTGGATTTATTTTTAGAACATCCCAATGCCTTGGAATGGACTTGGTTTCATACAGATGTCCAAAGTTAAACATGCACATGAATCTTCTCAGAATAAGAATATTTTCTGGGCCTTTATGAAGAGTGGCTTTAATTCACGTTCAGATTAGGTAACTAACACCTAGAAATATTCTTAAATTATAATCCTGTACCAGTACATGCTAGCAGAAGTCAAGGGATGATTCAGTTCTTAGTGAAGGTAATGAGTGTTTGCTCTGTGCTGTTGAGGCTGTTGGATTAGAAGGTAACTCTGTGTTGTGCATGAATTATGATGCATCAATTTGCACATTGCTGCTATGATGGCATTTGCCTGCAGATCTCATATCCCATATCACGTATTTGTCTCCTGCTGGGTACAACTTAATTCACAAGCACTTCACACTCTATCCTTGTTTAAAAGAATACATCAACATAGAGTATCATTCTAACAACTTACTTCACAAATACAAGTCTTTAAAAAATAGATGCATAATAATTAACAACAATATCAATTTAGACTTAGTACTTTCATTTCCAAATGCTATATTTAATCAAAGATAAATCACAGCAGTCTTCATGAACAAAGCACTGTGAAGCCTGGAGCTTCTTTTCTCCTATAGAAGAATTTAGACACTGCAAAAGCAGGACAGCTGGTCCATATAATCCATAGGTCCATGTAATGAGTTAATTCAGAATTCAAAAAGGGTAAAGGAGAAAGATTGGGATTTGGAGTCTACTTTTTTGCTGTGGTTCTTACACAGATTTTTTGTAAGCTCTTTTTAATTTCTCGTTCTACTACTCAGTAAAATCAGGATGACAAAGCTTCCTTCAGTCACCACTTTTCCATTTTGTCAGTTTAGATCACGAGTACATTCTAGTACTACAAGTAAAAAATAGTAAATAATCCACATTTCACATAGAGTGCCCCAGGAACAAAATTATTCAGCCATCTCATTTCAACTGATACTTCTTTTCATGAGAGAAAAATTTGCTGAGGAAATGCATCTATGAGTAATTACATTCATTACAACCAAAGAAAAGCACACATGCAAAGAAGGATTAGCCTCAAAATTGTTATAAGATGTTTTGGTGGTTTTGATATTTCCAGCATAAACAATACTGAGCTCAGGAAAACATGAATTGTCTACACTCTTTTATCCACTCTTGCTGACTTGATATTGATTTAACTTTGTCCCAGAGGCCCTATGAAATTCATTCAGCCACCCCAATTGATGAGATACTCAACATGTTCAAGATAGAAAGAGTTCACTACTCATCTGCGTGGTGCAAAGGCATGATAGCACTACTGAAAAAGGTAAGAAAGCACAAACACCTTCTCTCCTCTCTTCTCTCCTCTTCCAGAAGCCCCTTCAACAGTGCAAAGGCATCAGGCAAGCACAGACTCAAAATTTCAAGGATAGGAAAACAGTGCTTATTCCTAGACTTTTCTGAAAGTTAGGGATGCAGTATTCTCTCTTGAGAAGCTGGATTATTCTTAAATTTAGACTAAGGCATTTAATGGCCTCCAATAAATAGAAATATTTTTTTTTGCTTGCTTATTTTAAAACTGATTTGCTAGTGATAGCAAAACTTTGGGGATCGGTAATTCCCACTCTGTGCCTTGGCCCCATTATCTCCAGCCCTAGTTGTGGACATGGGAAGGGGAAGGAAGGACCACTCTGCCCTCTGAATTTCTGCCAGTTTCCAGCCAGGGACCTTTGAAGTAAAAAGGGCTGTATCCCTCCCTGTCCCATGTTGCTATAGATGCAACAAGAAAAGTTGAGCCACTTTGCTGTAAATGTCACTAAGCTACAAGCTGCAATTCTTTCTGAATGCATGACGACCCTAGAAATTGCTTTCTTCCTAAAATCCCAGGGTTTTGTTTGGTTTCATTTTCTGGCCATGTTGCAAGGATCACCTGTCTCTTTTAGACATTTCAGACCATCAATACCGATATCTGAGCAGGAAATGTTTGTGAATGTGTGACTAGAGCAACAGAAGATCAATCTCCTTTGCAGCAATGAGCAATCTATTTTTGATAGATGGAGCAATGAGGTGGTTAATTTTAACTGCTGCCAGGATGCTCGGTGTAACTACATCTTCCAATAAATTAAAGATGAAATACAAATTCTTGGGTAGCATTGAACTGTGATGTTTCATGTCACTCAGACTCTTGTGTATTTGCAAACAGACTTTTGTTACTAATACATTTATAGACTTCATCCCTGCAACAGCCATCTGGTGGCAATTAAATTATATTCATTTTCTATGAGTTATTACTTTTATTTTCTTAGATTGGGCCTTCTAGGAGTTGTTAGAGGATTCCCTAGCCATTTTCTTACTCTAAATCGTGTATCATACAATTTATGTGTGATATGTTTACTCTTTTATACGGCATCCGGTTCCTTAGAAAATGCCTTGTGCTTGATCGCAGCTCCTCACTAAGGACCCGCAGTGCCGTCTTTCAAGCCTCGCAGACATCCAAAGTTCTCCATACCTAACTGATGTCAACTGGGATGCTGTTCTAGAGAAAACTGTGACCCCGGGCTTTGTTCCTAACGTAAGTCAATATTCCAGTTGAACTGTGTTTGCAAATTCCAACTTTAATTATCACTGCTGTTTTATTTGTTTACACTTGCATTTATTGCTCTTCAGGGGTTTACTTCTCCAAGAAGCTTTACTTTGGATTCTGATTTCATTTACTCAGTCACAGCTAAGAGAAAATTTGGCCCATCTCTTTAGATCACAACAAAAACTAATTAACCTTGGTTCACTTTTTGTTCCCTTTCAAATAAAAAAAATTTCTAGACTTTCCATTTCAGCTGTTAGAGCAAAAGATTTTCAGAGTCAACTCTGAGCCAAAGAATACCAAGCTGACTGTTACTGCTATGGAAGTTAGGCATCTAAATAACATTTGCAAGACTTTCTAACACTTCAGAGTCCTGTTCCTTTTTCACTTAAAAAATACTGGTTCAAAAGACCAACCTATTTCCTTTGTGACAGTTTCCTACACTAAAACATTCATTTTTACTGTGGTTCCATTTTGTTGGTGTTTTCTGGATATTTCCATTTTGATCATTTGTAAGTTAAATGGATTTGAGGGCCATGAATAAAAACCAATGCCTGTGGTGTTGACATGCTTCTCCACTTTGTTGCTTGCCTACTTTGTGAACTTGTCTGTGTTAGGTTTACGGGTGGACTCAAGGATCTTAAAAGTCTTTTCCAAACTGAATTCTGTGACTCTATGATTCTATGTTCAGTCATATTGCATCATAATTCTTCTCCAAACAATACATTTGTAGCATGCTAAGGATTGTTCATATCTTTTTACACAGCTGTGAATAAAGATGAGGAAGGGGGAATAGCTAGACCCTATCCTCATCCAGGGGCACATTAGAGGTCTTGCTAAATCTGATGGTGGCATGGTCCAGCCCTGCAGAAGCTGCTGGAGAGAGGGCATTGCCTAATGGAGCGAAGGCAGCCAGGTGGGTTGCCAGGACAGTGCTGGCAGTGTTTGCTGTGCTTCTTGGCATCTGACCGGAGTCTTTCCTGGAAGCAACATCCTGCAGGAGAAGAAAGATGTAGGTGGGAAAGCAGGGGTGAAATTTCTTCCTTTCACATTTTACCTCAATGGTGGTGCAAGCTGAAAACTTGAGAGGTGAATATCATATTTACCAAACCAAGGTCAGGACTCCTTCCCTTTTACTCAACATCCCTGCAGCTGGAATAATTGCTATGCCATGCCAGGCCCTTCCCCTGCACTTTCCCAGGTTGCTACCCTAAGCAAAACACTGTAGAACAAAGCTCCTCCCTGGCCTGCTGGACCATGAACTCCATCCTCCAAGGTGGCATGGATCTACAAGATGAATGGAGACTGATTTTCCTCTTTTCCTTTTTTTTTAAGTTAGAGTTGCCCTCTGAGATATCAGAGGAGTGGGCTGACTCTCTCAGACAAAAAACAACTCCTAGCTGAAGGTTTGATCCGCAGCTGTCAGCATGTGGGAGACTTCACACACCTGTTTTGTATTTTAGAAGAAGAATCCAGTTCCCCATACCCAAAGGTACAACATAAATGGGGATCCAGGAGAGTCCAGTCATGCCTATGTACATGTCTTAGGACTTAAAGTCAAGAGAGAGGACTTCGACCTGCTTCAGTAAAATGGGCTACTGAAACCTGCCTTTGGCAAGTCTGTTCTCTGCTCCTGTTGCTGCCCCAACATTATTCGTTCCTCAGACATCTCCTCAGTCTCCTCCTTGCTCCCATTTAAGCTTGAATTCATAGGGCTATATCTTCCATTTTCACTCTGCTCCCAAGGGTTGGACTCAGCCCAGCTTTGGTCCAGGAGCATATAGCCAACTAATGCAATGTGTGCCACCTAAGCAGTGAGGTATGGTCATTTGGCTGCGGTAATAGGACCTAATAAAGGGACTGCAAGTTTTCCACATTCAACTGGCTTATACCCAGCCTGCCCAAAGCTGGGGCACAACAAGAGTGTGATGGTCTGTCTGGCCATAGACGAGTATCCCCAAGTCCTTAATTCACAGTCCTCATGTGGCTGTTTCCACTTCTTTCCACCTGGGTTTAGGTTGCTTTGAGGGTACCTTACTCCTGAGAGAGTATAGATAAGTTTCCTGACTTCTTAATGTTGGTGAAAAAAGTAATTTTAAATGTAATTTCAGAAGCAATTGTGGAACCTATGTATCTGGTAGTGCTCTATTAGCCAAATGCCCCGTCTCTGTGGTTGATGTTGTCAATGGAGAACATCACGGAGACTGAGAAAAGAGGAAGTCCTCCTGAAATATTTTGAACTGTCTGCCATTAAACAAGTGTCAAAAGACAGCTATTCTTTTTCCATGTGGATTCACCTCGTTTGTGTTTTGGAAGGAATCTATTATATTGGAAGGTAATCTATAATATTGGAGGGAAAATAATATTCTATGTTTAAAAGAAAACAGGAGTAAAAAGTTACTTTTATCTACTCAGATTAATCTGAAAGTCCCATTAGAAGTTGTACCATACACTTCAGGACAGAGGCTGATACTGTGGGGCTTGTCTGACCTGGTTGACCAGGTGTCTTAGGAAAAACAGTGAGAAGGTGAGAGTCAAAGCGTCTTTTCTAGCACAACACTTCTTTTTATAGTAAACTTTACTCTTTCATGAGACCAAGTTTGGCCAGGAATTTTCAAAAAACTTTTCTCTCCGTTGGCCCAGAAAAGCCTTTACTGATTAACTGGGGCCATACAACAAAATATTTCTTTGTTTTCAGGCTTTGAGTGAGAGGGTGAATTAGAGCTAACATATATACTGTGATCTGGGGAGAGTTTTATAACTAGAGATTTTTATAACTTTCTGACAGCTTGCTGTTCCTGTCAGGAGCTTTCCTGCCTTCTGCAGACAAGAGGGCCTGCAGGAGGCCTGTGGTAGGAAGGTCCCATCTTTTAAGTTCTCCTCTGTAGTTTGATTCCATAAACATCATTCTTACCTAACTACTATATGTGTTTCTTTATGGTTTCGCTAGCTTCTTTATATTCAGCTTGGAGTCATAAATTGTTAGTAGTTTTTTTGGATTGTTAGATATTTGATAAAGGAAACAAGAAATTATTTAAATGTAATTTGCTTTCATTTTAAAGTTTCAGAATTAAAGTGATGTATTTTTTAAGCAGTCAAACAACTCTTAAAGCTATTCATGCTCAAAAATGGATCAGAAGTAAATAATTATTTATTTAAAAATAAATATAAATAAACTATAAAACTCCATTAATAAAAAACAAATACGTTTTATTAAACCTGACTGGATAACTTGCAGGAAAAGGCATCAGAGAGCTTACTATTATACTTAGAGTATACAGAATTTTCTAGGAATAAAGATGATGGAGGGATCTTTAAATCAAATGTTTCATTGTAGGATACCACAATTTATACAAGTGGTTTCTGGTGTGGTTTTACTGCTTAGTGTCTTTGGTCACTAAACAATAGCTGCTATTTATCTATAACTTGCCTTAGTACTTCCACCTTGATGGTGGCAATGGTGTGATTAAACTCCCAGAAGTCCCAGAGGAAATCAGACTGCTTTTAAGATCATCCACCACACAATTCGAATTGTTTCAAAATTTTTTTGAAATGCTTTGAGAGAATGAGCAGAAAAAAAGAACTCATATTACTCTGATTACAAGAGCAGCAAAACACTGATCCAGTCATTAGGATGCCAAACAGTGACTTTTAAAAAATTTATTGGATTCAGCTGAACCATAGATTTTCTGGCCATACCCTAGCTCTTACCCTTAAATAGGAGAGGAACAGCTCATCCCAAGTATTTTCATGAGATGGCCTTACTGCACTAATGAATAGAATTAAAAAAAACCAAAACAAACAACCCAAACCTCAAGGCATAACTGTGCTCCTGTAAACTTTTATGCTGAAAAGACCTGAAAGAATCAAGAACCTGAAAAGAATTAAGGAAGAATCTGAAAAGAGTCAAGGGAGGAAATGACCATATAGAAGTGGTGTTTCCAATCATCCTGCTTAAAAAAGAACTTCCTGATACAACAAAGAATCTTAAGATTTTGTTCAAGCACCACAAATTGATACAAAAATGGAGAATCCAGAATATCTAAGAAATGTAAGTAATGGGTTAGAAAAAGCATAATAGAACCGTTTTTTGATATAAATGCTGCTAATTAAAAAAGTCCTGCTCCTTCCTTTGTGATCATGGATGGGAGCTGGGTAACTGAATACAGCTGCAGCTCTTCAGAACACCAGATTTTAACAAGGCCTTAGAGGTACTCTCCATCCCTCCTGCACTGTTACAGTCTTTATTCCTGTTCTACAGCACTAACCAATAGTCTGATGAAAACCTTTGCCTGGAATAATCTCTCTCATTGGGGTAACATAACTGTAGTCACTCTAGCAGTTACATCTGTATATAACTATGAAGAGGATCTAACTCTTTATAATTGCTTTATAATATGTTAGGGTTTTTTCCCTTTAACTCCCTTATTTAAGCTTCAAGCATCACTCTAGGCCTAAAAAGACAGTTTTTATTTTACAGATGGAATTGGAAAGCTGGATTTTTTTAATGTTATTAATACTTGCCAGACAGACTTGAAAACACAATGATGCTTCAAAGAGTAACTTTGAATCCTTTTGTACCAGAAAGGAAGACTGAACTGTGATCCTACATTTGAACTTGAAGAAATGATTTTAGAGTCCAAACCTCTCCATAAAAAGAAAAAGCGACTTGCCAAAAACAAATCCAAAGATGGAGCTAAGGAAACCTGCCCACTGGTAAGCTGGGGACCGTGGCTGTGGTCGGTGGTCATTTACATTTTCTAATGGGCAAAATCAGTTTGATCACCTCTAAAACCAGACTTGACCTCTCTGTCATTTCATATAGAGCATATCCCATCTCCAAAGCAAGATGAAAAGCAACCATTTATTTCAGTCAAATAGTAACAGCATGTTTAAGTTGTAATCATTTCTGAGATTCTCACAGATGCTCATTTAAAGTATGAAAAAGTGTTGCTAGTTGGCAAATACGTTTCCCACACACAGACAGATAGTTATAAGAAGTATTTATCCTCTACTGGTACCAAAAATGAAAAGTATGCAGTGAAAAGCTCATTATTTATAAACATCTCAAAGCTGTCTCTTGCAGTCTTGACTAATGTGTCCCACACAGAAAGACCCATTGTATAAATAATTGAAACTTCTGAGAAGACTAAGAAATAATTATTTTCCAGGCTCAAATTTTCATTTCAGTGAGGTTTTATAAATTCTATTGCTACTCCTAATGATTTTGAATGCTCATGCAAACTATTCTTCTTAGAGCTATCACATGTAAAAACCCTCAGGAATTCTTTGTGGGGAACTTCTTCCAAAAGAAAGAAGGATTGATTGTGCTATCATGGCCCACTTTTGAAGAGTCTTCAAAACGCCTTTTGATAGTATTCATTCTTAAGCTGTTTTCTTCTGTATCATTTCTGTTGTGATTTTTGCCTATGATTTTCCACCTTTTTTTAATCAACCTATTCATGCTGTTTTTTAAAGAACGTACACCTGCAGCAGTGCTTGGAAACCGTTAGGAAAGAATTCATCATATTCAACAGAGAGAAGTAAGTGCATTTCTTAATGCCTGTTTAGCATGCACTACTGAAATTAATTTGAGAACGATTTTTTTTTTCCCCCAGTGTAAGGAAAAGAGATAAATGATCACAGAAGCAAGGGCTAAAAGGCTGGATTTCCATTGATTTCTTCCTCTTACAGTCTCTGGTGTGATGGTTTTGTAGTTCTTCCTTCTCTGAAAGGAAACAGAGCTGCTTGTGGTGAAAGTATGTTAGAGAAATAAGGTGAATGTCACCAAAACTCTCTGGAGAAAGTGTTAGAAATCAAGCAAAGGGAAAACAATACAAGGGGTGGCTTTTTCACAACTTGAACAAAACCAAGGGAAGTGATAACTCATGAAATATAAATGATATGAACTGCAGTGTTCTGACTTGGAAACTCCATTCATACTTCACCACCATAAACCAGGTAATTTCAACATTAGTTATTTCCACAGAGCTAAATATTAGAACTAGATCAGACAGGAAGGAAGTGCTTTATAGTCTAACCGTCATCCAGCATCCATAGAAACACAAGTCTGAATCCCAAGGCTGCATAATCTTTCTGGTCCAATTAAGACACTGCATCTCATGTAGTTTACTGAGTGTGAGTTGCAGTCCGCTATGCACCTGTTTGTATTACGGATACAGCTCAGAAACGGGGAGTTGTTTGTGTCTTTGGTCAAAATATCACATTTCATCCAAGTATACTCAGTGGTTTTATTTGACCTAATTACATCTGCAAGCCTTTCTAATGGAGTTGTGAAATGTTAGAAATTAATTAAAAAGCTGTGAATATCTTACTCAGTGCTTACAATGCAGGTAATTATCGTCTTCTGTAATTACAACTGGAAAAGGGGTTGTCAGCCCTGCACATTTGACATGATGTCATGAAGGAAAGTATGCCATGGATAACCCCATTGTCCTGTTACAATTTGTGGGAGATGTCTATGGCCAATCCTAACTGCTCACAGAAACTACAGCAAGGACTTACAAAGAACAGGAACGTCCGACAGACTCTGCATGTCATTTTGCATGATCTCTAGCACAAGAGAGCCATACGTTTATGTAAGGGCCATAAACAACAAAAGCCAGACCAAGTCAGCTCATAAAAGGTTTTCAGAAGGGTCTTGGTGTACTTCTCTGAATCAGTTCTGGTATCGGTGAACTAGGGAATGCCCAAATTTTGTAGGAATTTTATTAGCCCACAAAAATCAAAATTATTAAGACTGTAATAGCAAGCTTAGAAAAGATTGCATTGATAAATCAATTTAATGTATTTCCAAGAAGCTGTTAATACAACAGGTTCATTTCCAGGTATGGCCCTCTCACCTACTCCAGAATCATGTATCAAAGAAAGCCAATATACAGCAATTTTCGAAAGATAAAATAAAATACCAGATTTTGTAAATGCACTTTCAAAATCCCATTGTGTGTGTAGCATTGAACAATTTCTTTTGACATGATTTTACTATGCTATTCTTAAATCTTTTTTAGCAGTGCATAGGCAGGTTTTTTCATTTTTTTCATATTGCGCAGCTACAGTAACAACACGAGCTATGAAGGACTCTGAGAGGCTGATGGGAGATCAAGAAGTTTAAGTGGACTACGAGTAAAATGGAAGCAAAAGATAAAACACGTGCACTTCATTCAGAACAGCATGTGTTTTGGTCATTGCTTGATTGGCTTTGACAAGGTAAAGGAAAAATATTTGGTGGAGACCTACAACAGATCCTGCATTGTCTTAAGACAGATCACAATCATTTCTTGTTTAAATTGTATTAGGGATGAGGAAAGACATGGAGAGACTTCTGTAATACTTTTCAAAGACAAAAATGTTAGTAAGGGGGGAAGCAGAGAATTCCGATTTTTGAAAAGCAGAATGTATTCAAGTTAATGGGAACAAAACAAGAGCAATCACAGACAGAGATGCCATTGTATCGGAGAGAAGAGGCTACATAGTATATGTTGGACTAATTCATGGTAGGTTTCCTTAGACCTTTCTGTGCCCGCAGGGGTGTATGTATGCATAGGCTGAGGCTGTACCGACATGGATTTCCAAAGCCAATCGGGTTCTTAGGAACAGCTGCAGATGCTGAAGGACATGAACTGTTCCTGCAAACACGATATCCAATAGTACATGATCGTAGCATTGAGTGAGGTGTCATTCCCAAGCAGGACTTTAAAGCAGTCTCAGATTAATACAGCCAGTTGTTTTGATACTCCTCTGTGTTCCTCTACATAGAGCAGAATTGCTTATGTAGTCTAGCTGTTTGAAAAAACTCTGCATACTTCTTTAGATATTCATTATATTCAGCCACAAAAAGCTATACTTTATTGTGATTTCAGCCTTCTGCTCAGTTTAATTCAGTGGCACAGAACACTACAGAAATCCTAAGAAAGTGTGAATCAAAAAATTTAGCCCATCTTTCAAGGGAAAAGATGAGGATTCTAGGCAAAATTATGGATGTTTCTAATTAAGCAACAGAAAGTCACACAGTAATGTGTAGTTAGAGTGCAGTGTTAACCATGCCAGTTCCACAACATCTTGCAATCCAATATTTGTAAAATATCTGCAATGAAAAGCAGAATCTGGTTTTATTGAATGTCTTGCTGATACTTCCAGACTGTATCTCTTTTTCACTCTATATCTTTCATCTTGCAACAGATACTGCAAATCTTGAAATATGTCATATTTATTTTCTTTCCAAGAAGCTCAGGAGACTATCAGAAACTCTTAGACTGCAGTTAAGGGCTGGGGATGGGTAGGTGGGATAGAGAAAAGGCTTACTAGGCTGAAAAGAATTAAAAGATAATTCAAGGCACTGAATTAAGTAACTTTAGAGTGTAAATTAATGCTGGCAAAGACAGAATGTGCATATTTTCACTTTTCTACTGCTTTCTGCGGTTAAGTAATTGAAAACTGCTATTTATAGGAATGTTTTAAGCAAGATGAGTGCATGAGGAAGACAGAGTCCACTTTAGCTAAGCCGAGCTTTCAAATGAGTAGGCTGATGTTTTTCCAGATGGCTTTACCAGCATGTTCAGGCAACATACCTTCTCGGTAAGTCTTACATTGTCCTTGAATGTAGTTTATTTGGTTGCACTATAGTTTAGCTATGTAGCTGATATCTATGGTTTGAACAGTTATGGAATAGGATGAAAGATTTGAAGAATTAAAAAACAATAGGATATTTCATGCAATCAGAGAGCACAGACATACACTGCAAAATGCAGATGACACCAAGTTTGGCAGGAGCGTTGATCTGCTTGAGGGTAGAAAGGTTCTGCAGAGGGACCTGGACAGGCTGGATCAATGGGCCAAGGTCAACTGTATGAGGTTCAACAAGGCCAAGTGCTGGGTCCTGCACTTGGGTCACAACAACCCCATGCAGCGCTACAGGCTTGGGGATGAGTGGCTGAAAATCTGCCCTGCCAGAAAGGACCCGGGCATGTTGGTGAACAGACGGCTGAATATGAGCCAGCAGTGTGCCCAGGTGGCCAAGAGGGCCAACGGCATCCTGGCTTGTATCAGGCACAGTGTGGCCAGCAGGAGTAGGGAAGTGATTGTGCCCCTGTATGCGGCACTGGTGAGGCTGCACCTTGAATACTGTGTTCAGTTTTGGGCGTCTCACTAGAAGAAAGTAATTGAAGTGCTGGAGTGTGTCCAGAAGAGAGCAAGGAAGCTGGTGAGGGGTCTGGAGCACAAGTCTGATGAGGAGCGGCTGAGGGAACTGGGGTTGTTCAGCCTGGAGTAAAGGAGGCTGAGGGCGGACCTTATCGCTCTCTACAACTGCCTGACAGGAGGGGATAGATAGTGAGGTGGGGGTCGGTCTCTTCTCCCAAGTAACAAGTGATAAGATGAAAAAAAATGGCCTCAAGTTGCACCAGGGGAGGTTTAGATTTGATTTTAGGAAAAATTTCTTCACTGAAAGGGTTGTTAAGCACTGGAACAGGCTGCCCAGGGAAGTGGTCAAGTCCCCATCCCTGGAGGTATTTAAAAGACAAGTAGATGCAGTGCTTAGAGACATGGTTTAGTGGTGGGATGGCAGGGTTAGGTTAACGGCTGGACTCAATGATCTTAAAGGTCTTTTCCAATCTAAACTATTCTATGATTCCATGACAAGTAAATGTGTTTTATTAAACTAGCAATTAGGAAAGTAGGACTTGGAGTTGTGATATTAGCTGTTTTCTTTATATATTGGATTTAACTTTACAGGGCTTTATGGACAAAGAAATGCATAGTCAATGTTTATCAGCAATGGTAACAGTTAGATTTGTATATCTTGACCTTGACATGGCATTCACTGGGGAGATGAGAAGGAATGGAGGGAAGACGATTATTCCCAGTTTCTATGTAGAAAAAGATGAAACAAAACTATTTTCCATTTTCCTAAGATTTGTATTAATGCAAAAGACTGTCCTGTGTACTAAAAATAGCAGTTATTGAAGACCAGCTGTAGTTTTGTGCTTCTGTTTAGCTAGGCAGGTTCTCACTACTGTTAATCCTATAAAACAGTCTAGGAAATTCATGAAATCTGAAGGGAATACTGCTTTCATGTCTGCGAAACAGACACTGAATGTTCCAAAGTCTTTCTGTGATCCAAGTTCCTATGGTACAGCATTTCTTCTAATAAATGGAAAACTGATTTTTGGGCCATCTTTGTCCTCCACACTCAATGTAATTTCTTCTTGGGACACTCATACACAACTCCAAATAATGGAACAGCAGACCAGGAGCAGCGTTAGGAATGTGCAATATTCATGGGTTGAAAATATTTCTGCTCCATGTAAAATGGCTAGGCTGTTCTGAAGAGGTAGCTTTATACCTTCATCTTCATTTGTACAGGAAAACTTGAAGCATCCAAAATGAAATCCTTTACCCTGTAAGTAGATTTTTTTGTCTTGATTTTATTATTGTCAGTGCTTCAGATACCAGAGTGGCTCAAGTGTGGCAATGTGCATGGCTTTATTCTTATTTACTTTGATATTTCAGTGGATGTGAGCTACAAATTAAAATACATATGTATCTTTTGACATGACACGGGTGTACGTCATCTGTCCACGTTGACATTATCTTGCAGTACCTTTAGGAGAGGGGTACACACTCTCCTGATCCAAAGAAAAATAAAATAGGAAAATCCTTTTACAATCCAAGTTTGAATGTGGTGCAGGAGGTGTTTTCTATTCTTCTTAAGAGTGTCAGTAAAGTCTCTTAGTTTTGAACATGTAAACTAAATAAACTATGATCTAAAAATGGTGCATTCTGTGGGTCTTAGTTGCAGAATATGATCTGAAGTTGATTTCAGGGACTTGTTTGGCTCCTTTGGCCGCAAAAATTATTTTTTTCCTGTTTTTAAATCTATTTCTGTGGATAGATGCTTTATTGCATCTAGAAATGCAGCACCAAATGTTTCACAGTATCTGAACATGTATGCCTATAGGCTTGACAGCAAATTTTTGAGAAATAGATCTTATTTAGAAGCTGTAGGCTATATTTTCAGTTTCTTGTGGGGGAAAGAAATATTGTACAGATAAAACCACACTGTTTGTAGCTTTATTGAAAAGCTGAGTGCAGATTATTTTGATATTTTTGTGCCGTTATCACTAAACAAATCTTCACATATATCACATCTCTTTATGAATGTCCAAAACCTGAAATAGCAAGATTCAATATTTCCTTGTACTGGAATCACATTTCTCACCCTTTATGGTTCCTGAGCCTCCTCCTCTCCCCAAAAGATGTCTTTAAGATTAAAGAGGTGAGCAAGCAAAGAACAGAGGAGAAACGCAGGAAATATTCTGCTCCTCAGGCAGAATAATCCTGCAGTTAGACGCTTCACAAACTTGTCATCGAAGTTATCAGCCTCCTAATGGCAGTAAAATCATAGAGCCATATTTTACTGAGTAGAATATGGATTTCGTATATATAATGTATGTGAAAATGGGTTAGAATTCTGCAGAGCTAAATAAACGGGATGGAGAGATGAACAAAATATCCATATTTTTAAGAGTTCTAGTGGAAACTTTAAAAAACTTACTAGTGATATCGAAGTTAGAGGGGTTTTTACTTAACACTAATATCCTTCAATAGCATTGCAATCATATTCAGCTGTCTAGTGCCCACTGATCTGAGCAGGCTTGCCCCTTTCCTAAGCTTCTGGTACACCTTATTTCTCTTCTCAGTATTTGTTGAATGCAACCACACTAAAAAATTCTGCCACAAACTGAAGCAGTCAGACGGATGCTGCACATTTCCCTCTCTTTTCTGCCACAAACTGAAGCAGTCAGACGGATGCTGCACATTTCCCTCTCTTTTCTTACTATAATTCCTACTGTTTGGCCATACCTAGTTCTTTTCTAAAAGGTATTGAACGGCTTTAGGTTAGCAGGCAGATCACTCTTCCCAGAATAAACAGCAAAAGTAGAGGGAACATATTTTAAGCATACTAAGATGCTTAAAATCATGTTGTCTGATTTTGTCCATATCATAGGTGAAAAGCTTACCTAATATTCTCTGCACTTTTTATAAGTTCAAATTTATTTCCTCTTTCATTGTAGTTCCTTTTCTTTCCTTTCCTTTCAATTATCTTTTCAGATTCAAATCCAGAGTCCCTGAGTGCTCTCTTTCATTTCAGTTTGATTGGAATTGAATATTCATAATGATTTGCAGTATACCTCATTGAATGTACTTTTCTTAATAGGTATTTTATGTCACTTAGTGTCTCTGGAGATATTTATATTATCATAAACTCCATAATATCTGAATACTTATTGGATGAGGCTACAGCACAACTTTTCTTCTCTTGCCACTTCTGCTAACCTTAATTCAGTTTAAATCTATCTATCTCTTTCTGAGCATTTCAAGTGGTTGCACCGCTCTTCGCTGATCCCTTTCTTGTCCCTTTTGTAAATGGATGTACCTGCTTTTGGAGATTGCGCCTGCCATCTCACCTAATTAGCAAGACACCTTTCTGAACATGATAAGACCAAGCTTGTTTTGGGGCACTAATAACTGCTGCTTGGTTACACAAGGCCTTTCACTTCTGCCTTTGATTCCTGCTCATTATTACTGGCTTAGAATCACCAGGCCAAATGGGACTCTTGGTGAGCTGAGCTGCCTAAAGATTTGAGCATAACTGGTCCAAGCTGGTTATTTTTCTGTGGGCATACCTTCAAATTCACTTTTTCTGAGAAAAGAGTGGTCATACAATAGCCATCACTTCAATAACATGTTCAGAGTTTCCTAGAGGAAAAAAAAAAAAAACAAAACCAAATGAAAAAACAGCTGATGAGTATCTGGAACCTCATTTTCTAGCCTTCTAGGAAAAATGGCCAAAATTTTCCGAAGGAAGTAATTGTATCATTGTAGTGGCTACACTTCACCAAATGAACACCCAACTTCAGGAATGAAAGTTTGTGTGGGCGTACATATGTCAGAGCATCCTCTGTGCTGAAATGTGCTCCTGGAAGTATCAGGATAACAGATGCAGATCCTTAGCACTGCAGGCTAGCAATTCTTTTCCATTTACAGAAAGCTAAACACAAACCTCATGAAAACTAATCAAAATTTAGTTCATAGGCAGAGAAAAGAAAAATACATCTTCATTTGTGCATCTCAGAATTTTGAGAGGAACCAAAATTGTATGGTTCCATGCATTATATAAGATTATTTTTTTTAATAGGTTATGTGGGAAAAATCATATCTATGATAAATGAAGGCTGCATAAATCATGACTGTTCAATGGCCACAGGGGATTACCTTCATGATTTCTTTTAATCTCTCTTCATGTCCTAAACCAACATAAATTCTCACTTCTTAGGAGCCTCCATAAATTAAGAATGAATCATGAAGACTGAACTCTTCATCTTGTTTTAGGAAAGCATTTTGGGGCCATTTGCTGAAGCAATGCAGAAACAAGCCAGTAATGATATAACATGATTACTGCCAGTCATTCTGATAATTTGTGTATCTGTTGAATATATTCATAAATGAGCTGGAAAGGGAGATGAACAGTGAGGTGACAAAGTCCGCTTGTGATACCAGAGCAGTCAAAACTAAATCTGACTGCAAAGAGCTCCAGTAGGTAATGATAGTCGTGGTTCTGAGTTGCAGGGTAATAAAAAATGACAGCTGAAATTCAGGACTGACAAATGTTAACATGTTAGGAAGAAAATAATCTAAACTTTACCTTTAGGACAATGGACTCTAAATTAGCTTCAGTTATGAAGGAGAGCAATTTTGAAAAGACTGTGGATAGCTGTCGTGGTTTAACCCAGCAGGCAGCTGAACACCACCCAGCCACTTGCTTAGTCCCCGCTCCCTCAGTGGGATGGGGGAGAGAATTGGGAAAAAAGTAAAACCTGTGGGTTGAGATTAAGACAGTTTAATAAAAAAGCAGAGGAAAAGAATAACAATAATAATAGAATACACAGAGTATACAAAACAAGTGGTGCACAATGCAATTGCTCACCACCCGCTGACCAATGCCCAGCCCGTCCCAAGCAGCGATCACCCTCCCCTGGCCAACTCCCTCAGAGCATGACATCCTATGGTCTGGAATAGCCCTTGGGCCAGTTGGGTCAGTTGTCCTGGCTGGGCCCCCTCCCAGCTCCTTGTGCCCCTGGCAGAGCAGGGGAAGCTGGAAAGTCCTTGACTGGTGTAAGCACTGCTGAGCAACAACTAAACCATCAGGGTGTTATCAACAGTCCTCTCATCCTAAATCCAAAACACAGCGCTATGCCAGCTCCTAGGAAGAAAATTAACTCTATCCCAGCCAAAACCAGGACAATAGCACAATGCTTAGTGGACAACTAAAAGGTGTTAATATGCTCAAAATTGCAAAGAAAACTATAGAGAAATGAAGATCAACATTTTGTGTACACATATATATGTTCATATATATACACCTGCACCTTCAATTCTGTGTACAGTTCTGCTTCTTTATCTCAGAAAAGATACATAGGACTTGGAATGGTTACAAAAAAAGAAAAACAAGCTTGACCAGAGGTGTGGCATGGCTCAGGTTGAAGGATTTCATAGACTTGAACTAATTTAAACTCAGAGAAGAAGCAACTGAAAAGACAGAAATGGGCTAAATAATAATGTTACACAATTTATTGAGAAGCTGACTAAGCAATGATTGTTCACTCTTTCTGGTAACTCAGGGTCACAAAGTTACCAGGCTGCAGGTTTAAAAGAAAATAAACCATGCTTTTCTGTGCAATGCAGCACGTTGCCCAGTGACGTTCTGGATGCATAACTTATTAAAAGATTCAGAAAAGGATTAGAGACATTAATGGAAAAAGCCATCAAGGTCCTTCAGACATTGAACACCCGATGCACTCGTTGGTTTGGGAAGTCTGGAAATGTCAGCAGAGAGGGGGATATGCCACAGCAAATATTTGTCTGAATTGAATTGTTCTTTGTCAGTGTCCACTAGTGTCTGAACTGGGCCACTATGAGAGGTGGGAATGTTAGATGGAATGGCTGGGTATATGCTTTTATGCTTTCTCACTGCTTATAAGGTCTCCATCTTCATACAGAGTCTTCATAATAGCACATAATAGCACAAGGGTTGCACAGTAAAATGTACATATATGTGTATGCATATATGCAAATATATATATATACACACCCTTTTTGGAAAGAGGGAAAGTAAAGCAGACTTAGAGGTTTAGGTAAGATTCAGATTGTCCCTTGCTGTGTTTCAGGGGAGGTCAGGCACCCATCCCCAGGGAAGACTTCAGCACTGTGAAACCCAGCTGGAGAGAATTTTCCGTGTCCCACCTGGGGCACGATATATACTTCTGTTGCACTGTAGTGCTTCGCCTAGATGGCTCAATGTTCAATACAGTGGTTTTCGTGGATCCCTGTGCTAAGCACCCACCTTCCCAATGTGTTGCATAGGGAGGTCTGGTGATCAACTAAAGGCTGCGAATTACGCTGTGCGATCACAAGTGAACTACCAGATATGTCTCCTTTGGGGGGTCCGTCCTTCAGGGAAAGAAAGAGCTGCATTGTTAACGAGGCTTCATGTGCATCTGTGTTTTGGACTTTGGCAGAGAAATCTTGCATGAGGAGTAGGTGGAGAGAGATGAGCCAGCAGAGAGGTCAGCACAGGCTGAGGTTGTTCCCTGGAAACTCTGATTCCTGGAAGCCTGCTGCTGCGAGGAGAAGGGTAGGCTTGGACCAGCCTCCTCCCAGATTTATTCCAGTCTGAGAATGTTTATCTTCAGGTCCCAATAATCAGGCAGAGCCAGACGGGCTTTCCACATCCCTTAATTCTTAAATTATTGGCTGTACAGCTCCCATGGAGCTGCAGTTTCTACTAGAGATGCCACATTAAGGAAATGGTGCTGCTACGCAAATAGGTTGTCGCAGCTGATATTTTCCTTCCTCACCTCTGATCCAGGATCCTCTTTTCAGCATCAGGGGAGAGGCATGAAAAGGAAAGAGAAGAAAGTAGATGGGATTGAATGGCCATGTTTCGGTGATGGCTGGCTGCCCCTTTGTTCAGTCCTGCCTTGCCATGGCGATCTGGCACACCAGTTCACTGCCACGGAGCTGCAGACGTGCACCACCATCACTGCAAAGGCAGCAGGCATTTTGAAGGCATCACATTATTATTTGTCTTTAAATTCTTAGTCTGTTAGCAAAACTATGCTTGTTGCTGTGACCTGCTGTCTGTTAACAGGCCCCTCCGCCCCAGCTCCTCTGTAAAAATCTTCCTGCCCTGAGGGCCAGGGGATGGCAGTGGCAGAGAATATGTTTCCAGTAAAGTAGGTCTAACTGTAGATGCAGCTAAAGAATTGTCCTTCTCCCCATATATGTCATTTGGATGTGACCCAGAAGATCACTCTACCTTGAAACTCTCACCAGAAGAACAGAGTACGTCAGCGCAACTCCTGTGATCGATCTGTCTGCTGAGAGCTTGACTAAAGGGTGAGCCTGCATCCTTCAGGATGCACACCAAAGGCAGGCTAGGAAACAAGTGTCTGTCTTGAGAATGAGCTTTGGCTCCCACTGCTGGGGAACATCCTTATTCATGGGCAAGTGCCTGTAGATTTTAAACTGGGTTCTGGCTAACTGGAAATTAAATTTTCTTCCTGTGGTCCCACAAACTAATAACTAATACATCACTGGGAAATTTCATAGCTGCTTTCCTGTTGCTTGTACATGTGGATCTACAGATGTGTCTAAATGAGAAAAAACTAGTTCACATTTTAAAATGTGACTGAACAAGACAGAAATTGTTTAGGATGCACCTGGTCTGGGACAGACAAGAACCCACTTCTGAGAGACACCTATTTTACTAGTCTGAACGTGGCTTTAATGTTAGTGTTAATTGGTTGTTGAAGTTTCATTTTCTTAAATGGCTGCACATCGTTTGCTGTTTTCATTTATTTACTCCATCTCTTCACTCTTATTTTGCTTTATGAATTCCCAGGGTAAACCTGAGATCTTAAGACATCGCAGGTCAACATGATCCAGCATCCAGTATAATTTGTCGCTTGACTTCCACATACCAATGCTTCACATGTCACTCACGCCGTATGTGCACCTGAACCCATTATGCTTGATTATAAATTGCTGGTTGATAGAAAATTATATTCACAGGCATTTACTGAGCATAATTATTCAGCAGGAACTATCAACCTGAATCAATTACCCCTGGTGTAAGTGTATTTCCCCAAGGATTTTTGGAAAGGGTGGGAATAAATGTTATGAGTGTCAGTGGTACAAGAAGACATCTGTGCTACATGGGGATACTTCCTCCACAATTTTACTTTTCACATTCAGCTGTAATAAAGCATAACTTTTAGCCTGTGCCTCAGTCATTTAAATTTAAATGGAGTTAAACCAGAGTTATTTGAATGATTACATGGTAATCTACTGAGCTTTCAAAACACATAAGTCACAGTGTATTAGGAAAACAGTCCTGAGATTACGACTGTTTCTACTGAAGCAATCAGTACCAAGAGTACCCATTTTGGGTCAAAGACAGCCTGAGTTAAATGTTGGTTAGACACAGAACAACCCTTACCCCAAAGGGTGTACACAAGATTTCCAAAGGTATCTGAAATAAATGGGAATTAGATGACAAAGTATTTTTCAAGGTACAGACCAAGTCATGCAGAAAAGCCATTGCTGGCAGACCCAGAGCCTGAATATGCTATAGGCATGTCTGCATGGATGAGCAGGCAATTGCACCCCTGTGCTCCTCGGTGACTTCATTACCCTGCTCTTGGCAGTGTTTATTGGCGTGTGCTATGTACCAGGCTGATGGGACTATGCAGTTTCTGCACGCCTGAGCAGTGTGGGTGTAAATTAGCTCTAATCCAGGAGCAAATTGGCTCTGCTAAGCAGTGCAGTGTGTGGTGAGCTTATACAGCTGCTTGGCAGGAAGGGACTTGAATCTGCGATTCAGAGGGGAAAGGTATCTCTGTTTTTCTAGAGATGCAACAAGACTGTATTCCTTTAAACTAATCAACTAAAAAATCATTTGTTTAGTTTAAGCTCCTTTAGTGAGGAGAGACTTGTATCTCCCAAGGTTGACCTGTGACACGTGTATTAGATAACTTAGACTGGAACTATTTATTCTGCATTGGTGCCTCTATCTATCCTGTAGAGAGCCTGAACTAATCTTTCCACTGTCTCTAGTTAGCTGGCATAAAATCCATCCCACAGTTGTCGTCTCAGTTCATTTCTGCAACAGTAAATGCCTAGCTGCCGGTCCAACGGGCACGGTCATCTGTGGGCTGCTTCTGCGTCTGCCTGCTCTCACCGAGTGTCAGGCAATGACGGGCATCTTGTACGGCACCAAACAAACACCCCTTGTGGGGCAACAGCCTTTGAGCCATATGTACCTAACCATAGGGGCAGGAGGCCAAGAACAAACAAGTTATGAGTGAACATTATCGAGAGCTAAAGACTCATGACATCCACTCTTGCTAGTGGTTTGATGAGGTTGCTTCTTGGACCAGGTCTCCAGAAATATATGCCTGCTATCACACGAACACACACTAGCATTATGTTTTGTTTAAAGCTGCTCTGTACATGTTGCTCTCTAGAGTGGGGCAGGGGCAGAACTCATCTGAGATTACAGACTCTAATTTTCAGTTTGGAGTTGTGTGACTCAGCGCTGACATTGCTGAGTGACGGGTGTTGAGTCTGCTCCAGCTCCATCCCGAAGTCTTCCCTGGTCTGCCCCAAGCCTCCCCTGGAGCAGAGCAAGACTGTGCCTTCCTTGTTTACTTGAAAATGCTTGGCAAATTCATACACTTTGCAGTAATTTCTGTTTTTTTGAAAGCATTACTGAGATCTCTCTGTGCACAAGCTAAAGAAAAGAGAAGCTTGCTATTAACTCTGCCATGGTTACTGCTCCTCTGTTAGGTGTAAAGAGGTTTTTTTTATAAAAAAGAACATTAGTTATATACAGCTGTCTTTGGACATAGTTTTAATTAGCTAAATAATTAGTTAGTTTAATTAATCAGATCTCCACAGTTGAGATTCTTTTGAGTCCTTCCTCATTTTTCAACTCTTTAACTCTCCTTCCAATTCTACTCTTTTTTTTTTCCTTATTCTGCATTTTTCACCTTCATTGTTGTTTTCTCCTTTTTTTTTAAAAGACAGAATATAGGCAATCTCCCATACCGCTCAGTAGTTAGCATGGTCCCTGGCATAATTTTTCCCAGGCCAAAATCACTCTGGAGCAATTCTCTTCATGTCTCAGAGGTTAGCATAGACCAAAGGCCACCTCCCAGGCAGCTGCAGTGCAGCAACTCTGGTTGAAGATTAGAGAGCTTAGCCACAAGGGTGCAAGCCAGCCTGTGCCACTTCGCTTCCAAGCATCAACCCCTGCACCATTTTACCTTCTGGTGTGAATGTAGCCAATGCCTAAAATACAGAAACGGCATTCCCATGCAGAATTCTTGGTGCCTGTCATGAGGGCCCTCCTGGGTACCACTGGGAATGGGAAGTACATGAGTAGTTTGGCAGATGTTCAGGTTATCAGGTAATTCAATATGATACAGGATTATTATATTATTTCTTATATATGCTGCTATGAGATCAGAGCACTTTTCAAATTGGGGAATTTGGCAGAATTTGGCCAGAGATTTACCTTTATGCACGAGACCTAATCACATGCCAGCTCGTCACCCTGCACCCCACTTTCCCTTGGGAAGCAAACCTGAGCATGAAAGAGCAAGATGGGATCTGCAGCTCACACCAACAGGATGTGGGCAATCCATATTTTTTCTGTTTTGTTAGCACGTTTCCTTACTATTTACACTGAGCAAAGGTTAGTGTTATCTTCTTTATGGATGGAGTGTAAAATAAGCAAATTTCCTGAAGTTCTGATCAGCTCATCAGCTTATTTTTGTTAACTTTCTAAAAAAGGAAGGAAATACAGGAATTTTCACTCCTTTCTGATATACTTGGTGGCTATTTCATTTGGAAAAGTAAAATTACTTTTCCCAAATATGCTTATTCGGTTAAAAATAACCTGATCTGGACGTTTTGCTCACTTCTTTTTACCTTTTCACTAAAAAATTAGTTGAATCAAAATCTGGCAGATATAAGCAGAATAATGGAGATATAAGAGTAGCACTCATTTACAATTGTAAAATACTGCCAGCTTCTTCAATTTTTACAAAAATAGAACACAGCAAGAACCAATTTATAAGAGAAACCTTTAAAAATGCAGGCAGAAAATGATTAAGTGTCCATGTATCAAACTCAATTTTTATTTCCCACAGTGGCAGCCAGATGACAAGGCAAGCTGCTTATTGTCCCAGAAATCATGCTCAGTTATCAATATTTCTACAATCTTTGCCTGCAGTTGATGTTAAAATGACGGCAGACAAATAACAGGGGAAGTTTTCAAAGTGGAGTAGAAGATATGCATGCATATAACCCATTATTTTTGAAAAGATGTGTGCACACCACGGGACCCATATAGTACTGCCAAAAAATCGCCCTGATATTGCAGTATGTGCACTTTTACTGATGTGCATGAGCTCCTACAAAGCTTAAATAAGGGATTTTAAAAAAGATAAGGTTTTGTGTGAAGTGACTCTGGTTTTCCGGCTAAAGCCTGAAAGATTGTGGGTGCCATGAATATTTTTACTCAGTGTCAAACCAAAGGAACGGAGCCTTTTTGGGGCTGCTGGGTGAGCTGATCCAGAATCATAGAATCACTTTGGTTGGAAAAGACCTTTAAGATCATCGAGTCCAACCTTTAACCTAACCCTGCCATCCCACCACTAAACCATGTCCCTAAGCACCTCATCTATCCTTCTTTTAAATACCTCCAGGGATGAGGACTCTACCACCTCCCTGGGCAGCCCATTCCAGAGCCTGACAACCCTTTCGGTGAAGAAGTTTTTCCTAATCTCTAGCCTAAACCTACCCTGGCGCAGCTTCAAACCATTCTCCCTCATCCTATCATCTGTTACCAGGGAGGAGAGGTCGACCCCCACCTCACTACAGCCTCCTTTCAGGTAGTTGAGAAAATGAGCTGGTACAAACAACACTGATAGCTTTCACCTGTCCACCGCTGAACAGTCATTATTTAGGTCAGAGAGGTAAACCAAAACATATGCTTTCTCATGTTGGTTATGCGGGTATGTTCAAGCTAACTATAGATATAAAGCTATACATAGATATAAATCCAGATATAAGTTCAAGCCACCCATCACCTTTCTGTTTATACTTTCTATCACACTCCTAGTTACCAATACCAAGGATGATGCTGGACTTGGAGGTGACAGTGTAAGTCCTTTTGAGTCTTCACAGTCCAAATATTTCTGTTCTTTCCCAGAGCAAGTTTCTCTACATAAATCACTCCAAAACCCAGGGAACATAAGGATATACTCTGTTCTTGTTCCACAAGGAGGAAATAAGGAAGTCTTATTCCCATAGTTAGACTCCAAAGTCCCATTAAGTTGTTTTTTTTTTTTTGCAGTTTTGACTGGAAATAAAGGCTCTAGAGTGCCACAAATTCACCAAAATCTTTGTGTTGAAAGTTTCATCTTTGTTTTGTGTGAAACTGAGCAGGGAATCCAGTTTTGATGAGGGATACAACCAACCACTAACCATCTCCATCTCCTTAGAAAGAAAATTCTGGACCATTTGGTAAAATAGTGCTTAATTATCATCAAAACAGATTAGTTGTGATGAGGGACAAGCAATGGCAGGGTGGGGAGGTTAAAGCACCACCACCTTGAGGAAGCAGTTGTGTTGACCACATCTGATTCATTCACCCAGGCATTTTTTCTTGTGTTTGTACACAAATTTTGATGCATCATTACCTCACTGAATAAAAACTAAAAATAAAACCAAATAGTGTGCAATAGCAGTGGGCATTAAACTGAAACCTTGCCTGCCCTCAGTGCCAAGATGTCTCACTCCAGCCTTGGCTACCTACAGCCAGCCACTATCTCGGCTAGACGTGCTGGGTGTTCCCAGCTCCGCAAGTACCCCTCTGAGATATTGCTGCAGTAGGGCTCCTCATGCTTTACAGAATCCACTGTTATGGCATTATAACTCTCTGTAAAAATTATTTTCAGTTTGGCTGGAATTTTTACAACTTCAGCATATCCCGCAATTTTAGTTATATGGCAAAACTCCCACATTTCTATTGCCTATGACCAGGATATAACAAAACAATGCCTACGTCAGTCACTTTCTGGCTTCTTCTAACTCCTTTACAGAATTTCATTGCTAGATCTTTTGTATTGAGAATGAAAGGTTTTTAGTGCATTCATTTGAGAGAATAATATCTTCCAAAGAGTTCATATTTATCAACTGAAATTCTAAAAATATGGTATTTGGACATAAGGGCCTGTATTGTTTTTCTGAAATCCCCCTTGTAACTTCTGTATCTGTGCTCCGACAGACAAACCACAGTGACATGCACAGAGACATGCAGCTGAAACAGTTCCTTTCTGAGCAGTCATTCCCCATTATAGACCAGTTATTTTTGTCTCCTGAGTCGGACATGCTCATAATTAGCCTTCTAGCAAGGCCATCTGGACAAGACATCAGCATGACTTATGTGTAGCTGCTAAATCATAGAACTGAGGTGGTTTCCTAATTATTTAGCGAGCTGTTCCCTAGGACTCATGAATGTGAAAAGCTAGCATAGACATGCCCGGTCTGTTCTGACCTCAAACCCCCTTCCTCATGAAGAATAACTGGGATAAATGTTCCACAGGTTTATCTGCTCCTTGGGGCTTCTTCCAAGGGATGTAAAACTTCCCATTAATAGAACATTTTTCCTGCAATAAAACTACAGTTTATAAAGCTCCTCTTATTATGCCCACCTTTTCCCCAAACCAAAAGCAAAAGCATTTGTTTTCCCCAGCAGAGTGTTTGAAATATCAATAGGCCAAGGTAAAATGCTAAATCTAGAAATGGAAAAGTAAATTCCACTGCCCAATCAGACCATTTATTTCCTCCACACCCAGGGTTTGCAACACTGGCAAACTCACTTGCAAATTTTCTGTAATAAAGAGACTGTCTTGTAGGACCTGGTACGTGTGGGAGTCTCAGAAGAGTAGTAGTTCTGCCTGGCTTGGATTCTCTTTTGGTCAGTAGAAATTCTGTCCTCGATGGTTGCTGAGTGTGTGCCCACTGCTTGAAACTTCCCTCATTTCTGAGGCTCCAGTTCCATGCTGACAGCATAGCAAGACCCATGGGTGAGCACCTCAGCTGCACAAGGTGTTGTCGTGCATCAAGGTGCTGTCTGGCCAGAACAAACAGACAAGAACCACATGCAGCGTAAAAGCCTCCATACAGCTCCCAAACAGAGCAGCTACATTTTGTAAACCTGACGCCACTGGTCTATATTGCTCTAGGTTTTTTTGGACCAACAACTTCTCGCTGACCTTTGGATGCCCTTCCACTGACAAATATCTGATTTGAGACCCAGCACTGGAAATCAATACTGCAGGAACTCTACTATAATATCTGAGTATCAAGATAATAAGAATCTTAAAAACCTTTCCACAGCTCACACAGACAATTTCTTTTTACCAGAAACACTGATGAAGCCCAAGACCTGACTGAAGCCTCAGTTACTTTTCTTGATGCATTCCTGTAGTGGTTGGTACAGCCTCTTTCTGCCTCACTGCTGGAGAGGAGGTTGTTCAACCCTCAGCGTCACGCACCATCAATATTGCATGGATCAATGGTGAAGGGAAGGAAAACTCAGCTTATCTCTTTGTTGGTTCAGCAGAACCACTCTTAATTCCCAGCGTAACTGCCTCTGAGACTACTTACGTGTTTGTACAGAATTGTCATGGAATGAATGTAATAGACACTGTTCAAGCCCATTTTCATCCTCTTTTCCCTGCAGGTTTTTATTTTTCCATATGACTATCCACTAGAACCACTTCTTCGCTTTTTTCATCCACAGCTGGCCATTTTACCATTTATTCTCAGTCAATTGCATTCAGCTACCTGGTTCAGATCCACAGCTAAGTCCCCATCAAGCCATTCATTCTCCCTGGGCCTTTATCAAGTTATCACAGCCTGTAGCTGCATCAGCTTAAAGCCAAGATAAGTCATTCACTGGAAAGCAGTTTCCTACAAACAATTTATTGCACCAGTGCCATTTTTAAACAGAATGGCCCAGACTGCATTTATTTTGCCATGAATACAGGAACTGTGTCGAGATACCCATGTTTTTGAAAAGCTGAGAACATCTGATGGAAAAGTGCTCCAGCTCCAGCACCAAGGAATCAAGAATGCATGAACAAGAGATAAATGTCTCAACTGTCCAACATTTTAACTGAAGAGACTTGTTCACACACAGCTGCTGTGCTGAGATTTGTTTAGGTCTTGACCTGAGCCTATTTGCAGTTTGGAGCTAGACTGAAATACAGACCAGTTGCCTTATTTTATTTTTGCTGAAACTGCAGTGATTTGGGAGGAGGCTTTAGTCTCTTAGCAAATTTGAAATTTTGACAGTCATGTTGCCTCTGCAACTTTTCATCCTTTTTCATCGAACTTACCCTACTAAGCAGCCTAACGACAAACTTCCAATATTTTTCTTCATCTAGTGAACAAAGCTGAGTTGTAAGCTCTTCCCTGGTGCTTCCCAAGTTTGCTACTGGGTTTCATTAGATGTTTGTGATTTTCATTCTGGCCTGCCATAGTTATAGCAGTCTTTTTTGCTTCAGTATTATATTTTCCATGCTAGCTTTTAGCCAGTTTGCTCTCTTTACTTCTGTATTTTTATATTTTCAATAATGCATATATGCATAATTATATATGCAGTATAATTACATTTTGCTTAATTATATATACCACCTTATTTTCTTAATCATCACAGACACTAGACTCTAGTTCCCCATTTCATTCAGGCCTGTGAGGCACAGAGCATTACTTAGAGGGACAAAGTTCCCAGCTTCCATCGTTCTCTGCAGCAGCTGCCTCGACATCTGAAGTACAACCACAAGCAAAGCCCCACGTTGCTTGACACGTGTGCTCATTATATCCTTTGCTTAATCGAGAGCTGCAAGTACAAGCCTATACATGCTCTATCACCAGTTTATCCAGAAAAATCTCCTGCGGGCATGGGTTTGATAAGAACACAAGGTTTCATCAGTCCAGGCATGGCTTCAATGTTCTTTTTGTTTCTATTTCTTAGCCACAATTTATCCAGCTCAGATTTATGACTGCTCCAAAGCATGTGAGATTTCTGGACAAATATAATTCCCCCTCAGCTTCACCACCCTACATTTTCTCTAGCTGTCAAGAGAGAAGCTGATGCACAGAAAATGGCTGTATTTTGCCCAAAGGGTGACAGAGGTAGAGACAGAATCAGCATCTCCTGATTCTTAGTCCAATTCCTCAGCCCCCGGGACACACAGGTTAGGATGCCCCTTATAGCCCCTTATAGTGAAGTCTTTAATGTAATTTTAATCACTGAATAAAGTGATTGATAAATTATTAAACATTTAAATAACAGTTATTATTTACTACATCATCAGGTTAATAACCTATTGTTTATTTTGATAGTTTGTAAATATGGGTAGTAAATCTAGATGCAGAAACAGAAAATGTCTGAAAAGGGAATATAACAAAGCACTGCTAAAACAATGTATTTCTTTAGCACTTCCAAACCCCCATAATCTAATCATGGTTCAATAGTAGACCTGAGGGGCAGGGACAGGATAAAAGAAAATAAATGGAAATCAGCAATACAAGCAACCTCTGTAGAGAGTGAGAAGTTCAAGGCTGGTCAGTGGTATCTTTTGAACTCAGCATGGGCTTCATTTCTCTCCTTTCCCGCTGTCCTCCTTACATGCTGCCTTTCTGCCAGGTTGAGTGGTTTGAAAAAAAAATAATTGGTGTTTTCCTGCTTTATGCTGTTATTGAGAGACTTCTTATTTCCCCATTATTTTAGCAGTACAGTAAATGTCTTTCATTACATTTTATGTAATGAAAATTTCAGCATTTTATGATCCAAGTAAATATTAAACAAATTCAGGGAGAAAGCACTTGCGTGTCTTAGATCAACGCAATGATTCCTCAGATCTCCATAGAGCCAAAATTTGTCTTGTTCCACTTTTAGCAGTTTGCACAGGTTTGCAACCCGCAGTTTGCAACATGAGTTTCCAAGCACGGTAGCCCCTTCTTTCAATGCCTACAAATACCTTAGTCTCGTAAGGGGCAGTAGCTCAGACCCAAAGATGGTTCAAGGCTTCGTCTGATTTAATTACTCTCATGGTAGTCCCCCGGACCTCTTCTGAAGCTCTTGTTAAAAAAAAAAACAACGTTATCACATTTGCTGTCTTCCATTCCTTGGTGCCAAGACAATTCCAACAGTAAGTTACATACTCCATTCAGCTGTGCAGAAATTACATATTTCAATTTTCTTAGAGCCCTTGGGTGAAAATTCACTGTCTTGATGATTTGTCAACATTCATTTGAACGACTGGTTCTAAAGGTGTTTGACTAATGGGTTAACTGGAGATGATGGACAAATTTCTTGTAAGGAAAGGAATGTCCCTAAGCTCGTTTGTCATGAACATTAGTGAAGATAATTCCTTGCTTTTCAGCTAGGGACTCCTATTTCTTGTGCTTTCCTCTAATATCCCATCCTTCCATTGGCCTGTAGACACACTGAACCTTTACACCCTTCTTGAAAGTATTTAAATTGTGTCTGTGTTTGGAGGAAAACACTGATTATCACATGAATCACAGTAAAATCACAGAAGTTGATACCAGTGTTGAACAGAAATGCTGAGAAGCTTGATGATAAAACAACTGGTGGGGACTGCAGGTGCTGCTAGGGCTGTTGCTGTTGTCTAGAAAATGATGTCAGAAGATAACTTTGCAGCCTTTAAACAATGTAGGATCTTGTTGTTCCTTGAAACCACCCAGGAGGCTTTGGCAATATATGAAGTAAGAATGAGTAGAATACCGAATATACATTAATCTCGTTTTTTTCTCTTGTACTGGTGGAGGTTACTGATAACTTTGTAGGAGAGCAGAGGGGAGCAGCTGCTTACCGCTGTTGTGTGCCGAGTCAAGAGCTCCCACCAGCCTCAAGCTACCTGAAGGTTTTGTCAAGTTACAGTCTGAGCAGAGGTGCTAAAGCCAGAGGAAGCATTCTCCCCAGCTGGCTATTTATGGCAGGCTTTAATGGGATCAGTACTTGCCCAAGACCCAGCTGCACATATTTAGGAGGAGGTGATCACCAGTGTTTAGAAGAAATGGCAGCTATGAAGCTCAAGGAATCAGTAGAGATTGAATGGTGCAGGTATCTGCTTTATACACAGGTGTGTGTAGCTGCCCACAGGACAGGCAGTGGCTGTCATTCTGATTCAGTTATCTGCACATGATAACTATATTGATGTTATCAACCTTTGGCAGATTAAGAAGACAGCAGGATCAAAGCGGACAGACTTCCAGCATGGAGAGCAGAGCGCCCCTTCAGAGCCATGAGAAGCTCCAAGATGGACGTAACAACAATTTGCTAGGACACGGCTGCACAAGAGGCTGCAGCAGCTAGTGAGCCTTGGCCACGGGCACGCTTCCACCCTGGCAGGGTGAGGAACCGACCTCTCTATGCGTCTTTGCCCCTCAGGTCCCGGGACGTCGGACTCCTCCAAAAGCAGGTTCCCCAGACAAGGACAAACCCACACCGTCTGCGGCTTTCCACGTACGACCCTGCTCTTCTTTTGACTCTGTCACTGGAAAAATGACCATCAGCTACAAATACAGTTTTATAAGTAAGTGTGACTTTCCTTTTCAAAATCCTGGAAGAAAACTTGAAACAATTCATTAGGCAGCCTCTCAAGGACTGCCATGTTTCTAGCTACTCGCAAGAGACAAAGTTATATTGGGGTCAGCTTTTATCTTGAAGGTTCTACGTTGCCCTCTCTTTCTCCGTTAATTAAAATGGTCCAGTTTGGAATTTTGTGAAACTGCCGGACACAGCTGTTTCTGAGCACCTGCTGTTGAGTTTATAACAGATGTATATGATATAAATACGTGAATGTAGTGTCACATAGGCTAAACACTGGATAATTTCATTTAAATACCTGAAGTCCATTGGAAAAGTTGCAGCATGAATGTATTCACATTGTTCTTTAACTTCGTGCATTCTGCTTTGTCGTAAAAGATGTGACCCTGGCCAAGTCAAAGTTTTGCTCGTGACTTTAGTGGATGCAGGATCAGACACGTCAGTAGCATTTGATAATCATGGCAAAGAAAGACTTTTCTTATTTGTGACAGTAGGCTAACGGAGCCAGAGTTGAAAAGCAGCTTAGTAAGGAGAGCTAAAAACATTAGGAATTTGCTCAGATCCATATTTAAGTGTTATAAAATGTGAAGAAGTTACATGTGTCTCTGTTTTCATGGATCTATTCTGGATGAGAACCATCCTGAATAGAAAGAAACATACTTTATGCAAAGTATTGCTGACATGAAAGCATTTTTTTTTTCTTAAAATAGCATCCACAATTCCAGATATTTATGCTATTTTACAACTTGTACATCCACATTTTGATAATAAATGCATGCTTGTTCTGTCCTATTGTGCTTTTATTTTTAAAGGTTACCATCCATAAACAAATTTCATTTCAACTTTTTAAAACAAATAAGTTAGGGTTTTGAAAGTGAAAAACATTTTATTTGTAATAATCTATTTTTACTGTATTGTTTCCATTCTACCTTTTACAAAACAAAGTTCTTTGTAATTGAATCTATTTTAACATTCAGTTTCACATTATATGTAATTTTTGAAATTTTTCATAAAATACAGATTTTTATCACTCCATTAAATGATATGTTGTTCCTATCAACAACAGAGCAGTTTATAAACTTGGTAAGGTAAAGATTTTACATTTGTCATGAGCATGGTGTTGGTCTACTTGCTTAATTTGGATATAGACTGAAATAATCATAGAATCAAGGAAAGGAGCAGAGTTTCTCTCGTCTTTTGCGGACACACTTCATTGCCTAGAATAAATTCTTTCATACCCATCCCTTCTTATAAGAACCTTTTTTTTTTTTGTTTTTTCTCAATACTGGTTTCACTTGGGAAGGACCAAAGTGGATAAAATTTCTCATCATTTCTGGAAACACCTATTGCTCTTTTACAATCAAAATGCATCATGGTCTTGGATCTTGATCTGGATCTTGATCCTGGAAAGAAGTGAATGATTGTATTTCCTTGAATAACTCTACAGAAGTTAATGGCAGGACTCATAAGTAAATGCTTGCAGGATCCATACTGCATCAAGTAATATAGATTAGAGCCAGGAAGTTTTTGGGAACAGGGTCAGCAATATATTAAGGTTTTCCATGCAAAATTTTCCAATTTGAAAAACATTTGAGAAAAAAAGGCAATTGCACATTTGCTTTTTTTCTGATTATGGTTGTTTTGAGCAAGAAGAGTTAGTGTGGGTGATCCTGTACAACATCAACCATGTAGGATACTACTATATTAACACCTTAATTCAGGCTGGGAAGGCATTTCTGAAGTTAATGTCTCCACCTTACAGCCCTATTGCATTTTGGTTCATATTGTAGCACCCAAATCAGATTCTTTTTGGATGATACAGAACCAGAAAATGTGCTCCAAGAGGACACTTAATGCCATCCACCCAGCTTGGGCCTGTAGACCACAGGAACAGATGAGAGCAAATATGAAATTAAACTTCCCCAAATGTGCCTCATGTGGATATCAGGTCTGCATCACTGACTGCCCCGCTTTGCAGAGCCCCTCCTGTCAGGCTGCGCTGCCTGCTAATGCACACAGCCATCACGAAGCCGGGGTTTATAGAATGAAAAGTCCTGATCCGCAGCCTTTAGCGTATAAGGATGTCATCAATGACTCTATTAAAAATGGGGGGAGATAGATAGAATTTAATTAGCTGCAGGATTCTACCAAACATCTGCCATCTGATCTGACTGGATGCTGGCTGTCTTTGCCAATGCTTTACTAAGCTGTTTTTGAGAGAAGCCAGGTTATTCGATAGTTGGCAGCTACTTAAATATGTTTGCACAGAGTATTATGCATGGATGCAAGCTCACTCAGACACCTTAATTTCACGCTTGTTGCCATACGGTCATTTCTCAAACAACTCTACTGCTTGGAAAAAAAAAGAAATCAAGAAATCATGGCACCAATCAGCTTTATCCAGAATCCGTGGCACTTCCACCGACTGCAAGCTGAACCTTCTGCTGCATATAGTTATCTTCATCTGCTTATTACACAGGTCAGAGAATACCCTCAGCTACACTGCGGAGACCCAATATTCTCTTAGTTCATCTTCCCTTTTGACCAATGTAGCTGTAAGGAGCTGGCCTGTCATGGGAGGCCCTGCTAATGGTGCAGAAAAAAAAGAAGAAGAGAGACCATTCTGTATAGTCTGTGCTTAGTCAGGACGGAACAAGGACTGCAAGAAAAGCCACACAGCCTGGGAATGAGCCTGAGAAGTGCTTGGGTGGGACTTGTCTCCCCTAGCATCAGACATAAGAAAAATGTACACGTCTGCAGCCGAGTTAGACAGAGCTAGGCTCAAGAATAAAGAGGGAGGAAAGAAGAAAAAGATGCTTTTAGGCTGTGGTGCACTTGCTCTGTCTTGACTGCCTCTTTTAGCAGCTGGTTCTCCCTGTAGCTCTGCCTCCACGGTGTGGAACGCCTGTGTACACAGCTCAGGTGTGGACACAGACATTGTACACTGACATTTAGTCAGGTGAATCTTGTTTGCGATGGCACGGACAATTTGTGGGGAAGCAGTCTAATTCTTAGGAAAAAATGGGAACATTTCTGATCATTTCAGACGGAGTAAGATGGAGCTGTTTAAGCAGCTTCTATCCTTACGTGCAAAAGTGGTATTAGAGGGCTGAGAAATTGCACAAAAGCAGACTCTTGCAATGAATACTGCCTTGCTTTCCAGCAGAAAATGAAAACAGGGAAGGAAACCTAAATAAGACATGGAAGGTTTTTACAAAATACTCAGTGAAATGGAAGGGAGAAATAAAGTGGGGCAGTCATAAAGCCAAAAGAAACTCCTTGGGACTCATTTATTCTATGCAGCTTTATTGCCTTGCAAAAACAGCCAGTTTTTTTAACTCCCAAAGCCTCATCTGGTTTCTCCAAGTCATTTCAAGGGTAAAATATTTTTTCTCATTTCTGTTCCAGGGAAGAGGGAAGGAAGTTTAACACAGCTGGAAAAGCAGTTTGCTGCTACAACATTTTATTGCAGTGCCACTTGCTCTGCGGCATTACAGTTCCGATCACACATGCGCATTGCCACAGCATCTCTCCACGTTAAACTCTGCCAGATTTACCTTCTGTTCAGTTTGCTCCTTCTACATTGTGTATTAAATATTGGCACTGTACTATAAATGTTTGATTACCAACTGTCATAAAATACAAATGGCTCCTTTCATCTGTAGTCTTGACAAAAATGATTAATGAAATATTTCCACAAGTTTTTTCCTACAGATTTGGGGGAATGGGAGGGTTGGCTATAGATCTTGGCACAATATTCAAAATGGCATCAAAGTACACAATAGAGGAAGCATTAGGCACCAATCCATCCATCCATTCCATTCATTTAGATGTTTTCTGCTTGCAGAAATAAGTGATCACAATTTCAAACTGATTTCTGACAGTTTAAACAAAACCTAAATATTGGTGTACAGGGATGTACTGGGGAACTGTGGTTGGCTGCGTAAGACCCAAAGCATTTTTCTGTTTTCCAGTTGGGTAGCTATGCCAACACTTCTGCTGTGAAAAAAAAAGTGCCTGCCAATGTAGGAGAAGCTTAGAGGTTTTGGACAGGTACATTTACAGTTTTGGCGGGAGTTGGAAAGCAAGGAGATATTCAAATTAAAAACCCACAGGTATCCTCTTGAACCTCCACTGCTCTAGCACCTGCCTCAGGAGGACACCTGGAACAAACTGCTGTCCTGCAAATAATCCCCATTTTTTCTATATCTGGTCCAGATTTCTTCCGTGGCTACATAAATTCATCTATGCAGGCTCTGAATAAGAAGTGAGTGAAGGCCAGACCCCACCTGCTTGCAGTGCTGGGCTGCTCGGACTCTGCTTTCTTGTACAGCAAAGGAGCACCAGCTTACAACAGCGGCTGGGGCCAGAGTCAGCAGTCCCGCTAGGGAAGGCAGAAATTCTTTTTTCCTACACAGCAGTTGCAGGTCGGTCCCTTAGCACATGCTGCCAACAGGCCCCGTGATAAATTTTGAATGAGGAGTAATGTAAAGCTTTTATAGATCCTTCTGGTGCCATGCAAAAACCTCCATGATAGATTGGTACGATTTTTAAACAAGAGCTTTGCAGTTATTTTGGAGAGCATACTAGTAGCTAAATAACTAATTTCCTACGCATGCAGTGCTTAATCATCTTAGCTTCCATAAGAGTAGTTACTTCTGTTTATCTGTATTTTAATGATTGGATCAACTACTCTCTGGCCAGCAGGGAAAAATATTTTGATATTTTTAGCATTCGTTTAGCAATGCAAATTAGCTTCCTATAATCATGTTTGTGAGAAAACACACGGTACAATCAGGACCTTAATAATGCCTGATATTAGCTATGCTCCACACATCTATGAACTTGGCTCAGAGTCTCAAACTCCCTTTTTTTGTAATTTTTAATTGGGAAGGAGGAATGTATCTAATCAATTAGAGTATATTTTACAAAATAGCCGAACAGTCCTCATGAGTCCTCCCGGAGACTCAAAATCACAACATAGGGAAGAAAGCTTTGTTGTTCCATGTTTGGGGTTTTAAGTCAGTTATAAACAATAACACAAGGGTATCAAAACCTCTGTATTTTTCAACACCTTTTAAGAGAAATATGACTGAGAACAATCCTAAAACCCAAGTCCTTCTAAAATGTTTGCCCATGAATTATGTAAAATCAGTGCCCTTTGAATGGAATTACCTGAATAGATTTAGTCATAGACATTTCATGGGCAAAAATACATTGGAACGAGTGCTCTGGAGAATTGTTTGCATCTTACCTTTTCACTGTTTTGATGTGTGCTATATTACATCCCTGGAATTTTCCCACAGTGATTATTTTGGACTTGAAGAATCCCTCTTGGAGGAGTACTATGCAATTTAATTAGTAGTTATAACTTTTCTATACAATTCTATAGTGAGGATAATATTCTCCAGTCAATCTGCTAAGATATTGAGGCAATTTCGGTGTGGTTAATTAGTAATGAGAGAACGCTTTAAGTCTTGAGTCCTATCATGGTAAACACTATATCCACACATTAAGGTAAGTCAGACACTACCACAAGGAATTTACAGTTCGAACTTGCTTTATGAGATATAGCTTGAAGCCAGAGAGAAACTGGAGAAAGCATTCAGGGAAGCAGGTAATGGTGAAATCAACTTACTAAATGTAATGCAACCATATCATGCAGATTTATGGTTTTTTTTCTGCATTAAATTATATGCAGCATCTCCTTTAAGGCCATAAAGTTCCCATTTATGCTTGAAAGCTCAGGCTATATAATCCTGGGGAGTAGGGAAAGGGCTGAGGGAGGGACCAGAGGCAGAGCTGGCTGCAGCGACACCGGTGGCTGTCACCCATGCTCGTCCTCTCTCCAGCTTAGGCCAGCGAGAGCACAAGAGCTCGGTTTCACTGAGCGGAAAATCTCTGCAACTGCAGAATCAAACCAAAGAAAGAGAGCTGTGAAGATCTGAAATGAAGAAGTATGGAAAAAGGATGAGAGCTGTCCCCAGCGCTGGCTTGTTGCTTCCACACCCCCTCGTGAGAACCAGCATGGTTCTCTATAAATCCTGCCTTTCCCGTGGTCTGGCAGGGGCATTTGCTCCACCGGGCCGTGGAGTGCAAACATCCACGTGTGAACACTGCAGCACAGAAATCAATCCCTGATGACCAACACAGATCAATCACTGCCCTCCCAAAGTCCTGCCAAACACCACCCACAGTTGTACACCCCCACCTTCTTCTCTCACCAATGGACCTGTCAGACAAAAGACCCAGTTTTCCACCAACATGGTTACTCTCGAGTCTCAAACTCCAGGGATTAAAGGTCTTGGAAATGCTTAGAGCCTGCTGAAACCCCACCAAGTCCACTGGTCAGTGTGTTTCGGAGGGTTTTCTTGTAGCCAGAATTCCTCTTACTGCAGCACCGGGCTTAATTTTACATTTTTCAGAGAGGCGTACATTAATACTGAACAACTAATAAAAAAGAAAGAACACTAAATGGAGCAAGACAACCAGCAAAGCAACATGCATTTTAAAGAGATTTCTGAAATATGTTTTTGCCATCTTATAGGCACAGCTATTTGAATAAGCAACGTAACGTTTTTGCAAATGAGAGGCATAATCACTCAGCCTGGGCAGAGAAATGCTCCTAAAAGTATGTAACTGGTGGTGCGCTCTCATATTATAGCAGTAGTTTTCATTACCTTCTTCTCATTATTTTCTTCAAGATAAAGTATCTCCTAAGGCTTGTAGTAGCGACATTGAATCCTACAGGTCAAACTATATGAACTATATTTAAAAAAATAATACAATTTCATATTATCGGTCTTGAATTTTATTCCACTTCTTTTTTTTTCTCTTTTGAAGATGAACCACAGGACCACACAGCTAGCTTTTTCTGGATCTTTTATTGCTTCATATTATCCTCACTTGTATTCGTCTCCTCTGTAAATACACAAACATTCCCCTGGCAACACACAACACAAATACCTTCCTGTCATGGGGTTTTCAATCTTTCCACACAAATGAAGCTCGCTGTGTCCCTGAGACATCGTGCTGTCCCTCTTGGAAAAACTTGTCTGTGAACTGCACTGATTACAATTGCCCCACCAGGACTGTAAGTTATTCATATGGGGCTGCATTATCATTTTTAAGATGTATGAATGTGCTAGTATGTCATACTATCATGTTCCATACTACCGCAGGGTCTTGGGAAAAGAGTATTTCAAGGAGTTAAGGATTTATTTTTTTTTTAGTATCATTATGCATTGAGCAGCTACATATATGACAAAGTGCTGGGCTATTTTATTGCATAGTTTTAGCACACTTGCACTACAACAATGCATTGAATTCCCTCGGCTTGCTCCTTTTTAACCTTGAAAGTGTCAGTACTGATTTCCACCTGCCCTGTTGTACTGCTGTCTCTTATTGGTATGAACAAGATTATTGGTTTACTGAGCCAGTATCTATACTAGGGACATACCCCTGCTTTTTGTGAAGAGCATAAATATTTATGAACAGATTAATTGACTGCATTTTTCTCCTTGTAGAAAAAGGAGTACTTACTGTATTTATCCTAGTGCAAATAACAAGTTAAACCTTTTCCATTTAGCACACTTCAAATAAAAACTTTTCTCACTTTCCATCTAGCTATTTAAGTCAGTTCACAAATGAACATTACGAGATTTAAAATGCATTATCTGCTGAAAATATGCTTGTATTCTTCTTGAAGACATTTATTCCAAAACTTTTTCCATAGAAATAATGCAGCCATCCCTGTGATCTTTTACACTGTGATATGATCATTATGCGGCATATACATATTAATCTATAATTAAAAGTCTTGGCTGTGAGAGATACTTCTTATTTCATCTGCCTCATGTTCACCAACAGCTTTGGAATCTATATCCCTTTACAAGTGACAAGTCAAAACACGGGTAGGAAAACACGCATAGGAAAACATTTGCAGCATAAACCCCAGATTTTTCTTGTCAATGGGTGGTAGAAGCCTCAATCTCCCAAGCTAAACAGTGCACTTAAATATAATGAGATATAATGCAGCCACATCTGCAAGTGTGTTCAAAACCAAAATCTTTCTTTCTTTCTCTCCAGGGATTTGAGATCTGCAGATTTCCTGCCAGAAAAGATAGAAATGGATTTAGAGTAGGCTGGAGAGAAGGGAGTGCTTCTAGGAGACAGAAAAATACTTGGGCCCAATATTTGGAATCTGATAATATTTTGTTGCTCCAGCCATAGCTTATTATTACCTGGATGTACCGTATTAATAGGGAAAGGCTTATGCAACAAGCTTGCACGTGGTGGGCTTCCTCTCATTCTATCATAAGCTATTATGGACAGATAAATTTCCATCTGTTTCCATCAGAATTTTCAGAAGCTTTTTGAACTTCCCTTCTGCACCTCTCCATTTTTGCCTACTTTCAATGCCCATGTGTCGAAGTCTCTCTTCCTCTCTCAAGTTTTTCAGCTTAAGTCTGAGCTGAGTACCCCTGTCACCACCAAGTCTTATCTTCAAGTAAAATCAACTTTTTATTAGATTTAGTGACAATAGTTCTTTGTACTCCAAAGAAAGGCCTTCTTTAACCATAATGGATGCCATTTCTGCCACGAAGATATGAAATCACTTCTTCGGTAGTCCTTCCTGGACCCAGGCTTAGCTGTATCTTCTGGATCTTCTGAATCTTCTGGATCCAGAATAATGAGGTAGCTCTAATAAGGGACTTGAGTGGCTAAAATGTAAATTTAGATGCCTGAACCACAGAACACAGGGAAGTCCAGAACCAACCATGTGCTTAGATACTGCTCTTTAATTTTACTTCACAAGGACACCTCAGGGTACTTGACAGAGAGACCTCACATGCACCTCAAGGACCTGAGCAGCTGTGTCAGACATACAGGAAAATGTCCTAAGCACTGGGGTATGTCTAAAAGTCCTACCACTCTTGAGGCAATGGGGCCTCCATCTAGCTCAGATGTACATCTGTACTAGAGATCATATACTCCTAGACTAGCAATACCTGTGACACCTTAAGACAGAGAAAATTCATCCAGAAAATGGAAAACTTGAGTTTGAAACTTTTCACAGCCCAGGGAGCTTAAAATATGTCCTTCCAGGAGACTGTCCAGAAGCAGAAGGAAACATGTCTCTCTTTTTCCCCGGTCTCTGAGTAATTCAAGATTAGCACGACCATCATGAGTCACAACAACCCCAGGCAACGCTACAGGGCCACAGGCTTGAGGAAGAGTGGCTGGAAAGCTGCCCTGCCAGAAAGGACCCGGGCATGTTGGTGAACAGACGGCTGAATATGAGCCAGCAGTGTGCCCAGGTGGCCAAGAGGGCCAACAGCATCCTGGCTTGTAACAGGCACAGTGTGGCCAGCAGGAGTAGGGAAGTGATCGTGCCCCTGTACTCTGCACTGGTGAGGCTGCACCTTGAATACTGTTTTGGGCCTCTCACAAGAAAGACATGGAGGTGCTGGAGCGTGTCCAGAGGAGACCAACAAAGCTGGTGAGGGGTCTGGAGCACAAGGCTGATGAGGAGCGGCTGAGGGAACTGGGGTTGTTTAGTCTGGAGAAGAGGAGGCTGAGGGGAGACCTTATTGCCCTCTACAACTGCCTGACAGGAGGGGGTAGTGAGGTGGGGGTCGGTCTCTTCTCCCAAGTAACAAGCAATAGAACAAGAGGAAATGGCCTCAAGTTGCACCAGGGGGGGTTTGGATTGGATTTTAGGAAAAATTTCTTCACCGAAAGGGTTGTCAAGCACTGTAATGGGCTGCCCAGGGAAGTGGTTGAGTCCCCATCCCTGGAGGCATTTAAAAGACATGTACATGTGATGCTTAGAGACATGGCTAGTGGTGGACTTGGCAGTGTTAAGTTTACATTAGACTCAATGATCTTAAATGTCTTTTCCAACCTAAACGATTCTATGATCTTACAAATCTTCAACTAGGGAGGAAAAAAACTATGGAAGAAAATTATATACCTTTATAGAGAGGACTGTAAAGAGGAGCACGATGCATACAGAACTCTCAGCATAAAATTAAAAAGAAAACTACAAATACATACTGTTCAAGTTCCACATCTATGTTACTTTCAAGATCAGCTACAGGACAAAAAGTTACTGTTCTCTAATCAGTATTCATATGAAAGTGTTCAAACTGTAATTCAGGATCCTGAGAGACTGGAACGCTTCTCAGTTCCATCTTTTAAAAATGAGAATTAATTCCATTTCAGTGTTAGCTTTGATGTAATTCAAGCATTTTTTTTCCAGATTGATTGGTGGGAAATTATTTGCTCCAAGAAATCTTAATATCTGTATGTTTTGGTTTTTGTCTTTCACTATACTCTTTCTTAGATGACAAACATTTTTTAGGAAAGTCCAACCATTCTATTGAAACACACTTCAAAACATCTGTCTCCTGGGTTTAAGACATACTAGAAATGAGGCTTACTTTTGAATTTATATTATTCAAAACACAACACGTTGAATGATCCCTTTTGTTTCATGAAGAATTTGGCACAGTGGGTGGGGTGAGAGGGGCAATTTTTTTAACACAAAATGCAATTGGCAGCAGTTCTTCATTAACACTCATGCAGAATTTTATTTTGCCAAAAGGACAGAAGTGTGTATCACGGGGGAAGATGGGGCACATAAGGCTAAGAAAATTCATTCCATTTGCTGCAGAAACAAGCTGGCAGGTGAATGCCATTCAGCCAGCCTGTAAGGTGGTCCATCAACAACAAAATGTAGAAGAAAGAGAGGAATGTGCAGTGTGCCCAAAGTAAGGAGCACTATGTCCCTTGTTCTTTTATCAAGAAATCATGTTACCTAAAAAGGTCTCTTCAATGTGAAGGATGCAAGGGAAGCTACTAGTGTTATTACAGATCCATGTCCATGGATGATCAAAGGAGCAACATAAAAGCAAGTGTCAGCTGAAGTATTTTCTCTTACTTTCAAGGTAAAAGCTGCTGAAGGGAAATCTATTGAAATGTTTTCTTCTGACATGTTGATGGTAATTATCATGGCTGATATTAACCTCATTAAATAGCCATCAGTGTCTGCTAGAAAAGTGCAGAATGGAGTCCATCCCCACAATCCGTCTAAAGGAAAGAATTCCAATAATGAAAAAGTAAAGTCTTTTGCTTACTACTAAACATGAACAGATGCACAGACAAACATAATTTATACTGGAAGTAGGTTTTATCTCTTGCCTACCACTTCGGATTTTCCATAGCTTAATTCTTTCTCTAATTTTCACCACTCACTGATTAATATTCTATCCAAGTCTGGTATATGGTTCAAGTTGATTTATTTTTAAGAGAATTTTAGCTTTGTCCATTCACCCCCTTTCTGAAATGAACACAGAGAACCATATTTTGCTTTTCTTTAAAAGAAGCTGCCTTCAACTCTAGCACCTTTCTCACTTGCTGTACCCACTTCACAGCTGCAAGCTTATGCAAAGAAATCATCACAACCCAAAGTTTGGGCTTCTCTACAAAGGCACAGTCAAAACACGCATGGCACCTGAGCATAAGCCCAAGTTCACGCTGTCTAAAGAATCAGGTAAAATCAAAGCCAAGTGCTCTACAGCCTCAGCTACAAGCAGCTCTCAGGATCCCAGTTTATTCTATTTGGGTGATAGATTTTGTACCCAGGTAAAACCAAGTTACCGCCAGTAGTCTGGGCAGAAGGGACACAGGTCACAGAGAGCTTGATCCTCTGTGTGGTAATAAGACCCACCTAGTGTGTTGCATCAAATTCAGTAAAATGCTAAGAAACCTAAAACAAAAATGGTGTATGATACCAAAACCTTCTTTGGCACGTGGTTCACTCAATGCTGATGCATTGTGTTTGGGAACAAAGAGAGCTGGGCCAGTACCCATGGAGAAGAAGGAGCAAAAGTGGTGGTGGTGAAGCTGAAAAAGAACTGAAAATGGCTGGGCAGAAAAGCTGAGTCTGGGAAAAGAGAAAGAGAAAACCACGGAAAGAGGCTACAGTCTGAGATTACACGAGAAGACTAGGCTGGAGATTAGGGTTGGGACACAGCCAAGAGATGGGCAAGACTAGGAACCTGGGACTGCTGGCAGAGCTCAGTCCGGGAAAAAGCAGCACAGATGAAGGATCCCAGGGGTGAGTAAGTGAGAAGGAGAGGAGGAGTGCAAGAAGCAAGGGCAGGGAGAGACCTGGGATGAAAGCGGGTCTGACAGGGCAGGACAAAGCACATTCTCGAGGGGTGGGTGAAAGAGTTGGTGTCCAGTGGGTCGTATTCCCTTTAAGAGACCAGATTTTTCACTGTCCTTCTGGTGTTAGAAAACACTGAATCCTCCAGCAAAGCACATCTTATCTCACTCTAATTCCCATGGAGGAATAAAGGGAAGTAAGGGGAAATACAGCTACATTTCTATGGAAATGAAGTATGCGGGGCCTCACCCTGCATGCAGAACCCTACTGACTTTTGAAGCTGAAGGCCAGTTTCGGTGAAGCGTAGCAGAAGAGGTCTCCAAGACGCCAGCCTCTTCACCTACATGACACCCATCTACAAGAAGGGATGGAAGGAGGATCTGTGGAACTACAGGCCTGTCAGCCTGACCTCAGTACCGGGGAAGGTTACAGAGCGGTTCATCCTGAGTGCACTCACCAGGCCTGTGCAGGACAACTAGGGGATCAGGCTCAGCCAGCATGGGTTCATGAAAGGCAGGTCCTGCCTGACCAACCTGATCTCCTTCTATGACCAGGTGACCCACCTGGTGGATGAGGGAAAGCTGTGGATGTTCTCTACCTGGACTTCAGCAAAGCCTTTGACACTGTCTCCCACAGCATTCTCCTAGAGAAGCTGGCAGCTCATGGCTTAGACAGGTGTGCTCTTCTCTGGGTAAAAAACTGGCTGGATGGTCGAGCCCAGAGAGTCGTGGTCAATGGAATTAAATCCAGTTGGTAGCCAGTTACAAGCAGTGTGCTCCAAGGCTCAGTTTTGTGCCCAGTTCTGTTTAATATCTTTATCAATGACCTGGATGAGGGGATTGAGTGCACCCTCAGCAAGTTTGCAGATGACATCCAATTGGGTGGGAGTGTCAATCTGCTCAAGGGGAGGAGGAGTCTGCAGAGGGACCTGGACAGGCTGGATCAATGGGCCAAGACCAACTGTATGATGTTCAACAAGGCCAAGTTCTGGGTCACAACAACCCCATGCAATGCTACAGGCTTGGGGAAAAGTATCTCCTTCTCTGGAGATACTCAAAACCCACCTGGACACAATCCTGTGCATCCTGCTCTAGGTGAACCTACTTTAGCAGGGGGGTTGGACTAGATGATCTCTAAAGATCCCTTCCAACCCGAACCATTCTCTGATTCTCTGATTCCGTGATTAGACCTCACCAGCTCCCAGGAAGATATTTTTCCAAACACATCATTTCAAGACCAGAAGGTGCATTTGTTCACTGTGAAACAATCGAAGCACTGTCACAGCAGGGGCTTTTGGTGCCTCCAAACAGGAGGGCAGGAAAGCTGATACCTATGGGCTGCCAGGACTGAGGGAGATGGGAAACAGGCTGGCAGGAAAGGTTCATTTCATGGAAACCAAGATATTCCCTTGGCACCTTTGGATTTCTGCAAATCTTCATTATCTGACAGAATGTGCTCCCTTGAAAAAGTTCTACCAGGTCAAAACAAGAAGGCAATCCTGGTTTTCTGGCCTCTTGACAGAGCTAGTGATTTACACACAAAAAATGTTATTAATAGGTGGTTATGGAAACCCAGGGAAAAGTTAGACAGTGCCAGAAAAAGTAGGATAGGCACAAGAGCCCACAAAAAAACCAGATTGAAAGTGCAAAGGCGAGTTAGCAGACTCAGTGGAAAACTTCTGATTTTCTTTTTTTTGAAAAAACAACAGTATTTTTCAGAAAGATTTTGTCTCTTCTACGGGGGATTGTTTAATAGCCAGCAATTATGGCCAGTGTTTCTGTTATCCAAGTAATGAGAAAAGCAGCATCCCAGATTTATAGCAACAAAGGTTTTTGGGTCCTCAGTAGGATTTAGATGGAAGCATGATGTGGTAAAGTCCCTTTGCACTGTCAGCATCCTGTTTTCTCATTTGCTTATCAGCAGTGGGCTTCAGCAAGAGTCCTATCAAATGCACCCATAGAGAAAACTTTCCTCTATGGCTGATGGCCTTCCCTTTAATCCTGGATTAGACTGTCCTCAGGCAGAAGAGAGCACCAAACAAGTATTTCTCCCCACTTGGTGTGAGTTCCCTGATCACATCAGTTGTTGCAAGGGAGGAACCGCCTTCACCTTGGAAGAAAGGTTTTAAAATAAAAGGTCTCATTTGCATGGTAGAAAGACCTCCCTTCACCTAGTTGCAGTCGAGTGCTACAGACCCTGTCCCTGGGATCCTGAGGCAATCAGAGCCTGCAAGAAGCCTGTGAAGGTCCTCATTGCTCAGATTATGTACTGTGAATGCTTTGCATTAGAAATCTCATGGGTATGCATTAGTTTTGAATACAAAAAGCAGAACAGAAATGGAGCTTGCTCGCCTTTGATTCCATTTTCTGTGAAGACTCGATGTTCCCACTTGTTCTTTTATTTGTTTGGGATGATGCATTATTTCAATAGTCAGCATCTGGTCTCAAAAAGCCCAACAGAAACCATTTACAAAAGCCAGCAATTCCCAGACTGCAAGTGCCATGGGACTTTGGTACTCTGTGACAGAAAAACATTCCAGCTCATTAAAATACACTGATGGGAAAGGGAAACCACGGGAAAGTGCAGAGCCCTGGATCCCTCCCAAGGCAGAAGATGCAGCAACAAAACTACACTTACAAAATCCCACAAACATACTGCGCAATAAGGTGCAAGAGTCCTGTGTCTTGTGAAAAAGAACAGTTGATAGATAGTGATTTGGAACAACTTCCCTGCGAGTAATCAGCAGCCACTTAACCATATGGCGGGGCTGTGGCTGTGCCCCTGCTCGGGGAGAAGCGACTGCTCAGGCAGCTCAGAGGAGGGACTGGGCACCCAGCTTTGCTCCAGCGGGAGATGAGCACTGGGCTTGCTGATGCTGTCAGGCCCTAAGCAAAACAGGAGGAGCGTGGGATTCAGGTGTCTTATGCTCTTTTAATCAATGTCTGGATTCAGCAGGAAGGGAAGTGAAAGAAATCCCAATTTTCTAATCTTCCTTCATGGTGATTTCGTGAGGTTTAATGGATACGTATCCATTATTGATAGTCTTTTAAGTATATCCACGGTAAGATTAACTTCCTGCAGTCTTGTATTTTATGCAAGCATTCAGCACTTGTCTCCCTCTAATTTTGATTCCTTTTCTGAAGAACTATTGCAGCTTTTCATCTTGCTTTATTATACACTTTCATCAAAGCTGAGACATCCACATGGTAAGTAATCCACACGGAGGAAAAATTCCTGGGCACTGCCAACACCCCAGTAGACACTGAAGGTTCAAGTGCATGACCAGGTAATTTTAATGCCTTGTTTATGATTCTGGCTTGCACTTCAGGATCAAGCATTGAAGAGCCTTGGTTTTGAACACAAATTGGTAGCTCATAACAGGAGCTCCACCAGCAAGCACACGAACGCATGTCTAGCAGTATGCAGCAGAGTTGGCACATAAATGCTTAGAGGTAAACAACAGGGAAAAGCTGAGGCAGGGATAAACCCAACAGCCTTTACCTATAGCTGCAGAAATCACCTATTCCTTTTACACACCGCAGCACTGTATGAAATGAGAAGTGCAGGGTGCCCCCATTTTACCTCTTCCAGAAGCCTGGTGGTTAGAACTCATTCTCCTGAGGCATGCAAATACGCGTGCCTGAGCCTAAGGGGGGTGCTGACCTTACTGAGTGAATGCTATTTAGTGAAAGGTAAGATGAGTCTTCTCTTCAGGCTATGGTTTGAAATACAAGAGTGAGCTGACCCTTCATAAAGAAATTACGATGCAGGGTCTGAGTCCCTCCTCCTCTCCTGCGTGGACCAATGCGGGTCTCCACCAGCATGGGTGCTGGCTGGGCTGGAGGAGCCTCCTTCCCCAGTCCCTACTCCCTGACACCGTGCAGGGGATTGGGGGGAACACCTCTGCAAAGCCAGACATCCTGGATCTGACCGCTAATGTTTTATTCTGCCATTACACTCTCCTTGCAAGCCAATATTAATAACACTTTCTTCACTCTGTGCCTGATAATCAAGTGTTCTGATTTCCTGAGTTACCATGCATTCATTATTGTCCTGTGTTCAGCTACATTAAATGTCATTTTGGAATTCCGCTGCAAAGGATCTTTTAAGCTCTTTGGAAAAAGGTTAATGACTAGGGAGTAGTTTTCTATTTTTGATATTGTGCTGGAATCAGCATTTAAGATAGCATAGATGGCTTGGTCTGAATCACACTTTTCTGCTAAGCTCAACAAAGGAAACCAACAGAGAATTGAATTCTTAGGTGTTTAGGTTTTTTAGTGCACACAGACACAGCTCTCATGTCCTTCCATGTATTCTTAAGTCTGTCAGACTTGCCTAGATTAGATAGCATTTCTAGTTTTCGGCCTTCGTCTAAAGTGCAAGACAAAACACTTAATGGAAGCTGAAAAGTAATGATGAAAAATATTTTCTTTTCTTGTACTGTTAATGTCAAGTCATTGTGTTTACTATTTTTGATTTGCCCTTTTAAAAATCTTAACCTTTTTCATATTATCATTTTTGATATATATCTTCGTGCTTTTTCACAGGTTTTTTTTGGTTTGTTTTGCTTCTCATGCACGCTGGTTGTAGCCAACTGTTGTAGTCACATGGCAGTGCTCAGAAACATGAATATGGGGGTTGTGGCTCTGACATAAGCGAGGCCTCATGGACTGTTTTCTCCCCTGAGCTACATTAAATGAAGAGAATAGCTTTGCTCCTTGACCTCTGCTAGCTCTGGTGCTGTTGACTTCTTCTTCTAGCTTATCAGGGTCAACAGGAACCTGACATATTCTGTTGCTAATGTCATCTTTCAGAGAAAATTAAAATTCAGCTGTCATTGAAGAACTTTTAGTATTTACAGCAGAAGAAAGTTTTACTGCTGATTCCCACAGGACCAGGATTTCACCCTCCTTATTGTATGAACCGCATTCTGCCTCAGTAACCTTCTCCCTGAAGTTTAAAAGCCTAGGAGGAGTTACGATATCCTATAGGAGTGTACGATCTACAGTGCCTAACTAGAAATTGGAAATGGGTGAGGAGAGAATACTAATCTGGAGATGTGGCATATAAGGAGAAGCCAGAGCCCTTGCAGAACTCAGTTTTAGGAGTACAAAGCCCTTTGATGTTTCAGATCCAGCGACTGGTTGCCAAAGAGGAACAGGTAACATGCATAGGAGAGTCTTTAACACTCTCCATTTGATCCCACCACAAAACCCCAGTTTAAACATCACTTGTGAGCTTCGGCTGCATGTAATTTGAAATTGCCCACTTCCAATGAGAGAGATAGAGAGACTTCTTAATTTTATCAGCAATAACATTCCTCCTATAGTAATCTTGTATCTAGGTAACACTCACATTTTATTCATTTTCCATAAGCGTTATGTGGTAGATTGGGAAAATACTGATGAGTCGGTTTGTATTGAGCATAAAACCGAAGCAGAACCAAGAGTCAATACCACCACCAGGCTAGTTTGTTCTGGGGGTGGATTCCCTCGGAGGATATCATTATATTTTTCAGTATTTTTTGCAGTTCCTACAAAGACTTCTTGGAATAGCAGGTGTCTACTTATCACACTTGTTCCTGAAATTTAAATAAATGTTCTGTATTCTAATAATATTCATCCTTACACAGGTTTTGCTAGAATTAATTCTGTATTAATCTTTTATTTCTTAGAACTAAAATTCACAATCTTTTTTCACTATAGAGATAAAAAGGTGGGGATGAAAACCAGATATGACAATCTGCAGCAGCCTATGGCAGATATAATGCTCCTGATTTAAATCTTTTCATTTCAATGGAAATTCTAAGTATATTATTTCTCAGGAAGTTTCTAGAAGAATACTGGCAGGTTTAGAAATCAAACTTCCTCAGGAAATAAGTTAAATTATACTTTTTAAAAAAACAATTTTTGTAATTCTTGATTCTTTTTGACAAAGAAAAACTTTGGTGTTTGTCTTTTGGGAACAAGAGAAATCAGACTGAGGAAATGTTCAATGTTTTTTGCAGGGTATTTCAAAATTCAGTACATGAGATAATTTAAATAGAAGAATGTCCTACAGAATGTAAACTATGGTTAGAAAATTTTCTAACTAGTTCCACTACATAATCTCAATAGTTACAAAACTCCAACTCTTTTAAAATTATTCTATGTATTTAGCATACTAAGATTCAATTGCTTGGTTTATTGCTTAGCAATGTTAGCAATGGTCCACAGGTTCCATAAGCACCTACACTTTTGAAAAAATAGGCTCATTTTCTGCATTTCACTCCTTCAAGCTCCTTCTGAGCTAGATGATTGCTGTAATAACTTGGCCCCCTATCACAGCAAATTTACCCTCAGGCTAGTCCTATTAAATTACAATTTCAGGAGCTGTGTTACACAAGAGACTACAAAAAACATGGGGAAAAGGTCTAGTATTAGATCAAGTCATCAACTAAACAATTTATTTAGAGTGTACATGGGAGTAACTCAACAGCGCTTCAAGTATTTGGGTGTATATTTTTTCTTTTTTTTTTTTTTGTAATCTGCGAAAGAAAACGAGAATGTAATAAAAAGGTTGGAAAATAGTGTTCTTATCCCCCAAAGCTTTATCAGTTATTTATACACCAAAAGCTGGTATTTCTATTGTGGCTTGCATGCTGTAGAGGATCTGCTAGAGACACCACCTAAATCTGCCACACAGTTGACCTTAGATGAACGTAGCCTCAGCCCAAGCTGCCCTGCCAGAGAACGGGACTCTTCTTATCAACATATTAAGTGCTAAGGGGGAAATATTCAGGATGCCAACATTTGCATCTGGGGGTCTGTTCATCTGCAAGTTTGTTGCTGTCCACATTTGATCCTCCGAGAATGGCTTGCTGTTAAACGCCACTCCATTTCAGCCATGACCTATTTTATGGGGACCTTAGGACAAGAGAAGAACAAAATTAGCTTTTAGTTGTAGAGCAAATCAGAAAATCTCTTGATTTTTCAGCCCAGGAATTTAAGCCTATATGGAATAAACAGAAAAATAATGTATGCAAGACTTAGATTTAGTCTGTGTCAAAGCTAAATGAGACTTACAGCTACTAGAAGTTTGGGATTTGGGGACCTGGAAGAAGTAAAGAATGACAGAAATAAAAAATATGGACCTGGAGATTCAGTGTTTTGAAATAAGCCTAAACTCATTGAATTAGCCACTTAAGAAAATGAGTCGAAATACTGAAATGAACTTCCTGCTGCAATAGACTTTGTAATAGTTTCATCTGAACAATTTATTTGCTCTGTTTGAGGCTTTTACACAGTTGATTGCTTACTGGGCAGTTTTGCAGTTTAACAGTAAATAGCTGTAGTGGGCTGCATGATTTAATGGCCAAAGAATTCAGTGCTAACTTAATCTGAGACCAAAAAAGACAGAAAAAAGTTGTGTTTCCATTGTTGGCTGTTGCTATGGCTGAGTTCTACAAATACAGGGGCTAGCATCTCTCCAAGAACAGTGGTAGCAGTTAGGAGACCCGGCCATGCCAGGCACTTCAGACTGGCTGACAAAATGTTTTTCAAAAAGACAACTGATGACCAGACCCCAAATTCTCTAAATTGAATGAAAAGCCTCCCAATGTCATTAGGAAATCCTGAATCAGGGTTTTTGTTTCACTATTAAATTTCAAGCAATGGTTGTGGTCTATCACATTTCAGAAGGCAGTAATTCTTGGTAAACACAGATTTTTTTCACAATGACCATTTTTGTTCAGGATTCCTCTGCTAGATTTTGGTGGAACCAACTAGTAGTTAGCCAAAAATACAGTTTTGGTTAAATTAGGTTTGTCCTACTCTTCTATTTGTTTGCAAATACATGGGTAGTGTCATCTAAATCCACAGTAACATTTAGTAGCAAGAAATGCTCTACTGAGAACTATGATCTCTCTTTCTGGATTGCTATTGTTGCTAGCAATTTCTGAGTATTTCTCATGACCGTTTTAGCAGCATTCATCCAGGAATCCATCATCCTTGTTCATATCCCTCATCATTTGCCCTCTTCTGGAACCGTATCCAATTTTTAAAAGGAATTCCAAAAAACATCTGTGCTACTGAAAACTTTTTCACTGAATATAAATACAGTAATGGAGTTATTCAACTGAATCAGGAAAAAAAAAAAAAGAAAAAAAACACACTAATATTGTAGGCTGGTTTGGGGGATGATCACGACACTTGAAAAATGACATGTCATTCAGTATCCTAGGAAAAATAATTTGATTTCCCTGCAGAGAAAATAAACCAAAAGAAGAGCTTTGAGAATTTACCTTTCTCTGTAAAATCAAAAGAATTAAAATAAGAATGAGAGGACAACTATTATATGACAATTCTTGGTCACATCTAAAACTCAGTTTTAATGACCTGTTGCCACAGAAAACAAATTATTAGAGAAAACCTTTAATAAATTTAGGATCTATAAGTGATAGCAAAATACAGTAGCTTACGTTACTAGATCTACTTCCAGAAAATAGAAAATAACAGTCTGTTGTTTCCAGTGCTTTAGATTGCCAGAGAAAATGAAATTTTATCAATGCTCCTTCACCCACTAGTCTATCATTTTGGAAACTGCACTTTTTAACTGATGGCAAATATTAAGCAAAATTTACATGACAGGTGCCAAAATATTTTAATAGTGCATCATCTTAGAGATATAGATGAATAAGTGAATTCTGGCAAGTGAAAATACTCAAAAAACTGGAAAGATCATGAAAAAAAAAAGGGAGAAAGTGGTCCAGAGGTTAAAGTACAGAGCTGTTACTCTGTTCTCAGCTCTGCTACTGAGTCCTGGTTTGACCTTTAGCAAACAGATTTGTGTCGTGGTTTAACCCGGCTGGCAACTAAGCACCACGCAGCCGCTCGCTCACTCCCCCCTCTCCCTCAGTGGGATGGGGGAGAGAATCGGGAAGAAGAAAAAGGTTAGAGCCGAGGGCTGAGATAAAGACAGTTTAATAAGAGAAAATAATAATAATAGTAATAATGAGAATGATAACAAAATATACAGAATATACAAAATGAATGATGCACAATGCAATTGCTCACCACCCGCCGACCGATGCCCAGCCCGTCCCGAGCAGCGGTCAGTACCCGAGCAGCGATCACTCCCCCCGCGACCGACCGACCGACTAAAACCCCCCCCCTCCCGGGCATGATGTTATATGGTATGGAATAGCTCTTTGGACAGTTTGGGTCCTAGCTGTGCTGTACTCCCAGCTTGTTATGCACCTGGCCGAGCAGGAGAAGCTCAAAAAGTCCTTGAGCAGTCTGAGCACTACTTGGCAACAACTAAAAACATCAGCGTGTTATCAACATTCTTCTGGCACTAAATCCAAAGCACAGCACTATGCTAGCTTCTGTGAAGAAAATTAACTCTATCCCAGCTGAAACCAGGACATTATGTCATCAGCCTTCCTGGGTGCTAGACCAGACCTTGATCGCTTCAGCTCTCCCTCCATAAAAGAAAGAGAATCCTTCCCTGGAAAGCAATCGTGATGATGCATTGCAAGAGATTTAGACACTGTGGTGATAAGCACTGTGCAAAACCAAGCCACGGCGGGATAAAACTTGTTCTGTCACTCACCAAACTGCTTGGAGGTATTTTTCAAAGTGACATTTTCATATTATTTATTATAAAGAAGGGAAATTTTTACTTCTCTTTTCAGCTAGCATAGACAGCTATAATACAGTAAGCACAGACAGCTTAGAAATAAGACAGCTAAGAGTAAACGTGTAAACTCTGAGTGATGCCATGAGGTGCTAAGATTTATATTCAGACCTCTTCCTTTGGTACCCACATGCACTGAGGAGGAAGGTGGCTCCAAGACAGCAGCTCTTGCCAGAGCTAGAGTTGAAGATGGACAGACTGCAGAAAAGAGTCGCTTCGAATGGACTTGGCACACTATTATTTATGTCAACTCCTATTTACATAAACAGAAAAAAAAGATGTGCTGCTTAGCAAATAGACCTGTGGAACTCTGCCAAAGGATGCTGTGAGTGCTAAAGTTACATGGGTACAAGGGCGGAGAAACAGATGAAAGAGAAACCCCCTGAAAACATAGAAAACACCCCCAAACGTCAGAAGGCTAGAACAGTTGCAAGCTGGGAAAGGATGATACCCACTTGCCTGGTTCTTGTTTTTCCCTTGTCATTAACTTATGGTACCACTGGGGATGTGATGCTGACTTCAAAAGACTTTTGGATGGACCAGTTAAAGCCTTTCTTAAGGCATTTCAGAATAAAATTTCCAGGACACATGCACTTTCATGTTGCCAAGACCAAAACCTCACCCGGCTCCAAGGAGAGCATTCAAGTTGGTACGCATAGGCTGCCACCACCAAGGCCGGGAGCTTCAGCAGAGACCTTCATTCCCATTGACTGGTGTCCTATTCTTTCTCTTCTAACACAGGCAGCCCACATTTCTGAAGTCATCCTCTCCTTAGAAATAAGGACACAAATTTTTAAAATTTTTTATCAATAGGGAACAGCCTTTATTTGGGAACAAGTATGATTATCCAGTGACGAAAATTTCCATGTCACAGAGAAAAATGCTGCCACCATAAACCAGAACAACTGCACATCTCACACAGTATCTGGTGAGTTGTATTTCTCCAGGGTATCATATTTACTTCAGGAGGGAGGATAACAAATATATGACCTAAACCCACTGATGGTACCTACTAAAAAAACGACAGATACTGTCATCAGCTGACAAATGGAGGAATAGTAGGGAACTACAAGGAACAAGACGTACAGCCATCAGAAGCAGAAGCTCTTGCAGTTCATTTTGTGTGTGTCCACTCGTGTATGAGTATAGTTCAGCATGTCCTACAGGAGATCAGGCAAAGTAGCACCTTTGGATTGAAACGTGCTTCACCTCCGAGATTAACATTCTAATAGAAGGTATTTGCTACAGATAAATGATATAGACTGCAGTTTAATTACGCGATATTTCATAGCGGACTTCTCTCTCTTTTAATTCCACTAGAGTAATATAGTGCTAATTCGAGCCCTGACCTGACAGTGTGTTCAGAAAAGCTATCAGTCCTATGCTATGATCTTGGGAAGACCCGAGTGCCATGGGGTACATGCAGGCACCGGTGTGTGCAAGGGCAGGAGAGAGTTTGGACCTGGCAGCGTCTCTAGAGGGAAAGGCCACCCGTGTCACCAGCGGAGCTCAGCAGCATGGCCAGCTCCTTAGTGCAAAGGCTGGACCGGGACCTCAGCCTCTCGCCTCTGTCCAGGGCTTAGGTGCAAGGTGTGTGAGGGGCTGTGAATGCCTTAGACCTTCCCCTCTGCCCTGTGTCCAGAGGAAGGACTGGAGACCATCTGACCTTTTAGAGCTAAATCCCTGCGCGATGTCTGCATCACAAAAAATTAAATTGGTATTAAGAAAAGATGACCACTAATGTTAGAGCAGGGAGCTATGGCACAGATCAGATTCATGCTGTGTTGGGGTTTTTCTTTTTTTTCCCCTAAAAGGCTCCAGTGATGATGTCATTCAGCAATATCTCTTTGTGATGCCAGCTGGCAAGGACTGCCCAATCAGTTGTAATGTTTTGTAAAGCTATTAAAAAAACCATAAATAATTTGCCCCCTGATTTGCAAACATTGCCAAGTATAGCATCTCTCACATCTGTCTCTGCCTATGCACATTCTGAGCCTATGAACACACTTCAGAAGTGTTAAAAAAAGGCCCGCAGACTTTTCTTTCACATCGCATTTATTCTGCATCTTCTCAAGGCAAAAACAAGCACACATTCTCTACCAGCTGGAGTGCACGGTGTTGATTTTGATAGAGCAAATAGATCCAGACAGACAGAGCCATAAACATGTACAAGCACTAAGCAAGGTTCAGAAGAATGAATGCAGACACCTTGGTATGAGCACCATAGCAACAACCTCCATTAAATCTTTTTAACCCCATCTTAAAGATGTAAAGGGGATGAAAACCATTAAAACATTTGAAAAGTAAAAGATAAAGTGAAATTTAATTTAACAGTGCTGTTTACCTCTTTCCCTTCACCTGTGGAGAGGAACTCTGTTAAATGAAAAATACATATATTTATCAGTCTGTTTAATGGCATTAAAGTATTTTAGCTGTCTCTTTGGGGAAAAGAGAGGAAATAGAATCATTGCTGCTCTTAGAGGCTCTTTTTGCTTCCCAAAAGGCAAAATGGGAGCAGACAAAAGAATATCAGAGGTGCTCAGTTCTTGTCCAGATCTGGTAAATCTCAGACTAGGGGAGCACTACACACAACGAACTGCGCTTGCTGCCTCTCTGCTTGTGCTGTTGCTAAAGATACCTGGGCTTTTTCTTTTTTACTTTGCTTTCTCCTTCTCTTTTCTTTTCCTTCTTTTTTTCATCTCCTTTTTTTCCTTCCTTCCTTCCTTCTTTCCTTTCTTCTTCCTCCCCTTCCTACCTCCTTCACTTTCTCTTTCTTTCTTTTCCATTTTATTTATCTTCCCTTCTCTTTCCTCTCTCTTTTATTTTCTTTCCCTCTTTCCATAGCAGAAATCACAAGGAGATGGATGCTGCACCCAGGGAAGAGCGCAGGGAAGGGACAGGAGGTGAAAGAGGGATGATAGAGGCGAGGACATGGGTGATGGCAGGCACAGCCTCAGATGCCCTCTCCCTGTCTCAGTCTTCACTGAGGACCAGAGCGATGGTGTGGGGATGTAGCACCGTGGGGATCTCCAAACAGCCCCCAGGGATGGGCTTGCTCCTCTCAGTCCACCTGCGCTCTTTGCACCAGCTGAAAAATTATGGACCAAGGGAAGGAACTGAGACAGGGAACAACCCGTTTATCTCAATTTGTCTACCAGTTAAGCCTGAATCAAAGCTCGATTTCTTTTTCATGTTGTCTTCCAGGTAACTTTGGATCTTGGTAGTAGTGGTGGGCCTTTTGTTTTGTTTTGACAAGTTCAGAGTTTTATATTGCTTGCAAAAACATTGATGTAGCAAGGACTCGTACTTTGGCCAGCTTGGGTTTTAAGCCTCTGGAAGTCTTCTGTTCCCAGGAACCCCTTGTACCTCCTTTTGGCAATATACACAGCCCAGCAGTCATGGTTGGAAATGCAATGGAAATAACTAACGTCACCGCCTGCCCTTACTGCCCGGTTGTGAGTCCTGCCCATAGCACAGGACGAGGAACACAGCCCTGAACGGCTATCCCACGGGAGCAAGGAGACTTTTTTTTAATCAAAACACTTGGAGTTTGAGCAAAATGCTACTTCTGTGATCTTTGTGGAAACAAATTAAAATTTTATTGAAGGAGAAGCAACCAGATTAGCTATTTTCCAAGCAACTACAATCATGTTATGATTATAGTAATTTAAATATCATTATTTCATGCTATTAATAACATCAGCACTTCAGACAAAACATGAAGTGACTAATCCAGGACAGTGTAAGCAATAACTCTGAACCTAGTGCTTACTCCTGACTCTGCTAGGCCAGGAAATTCATTGGGATTCGGGAACTGCTCCCTCGCTGTGGTTTAACCCTGTGGGCAGCTGAACAGCACACAGCCGTTTGCTTACTACCCCCCCCCACCTCAGTGGGATGGGGAAAAAAATCAGACAAAATGTAACACTTGTGAGTTGCAATAAAGACAATTTAATAGGACAGAGAAGACGGGGGAAGTAATAATAAAGATAAAAGAATATATAAAACAAGTGATGCACAATGCAACTGCTCACACCCGCTGACTGATGCCCAGCCAGATCCTGAGCAGCAGACCCCCGGCCAGCTTTTCCCCCAGCTCAATATGCTGAGCATGACGTCATATGGTGTGGGATAGCCCTTTGGTCAGTTGGGGTCAGCTGTCCCAGCTGTGTCCCCTCCCAGTTTCTTGTGCCCCCCCAGCCTCCTGGCTGGTGGGGTGGCATGAGCAGCAGAAAAGGCCTTGGCTCTATGTAAGCCCTGCTCAGCAGGAATGAAAATATCAGTGTGTTATCAACATTATTCTCATTCTAAACCCAAACCGCAGCACCACACCAGCTACTAGAAAGAAAATTAACTCTGTCCCAGCCAAAAGCAGTTCACATGTGCAACAGAGCTTCAGGAGTGCTGTATCCAGACACGTCTTTTTAAAGCTTTTATATTCTCTGCATGCAGATTGCAGCCCTTCCTGATGAGTCTATCCATATGTGGGAATTTTAGATCTGACATTATATTCATTTAACCTTGTGACACCGTGAACAGGTTTCTATTCACTGAAAAGAAAGACACTTGCATCCCGTCCCTCTCTCTTTCTCCACACACATTTCACTGAAATAGTGGTAGAATTGGCTTGATAGCCCTTAATCCCACATGAACTTCTTTGCAATCAGCTTTTAAGTGATGAGCTTCATGACAGCATAGAAAGTAAAGCACTTTTGAAATGTGTGGTGTTCTCAAGGAATAACTGAAATTATGTCAGTAATAAACATAATCTTTTTAATGACCAGTCTGCGCTATCTGAAGTGAAAGAGTTTCAGTCCTTCATTCAAATCACTGCGTGCTCAAGAAGTACTTTTCTTGTTGCCGCCTTTTCCCCTCAACTGCTCTCCCAGGCCTTTCTGTTTAGGGCACTTGTGAAGCAGTGCCAGCTCTTCTCCCCTCATTGGGAAGGGATGGCATCATCTATGCATAATGGGGGTTTGTGGGATAAGCACTACACAGTTACACCTCCTGGAAAGATGCCTCTGTCTTTCCTTGAATCTATTTATTCATAGAATCATAGAATGTTTTGGGTTGGAAGGGACCCCTAGAGGCCATCCAGTCCAACCCCCCTGCAGTGAGCAGGGACATCTTTAACCAGATCAGGTTGCTCACAGCCCCATCCAATCTGGCCTTGAATGTTTCCAGGGATGGGGTCTCCACCACCTCTGGGCAACCCGTTCCAGGGTTTCACCACCCTCACTGTAAAGAATTTCTTCGTTATACTCAGTCTAAATCCACCCTGTTTTAGTTTAAAACCATTACCCCTTGTCCTGTCACAACCAGCCCTGCTGAAAAGTCTGTCACCATCTTTCCTATAGGCTCCCTTTAAGTACTGAAAGGCTGCAATCAGGTCTCCCTGCAGCCTTCTTTTCTCCAGGCTGAACAAGCCCAACTCTCTCAGCCTGTCCTCATAGGAGAGGTGCTCCAGCCCTCAGATCATTTTAGTAGCCCTCCTCTGGCCCCGCTCCAACAGTTCCATGTCCTCCTTGTGCTGAGGGCTCCAGACCTGGACGCAGTACTCCAGGTGAGGTCTCACCAGAGCAGAGTAGAGGGGCAGAATCACCTCCCTCGACCTGCTGGCCACGCTTCTCCCGATGCAGCCCAGGGTATGGTTGGCCTTCTGGGCTGTCAGCACACATTGCCAGCTCATGTCCAGCTTTTCTTCCATCAGTTATTCTGTGCTTTGTTTTCACCTCTGTTAAATGGTAGTAGCAATTTCTTTACCATGTTTATTCAAATCAAATACTGGAGGAACGGAAGTAAAGTGAAGTCCATATCACTGAAACACAAAGAATTGCTTTTTAAAAGAATAAAAATCTCTCCAAGTGAAAGGAAGAGATGCAAATTACACTTTGATGTAAGTGCCCGCAGTGTGCAGCATCAGGCCCAGAATTGCCATTCCACTCCATACCCTGCAAGGCTGCTCGGTATCAGCAGACACTCCGAACGCAAGGGAGTAGTTAGAATTATTCAGTTTAACTGCGGTGGGAATCAAATGAAACGAAAATTCCCTAGTCAGTAGGAGGTTATATAAGGATGACTAGAGCAGAAATGGATTTCAGGGCTAAGGATTTGTTTCCATTTACAATACAGAAATTATGCACAGATGTATTTATTTCTTGTGTTTATATGTTTATGCTAAAGCAAAAGAGAAATTAAAAAAAAAAAACCCCAATGGAGCAGAAACATGAATCATCACCAGAGCTTCAAGGGGTATCAGTTAGGATACATCTGTTAACATCAGCGGATCTGCGCTTACGATCTGGCTCCAAGTGAAATTTTCACAGATGTGTAGTATAACACCGCTGTTACATAAAGTATACACACAGACTTAGTTTGCTGGTTATTTAATTCAAGCCTCAGGAAGAACTAAGGAAAAAACCAAACCATAAAATTTCCTCTTGAGACTGACAGAAAGATATGATCAACACTTTTAATTTCTGCAATGCAATCACATGGCACGTGAGTAACTACTTGCGTCTCAGCCCACTGCAGCAATAGTTCCTGGGCACAATGGCATCATCTTCAACCACACGAATCAGCAGATTTCTTATGTCAGCAATACAGCTCTGCGCTCCCCAGCAAATATATCTCCAAGATAGCCTTTTAGGCCCTGTAGATATTAACTGTCATAAAAGGAGTCTAAAGATTTGTTGGTGTTCATTTTGATTAGCACCACTTACAGCGATAAAACCAAGACTCTCTCCCACGACACAGTGAGTCACAGCTGAGCATGGCCACGGCCTGAGCATATTGGCCTCAGAATATCCTTTGGTCTCCTGGAAGGGGTCCGGGCCTAACTCCCTCCAGGGCTCAGCCCCAGTCCTTGCTCACAGGAGCTGGAAAAGGAGCAAGAGCCATGGGCGCGCAAACTGGGAGCATTTGCTCTTTGCAGTAAGTGAATTGCTTTCAGCAAAGACCTATTCCTCAGTGTGACAGTGCCAGAATTCTGTTCGCCAGAAATCTTTCTTTCATTTGAAAGTCTTACAATGATGGTTATAAAGTGATAGTCTGAAGTATTGCTTAACATCGACAGGTAAGGAGCAGAGGGGTTACTCAGCTTCCCTTCGGGCTGACTGCACCAAGGGCCCCGAGCCAGTGAAACGCTGAGCCCGGATGAATTTGTTGCCTCACATTTCTTCACCCACTAATTTGCAGCAGCATTTTTAGTCCCTGAAATTAAATTTGAATTATTAGATTTTCAGACTTCAGAGAAATATATTAAGGATTTTTGAGAATTCAGACAGTGTAAAGGCTAACTCTATGGCAATAACAGCATCGTAAGTCAGCCTGGTTTGGGGGAATACCTCTGCTTTCAACCTCACAGTGCCTCCCTTCGTACAGGAAGGGGAGGGCTCTCAAGTTGCATCTTCACATGATGTTTAGAGCTGTTTTTTATACATTTGACTGTTCCCTGAGGATGAAACATGAAAACACCTTTTAAAAAGAAAACTCTTGGTAAAGCTCTGCTGATTCATTAGAAAGGCATTGGAAAGAAGAAAAAAAAAAAAAAACCCTCTTAAATAAAAAAACACCTACATGTCTTGATTCCGCTAGCAAGCATGATCCGTTGTCAGCTGGCGCGTCAGGTCCCCCATGCTAGCCCAGCCCCACAACCAACCGCGTACGATACCCTGGCCTGGAACCTGCACACAGCTGTAGAGCCTCCCCTGAGCAATTTCTAGATGATAAACATGTTTCAGGATAAATAAGACACCAAGCTATGCAGCCCCACTGAGGCCAGACTACTTTGGGACCAGTGGCACTTACTTGCTAATAAAAATTTAGGTAACTGTTGAAAATAAAGGTTCAAGGCTTCTGATATGTAGGTGCCTTTAGAGTTAGACTGTAGCAAAGAAGAATTCATTGACGGTCACGTTTTGGATACTGGATACTTAAATACATGCCCTATTATTAGCACTAATACAAGGTCCGAAGATTGTGGATTTAGCCCTAAGGGACTGTTTTAAAATGACCAAATCTATTACCCAAGTATTTTGTAATATATTTTGCTTCTATTTAAAAATTTAAAAAGGCTTATTTTCATAAATTCAAGGAAAAGGGGAAAAAAAAAAAAGATTTTCAGCCATATAAAAGAATTAAGCAAAAGAAGAAAAATAAAAGTGGAAACACAAACCAGACTAAATGGTTTTATTTCCAATTTTGTTTAATATGTGTTAAACAAGTTTGGTTTTGAAACAAAAGCCATTCCTTCATTAAAAATATTGACCAGCTCTGACATGTTTGTTTGAAATTGCTCCCACAGCAACTGCAGCCAGGACCTGAAAAGTTCTGCTTTTGTTTGAAGATTTAAATGCTGAAAAGCTCCTCTGCTTTGCCGAAGTATCTCATTAGTCTAATAAATATAGTTCTTCTCCCTCCTAACCATGATGTCTGATACTCAGTATCTTTTCTATAAAGAGGTTCTGAGTCCCACCATGAAAATGTACGTCAGCTTTGCAGAAGTCACACACAGCAGAAAAGTCCACGAGAAGAAGAAATAGATTTTTATTCCTACTCGGTAGCATGGAGTTAATTTTACCAGTTCCTTTTCTTCTCTATTTTCATTTTGTAACAAAGCAGTAAGAGAGTTATTTGAAACGCAAGCGATGCTGCCTGTTGTAGGTGTTACACGAACCATGCCAGGGTAGCGCCTGTACCTGCCTCTCAGTTATGGGGAAAGCCACAACATTTAGCTTCGATCAGACACTGTGATATTTAGATGGTCAAAATAAAGCAAACCAAATTGCAGCACATACCCCGTGCAGAGAACACGCATTGACAGCTAGAACACGCTGGCAGGATTTCATGCCAGGCTGAATTACTCACTAGTCTGATACGACACTGAATCACAGTGCACAGGGGTTGTATTAACCAAACCCTGAAATCTTTACTCATGTAAATAGTATTATTACATGTAACGAACTACGCAGATGCATATAAATTGGAGGAGCCAGGAAGATGCCTGGTCATTTCTGCAGGTTTTTTTTTTTCTCCACAAAATTTATAGCGCTTTTCTTACCATCATTTTCTTACCACATATTCTTGGCAAACATTATTTCCAAATTCTAGAAGTGCGGTCTTCATAGGCTTCAGTTAGGAAAAAACCCTCTCAAACACACACACAGAGGCAGCAATACAATAATGCTCAGAATAAAGTCATTTCATAATCTCATTTTATTCATTCCACAGTCTAGGCTTGGTATCAGAAATTAACTTCAGTCTTGACAGCAATGTGCAAGATGCTTTTAAAGCTCTTTGTCAGCACATGCTCCATCAGTGTTACAGCTTCCTGCTTTACATCAAAAGCCTACAGGAGATTTGCTGAACCTGTGGCTTTTCTGTGCCTGGCTTGGAGGAGATGGGCAGCTCATGAACCCTCTCTCCCCCACTGCGGTGCTATTCAGGAGCCAATTTCTATGAGAGACCATGTTGCATATTCAGCAGTTGGCTGCGAACCACCTCATTCCTCTGTTGGTATGATTTTTCGCTTGCTGTTTTATTCACCAGTGAAATGGAGTGCACTGGGGCCTTGGTTCCTGGATCTTTATTCATCCACCAGTGGGATTCACACAGGCTTCTTAGTTTAACTCACTGATGACAGAAAACCAAATCTGGATGAAAGGAGTTGGAGGGTTGGACTAGATGATCTCCCAAGGACCCTTCCAACCCTTGCCATTCTGTGATTCTGTGAAAAAAGCCCGGAGCTTTCCCGAGGTGTTTGGCTCCCAGTGCATGTGACAAATTGTCACTTCTCTGTGCAACCAGGCAAAGACTCTGGAGGGTAAGGTAGGAGCTGACCTGTAAGGAATCAGTTCATCCTGGGTGCTTCCTGAGGGTGTTGAGCAGAGATGAAAGAAGAAGAGGGATCAGACAACTGATGTCCTCAATGGCTGCGCAATGATTCTCTGGGCTTGGAGACCAAAGATACAGACCCAATGCTGTAAGCAGATTCTTAGTGCTGATGTAGCTGGGACTATGTGCAGAAGTAAGAATGAGATTGTAAAGTAAGCCTCTATTTATATATTTAATATCTCTAGTAGACTTCATTTGCAAAAAACCAACATCTAACCCCCTGTCCTGGTTTCAGCTGGGATAGAGTTAATTTTCTTCACAGAAGCTAGCATAGTGCTGTGCTTTGGATTTAGTGCCAGAAGAATGTTGATAACACGCTGATGTTTTTAGTTGTTGCCAAGTAGTGCTCAGACTGCTCAAGGACTTTTTGAGCTTCTCCTGCTCGGCCAGGTGCATAACAAGCTGGGAGTACAGCACAGCTAGGACCCAAACTGTCCAAAAAGCTATTCCATACCATAGAACGTCATGCTTGGGAGGGGGGGGGAGTCGGTCGGTCGCGGGGGGAGTGATCACTGTTCGGGTACTGACCGCTGCTCGGGACGGGCTGGGCATCGGTCGGCGGGTGGTGAGCAATTGCATTGTGCATCATTCGTTTTGTATATTCTGTATATTTTGTTATCATTCTCATTATTACTATTATTATTATTTTCTCTTATTAAACTGTCTTTATCTCAGCCCTCGGCTCTAACCTTTTTCCCCTTCCCGATTCTCTCCCCCATCCCACTGAGGGAGGGGGGGGGAGCGAGCGAGCGGCTGCGTGGTGCTTAGTTGCCAGCCGGGTTAAACCACGACACCCCCCCAAGGATTATCTCCCTCAAGTGGGAACAGAAGCAGCCATCACTAGCTGTGGCACAGAGCCACTCTCTTCACACCAGAGGAGCCTCACAATTTCAGCTCTGCTGCTGCTAGCTGGGTAGACTAGAGCTCTTTGAGATCAGCACCGTACTGTTGGTGCGGACGGGTTTTAACTGCAGGAACAACTCTTCACGGCCATCGCTGCCTGAGCTAGTCCTCCATGGAACCCAAGACCAGCTGGTGGGACCGTGCGTTAGCCGGGCAGGAGGGAAAGGGGGGCTTGGGTGGTAGTCTTCTGGAAAGGTATGTGCAGAAAAGCAGTGTGCAGTATCCCACCAGGACAGACCTGGCCACTGGCAGCCCACTGACTAACCAGAGCGCCACTCAGTGTTCATCAAACCATTGTCTAAGCATAGAACTAAAGGGAAAATAAAAATAGTAATAATTAAAAAAAAAAGGCAAGTATTCACATGGTTTGAGCCAGTCAGGGAGTATCACAATCTCTAACATACTCATTCTCCTGGAAAAACAGGAGGTTTAGGAAGGAAATGTGGGACAAAGCAAGGACTTGAGCCCCATCTCCCAGCTTTCAGGATAGAAATACGGCTTTTTCTCTGATCCCTGGTGAAAAGCAAACATCAAAGAGACAAATTTTTCATAGGGAAACAAGTAAATTTTTCTGTGAGAAAAACATATCTTACACTTTTCGGAAAAAATACTGTGAAGACAACTATTTTTATTAAAACTGTCATTGAAATACTCTGTTCCTCCTCGTTTGAGAGAGCATGGGAACATTTAATCGTTATATAGAAGTTGTAAAAAAGAAGATACCGTATATTAAAGGTATTGAGAATTTTTGATCATTAGCAGACCAGATAATTGGTTAAAAATATTACAAGAAGAATATGGGGCATTCCTATTATTTTAGACAGTCTGAAGACCTAAACCAGGAAACTTTCAAAGATAGCTTCTAATTCCAGATACCTTCTGAGCATTCTCCAAGATAAGAGGATGGGAAAGCAGAGATCCCTTCCAATAACACAACCCTGAATTACCCAATTTCTACCGTATGCAAAGAGCAATGGCAAACATACTCCTGTGTATCCAATACGCATAAAGGCCAATTTGCACATACAGCCAAGATGGTAATTTTAGAGTGATGAATTACCAGTGATCAACAGCAAATGAATAAAAATCTTCAGGCAGACATGACCATATTTAATTACTAGTGATGGTCAAGCCATAAGCAGAACAAAAATCTATTAAATCTATTGGAAAAATCTGACAAACAATTACACATTTATTCCAATGAATACAGACATTGCACATCTATCCACTCAAAATGTTTTCAATGGCCTTTCAATTTATAGTCCTGCAAGTAATTTTTTTACTCTTTCTGAAACACTTTGCATGGGGATGTTTTTGTTCAGCTGAGCAACTACAAAACCATTCATACGTTGTAACAAGATGTCATTCTCAACTGCACAAAATCAAGGACTAAAGCCTGACACCAACGCTCAAACATACCAAGTTCTGCCCTCAGACTCTGAGTGTTCTTTGGCTTGGAATGATACCTGACACTTCCAGGGTTCAATTTATTTTCTTATTCAGCTATCTTCTTTCAAACAAATGTGGGTGCAAATACTCAGCCTTTCTTTTGCAGGTAGTTTCTCTGGCGTAATTGAAGAAGATGCTCTACAGAAGTTGACTTTTTCAAAATATAATTCACTTCCCTGCATATATAATCAAATGTCTGTCTCCTGCTCTCCAGAGGAACATCTGGACCTTGGGGAAAACAAATTGCTTTCAGTCAGTGTGGCTCTCCAGCTTCTTGATGCAGCTGAAGTGGGAAAATAACGTGGTTTTATACATCAACAAGTACAGACTGCTCAAATACAGAGATGGGCATTATCAGTTCTCGTTAAGTGATATATATATATATCTATTATACTGCAGCTCATCCGCAACACAGAGGCAAACGGTGAGCACGCTGCACGGTCTTTCACAAGTGTTGAGCCTGACTTTCCCTGCCTGGCTCCCTGTGAACGACAAGAAAACAAATGGAAAGAGAGCACTGAAGACCTGAGCCGGCAGCTTTTGCCAGCCATTTTGCAGAAGAGGACTTTGGAGAAGCAGAAGGCGGCAAAGGCTGAATCCTACCTGGAGCACTCCTCTAGGAGGAAAATGTGCATCCCTTGCACGATACTGCTCGGCTGGTACAAGCGTTTGTAAGAACTCCCATACAGCTCTCAACAGCCTGTGACAATACAGCTTTTGCCATTCGGTAAGGAAAATAAGCTTTGTGCTGGTATACCTACGTCTGCGCCAGTTACATCAGCACAGCAGCGAAACGTTTCGGCATAGGGCAGAGGAGGGACTGGGTCAGCTGAGGGAGCGGACTTGGCGTTTGGTGCTTTGAAAATCCTGCTGTCAGTCTCTCGGGAAGCGAGAGCTGTTGACGAAAGGCAGTGTAATTATTGGCTCTGGGTTGTAGTAAGATAACAGCATAAAAAGTTAACATTCCCCAGAAGAAATAAAGGTGTTAAAAGCAGCTGGGTAAATACCAGATAATGAAAGAACGCAGCATGATTTCCCCAGGTTCAAATAAAGCAGACAAGTATTTTTGCAGAATTGACCTTATTAAAGAGACATTGTCACTTTAAAAATTAATCCAAACCCCAAACTATTATAGCAATAAGTGAAGACAAAGTTACCTACTAAACATAACAATTAATTCCACAAAAATGTCAACCCTTTTACTTCCATTTTTACTTTTTTCTGTAGTGAACTGCTAGGGCCGTATACGTATTTTCACTTTTCTTTACTGTTGACTGACTTTTTGACACAATGTTGATAGTCTCTACCAGAACATCCAGTCATTCATTCTTGGTATTAATTATTCTTCATTAGGCTTAGCATCTGTATTCTACTTTATAATAAATTAATACATAATACTGAGGACAGGGAAATGAAATGGAAACTTATTGTGGGAAATCTCAACTCAGTTGTTTCATGGAAACATTTTCAGCTCAATTGCTGCAGAACATTTCCTGTACATCTTCCCTAAGATGTTTTTCACCGTGTGGGATCTTTTTCATTAAAAAAACCCAAACCCTTTAAAATGAAATCTTTTAAATGAAAGCTTGATCTTAAACTAAACAACAAGGCTTGCATACTAACCCAGTGTCTGTACCTCCGATATACCCAGCCAGAAATACGGCGAGAAGAATAAACAATCTTTTAAAATCTTATTCTTTCCAAAGTGAACCATGCAGGCTTCACACTCGTATCTATGACACCATGATTTGTGTTTCAACCTCTGTTAAGAGATATAGCAAAGGACTTCATTACTCAAATTAATTAGACTTCAGTAAAGGCGTTCATGAGGAAACTACAGCCTAAAACATGAACAACAGGATCATAACATGACACAGAAGAAAATCTGGTGCATAATTACTTACCCCACTGCAAACAGTTGGGCAGGTCCAGAAGCATATGGATACTGATTCTCTTCAAATCTATGAACACTGAGGACCTTGACAATTTTAAACATCCCAGTAAGTGTCCATTTAATCTTAAAAGGACTGAAGTATCTTAAAATCATTTTCTTTGAGTCTTTATAGGCACTAGCATTTTGTCCCCTAGCGATGCATACCTCTGCTTTGACAAACACTACGTGGTCCTTCACGAGGGATGACACCACGAGCAGAAAGCTGGGCTAATGACAACACCGAGGAGCCTGTGCACGGCTAATAAACCTCCTGAAAATCCTGAACCGCGAGCCAGGCATGAGGGCTGTGTTGTGCAGTGGGTGCAGACTGCAAGCTACCACTACTAAGTGCATGTTGGAGAAATGACAACAAAAAGCTGCAGTTTATTAGTCCAGTGTGGAGTATGTTTCTTCAATAAATTATACCATTGCCAGTAAGTCAGGTTTTACAGTGTGGATTAAAGCATTTACTTTTGCCTGGTTTTTTGCACGTTTTGGCTCCAAGTCTGAGACTAAGATTGGACCTAGCTGCACCTAGACTCCTCTCTGAGAAGGAGTTTAGAAAGCAAGGGTATCTACTCTGAGCCTCGTGACTCAACGGGAGGGTCCTCCTTATCCTCTGTGTCCCCAATCTCTCTGTGAATCATTCTAATTTGAGTGTAATTTTCCTTTGTGTACTTCTTCCATGTAGTGATAGAGTGAACCTTGCCATCTTTGAATCTTTAACTGAGTTGCTGCTCTGATTAATTTTTTCAAATCACTTTGTAAATTGACTGATGATCGAGTGCTATTAAAACATCACAATCAAATTCTGCCATTTGCCAGAAGTATATTCTAAACTGCTACTAAATCAAACTGTGTAAAGTCACTCATTCAAGACAAATTAATATAGTCAGCAGGATTCACAAATTCATTCGCAACAAGGTCCCTTCCAGTGCAAACCATTCTGTGATTCTATGAAATACGGATGCTAATATCCATTGTAGACACACAGAACAGCTGGCCCTCCTATGCCCTCTGAACAACTCAAAGCTGAATGCAAGTCAACTCGTTATTGAAGCGGGCTGTTACCTAGGCAGTACTTCTTTCACAAGGCACAAGAGATGTTAAGATCTGGACTTTTCTTTGAACATGACCTTCCCTGCTAGTTACAATCACTAAGCTGCTTCAAATTTGTGATGAGTTGTGTGAGAGTTACAAATCAGCTTTCTATTATTAGACATACAGATTATCTGTTAAGGATAATAAACTGATACTGCAACCAATATTTAGATGTTGCACTGTATTACTGTAACTGATTAAAGCTATTGGCCCCAATGTCTTATCTGTGATCAGTACTGTTTTTCCTTTTTGTACTGTATACAGCCTAGAGTCTGGGCTTGCAAAGAAATCTTGGAAGAGGCTCACATTCAAGAGAGGGTACTTCAGCTTTCAAGCGCTCTTCGAAGCCCTGAGCACAGCTCAGGTCTTCCCATTGGCTTTTCTTGCACAGGACCAAACTCCTTTCTGAAACACCTGAGCCTCCTCCTAGACTACTCTGACCCACCTCCAAGGTAGGACAGACCCTACCTTTACCTGCCCACACCTTGGGGACAATATACCAGATGTATTAAAACACACAGACTCCTCTCTCTGTGAGAGAGATGACTTCTATGAAAAGACTGAAGAATGCAATAAAAAAAATAATTAGGATTATCAGGCTAATTACTGCATACATTTTCTAATGCTAATAGCGATATGAAATGCTCACTAATTGTTGTTTACTGCAGGATGAATATTTAAACTTGTCAAGAGAAGTGGGGAAAAAAAATATGGTTTGTTCCACTTAGGATAGATTCCAACTGCAGACACATGTACATTGTAAAATTTTAATTTTTAAAATTAAATTGGCACCCTATTAATATAAAGACATAGAAACTCTATACATGAAAAACTGCAAGATATATGATCACAGTACCCTCAGAGCATAGCATTCAAATACATTTCCAAAAAACTCAAAACAGGCTTGAATATCATGAAATACTAACAAATGTGTTTCTTTTAATTAGCCTTTTCCTGTTCCTGTTTTTGGGGTTCATATTTACAAGCTTCTTTCTGTCAACTAGAAAAGTCTTTTTGAAATGTAAAATTATACTCTCATCAATCTAGAGAAATCCAGGAATAAGAACTTAAAAATACCCACCTAAAATTGTGACAGTTGGCAGCATTGCAATCAAAAAAGCTTTTGAAGGTATTGTAATATTGCCATTTACATTTTCCCCTTTTCTGCTGAGCAAGTGTGATGGTTTACCAAGAAAAGGACTGCAGCAGGTTGCAAATATTTAAGACCGTTTTGAGCGGTAGCCATATTCATAGTTCAACTGAAGTAAGTTTAGAAACAATAGTGAGAAGCTGAAGTTACTCCAGGACGTAAGGCTAGGTACATATGTATATGCTGAAGATCCGGAGTACCAGCTACAATTGTAGAACACAGACTGCAGAAGTAATTCAAAACCTATTAAGAACACAACATTAAACAGTAAATTAGCTAGAATAACAGAAAATCAGAGAACAGAGGACTTGTGGGTCACCCATTTCATCTCTTCATGTCATCTGCTATACTGCAGCTTATTACAAGAATATATAAATATAAGAATAGTAAATCAGTACTTACTTTATCTAATAAATAACCTTTCTACAGAAATTATGAAAATACAGCAACAGTAAAGTCAGTGCAAAAATGATCAAAATGTACTGAAGGAACACTGAGCCCTGGCTGCCAGAATGTGCATCATAAAACACCCATATTTCACCTACTGCATCATATGCTGACAAGACTTAAAAAATGCACAATGCACATTGCTAACTCTGCCATTCTAAAGTTACAGCTATTTACAATGTCAGAGAAATGAAATTAAAACAATGCACATGCTATTTAAACTGCACACTTCATTCTTTCTCATTATTTTACTGAATTTTAAATAGCTTCCTCTTCCCTAATTGATACTTTGAATGGAAGTCGCCCTCACGAGTCCGTATTTGCACAAGCAGCCTTTTTGGAATTAAGAAAGTTCTTTTTCTTTTTCCTTGGAGAATTATGCAAAGATAGTATTGGATCACTCAGCTCACGGAACAAGAATACCTTCTCCCCTGTGTCTAATAGCTCTATGGCTTTGGCAGTTGCAGTGTTCAAAGGAATAGGTGGATCAGACTGTTCCATAGGAGAACGTGTAGGCGAACATCGAAGATGAATGAATGATGTTTTTTCCAAGAGGGCAACTTGCTTCTTCTTTATCAAGCTACGTTAATGAAAAAAAATTGAATTGAAAAATTAAAACTTGGGCAAAAAAAGCATAGCTTCCTCTATCATATCCCAACATAGAAGTGGTGACTTTGGAAGCTAAAGAAAAACATATTTCAACAGACAGAATTGTCATTTCCATTCCAAACCCCAATAATTTACACATCATTTTATGCGATACAAAACTGCATAAGGAAAGGTAACCTTATCATAAATAACCTTAGGTAAGATGTGCAATACATATGAAAAATGTGTGAATTTTGTGGAGATGTATGGAAAAATCTTTTTAGGCATTTACTATTATTGCTTATTATGTGTAAATATAGAATAGAAATAGAAATAGAATAGAAATATAGAATAAAATGTGTTGGAGGAAACACTAGCACCAAACAGCAGGACAGTGTCAGAAAATGCATACTTATGAACTTATTTTCTGATTTCTAACAGGTATAAGAGGAACCTTTGGAGATGATAGGAAGTATAAAAAAAAAAAAAAAAAATCCTGTGTTTCTTCTGGTTTTCTCCTTACCTGTCTTTCCTCTTGTTTGGAGAAGGGATCTTTTCCAAAGTTCTGTTTATCAGATCTTGCCTTATTTTGTTCTCCAGTGCTTGCCACAACTCTTGGTTCTTCCTGAAGGAGCAGGAAAGAAAAAAATTCCCAGCAGCAAATCCCCAAATATAAACAATTTCCTCCCCTTTCTGATTTTAGCTACCAAACCCATGACAACACCACCATGAAAAAGTAAAAGCGTTCAAGGATTTTTCTGCCCTGCCACAAATCATTTAAATCAGCTAAGATCACACCTCAGGGTTCATTGACAACTCACATCTGATGACTGAAGGGTCCAGTGCCACAACATCTGCTTATCTCTCCTTCCCATGTCAAAGCAGGGAGCTGGGAGAGTGGGTCTGGGAGCACCTCTCAGTGTTAGCTGCACAGCTATTCAGCTGGTGTTAATAGGGATAAACTGGAGGGATGAAGACTCTGAGAGACTACCTGTCTCTGTGAGTAAAGGGAAAAACAGGGGCCACTTGGGACTTTAGTATTGAACTACAAAGGGACAGTCATCTGCCAGGTTGAAACTTCCATTATTAGAAAGGAGGACTCCTTTGTATATTTAGGAGTAGGAGCTACAGACACGTGAAATCTGGTGTGCTATGAATATTATAAATACAAAAAGCTGAAGGCAAATATTTTCATAAACTCCAATTAAAGTCAACAGAAAGAAAATTATCAGAACAAGATTTATGCATCTATAAAAAAGTTTAATTTATAAAGTTATAAAATTTATTAACTCTTAATCAATTAATTTATTGTATTACAATATTTCACAAAATAAGGTAGCAGTTTCAAAGTATTTTTACCCCGCAAAAATATTTCAAAAGGAAACTTATGCACCTGAGATTTTTTCCATTGCTGTCAATCTGCTCATCCAGAAAACACATATACATATAAAGCAATGATCTTCTCTTGCAATGGTCTACCAAAAAAATACCAGTTACCTTTTCTTACAGCTGCCAGACTCATCTGCATTACTGTCACTTTCAGCAACACCATCTGAGTATTTACTGATGGAATCGAGGACAGAAAGAACCTCGCTTTGTGAGCTGGAGGGCAGCAACAAGTTCAGGATCCTGTGCAACAACCCCATTGGTACCCTCGTCAGTTTAGCTAAATAACCCGCCAGTCGGAGCTCCTAGAGGATTAATGAGTAGAAAACAGATATATTTAGCAGTGGGGGGGGGGGGGGAGGGGAAAGTGTTAGCAAATTTTAATTACTACCGCTAAAGAATTACTCATTACAGAAGCAAAAAACATTACTGAAAATCATGCTAGTGGCGACAGTTTTGGTGTCAAATGGCCATAGTGCCACATTCACTGTTGCTACCCACGCTGGCCCCTATATATTACGGCTGTCCATTTCATTTCGGATATAGGCAATGTAAATGTGAAACAACCAGCTGACCTTAGTGTATGCGCTTAGGGCATCTACTCAATGCCCTTTGGTCTGAAAAAATCACGATGCAACCATATTGTAGCATGTATGGTTTAGTTAATTTATGGATTGTACCATTATAAAGAAATCCTTTCAAGACAGCAACGAAGCAATATAGCATTCCTTGGTCTGTAAAATTGGGGGGGGGGGGGGGAAAAAGCCTCTGAATCCTAAAGACAACATTTACATGTTGCCATGGTTGACTACTTCACGGTTCAGCCTCTCTTAACAGCAGATTCTGTGATTAGCTCAGGGAACAGCTTGTAACATTTGTTAAGAGGTGAAGGAAACATCTGTTTTTGTTTCGGTGGTTTGGTTTTTTTTTTTTCTCCAAACATCCTCTCTTTTTTTGGCCCAAAGATCAGTGGTAAAGCCTACTCACATGGTGTTCAAATAGCGTAAGTTCAAACTGAGCTGTTCCCTAAACAATCAACCAGCACCATTTCCTACCCCCTTCCAAACACCAAAACCCCACTGTTATTTTCTGCTCTGCTGTCAAAACTACTGTACCCCCAGGGCTGTTTCTGTGGATTTCTCATGCATACTAAATATGAAAAGTCTCCAATATATTGCAGACTTCATGGAAAGAAAAGAGTAGAGCAAATTAAAGCAAGGTAAATGCCTCAAAGGATGCAAGTAAAATGTTGCACTCTATTCAAACCATACATGTATATGAGGTAGGCAAAGTTAAGTAATAAGTGCCAAACATTCGAGATGACTCATGACGGCTGAGTCACCTCCGCTCTGCAGACCCTCCTATAAGCACTGATGGGGCAGATGACTACAAAGCCCATGTCACATAAAAAACCACAAGGTCCCACCATGCAGGAAGATAGGAAATTTCTTTGTCCACAGTGGATTCAAAATGTCACAGCAAATGTTTGAACTCTGCCTCTTTTTGGCGTGACAAATTTTCAGAGGAGCAAATGCACCTAGGAGATCCCTGTATTAAGTGAAGCTGCTTCTTTGAAAGAAGCCATTTCACCAAAAGGATGCTCTGTAAAGGAAAATTCTTTCTGGTAAATTCATGTAAAAAATAGCAATCGCCCCCAAAGCAGCCCTAACCCAAATTTGGACAGCCACACAAAATAAAGAAATCAGTCAACCTCCTTTTCCTGTAACAGTTCTCCAAGCAGAGAACTCTGCTCCAAAAGGCAGCAAAACTAGCCACCTCCCAAGGTTTCCTGGGCTCTTCAGTGTTGTTACAGGTTTTCCATGGAAACCACCGAGATACTAGAATGAACAAGACAAAATCCTAAGATTGATGAGAGATTAGTAAATTGATGCAGTATCCAAAATGTCCAATATTTTCACCCTAAACAGGCACCAAAGTTAGGTAAAAGAAATGTCTGTTCAGGCTACTTAGGGCAAGAAATTATTTGATTCTTCTCTGCAGAGGAATGTAAATAAGAGCTTAAATCTTAATACAGACACCTAAGTTTAATTTCTATAGTTGTATACAGACTGTATTGTACTTTTGGTCTTTAAAAAACATTCTTCTAGAAACTTAGAAAAAACATTGAGAATAAAAATGACGCATCTCTGACCCATTCTGCCCTTTTTGGCTAAACAGTCTCAGGACCTGTAACTCAGTAATTTATACACAGACGATCGAAACATCAGTACTGCTTTCCTGTGCAATAGTTTCCTCTTTAAAATGTTCTTTTCTCCACTCTGACCCTTACCTTTCTGCACCAAGTATGATTTGGACTGAGAGGCAGCCCTTAATGCTTTTTTAACACAGCAGAATTCATGATTAAGTAGTGCTGCAAGGTGCCACAATGCTGTCAACAGCAGCAGAAGCGGCACGGGCACCATCTAGCACATGTACGGCAAAGGGAGCGCTGATGTGTGAACATGCACCAGCAGTGAGCAGCACTTTCAGATGCTCACAGCTACCCAGACCAGCTTGCAGCAGCGGGAAGGAGAAGTGAACGTGCCTGCAAACGCAGAAATGGTCACACAAGTCAGATCAAAAGGCTTCCAGCATGGGATGAGTTTGATTCTTCAGGTGTATTATTTGGTAAGGTACCTCAAAGATATGGAATTCACTTTTTTCATAACATCTAATGGTTACAAACGCTACTTGCACCGCCAATAACCTCATTTGTGTTCTCTGAATTTGGTCAAAATAAAAACAGGAATGAATTGCAGTTTACAAACAGCAGAATTACTTTTAAGTATTTGGATTGAGCAATGTGTATTTAAACAACTAATGCAAGAATCAATGAACTCGATCCATGCTGTGCTTCAGGCTTTCTGTGCTGTTTCCACATGACAGTCTGCCTGCATCATCTGTTGTCTCTAAAATGCAACTAGTGTGCCTGGGGCTATAGCTATGAGCTTATTTAAAAGTAACTTCTCAGCCAGAGGCTCATGATCCTGAACTCACTATCATTCAAGCAAATCTCTTACTGACCTAGATCTGCCTCGATAAGGATGTAAGCTGAAACACAAAGAGTAGGAAAGTAAAACTTATCTGGTTTTCCAGAGAGGGCTGCATCCACAGTTCTGAAAAACAGTCTAAAGGGGAAAATCCTCTTTAAAAAATGAGTGTAAAATACAGAGGTACAATAGCTATAGCTTCCTCATACGTGTCAATATAATGTGTTCTATAAATTGTAAGAAGATGGAGGGGGCAGGGGGAAGATTTAAAAATCAATTCCCATAACAGCTTGCAGGATAAGCACGTCCAAAAGTAGGAACGTGCTACACTGTGAGCCTTAATAAATTAGTCTTCTACTAAGCACATACTACTTTGCAGTTGAATTAAGAGTAGTCCAGTTTGGAATTATAGTTGGAGTTATCATACTATTACACTTGCAGAGAACAGAAATTTTGTTTATCTGCGGGTTAAATATGTATGGGTTTTATGGAATTTCAATAAAGTATGTCCCAGAATAACTCTGGGCTACACTTTATATGAATAAATATAAACACAAAAATCCCAGGGGTATATCTAATGCATATTTACACAAATTAATTATTTCTTCAGGGAACCTTATGAACAAAACACAAAGCACAGTCCCCCAAGTATACACTGAACAGTGCATCCAGTTTTTCAAGGGCAGTGAGGTGACAGTGATGCTCTTAAATTTGTGTCTTCAAGATGTCAAAATCTATTAATTATCAAGGGGCACTGTTCACCTGCTAGGGTGCTACGAGGACTGGGTACTGGGAAAATGATGACATATTCTGTTTGCAGGCAATCTGCAAAACAATGATTTTAACCTCTCAATTTGCAGAACACATGCCATGCTGCTCAAGAGCTCTTTCACAATGTATCTGTGCTAAAGAAACTTAACAACTATCAGAGGAAAACAAACTGTCAGCAGCTTAGGCAACACGGTTTATCTATTCTGTAGAAAGGCAACATACAGCTTCCCCCCCAGCCAAGTGGTATGACCTTGGGGAATACAGAACAAGGAGTGTCAGTATTTAATTATAAAATTTTCTAGGACCAAAACGAGCCACAATAACATGCAAAACCAGCATATTCCTGGTTAGTCCTGGGCAGCCCAATGATAAATATGATTAATGTTTCCAAAAGGAAAAGAGCATTGTCTTTGAACTGAAATGCTAAGAAAAGAGCCAAGCTCTCTTGGGATAGGGTTCCACTCAAAAGAAATGATGCACAGCCAGCAGCAATAGCACTCAGCCACCAGTTCTCTCTTCCCTCCCACCAAATCCTACCCAGCTGCTTCAGCATTCACCTTAACATGCCACACATCTTGAATTCATGCCTTCACGAGGGAGGTAGGTGCTGAAGCTCTGTCAGAGACAACCAAATCAAGAACAGCAGAAAAACATTTCACAACATCCTTTGCAAGATAAGAACTCCGCTGCTGAGCAGCTGGCTTGTTACAGGCGTCTTCTTCCTACCCTTCTATGCCCAGGAGTATGGCAAGCCAAGAACCACAGTACGAGATTAATGCAGTCTTCATGCTCTCTTTAAGAGTTCCAGCGGTGACTTGTTTTGCCAGCCTATGAAATTGCTAAACAAACACTGTACAAGGTCTCTTCAATTAGTCCAAGATTGCAAGGCAATAGCAGATTTAAAAGCACTGAAATGAAACTATGATAATGGTCTTGATAGCGCTAATCTGGAAGAGTTGGTCTGTGCTGTTTAAAGCCTTCATAATGGCCAGCATTCCTGGATGCGGCATATTTTGTCAGATAAATATATAATGAACTAGTTAAAAAACCAAAAACAAGAGTATAAAAGGAAGTCACAAGACTATGGCCTACAAAGACCAATGAGTTAAACAGTAGTACAGGGAAAGATCAGCAAAGCTTTCAAAGCATTTTCAATTTTTATATCTGTTCTGATGTTTATTTTCCACTGATGCTGAATGGCGTTTATTTTATCTAAGACCTATCTTATTCATTATTGTATTCAACATGTATCTGAAGCACTGTATGTTTCAGCAAAATATTCACACAAGCCTGTTAATTTCTTACTTGTTCTACAAAAAAAAAAAAAGAAAAAAAAAGAGAATATTTAACAGGAAAAAAGGTCATCTTTTCTCCTAGAAAAGTATTCTGAAATCTGATTAGACAAACTGCAACTACAAATGGGCAAATAAAGCCTTAAATTTAATATCACCTCTGAAATGCATTACAGCTTTCAGAAAACTGAGCAGAAACAAGCTGAGACACAGGAAAGGCTGAGAGCCTCTTAGTTTAAGTGGTCCCTCCTTGGCTTGCTCGCCTCTGAAGATCCCAATTTATGATATAGGTGACTGCAACCACACTTGTCCCTGACAGGCAAGTCGAGACAACACTGAGTCTCTTTTCTGATGCTAGCTACATATCTCAACCAAAGCCTGCAGATAAAACTTGGGGACAACAGTGATTCATTTTGAATGCCTTTTGTGGCACTGACAGGCAGCAAACAGATAGCAAATTACCTGAAGAGGTGATGCTCTTTTTGAGAACAATGAGTAATGATACTAGAAAATTTAACTAGCAGCCCTTTCATAGTTTAGTTTTGTAACAATCAGTGCAAATACTTTCTAACACTGATTAAAGCCTAAACAAAACCCTTCTCTCATTACATGAAAATGAGACTGTAAATCTGTCTGTAAACCAGGAACTCAAGCAATTTAGTTTTCTCTACAGAATGAAATGCAACAGGACAACCCCCGGAAAGGACTTGTAAGTGAACAAAACCAAGTATAACTCAATGAAATTCAAAAGGCTGAAAGTAGGTCAGAACTGACTGAAGTGAATGATAATACAGGCTGGAAACACCAGACTGTTAGTGACTACTAGCAGAACTCAGTCCAAATACATCTGTAATAGTTTCCAAAAAAGCAAGAAAAGCTGATTTCCAGATACAGCTGTACTTTAAACTTGGAAGCTTCGTTCAATTTCATGCTTACCTGACTATAAAGTGCCAAAAATGCATCTGCTTCTATATTTTCCAGGAGATCTTCAAGCACGACGCAATTCCATTGCTCATCTCTCAAGCTGAAGCGAAAGACAGAATTAACACTGAAGTTTTCCCAGGCGCAATGACTGTATTATAAGGAACAGTATCTGAAAGTCACCCATTCAGGAAGTGCATCTTTCTGTCAGCCAGCTGGGTGAGCAGCACAACTTCTAAAATAAGCCAACTTTTCCTACTTTCTCCCCCAAACCACCAAGCAAACATTAGAGCAGAATCTAAGGCTATGCTCTCGCACAGAATTCAAATTTGGAATCGCTCCAAAGCAACACGACTCAACCTGTTCCCATCCTTTTTAAATTTCATCACCACACTTTATGGCAAATTGTGGATCTTTTTGTTGCTGGAATATAATAGTAAACAGCTAATTTCCTCACTACTGGTGGATTTTTGTTTCTGGACCAAATCATGAAGCTATCCTTTCTGTCATTTGGGGAAAGTACAAAGCTTGTTTCTTCCTTTGTGTTTTCAGGTAAACAGTAAAGGCTAGGTGCAGTTTCTTTGAAGGCTTCACTGATACACCTCTACAGTAGTATCTGCAAGCCAGTAACCCATCTGCTCTTCTAGTGACTCTACTTCTGCAACAGGAGAGTCATTAATCTACATCGAGTAGAGCTCCAGCCCTTTCAGAATTAAAACAGACTTAAGAGTGCAATAAGCCTATCAAAGCCATTTTTAATATGTCAATTGTTTCATGGAAAGCCCTCTTTGTAACGGAAAGCACCCTCTCAGGATCTTACATGAACCTTGAAATGCAGTAGGCTTTCAATACTGTGCAATACACATGGAAATGTAATTTCCAACTCCTATAACCCCAATGAATGTAACACAATACTGTGCAATTTTGCAAATTATCACCCATTTTTGCTAGGCAACCTTCAGGACAAGACAGATATTTCTATATACCTCCCAAAAGGCTGCTTTTTTTTTTTGTCATGGATATCTTTGCTTAAAAACTAGCCAGGGAAAAGTGAAATTGAGCCTGTCTCTGAAGAAGAGTTTATATATCCCATCAAAAAGAATTGCGTGACAGGGAATTCAGTCTACAGTGTGACAGTGGAGATGGAAATTCAATTTAAATTGTCTCAGCTACTTCCTCTGACCCCAGCAGGTCAGGTTTCATTGAAGTCCCTACCTATCTTCCTGAGAGACGAAGAACAGGATTAAAATCCTTTTCCTCCTTGCTGCTAAGGAGTATTGTTATTTTTCCACTGTCCCTGTCAAGGGACACAATCCATATATAACTAAGTTATTATTATTTCATGTTTCTTATTTCGATATTGCCAAGAATCCTCAGTTATGCTCTGGGCCACATCACAAAAATGCACTGTTCAAACATAGATGTATAGTCCCTCCGCAACACAGCAGAACATTTAGCCTGCTGTTTCTCTGTGATATCTTATGGTCTATAAGGACTGCAGTAACTTAGTAAAACCTGAGACCAAAGCACTTACCTTTGCTGGTGCAGATTTATAAATTGCCTGCATTTATTCATGGCCTGTCTTAGCAGAACTGTCACCTGTCTGTCTGCATTCACTTCCACAGCTTCACTTGAAAGTCCCAATCCATCCAGAGTCCATCCCTGCCTACTCATTAGATGCTGCTGCTGAGCTGACTCCTTATGCAACATCTCATATTCCAGCTTCCTGTCAAGTTCTTCTATCTCCTAGAGGATGAAAACACGTAATGATAAAAAGCCATAATTTAACTTGGAAGAACACATTTCATTTGGAGTGAAGAAAAAAGATGGTATCAGAATTTCTGAAATTAGTTTATTCATTTCTCATTCTACCCAGCCACTTGCAGTCATTACACTTTCCAATTCATTGCATGGCTTCAGTAAACATGACTTGCATGCTATGAACATCAGAACAATGCTGAAAGATATGAGTCAATTTTCATTGTGTTAAATGTCAACGTTCTCTGAAACCTTCCACTGTAGAGGACATCTAGAAAGTACACTGCCAGCATGGCTGAGATCCAAATGAAAGCATGGCACCATTAGAATTCATCTGGAAGCTGCATAAAGGCATCGCAACAGCTTGAGAAACTCTGATTGACTCCTTTTAGTTACACTGAATCAATAGCTAATATCAAAGAGGTTTGAACTCAAAAGACAATAATTCACATTTAGTGTGATAAAATTAGGGTTAAAATACAATGCTCTAAATATCAAAGGGATAAAACCCAAAGTCTTAAGTGGACTGGATCTCATGCTGGAGATCTCTCTTTGTTAAGAGTCAAACTAGACATCAGAAGGATGACTTCATATTCCAGTTTTTCCAATGCTACTGTTGTCTGACCTCGAACAAGTTGCTTAATATCTCAACGCCCTACTTCCCAACCTGCAGCCTGGAGAACATGCTGAATTTTAATCTATTCCTCCACCTTATCAGATGATTCAGACTAGAATTCATTGGAGCATGGCATCTCTAAGTAAATATCTGCTCCCCAGTCAGTAAGATTTGACATTGGAGCTTAGATCCACTCTCCTAATACCAAAAGCAAACATTACCTTGGTATGTCTAAGGGGATGAAGCAAATTCACATGTAGCCGGATGTGTTTGTTTCACTGACTGGACAAGCTATCACTGATGCCATCAGCATTAGGGAATCCTGTGTATTCCGATACACTTGTTTTAAAGTAACAGGTATTTAAATTTGCCAGCTAATGTGACAAAGGAGCAGAAATAAAACCCAGCGAGAGAGAAGGATTTGATCACCAGGAGACAGTCCCCATAAACCAAGGCGCTTTAAACAATGCCTAAAATTACTTTTTTTCCCCCAAAACAGAGCTCAACTCAGTTCTTGCACACTGGCTGAAGAATTCAGTGCCAGCTACTCTAGAACTCTCTTCTGTCTCTCCTTCAATCCTTTTTCTTCATCTGTTCAAGGACAGTGAAGCTAAAAGCAACCTCTTTGCAGAGCCCTCTTACACTTACTGCATAAAAGGCCATAATTGCAGATTGAATTATTTTTAATATTCTGTCTCCATATGACTTTCACTATTTCCTACAGATTTAATACAAATTTAAACAAAACTGGAAACATATAAGCATTCTAACTGCCATTCTAAGAGAAACTCTGTAGAGATGACAGCATTAAAATTTAACCAGGAGTTTTAACAGCAATAGCTGTCTAACGATGCCCTCTAGCAAAGAGGTTTTGCTCTTAAAAACCCATTTTGTTTGTTCTACTCCAGTGCTCTCCCAAGCCTCACTTGGATGGCTGCAAATAGCAGATGTAAAAAAAAAAATCCTTAAGAATACAGAGCACTGAAGGATTAGAAAAAAAAGGATTAGAAAACTGGCATATACCAAGTATGTAATAAATACGATGAAGGGAAGAGGCCTTTCCAAAGTTTCTACTATTTAAACTGTGTGAGTGTGCGTGGAGGCAGACAGACAGGTAGGAGGCTCTGTATATAATCTTTAAAAACTCAAAGATTGATGCATGTTGTGTGGTTGTGAATTTTACCATACGGATAGCACTATAAGATGAATAACACAGTCATGACAATTTACAGACTATCCCAGTCACGACTCACAATCACTTCGAAAGTGTCTTCCCTCCAATCAACAAAACTTTAGTATTAACTAGCCGCCAAAATGCTGCTCTTTCTGACTGCAGATCTCTGGATGCTACTATAATAAAAATAAATAATAATAATACACAATCTTCCCTGGCTCTACTACTCTCCTTCTCTTTATTTCTTTTACTAAGTGCACTAAAGCGCGCATAATCATAGCAACTAAAGGCCAGGCCACCAGAAGCTGCAAACCAGCACAGCTAAATCAAAGTCAAATAAGCTACTGTGATAGTTCCTGTCTCCTAACAGGAATTTTTCCTTTTCAGAACTTCAATACTTACAGGATTGTGTGCTTCTAAAATCTGAATACATTCCAATTTTGACAGGGTTTTTGATGTGCTCAGTTGTTCAAAGAGCAAAGCTTGTACACTTATGATAGCAGTATACAGCTCCAACATTTTGGATTTTTTAACAGTCTTTTCAAAGGCTAAAGAAGCAATATACTCTCCAAGTTTATTTTCCAGATCGTGCAGCTGACGCTCTTTCTCAAGCAGGAACTCGTACTCAACCTAAAAAATACCAAAACACAAAAGGTAACAAGATTAACAGAAAACCTTACATGCATGCTCATGATTTTACTGCTCTGCAATTAACAAGCAGGATTAAAGCAGCAAAGAAATCAATGCTGTTATCTTATAATGTAATACATTGTTTTAAAAATTGCTTTTAACATTATATTCCAAACTTCTGTGATCAAAAAAATACTACAGTAAGGTCAGATATTTCAAAGAGATCGAGCCTTGGTTTAGGGTTGTCATAACGTAATATTAAATACTAAACTCAAACAGAGGGTCTATATAGTTTTTAATATAATAAAAGTAAAAATTTAAAATATAAATAAACCTATGCTTACCTATGTGCTTGGTCAAATGGGAAGATAAAATACATCCTTCTGTTCAGCAAAAATACAAAACTTATAAAAACTGTATTTAGTTTCAAATTGGCAAGTGTCAGTTAATACTGACCAATGAATTTCAACCTACTAGTCTTTAAGCAAATAACCAAAAATTCTCTTACATAAAACAAAGTTAAACTGTAAACCAAGAGTCTACTGGTAATGGATTTCAAACAAGATTAAAACTGGATTGAATGGATGTCAAGCAAGATTAAATCAAAATGATTTAACTCAACAACTGCGTTGCTGCCACACATCTGACAGGTCATCCATAGAAATTATTGAAGGGTGAAAGGCAAGCACAGCACGTGCAAGCACATGATCAAATGCAACGTGATGGATGAGCTCTCCATGCTATACCACTGGCATTCACAGCCAGTGATATTGCCACTGTGACCATCTTTCTGCAGGACAATGTGGGCAGTAGACAGCTGCAATTACCCTCTTTGGATGCTTCCATCTGAACTTGTCACTCTAAGCTCCCTTTATAGTCAAAGAAAAGGAAAAGGTACTTCTTGGTATGTTTCATATCCTAAAAAATGTTTTTCCACTGATCTGTAAATGTGGATATCCAGGTTAGACACTGATGGCTACACTGCACATCTAACATTTGGGAACCACATTGGCTGAACCCTCAATGACAGTGAATAATTATCAGTTTGGTTTTATTCTCTCTCCCTGTATTATCCACACAGGCCCAGAAGTTGGATTGTAAGAAAGAAGACATTCATGCAACCATGAGAGCTCCAACTCCACCACTTCACTGGATTTAGACTAAAGCTAAGCACAGAACAGCCCATCTGCACACTGCTGGGTATCAGAGTGCAGGGGTTTTCCTCACTCCATCTCTAAATTCTCTTTTGGTTCTGAAAAATCTAACCAGGTAGATTTCACAGCATACAAAACCAAAAAAGTTTTCAGAAATCAGTATTTTCAGAAGTTTCCCATATTATGTATTTTAACAGTAATGCTCAAGTAACTACTGCCTCTGACAGAATGGAAGAACCACAGCCATCAAAGGAGGCATCTCAGAAACTTCCAGATAAGTTTGGTTAAGTTTACTATCACCACGGCACCTGAGAGCAGGTACTAACATTTGCATTCTTTGTAAAAGTACTTGTCCCACCAAGTTTGGTCTCTCTCAAAGAGCAAGCAGAGATGAACATCCCTATTTAATTGAGATACCTAAATGGTTAGTATCTTAGCATGGTAGGCATCCTATGGTATAGCTTTCTACATGCATTCTTAATCTCTTTACAGCTTTACCAGTCTGTAAGAATAATAAAGACCAATAGTATTTGCCCTGCAAGCGTGAACTGCAACACTGTAAGGTCAACTGTAGTCTTCGGACACTGTATGACTTCCCCTTGGCACAAGACCTGATTTTGCCCCTCAGAATATCTTTGCACAACTACAGATGGTACGTACTCCAGACAATTAAAATCTTATTAGCTTTCTATTCATGCTAGTCAGAATTATACATTATTGACTCTATTCATGCTTAGCTTTAAAGGAGCATTTAAGAAGACTTCCACCACATTTTTAGATCCCTAAGATGATAAATATGTAACATGATGCCCACAAATTTTCTCTATAAATTTTATTGGTAAGGGACCTGCTAGGACTGATTATGTATCATACAAATTCTATTATCCAGTAGATAGAGTTACATTTTAAAATGTGATTTGGAACCACATGTGCTTGTGATATTCTCATTCACGCTCATGTGATATTCTCCAAAATCTCCATTACATCATCTGGAATGTCCTTGAAAGCAATAGATGGAAGGTTACCTTCAGGAAATATTTCCTACTAACATGAATTAAGCCAATTACAACACAAGAGTAAGAAATCATCCTACAGATGCAAAGTAGAGGCAAGATTCATTTTCTTGATATCTTTAACAAATCTCCATCTTAAAAGACAGACATTGTCTCTCAACATTACTGTTAATCTAACAAACTGATCTTGAATAACGTAGGTATGTGACACTAAATAATAAGTAAGCATATAGGTTACAAATAAACATATAAGATATTTGAGTTGGAAGAAGAATTCAGCTGAGAGATCATACTAGAAATATGGTGACCAAAATGCCAAAAATGAAGCTGTTATTTCTGAACGTGGGAGGCAGAGGTCTCCAGTGAAAAGCAGAAGAGATGGCCAAAATGGGGAGTTTATGGAAAAAGAGCTGAGCTGCCTTCCAGTACTTGTTCAAAAAAAGGTATGTTTCAATTTTCAGTAGGAAAAAAAATAAATCAATAATCATAGTAGTAATTTTTCATATCTATCTTCTGTGTTCTTTGCAGGCAGGCAAGAAACCTATTAGAGTGAATTTGAGGCCTTTGTTTTCTGTAGCATGCTTTTTACTGAAAAGCAAGTAACTTTAGCAGCTCCCAGTAAAGCTCCCGGTCCAGCAGCTCACAGGCACTTGACGGTGTATCCTGTACTCTAACAGCACCGATCAGAAATCAAAGACAGAAACTTCTGCAGAATATCCTACCAGTCATGACTGATCACAGTACAGCCAATCCCACCCTAACCCAGTTTTTGGGGGGAGATTTTTGTTTGGTTGGTTTATTTATCTTGTCAAAGCAAATTTATTTTCAAAATCCAAACTGTTATTACAAAATATTCTTGTGAGCCAGTGACATAAGACTAAAGCCTAGAAGCAAGGCTATTCCACATCTCAGTGCCACAGCAAATATTTAAAACAAAAATAATAATTTAAAAAAAAAAATAATCTTTCTTCAAAAGCCTGTGCACAAGACTAATTTCTCAAATAAGATTCAAATTTTTGTTCTGAAAGGGACATTGAATTAATTATTATACTACCAATCACTGACACAAGACCAGGTTCTCAAAAGCAATTAGCAATTTTCAGAGCCGTGTTTTCTGACTGTCCAATGTTTTGAGGTCTCAGTTGTGAAATTTCCATTGACTTGCCCTCATCTCTTTTTTGGATGGTGAAAGTTGTTGCACTCTTAGGTGATTCTTAAAGAGAGGATGGAATGGGAATGAGTCCTTAACAGTAAACAGACATGTTACCAAATACCAGAATAGCTTCTAAAGGAAGAAAAGGAATTTATATCCAATTCAGCCAGCCACTTAATACTTGGCTAACAGCAGCTGCTATCTAGCAAGGTGTTCAGGGAAATGCATCGCTACGGCAGCCATCACTTTAAGGGGCAATTCATGTTAGAAATGAACCAGGTTGAACAACTAATGCCAAAAGTCACCTTTAAAAACTTTGGCAATGTTGAGTTTGGAGTTTACTTAAAAGCAGGAAGATGAAGATGGATGAGAACAATAAATGTTTTTGTCACAAGAGACTAAATGATTTATATTATGATTTCCACTACAATAAAACCTATTCAAGGAATAGAAAAAAAAAATTCAAGCAGACCTACCTGACTAGAAGTAAATAGGTCCACTTTCAAAAGAACTAATGCTTTAGAGCCTATATGGTACTCCCTATTCAACATTTTAGGGCAGCCTCTTAACTAATTATTTAATTACTTATTTATAATAAATTATTACATCACTAGTTGCTTGAATGAGTTATGACAACGTACACACACTGAGGAGCTGGCCCTTCTTCCAGCTTTTAGTTACATGTCTAAGGTACTGCCTGCCAGAATACACACATTTTTACAATATCTCAAAAAAGGGGAAAATAGATGCTCAAGGTATGAATTTTTTTATATGACACAACATTAGTAAGTAATATCTGAATGCTGCCTTTGTGGTTTAGGAACAGGATGTGCTATAAACCTCTAAAAATGCAGATAAAATTACACAGAAATGTTTTGACAAGTGTGTGTACACAACTGAATTTAAAGTTTGCTTCTTTCTTCACAGGAGGCCCAGTTTCAGACACAAGGATTTTAAATGAATTATACATATATGAAATCTGGGGATGGGTGAATGAATAATGAATAGATGAATGAGTAAATGAGTGATCACCTTTAGTGTAAGTTCGAACCCATTAAAATGAATAATGAATAAGGATAGAAATGCAGTTTGACAACTCAAGTTCACTTATAAGGATACACAAGAATGTATATTTTAATTACAGCTGAATTCAAAAGCAAAAGAGGTGACACTGATGACTAAAACACTTCTACTTTTGTCAACCACTTCAAATAACAGAAGGTTTATATGATACGTTCAGTATATTCCATGAATCATAAGATTTATGGTCTAAACTGCAAAACTAGATACTACTTACACATTACTAAATATGAAGCTGTATGTTAAGCATGCCCAAATACACAGGAATGACGTTCAGCTTTGTCATTCAGCATCTATTTGACATTATACAGTAAATTAACTGCTCTTAACCAAATAAAATGGTGCATTACTCAACTGATACTACTACCTACCCCTAGCCACCTGAGTTTCTTTCTGCCTCTTGTCAGCTCTGAAATCACAGCTCTGCAAACAGAAATACATTTGTAAAAATCAAAACTTGCAAGTAGACCTGACTTCGGTGTGACACAGGTGACTTCACTAGAAGCTGGATCAAATACTGATTACAAACTAAATTATAAACTAGTTAGAAACTAATATCCCCTGGCCATTCTTGAAGCCTTTTATCATATGAAGCAGAAGACTGTAAAATACTGCTTGACATTGTACTATTTGACATAATATTATTAGTGTCAAACTACTTTGGTTATGATGAATCAGCTCCCGTAGGTCTGAACATTGGCTGCTGATTCCATCTGAAACATCCAAACTACATAAAAAATTGCCAATGCTGTAAACACACTATGATTAGCCCATTGCTTGAAAGCATTGGCTTCGAAATTCCACATTTAGTTCAGACTAATTGCTAACTAGTGTTGTCTCAGTCCTAAATATTACAAATAAAGGGAATAATCTGAAAATGTACTTGATTACCTGCAACCCCAAAGACATTTCTCATGAAAGTCTTATTATTGGGGTTTTTAAGCCCAGCAGGGAAAATAGACTAAAGTATGTTAGTATTTTTACCACTGGTAACTGCTATTTCAGAATGGAACAGCTACTTTCTCGTGCACAGGACAGCTCAAAACAGCTATGAAACACAGAAGAAGTAGATACACCCTACTTGTGAAGATTTTCACAGCAAGGTCAATGATACTCTCCAGCGCTCCAAGACCAGGCTTCAAACTTCTTGCCACGGCCTCCCAGTTCACTACCTCCTGTCTATGAGTTATTCTTCTCTGTCATGCCTGTTTTACAGTATTACAAAACACAGTCTGCTGCTGCTTTCATACGCATTAGCTGTAAACCATTTCACAGGAACAAGGTAACAGAGTGCAACAGCCAAAAGAAAAAAACTCTGCTTCTGTGATCAGCTTAAGGTTTATTGTTAGAACACAGAAATATTGCAATGTGAGAACTAACGATTTTCCTTAGCAATGGTTTAGCTTCCTTATTGGGAAAAGCCCAAAGCATTTGGTTTTTTATAACTAATGTGCAGTCATACAATTAGAACAACAACAGGTATGCCAGATGGGGCATAACAAACTGAAACAGTGAGGTTTAGAGAAGCTAACTTCCCAATTTTAAAACAAGATTCTAACATAAATGTAAGGTAAGGTAAGGCTCCCTTTCAGTAAACTCTGTGCAAATAAACTCAGCCCCTACACAAGAAGTCTTTCAATCTAAGAACCCATTTCTGGGTTTTCAGTAGTGTTAGGAGAGGTCCAAGAACTAAATCTCACTCAACTGAAGTATGCAGTGAACCACCATCTGGCAATGTGGGCTCGCAGCCCAGAAAGCCAACCATACCCTGGGCCACATGAAAAGCAGTGTGGCCAGCAGGTCGAGGGAGGTGATTCTGCCTCCGTACTCGGCTCTTGGTGAGACCCCACCTGCAGTGCTGTATCCAGCTCTGGAGCCCTCAGCACAGAAAAGACATGGACCTGTTGGAGCAGGTCCAGGGGAGGGCACAAAAGCGATCAGAGTGAGGGAGCACCTCTCCTGTGAAGACAGGCTGAGAGAGTTGGGGTTGTTTGGCCTGGAGAAGAGAAGGCTCCAGGGAGACCTTATTGCGGCTTTTCAGTACTGAGAGGGGGTTTACTGTAAGAACGATGGGGACAAACTTTTTAGTAGGGCCTGTAGCAATAGGACAACTAAAAGAGGGTAGATTTAGATTAGATTAGATGCCCCATCCCTGGAAACATTCAAGGTCAGGTTGGATGGGGCTTTAAGCAACCTGGTCTAGTGGAAGACATCCCTGCTCATGGCAGGAAGGTTGGAACTAGATGACCTTTAAGGTCCCCTTCCAACCAAAACTATTCTACGATTGTAAGTTTTGAAAGCCTTACTAAGAAAGCCACAGGTTCTAGGGGAGACTTGCAATCATGTATATGCCAAGTCCCAGAACCACCAGCAGAAAAAAAAAGGGTGAGACATGAAATCAGTTCTATGACTAAGGTGCAAAAATTAAAACAAAGCCAAAACTATTAAGCTTGAAATAAAACACCTTGACAAACACAGGCAATAGTAGAGAGATGCATCATGCCACTACACCTCATGCTTTTTTTATCTGGTTCTTACTCACATTGATAGAAAACTGTCATTCTTTAATTACTGAAGATCTAGGTTTTGACCTCAGTACAGAAAACATTTGCACTTACCTTATGCAAATGTTCATCTTTCACTGAGTCTTCATAAATGAAAATTTTGTCCTGTAAAGATTTCTTCAGAATATCTATCTTATTTCTATTCCTGGATCCTGTTTTTTTCATTTTAGAATGTTGCTGTAAGAAGATGAGCACAAAATGCTTTAAGAGGTATACAAGGATGCTAACATTAAAATTATTACTTGCTATTATTGGCAGATCCACCAATTAATGAAACACTTTCACTGACAAAGTATTTCTGAAATGAAGGTGCTGCCTATTGATTGAGAAGATTGCTTTCAGACGTTCAGACAAAGCTGGAGATTTCGTTTTTAATTTCTTTCAAGCAAAATTATATATTCACCCTTTCCCTGAAAACTGCTAGCACATAAATTTGATTTTAAGCAAGCTTTAGCAGTGATAAGAAGAGAAGATTTTAACTTATATGTTGTCTCCTCAGTATGGTTAAAAATGAACAAAGAATATTAATTTAAGAACTACATTGTTTTCAAGACACTGTATATGAATCACAAATGAACCATGATAGTATTAGGGGGCACCGTTCCATGTAATCAAATTATTCTTGACCTTTATGTTTCTTTACAAGAATATCAACCAAGTATAATGTACTCTTGGGGAAACAATAACATCTGTTCAACTGTAAGGCTTTGCAAAGTCATTTTCCTTCTTTAGTACTTCAGAAATCATTAAGATTTTGAACTAGGCTAATTCCTAGTACAATTAACCTAGGTTAGTTTACACATTTAGAAAACATCACTGAACAAAAACAAAGTAAGGGAAATTCCTCCTTTTTATGATAGTATCAGATACAATTCATACCGGAAACACTTTTCTTCACTCCTATTTAAGAATTCCACAGGTTTTACATTTTACTGAAGGAATTTAATACCCCTCATGCCTTTGCTACGTGGACAATACAGTGTAGGACATTCCCCTAAAAAAACCTCCCTAAATCTTTCCTTGATTTAGTGCCAAATTTAGTACTGTGTAGGGGCTTCCAGAGAAACCTCAGTTTGGGCTGTAAAGGACCCAACTTGCCCCTGACATTCAGAGCCAGGCTCAGCGCTGCTCCAACTTTTGGCTTTTCAGTCGACTCTCCTCAGAGATGCAGCCCCTTTTGGTCACCCATCTGCTTCTTTATACCTATGCCACCTTCTTGGGAAAGCTGGAGGACAGGTAAGCAGCAAAAATACGCAGGCAGATGTGAGGAAAATATTTATCCAACTGCTACCCAAACAACTATCTTTAAGGTCCACTGACCCACACAGACAGAAGCGTGCACTGCTGTGACACCTATAGAGAAGCCATGGACCCATATCTGCAGCTGAGGCCAGCAACCTGTGGATATACCCATGAACCCCTTGCACATCCCCACCATGATTCCACATCATTCCCACCTGTTTACTGGTCATGGCTAAACTCTGATCAACTTTCAGCAGTTCTGCATCCCTCTGCTCCTCCTCGAAAGCCTGAAGCAAGGTTCTTGCTCTTATCTTGGGCCAAGCCAAGCTGCTGTCCACCTGAGAGAAACAGCAGTGCAGCTCTTGCCTCATTCTAAGCAATTCCTCTTTTGATAGTGAGAGGGGTACACTTAGAAGCTGCCTGATAAAAGAAAAAAAGCCATTTGCTGTTCAGTGATACAACCAATTTTACAGAAAACATAAGAGACATGCACAAAATTCTTTATATGACAATGACCATCTTTTTTTGTCTTATTCATACATCAGTTAATGATTCCACACATAGGACTGAGATGCTCTGCATGTTCAAAATATCCTTGAGGATACTTTAAATTCTGCATATGGAACTTCCTGGACTGTAAAATTTCATTTTCAAGGGGAAACAGCTTTTGAATATTTAATAAAAAAAATAAATAATTTTAGCACATTTTCTGTGCACAGAATCCTTCCACCTTTTCAGACAATACAAACCCTGAACTTAGGGCTTAAATAGAGCTAAAAGTTTCCTGTAAAGCCTCTCTGTGCTGTTTCCCAGCATTTAGCAGTCACGGCTACTGAGAGGGGGAAAAAATAAAATAGAAAAGTATCTCTTTATTATAAACTCCTATATGTCATCCCTCCCATCACCAAGTCACAAGGGTTCCAGCTGTTCTTTGTAAAAAAGCTTTTAGCAGTCTGAACAACACAGAATATATTTTAGCAGCAATTTGAATCACTCAGATTTCCCGTTTTGTAGAAGGAAGGTTCTCAACACAGAAGTCTGGGGAACTGATTCTCAGGTCAAGATGAAGTTGATTTAAAAATAAAGCATGCTAAAGCCTAAATTAAGTCTTCCAGTCGTGACTAACCTTAGACTACCTTCACCATCTTATCTCGTGATTGAAATATTTCCTTAAGAGTATTTCATAAAAAATAGCATACTTTTTTGTTTGGAAATTTTCTCTATTTCCCAAAAAATGTATTGGTATTTAAAGCATGAACAGTAAGTATTTTTCTTTTAAAAATATACTGTACTGTATGTTCCATTAGGACTGATGCTTTTATTTAGTATATCACAAGCCTATACCGCGTCATCATTTCACTAATAGTTTTCTGAGTTTAGATAACCTTATTTCTGTTTACTGATTCAGCAAAGTACAGCTAAATCCCAAGCTAAAACATTTTTTTACACATTAAGTTTGTCTCTTTGAAAAATTACTTATTTTAGGGCAATATTACTCCAAGCAAGCATTTACAGTATACTTAACAGTTTCTCATGTTGTCTTAGACTTTTAGAAGAAAATCCATACTATAGATCCATATATAGAGATATATAGACAGAGATATAAAAGAAAATACAACAAATCACAGTTTTGTCACGTCCATGTTTAAAAAGGACTTTAAGCATTAAAGATCTTCATAAATATTTTGGACTAACTCATAGTCTCTTTAATAAGCAACCAAAATGAAAAACTATCATTCAAATTAATTCTCTGTGAAAACTAGAAAGCAGATGAGAACATAAACATGAGAGCTGGCATCTGTCATTGAATTATCAAAATTGACAGAGAGTGGATTGAACAAAGACAGCTACAGATTTTAAGGGGCTTTTGATAGAACAGTTGTACAAATGCTGCATCTTTGGTATTTTCCAGTATTTTACCAGAAGAAACAAACAGCTTACTGTTGCTGTAAATAAAGATAGCATTTAATAAATACAACAGGCGACACTGCAGGCTGGAACACAATTATCATGGAATCTTAAGTTAGAAATAGGAAAGACCCGCTGGGTCATACAATCTCCTTCCTGGCTCGTGCAGGTCTGCTCGCAGTAATATAAATATGAGATAATAAGACAAGCTAGAAAATACATTGAAAAGGCTTACAGAAAAGTATTTAAAATGCTGAATAAAATACAAAGGCCTTGAAATTACAATGAAAACAAGACAAATAGAATTTTTTTCTTCTTTAACAAAGTAAACATACAATGGGCAAGGTTTCTTTTCATATTTCTTTTACATGGCTTGACACTGTGTGGCAGGCAAATTTACAAAGATGCTGCTTGGACAAAACTGCCTGTGCAAATCTGTTTTGCCTTAAAGAGGAGGTATGAAGGAGAAACCTTAACTCCTGATCTTCCCCACTGCTCCCACCCCCCGTTCAATTTCTCATACCTAGTACATATGCTCCAGGGGCAGACAGCCTAATACAGGTTTGCCTGTTCCGATTGCTTCCCCTAAAGCTGCAATTTTGACAGAAGACTGTCAAATCTTCATTTTCCCATGTCTCTAATAATGTCTGTTATTAAATGGACATTGTACAGGAAACAGTGTAAATATTCCGGTAATACAACAAGTCATAAATGTACTTGAAAGCTAAGAAGAAATGCTAATGAATGGTGCAAATCTCTCAGGGACCTTGCTACCAAGTCTGAGAGGCACCACGCACGTCAACTCTTGGCTGAAACCAAGGTCTCTCCCTGAGCAAGGTCTCCCAGTGGTGACAAGGCCAACACTCACTCGCTTTCCCACCTCCCCAGGGTCACATCGTAGCAGGCAGCAATGGCCAAGATACGTGCCCAGGGCCAGCAAACCTCTCTGCAAAATCGTCCGTGCCATGACACCTCTCTGGCTGGGGGCTTAGTGCCAGGAACGCTGTCAGCAGGCCAGATTGGCCAAGTCTGGTGTGTGGAGCTCATGAGCTGGAGAGATACTCTACTGTGCTGTGTATTTATGAAATATGGGGAAATACTGTGGCAGAGCTTAAAATGAGCACCTGATGAGTAAGGCTTGACTTGTGGCTGGAAGGAATATATCAAAATTGAATTGAGGGCTAATTAGGCCTGACATACTAAATGACATTTCCAAAGTGCTGGACCTCTGCAAACAGACTGAGAATAATAATGAAAGATGCACAAGCAAAACCTGACATGGAGTGAACAGAAGTATAAAAACACTCCACCTTTTTGGTTTCAAAACGACCGTTTCCCAGGATTTCCACCGCAGTGCCAGCTCACTCGCCAGAGCCACAGGGACTGAGAACTTGTGAAAAATCAATTCCCAAGTGCACGACAGAGAACTGATCATTAAGAATTACACACAGACAGGTGTGAAAACTCCTAGTTCAGCTCTATTTGGAAAAATAACTAAAAGAGAAGGATAGAGATACTTGCATGAATACTGATTGTTCCCAGCTCCTTAATTTTTTTTGTTCCAAAAGGCTTGTTTCCAGTTCTTGGCTCAACTTCTGCCTGGTGAGCTGAAGCAGCTCTTCAGCAGCCATGCTCTTGTCACACTCTTCCCTTTCAAGCTGTTCATGTTTAACAACCATCTCTTTTTTATGCTCCTCCACAGCTTCCAGCAGGAACATCTTTGGCACACTGAGCTTTACCAGCTCTTGCACAAATATTCCATACTGAACACGTTTAAGCTCTTCAACAGTTTTCTCTGTCAGACTAAATAGAAGCTCTTTCAGCTCTTCACTGGCCTCATTGTCAAGCTTTTCAGTAAGTTCTTCAAATTCAGTGGTGTGATCATTCAGAAGATTTTTCCAGTGGCTCAGATAGTGAGTGACCTCCGTAGTAGTTTTGAAGGGGTCTCCAAGTAACAGCTGCTCCTTCCGATGCTCCTTCTGCTGATTCATTTGCCAAAAGGAGGTAAAGTTAATAGAAGGAACATCCCAATTTCTAGCTCTAAGTATGTATTTCAAAGCAACAGAAAACTTCATACAGCTGTTTTTCAGTGTTCTCAAAACTGCTTTTCAGTGTCCAGAGACACTAGGTAACTAGCCCTCAACATGATGGCTTTGTGTGCATCTAGCAGGCCTGTGAGAATTTGGATTGTTGCTAGATAGAAGGGCTAACATCTAAACAAATGCACGATCTTGTGGTCTGACATAATCCCAGCTGGCTGACCTGTAATGATCTGGTAGCGTTCCAGAAGTAAATCTGGATCAAATACCAAGGAAGAAAAAGAAGAAAAAAAAAAAAGAAAAGACAGAAGATAAAAAAAAAGGTTGGGGTTGTTTTTATTTTATTGTCCCCATCTTACAGCATGCAGCAATTTCACTGGAAAGCTAAAGCAAAGCTACCTATACTGAGAATAAATACAATAAACGAAGTCTCCATTGTTATACCTGCTGCCTCTTCTTGCACTGATAAGAGCAGAAAACACTGAAACATATATCCCGCAAAAGATAAAATGAATCTTGCTTAACTTTGGTCATCTGAAGAAACATCACCTAATCCAAGACAGTTTTTTCTACATCCTTTAGTCAGAAAGGTAGGGACCTTTGAATAACAACTCAGATATATCTCAGATCACCTACAAGTCATCTTCTATTATGAGATGATTTGGAGCTCTTGGAGTTAGCCTTGATTTTTAGATGGCTGAGGTTAGGTGACCCAAGTCCTACCACAAGCAGCCGCAGGTACAGCATCTTCTAAATAGTTTTGTTCTGTAGCTGAATTTTAACTACGCTGTAGAAGTCATTCAAGTCACACATAGCCAGGAAACCCACAGAAAACTATGATTGACACAGATCTGCACCATCTCCCTCACCGACTCCAGAACCTCAGTTGGCTTTTGCCTGGCTGCACATTGTAGAGGCCTGTCATAACCCCCTGGGACAGGTTAGAGTAAGTAGAGGGGCTTCGCAAGTTGCTCCAGTTGTATTGCTTTCTTGCAGGTTTTTCTAAAAGAACAGCTATTAATTACTGCATAATTAATGCAGCACATGGCAGTGCACAGCTAAAAACAACGGACACTTATTTTCATCCATGCTCCTGGCAGTGTTGACCTCTGTCCTAAGAACTCTACTTTGCTTTTCAATTCATTCCTTTTTTAACTCATTATAAGTCCTGTGAAAAATAAATATAATGAAAATAATTACCTTCTGTAGCATTTCCCGCCTTCGCTTGGTAATGAGTTTCTGGCGAAGCTTTTGCTTTTCTTGTTTTAAATCATGATCAAATTTCTGTTTAACAGAATTAATTTCAGCCTCAGCTCGGACCAGCAGCACTCCCAAATGACTTTCAGGTAGATGACCTGCTCTGCAATAACAGTGTTTGAAGCCTGTTATCTCAAATTCTTAAGAGCAAAAGAATATTTGAGGCAATTAGTACCATAATAAGGCTCAGCAAAGCAGACACACAGAATGATCTTTGTTTCTTTAGCAGTGATACCTGGAGGGATCAAACAAGCAAGTGGACAACAGACAGATAATCGCAGAGATGAGTGTGAATTGAGGCAGTTTGTGAAGGTAGCATGAAGGCGTATGAAGAAGGAATGGGAAGAAGGAAGGAAGGGAAGGCAAATGCAGAACCGATTACATATGAGTTAGTAATGTAAGCGATATTCAAATGAGACATTTTAAACCTTATATATTATTCAGAATATTTACATTTTTTCATTTCATGCCCTGGAATGCAATTCTAGATGCCTATGATAACTCCTTCTCCTCATTAGAAACAATTTTCTCTTTAAAGGATGTAATGTCATCAAGTAAAAACAATTTAAAATTATTTTAAAGATACAAGGCAATCATATCCATGAAAAGATTTATATGCAGATTTCCTATTACATTTACATCATCAGAAAAATTATAAAGATTTCAGACTAACAGTGAAATACAAAAATCTAACAGAGCAAATTCTCAAGTCTTAGGCACAGAGAGTTTTCAAATGGGAGTTTAAGACTATGGTCTACCTCCAGCTGCCACAGTATTGAATTTCAAAGACTAAGCAATATCCCAACCATGCCTGCAACAGTTAGCAAACTCCTTCTCCACAAACTCAAAATTTCAAAAATTACTTGCTATTATATTTACACCAGAAATTTCCCACATCTTTCTCAGACAACAGAAGAATAAAAGAACATCTTAATTCAGACCAGGCTGTTGGACACTTGTGAGTTATAATTTCTAAAATTAAACACAGTGAAATTCCAAAATGTGGGGTTGAAAAAGTCAAAATGGACATTTGCATAGAAAGCACCAATTCCTGACCTGAACCTGGATGTTGTCCAAACACTTTCTCGCTGCAACAGAGCAAGATAGATGTGCTGGAACTATTCAGCATATAAAAGATACAGGAAAAGCCATGTGACATAGAATGACTGGAAGATGATACCTACCTATTCTTAGAATGAAAAAAAAACCCCACAACCAGAGTCTACATTATTTCAGTTTCAGGTTGCCAAAAGGTATTGTGAAACCTACTTATTTATTTATTTGGTATCTACTTATTTAGAAATCCCAGATAACAAAAATAATGGGCAAAACGTCTACCACCACAGAAGCCTATGTGAGTTTATGTAGCAACCTACATTAATCAGTACTACAGTAATTCCTAGAAGGCTCAATCCTGGCATGGGACCTTTATTTCTGGTTTTGTATAAATACAGTATAAGAACAATTACAGTATTAGAATTAAAAGCTGTCCGGTTCCCAAAGGACTCTGAACTGAAACACAAAATAAAAGGAGAGGAGAAAGATAATGAGACAGTATAGACTGTATGATAAACTGCTTGGTCTCAGCATACCAGACACCTAATCACTGAAGAAATATGCAGGCACGTGTTTAATGCCTTTGAACAAGGAGAATTTTAATGAAGGAGAATATTGCAGTAACAACAAGGATGTTTACAGGGAGATCCTCCCAAATGCAGCAAGAACAGAGGATGAAGAAGAACAGAGATGAAGACTGTGGCCAGCAGCTGCAGTATCACCGGTCAACTGGAGGCAGACCTCAACTTCTCTGTACTGAAAGAAAGCCAACAAAATTAGGAGAAACTGTGAAGTGAGAGCACTAAAATTAAAAAAATAGTAGTTTGTATTTCATGCTATGGAGAGCTATCTAAGTGATGCTGGACCCCAGCAAAGGAAGACTGTTTTATGAAAGCTAGAGAAGGCATGGGAGCATCACTAAAACATAAGGGAGACAGATACGAAGCAGAAAAGGTGTACCAGCCTGGATGTATGCGGAAGCTGAGTAACAACACTACAGAGACTATACAGAGAGAACCTGCAAGACCGTGCCCACGTTACTCTGCTTCAGCTACTTCAGGATTCCACCTGCTGAACTGGCATCTTGCTGGTGCCCAGATCAAAATTTAGGTAAATAATTCAGAGAAATAAATGCTCTGCATAGCAAAGTGCTACAAGCAGAAAAGGTTTCAAGAGATTATTAGAAAACTTTATACTAATGCATTACTGCTGGAGGCATTCACTTTCCAATACTCACTGAAAGGTCCAGCAGGACACTGTTCAGAAAATTACTTTGCTTATAACAAGGTCCACATAAATTGAGATTATTCAGAAGAGTAAGTAAGAGACCAATATGAGATGTTTTGCTTTGAACTTTTATGTCAAAGATAATCAATTGCCTACTTTATAAACACAGTTCACAAGAAATGCTTCAGGTGTTATAAAAATTAAAATTTTGGGAGAAACCTATAAAGGAACTCAAGTTGTTCATACTTAGCGAGTCAGCAGAACTGGATTCAGTTTTTAAAGAGACCAAAGAAGGAAAGAAACTTCTTGTGAACGAGCAGATACTGGCAAAAGAACGATGCAAAATGTTACAGCTGCTGTAGTTCAAAACCAGTCAGAACCTCGTGCCTCGGGGATAGCCAGAACAACCCAGGAAAATACCCCCTCATGTTTCGCCCTCCTGCCCATTTATTCTTTAAGGGAAAACACAAAAAGCCTAGGTAGACATCCCTGAAATCTACCATTACAGATTGTATTTTAAAACTTGCTTTCCTGCCTTTTGGCACTGCAGTCCATGCATTTGATTTCCAAAGGCACTGAGTACCCCCCCAGCCAGTCCTGACAAACTGGACATTTTATTTAGATACTATTTTTAGAAAGCCCAGCTTGAAAACTGGCTGCTCTATTTAATTTTAAATGTTCACAACCCTCCCTAGAATTGGTTTGGTTTTATCTTGCTTTTTTATAACCTTAATTTCTGGCCACACAGATTCTTTGTCATGCTAATTTAAAACTGCCTTGCTATCTGATAAGTTTTAAATATCCTATTAAGCTCCATTTTTAAAAGACCTCTCCCCTCATCATTTATCTGCTGGTTTATGTATCCCTGAATCTGTTTATCTGTGGTGTATCTAACCTACATCTTTTCTCAGTTTCTCTCCTCCATACAAACAGTTCTGCATTTTACAATTTCATTTATAAGAGTAAATTTAAGGCACACTATAAGAGCTGGACACAGTAGATTAAGACAGACTTGTATCTATATTTAGGCAAGCAGATTCAACGCTAAAGTGAAAAATAAGAGGGTATTACAAATACAAATTTAAAGTACCAGCCATTCAGACCAGACTTCTCTTGCTGCTCAAATTTTCATTCTCCAATTTGTAAATATACCCCAAATCACTTTATAATGAGTAACTGAAATACAAGCCTACCTAGCATAGATTATAAATCCCTCAGGGTTCACACTAGGATATTTCAGTTTGCCTGTAGAAAAAAAATAATCTGAAATACTACATTCTGGAGTTTTATAATCTCAACAGCTAGAGAATGAATAATAGTATAAGAGTTGGGCCAAGATTTGCCTGAAAGGAATTCCTGCCACAGCAGGTGTGGGAAGTTAGAGGAAAATAACTAGTTCTAGTCCCAGAAAGTCAGATGGGATTGCTTCTCTACAAAGGCTGTCTCCAACTATGGACAAATTTCCTCTGTCCTCAGAGTACTATGACCGTTGCATACTCTGAGAATTTTAATAGGGGAGTGATTGAAAAATTAATTTTTCATCTTGTCAATGTTGCTTGTTGGTTTTAGAAGTTTTTGGGTATTACTTTTTTTGGGTACATTTTTTGGGATGAGATCCGTGAGGTCTTGGATTACAATACTACACGGTTCCTCTCTGTTTTGTAGTTGGTCTGTTTTGTGACCGTGAAGTGCAGTAACAGGCATTAAACAATGTCTGGAACCTGTTTTCCCAGCTTGAGAAGTCCCAGTTGTTCATTGCAATGATTTAAGCCATGGATGCAGCGGTCATACAGGTGGGAGTTTCTCACCAAGGCTTTTTGCATAACCACAACATCTGTGAAAACATCTCAGAACATTTCTCGTGATCCGATTCCAAAGACAGGCATGAACTGACAGAAGGGAACTCTCTGTGAAAGATGTATCTGAATTATATTTCCTATGCCAAGACGTTAATTTTTGTCTTTGAGCCATACAGCTGCAGATGTTAGCAAAACAGGCAAAGCAGTGCAAGCATACTGGAGGAACCTCTCCCTCTGAGGCTAAACTTAGGGTATGATTCCAGTGAGGCAGGACACAGTAAAATCAAAAAGAAGAACAGGAAAAAGTTACAAAACCCCCCAGGTAAACGCCTTTATAATATCAACAGATGCAATCTTCGGTAGCTTTTAACAGACTTCCTGCTTCCTAATAATAAATTACTTTAAAATTAAGTCAAAATTATGAGAGAAAAAACATCAAGTAAAGACTGATATTTATACTTGTTCTCTGTCCATTTCCAGGTCTACTTTTTACTTCACCTAACTTTTTCATATACCCTGCAACAGATGTATTGTCTCCTAATCAAGATCCTCCCCAGTTACAGTATTTATAAACTTAGTCAACTTTCTTTAGAAAATATTCTTGCTTCCCAGCTTGAGACTGTACATCCAGCTCCTCAAACACATTGAATCACAAGTGAATCAAAATTGTTCTTTTCTGTTAAATGCAGATATTCTCATGTAAAGAACACAGACAACTGGTCTTAACTGGTACATGTTGTAATGGACTCTGGTGGGACTTTTCACGTGATTGAGGACTAGTTACATGAATAATGGATATATAAAGACATTGAGACCCTTATATAAGACTGGTTCCCACTGAAGTCAGAATTACAAACAGGTACTATACATGTTCCCAGCAATTCATCTTTGTGCTGTACAAAGAGGACACAGACAACAAAGCCTCACCTTAGCATCTGCTGGGATATTACCTAATGGAGTCATCAGTTACAGAATATTTTCTTAGAATTAATTTAAAAGATTTTCTATGCACCTTTCCTGCTAGGTAACACAAAGACTTTTGAAGACCATTCTATTGTCTTTGAGATAACTTAGTCAAATGGCTGCCAAGAAAACAACTGAGATATTTACCTTTCCATCTTATTAATGAGACTTGATATCTGGGTTGCTGCTGCATTTATAAGAGCAGAGGCTTTAGAATCCCTTAACTGTATCTTACTTATAAGATACTTTCTGTAAGCAAATCTTCTATTCAGATGATATTTCTTGCTAGCTTGCAAAAAATCCATTAGCTCTTCAATGTCTCCCTACAGGAAAGAATGTGAACAAATATATTTAATCAGATGTAATGTTAATTTCAGCCAACACCTATGGGTATCAGACCAGATTTGTTCGTTAAGAGGGCAAAGTTAAAAAGCTCTTACAAGTGAAAACCAATAAGCTCGTATCAACTTAACTCTAATGATCATATCAAATTACTACTGTTATTTCAACAAAACAAAACAAATAACATGCTGAGCTTTTGGCCTGAATACTTCAATGTTGTGTGTACTCTCCTGAATAGTTCATGCACCTCCCAAGAGCCCTCAGTTAACAGGTCATATGATCGGGTACCCACAATTAAATACACATGCAGTGTTAGTAGAACTTAAAGCTATCCACAGGCTGAAAGGTCGTCTTGAACTGGGACCTGAAGACAGTACACGTTCAGTAACAGCAGTAAGTGGCATCATGTCCTTCTTCTTGGTTTTTTTTCTCCTTTCTTTTTTCTTTACAATGTATTGTATGATTAAATAAAGGGTAACATTTTCAAAGGTGTCTAAATTGGCTTCAATGCCACGAATAAATCTTCCACACATCCAGTACAGCGTGGGGAAAGCCAAGCCTGCTTGCTGCACACAGGCTGGCTTAGAAGTTCCTCCTTCCAACAGTGGGGAACAGGAAGGGTTTAGGTACCTACAAATGGGTCTGGCAGAGACCAGAGGTAGGCACAAAATGGTCTATAGCAGACATTCTGCTAGCATCAGATAACCAAGACAAGATCTGATACTTAGGTAGCCCATATCTGAGTGGCCAAAACTTCTTTCACTAGCTCTATCTTCTGCTGGCTGCTCAACTGTCTTTTGCATAAGTGCTTGCTATGTCTACGTCTGACAGTGGCCCATGTGCGGCTTTTCTGTACTGACATCTGACAGTGCCATCTAGTTTTAGGAGTAGACCTTACATATTTTGACACCTACTTCGCAGATGTTGTTTTTTAACCTCCAGGCCCTCAACCTCTAGGACCACAAAAAAATCATACTCTTCTTCAAGAAGCAGCCAGAAAAAAATTTCAAAATTTTTTGGAATCTAGAACGCTAACTTTCAACACAAATGGAGTTAAAAAAAAAACCTTGAGGAAACAACTCAAGCTATTCTGTTGCAAGAGGCTTAAAATGTAACTGAAACCAAAAGTAAAGTCCTGAACATGTATCAGCATCCCTGACTGCACAAGCTAGAGATACTCAGCTCCTCAAAGTACAAAATCATAGCACTTCAGCCATACCACAGTTTCAATAATCTACATACTTGGACTGGGGGCTCAGTACATCTTCTGCAGTATAGAAGAGCACTTGATGCCTAGGGGGTTTTGAAAATGCCTGTACAGACAGGCCTCCAAAAGTACTTATCATTCATTAGACAGCATTTGATCTGTTTTAGAAAATGCCATTCACAAAATAGATGTAGGTACCTAGATGTTCTCGTAGTTGCCCAAGTCCCTTTATTTGGTCTGAAATTACTTTTGAAAATGGCACTCTTGGCATTTTTGTACCACGCTGAGGGCCCCATTAACACCAGTGAGGGTAGACCTGGGACCAGAAGTTTGCTGCATGAGCACAAATCTGCTCTTAGACCACCCTATTGGGGAGGGTTTAGGGGCAGAGCTGCACCAACAAAGCTTTCAGGAGCTAAGTAGAGCCCCAAGATGTGCAGATATATCAAAATATTCACTGCAGACCCAGGGATTTATATTACACAATTTTCCACTGCATGGTGTAGACATGTTTTCAAACTTCTTTCTTCTGCACGATACATGTGAACTACTAGTCTTATTTTCCCTGAGCAGTAAAGACAAGCTTTAAGCACTTGGGTGCTTTGGAATTATTACCCATGAAAACAAAAGTCAGCGGTAAGGACATAACGTTGTGGCAAATAAATCTAACTCACTGTTGTAGAAACAGGCTGTACGTAAGCGTTAATGTACAGTTGAGTCGATATCTAGATGTGCATGATGATATTATACTTCTTAAAATTCTTCCTAAGAAAATTAGTTATAAAAATGATAACATTTATCCTGAAACATTTCTCAAAAGTTACTGTAGATTTGTATTCTGTCATTAGGTTAGGAATAGAGTTATCATCTTATTACCTGTATTTCAGAGTAATCTTCCACTAACGTTTTAGCTGCTTCCAACTTCAGTTCTCCCTTGAAAGTAGCACTTATTATTTGTGTAAAAAAGATATTATGGAGCTCCTTTCTCTGGGTAACAGCCAGCTGTCTATAAGCCTTTGCAAAATATTCCTCCTGCTTTACCAGAAGGAACCTCTTCAGGTGATCCTGCTCCAATCTGTGAAGTCTATCCAGGAGACTTCTGTATTCTACAGCAGGCTCCAGAGAAGGAAGAAATAAATAAATCTGAAGTTATTTTCAATATTCAACATATTTTAAAGTATCAGTGCTACTAGCTTATACATATTTTATGCATACTCTGATTGCTGTTTCAGGTTTGAATGAAGGCTAATACTAAATCAGTGTCAACTTTCCATGGTTTTCACCTGTTTGGAATGACAGGGTCGTACAGCTGTCAATCTCTAATTCAGATACAATTCCAAGACATAATGAAGTTTTTTTAGAATTTAGAAGAATTATTTAAAATAAATTATACAAACCGGCATGAAATTCAACACAAAGACTATAAATGAAATTAATTTCTTAGGTTTCATCAATCCTGAAGTCCTATTAAAATTGAATAAACTCATGTAAGTCAGAACAAGGAAATAACAATAAGCATATATTTTAAAAACAATATAAATTAGAAAAAACTATTCTACTACAAATCTCTAAAAGTTCTTATTATTTGTGACCTACTTTATATGCTATATTCTACAATTTAATCCAAGAGCATTGTTTTATAGTTACAATAATGGAGTAGAATTAAACGGCAATTAATTTAAAAGCTTCTTTGCAAGAAATACTTTCTCTTAGTTCTCCATTAAGACTTACATATTCATAGTTTTAGTCTCAGATGGCATAAACTCGTTATAGAATCAAAACATACATGTCCCACAGAGCAAATAATGCTTCTTATGCAAGCAGAACTACCTAGCAGTAGCTATGTTGGTCTTGCTCTAAATTTCATGCTATTTATCTGGGGAGAACTGCCCTCTGCACCTCACCCCTCATTCCCAAGAGACACACTGCAGACACAAATACTTAATCAAAAAGGCAGGGGATATACATTTGTGTCTTGGCTGAGAAGGGGAGGAGGTTATTGCTCCAGCTGTTTTTCACTGCCATCTCTTGGACATCATACACCCACTGGCAGGAGCACAAGTGTGGGCCATCTCTAGCGCTCCGGCACATCCTTTTGGACCAGGTTCCATGGCAAGTACAAAACCAGGTCCTTTCGCAGACAGGAAAGTGAACAGCAAGACATTAGCACATGATAAACGGATCAGGACAAGTATTGGATTGGTCTTAATTCTTTGTTTGATTCCTACCATTCAGGATTTCCAATATAAACCAGACTGAACCAACAACAATGTATTTTGTGCAGAGAAAAGCCACTTTGCTGAGAGCACATTTGGTGTGAGTTCACATACTGAGTTTCAGTCAGGCCCCTCCCTCTGCAAAGGTAGGATTTATCTCAGCACAGTCTATCTAAGTGTTAGATATTTAGTCTAGGCTCCTTCTATAACCAACAGAAGGAAAAGGACTACTGCAGAGTACAATTCACCTCATCCTTGAAATGATGTCCACAAGTATCCCTTCCTTGTCATCTCCTTATACTTTCTAGCACCTATAGTTCAGGATGTTCATATCCTACAGATATTTGAAAGCTCCATAGAGCCACAGTTTAAAATTCACCTGGAAACCTCAAAGAAATTCAACCAGCTTACTAGCCTCGTGCCATCAACTTTCTCCACACAACAGCCCAATAAACCAAAGTTCTTCCTGAGAGCCTCAACATACTGAAGTACCTTTGATGGGTCACGCTCAGCAAAAAACTTCTTTTGTCAAAACCGCAAACATGAATTGTCATAGATGTCCTTAACAATTATAGGTATATGATATGCCAATAAAAATGCTTTTAAAAAAACCAACCAACCAAAACAAAACAGAAGGCAAAAAACTTAAGTACTGTCTACAAAGACAGCATACACAAGTAATGAATAATATACCGGTCTAAGGGACTGTGCTCCTTAACATAGCCTATTTTGTCTCTATAATCAGACTGGAACAGACAGCTTGAAACTCAGCAGCATCACATTCAATACCCACTTGTCCACTTGTGCTCCAGAAGCAAAGCCCCATTTGTAACTGCACTATTTATGCCCACCAAGTCATGTTCTTAATGTGGGCTATAACATTAGACAAGCATGAAATATTAACTTGGGTATTTCAGCATTTTAAGTTTACTGAGGTGAAATATTCAAAACTTCACAGAATCCTCTCCAGACACATGAAAAACAAAGAAAAGTTGGGGGGGGGGGGGAAGGGATTTGGTTTATTGTAAACATTCAATTTACTTGAAAAAAAGACATAGAAGACTGGAGCATAATTTTGTAGATGGGATGTTGGACTGGTGACCCGGCCTCTATTTCCAGCTAGTGACTACCTACAAAATCCTGGGTAACGATACTTACCCATTTGGACAGAGATCTTTGAATGAAAGTGACACACATAAGCACTAAGTTTTTACTTAAAGGGAGACTCTAAACTTGTAAAGAATCATACTCTGCCTTAAACTATTTATCTCACTATTATCCAGGGGCTACTTCCAAGACAAGTCCACTTCCTGCTCTGCCTAAAACATAGATTGTTCTGCTTGCCTTCACATAAAGAGAAACAACCTATGTAAGGCCACATATCATGCAAAATATCTTGATTTTATACCAGATTTACCTTTTCATTCATTTTCTTCATTAATTCCTCAGCCTCTTCATTTGCAGCTCTCGCTTTTTGGCACTGAGCCTCCATTTTCTTCCTAGTTTCCAGATTACATTCAGCTGTTAACGCCACCATCTTCCTTTCATACTCCTCTTGAATCTCTTTCTCCATTGCAAGAAGCTGCTTTTTGAAAACTGAACTCATCCTCTTCTCCACGTGAGGAAAGAGGCTGTGACTTAAGACCATGTTCTTCATCATCATAGCAATCACTTCTTTACATGCCTGCATTCGATATGCCTCCAGATCAGCATCTGCCCGTGTCAGGGTGGCAACCTCCAAGCTGCAGAAAGGTAATAGGGACTGTCTGAAATCGCAGGTTGTAGGAAATTTCTTTCAGAAAACAAGGATATCTGGATTTATTCAATACTGGGTAACCAAATGGCAGTCAGAGAAGTGCAGGAACATCACAGCATATGAGTTTACTAATCATGATAGGAATCACTCATTAAAAACCAGGGTGAGCCAACTTCTACTATGGCAACTTTAATGAAATACATCCATTCTTGCATTTCCATTTTAGACAGAAAGAGGAAAAGCTTTTCTTTAAAACTCAAAACATTCCCTCAGCTTAAAAGCAAACAAAAACCTCCCACCAAAAAAAATTTAAAAAAACCAACCCCAAAACCCCCCCATCTCTGTTGGGAAGCAGAGGAAGCGAGTGCCTGAACAGACTATAAATTTCACTGACTTCGTAAAATAGTTCTAAACTCACTGACCCATCTACACTGGCACATCCCTGCTTTCTGTTCCATGTTGTTGGTGGTGTATTCCCTTCTCTGCAGGGAAGAAGGGAGAGTGTTTTGATTATGTGTCAATATAAATAAATTGAAATAGCTGATATCTCTCTCATGAACATTAATAGAGTTTTAGAAAGGAGATTAAAACCAGAGGGAAATACAAGGTTTTTTTACAAAATGCAATAAATGTCGTGTTGCATATGGATACATTCTCATTTATCTTCAATTAAATTTGAATTATAATTATTCTCATTTCATATACTATGTAGCTACTGTAAATTCTATAGCTTTGCCTATTCTGCACTCAATTCAGGATTGGAGAATTAGGTGGGGTTTGCCCCTGCACACCAATTTACATGAACACACAGCACTGTATGCTTCTGTGTCTGGACTAAGTACCCAAGAATTTCTTTGTGACCTACAAAATACACTTTTCAAGAGCTTAAATCCATTTTCAGTTTTGATTGGCTTGATTTGTTCCACAGTCAATAAATTTCAAATCCATAGCAAAGACCTTGGCAAGATTTCCAAGACAGTACAACGATACTACATTCAGAACGGTGTATGTCATGCAAATCTATAAACACTTCACCTTTTTGTCAAACAAACTTTCCTTTCTTTACGTAAGCAAATAAAGTTTAACTAAAAGGAAATCAGTCATATATTATTATCACTGCTCCTCTGTTAAACACACAAGATATATTTTCCCCATTTAGAAATCAATGGGATTGAATTAAGTTGTTTTCTTACAATGACTCAAATACTTGAATTATTTAGGAGACATTACCTTATGTGCTGTGATTATCTATCACAAAGAGGCAGAGAGATTTTTCTGCTGCGGTCTCTCAAAACCCCAGAAACGCACTGACGATGGCCATACTCATCTTGGTGACCTGCTGCAGGGCTGTTTGGTCACAGCTGCAAAACCTCCTCCATTTCCCCCCTCTTCCTCCCATACAGGAGCAGGAATCACTGCTGTATGGGGCCAGATCCCTGTGCCTGAAACATTCTTCATGGCAATTTGAAGATCCCATAAGAGCTAGTATTTTCTATAATGTCCCCAAGACAACACAACAATCCAACTTCTCTGTGCTGTGTACGGATGGACACTGCAGGACAGCACCTGGGCATACACAGCCTTCTTGGGTGGTGTTCAGCTACATCCACAGTCATGTCCGCCAGACTGCTGACCTGTTCCCTCTGCCTGGGGAGAGTCCTCGCTCCAGGACAGCAGGACAGACACAGAGGACAGGTGATGGCAGGATTGAGGGAAAAGGATGCTGAAGCAACACAGCAAGCACTTCAACTGAGCAGCACAGATGCTTATTTTCTATCTTAGTCTTTCTGTTTACGGAAGTCCTAGGACCTCTGCTGACACAGCCAGCTACTGCTAAGCTGTTTACTTATGACAACTAACTTCAAAAAACTAAGTATTTCAGTTTTGTGCAAAAACACTTAAATAGAAAGAAGGGTCCAAAAAATGGGAGCTATGTTATGCTATAACATTTCTCTAATGACTGTTAGGAGGCTTCCCTTTGTAGGTTCACCAATTCATTATCAACCTGTAAAATCCAAGCCACCGGATTTATTTTTCTGTTTTAATTCCTGCTTCAAGTCCAGTGGCTCTGATTTAACTGAAGCACATGTGTCTTTTGTGAGAAACATCTCATCTTGGTTTTCACACATCCCCTAATAGAGAACTAAAAAACTTAAAAATTAATTGTTCCAATTGATAATTCCTTTACGACCTAAAAGTGGTCACCTTATCCTCAGCTTGGATTTTATTAGTTTCAACTTCCAACCCTCTTTGTTTGCTGGAATAACAAGTTCCTCGGTCTTTATTTTTCTGTTCTTCATGTGTGCACTAATAGATGGTGGTCACAGCACCTACTAACTCTTTCTTACTGAGGTGTGAAAGACTGAATTGTTGCCTGGAAGGCAACACTTTACAGCTCCACCACATTGATACATAGCTCGGAAAACAACATTTATTTCTTACCACAAATGCAGGACTTTTTTCAGCATGCTTTGAAAAAAGATTAAGCCATATCTCACCCACCTCCTTACTTGTTACTTTTCCAGTCTTCTTCAGTGGTGATCCGGAGAATGAAAGCCAAAACCAAACATTATCACATTTCCTATCATTATCTTTCCCTCAGTCTTCCCACACAGCATTTCTTCCTATTTACTGCAAATCATTACAGAGTAGACCTGATTTAATTTTGAGTTAAGATTCCTACTTGCCCACAGAGAGAACTACGGTACCCAATTAACTCAACTCCTCAAGATCATGATGCCAATTGCAGGAGGAGCAATAGGCATAGTTCACCTGTTGCTCACGTCTCAGCAAGTGAGTGATGAAGCTGTTAAGATCTCAGGTGTGCTTAATCTGCAATCCTCACCCTCCCTTTTCCTGACAGCACATCTGTGAAGAAGGCAATGAAGCAGAAGCAGCGCGTGAACTGTTCCACCAATATAAGGGTAATAGCATGGAGAAAAAGTAATTACAAGCCACAGCTCTCCCAGATCACATCCTGGAAGGCAGCAGCCAAACCATTACGTTTTTTCAGTGGCAACTGAAGAAAGGTTGTGTCTGTAAAAATTTGAAATCTACCTTCCACGTGATGTGCTCTGCTTCTGGTCTTGCCTCCTCTACACAGCAGCCAGCGGGAGTGAGACAAGCTCATCACATGCACCAGAAACCTTGCTTCAAGCACTTATTCCAAAAGAGAGGGTGAGGGCAGCCTTAACAAGCTGCATTAATATAACCTTGGAGTCTTAGATGCCAACAGTCAGTACAAAACAGGAATCCTGTACATAAAATAAACTAAATATTTTCAGACAGAAGTCCATCAGAATGGGAATGCTTACAATCATACAGATTAAATGCGCAATGTCTTGTGACATCTAGGAAAAAAAGAACAAACCTAACCTGACACTCTGTGCCTCCTCAAACCAAGGTAGATTTAGTAAGTTGGTTTAAATACTCTGCACTCTGCTTGTTAAAGCAATTAGTTTAAAAGGTCTTGCATCTCTTCCTAAGCATATCTGACATAATAGAAACATGAAAGCCAGTGATGTATAGGTAGCAGATGGCAACCTACTGATGAAAAAGATCAAAGCTTCTGTTGGACAAAGCATGCAGAGAAAGGCTGAGGACAGTACAGAAGGTAGGTGGTACAAAAGTGTGGGGGGAGGAAAGCTGAACAGACACGTAGAAAATGAAGCTGCAAACAGCAAGCGTAAAGATTTTTCACTCACTTGAAGAGGAAGAGGATTTAAAGGTCTGTCAGAGAAGATCTGAGAGGGGAGAATCCCAGATGCCAAACACAAGAGAAGCAGAGAGAGTGCCTGAGCATCTGATGTCTTTCACAGACCTAATAAAAGAATACAGGAAAGCAGCTAGTGTCAGGAAAGAAACAACTACATTTATTTTAAAAAAAACACACCACACAAAAAGGAAACCTCTTATTAACTACAAAATAATTGTGTCTTTAAGTCTTATTATTCAAATTAGAGGACCACAGAGGGAAGTTCTGAGCAGGAGAATATATTAGTGACTGAATGTAACTGTCCTAAAATGAACTAATGGCTGACACATTTTTAAAATGAATCCAGAGTTCACAAAGGTAACAAGCTGTTGTGACACAACCTTCTGATGTCTAAAGGGGAGAGAAACATCCAGCAAACTCCCCTTTGGTGACATTTTCTCACCGAAACAGAAAAACCTGTCATTTTCAGAAGACTCATCTCTCATCTTCAAACGGCAGCCAGTTAGCAGCATACGTATTACAACAGCATCCAGAGGAGACTGGAGCCCTGTGGTGGCAGTTTGTGAAAAGCATTCCTTCACAATACACCATTTTGCTGAAAAGCACATAATTTAGGGCCATTTGCGGACAATTTGTGTCTCCACTGTCCCAGGCATCCCGCTGCAGCCATGACCCAGAGGACAGCCACACAGCAGCTGCACCAACTCCTGCGGGAGAGGGGAACGCAGCCAGGGATGGACAGATGGACACACAACTGCCCCCAGCCCGGTGGCACCCATTGCTACTGCCTGAGCCAGAGCACCACGTCCCCTGCACCCACGGGCACAATGCCAATGGGTCGGCTGCACTGAGTGGGCACAATGCCAATGGGTCGGCTGCACTGAGTAAGGGAAAAGGGGAACAAAAACCTAAGTGTCATGGTCCGTGGTGCCTTGTCACGCTTCAGAGAAGTGAAGGTGGAGAGAGGGTCAGACAGGGAGAATCCTACAGGCGAGACGTGAAACAATACATGCCAGTGCCGGCTTCAGTAACAGTAAGTGAAGCAAGCCAATTTGCGTGTAAAGGGCATCAAAGGTCTTCAGCTGCAGATGTAGATTGTTTCCTATATCATCCATTTATTGAGGGGTTAGTCATACAACATCAATAAGTTGGGCTGGGTTTTCTTTCCTGTTTCGGTTTTGTTTGGGGTGTTTCTGGTTTTTTTAACTGCCGTGTCAATGCAGACCCTGTGTGCAGTGCCATAGCTTCTTCCCTTCAGTCTCTCCTTCCTTTTTCCCCTCCTCTGCTTCCCACACTCTCCTGCTGGGTCCAGTCACAACAGAGACTGCAAACACTTCAGGGCAGGGATTTATGCAGGCTGCAGCACAATGAGGTGCAAACCCTTCCAAAAGACCAAAACAGTGCTGAAGTAGAAGCACAGGTAACGACATCAGGTCTGAGCCGCCACCAACAGCTACCGACTGCTCAAATTTGTCAGCTACCGACTGCTCAAATTTGTCAGCCCTCCCGTGCCAGAGCAGGGTGCATTGCCTTTCCCAGGTCTCTGCTGGGCACAGCCCGCCTATGTTAGAGAAGGTCTAAAGATGCTCTGTGCTACACCAGTAGCTGTACTGGCCTGCAGCCAGCTCTGAACTGGGGGAGTTCATCTATCAGCCCTGTGACAGCATTGTACAACCAAGCGCAAACTCAGCACATCTGAAATGTGAGCTTACAGGGAATACAGGACATCTCGTCAGTAAATAACATTGCTAAGAAAGGTTGTGATGATTATCTAAGGATGCCTTCACATGGATGAGTCACAGGTTAAGTTTAGCTTTCCAGAAAAAGCCAAGATGCTGACAATACCAGAAATAAGATTCCCATGATATATGGCCAGAAATTTTAAAAACCCACAGAAATGAAAAGGATGATAAATTGAGCTGAGACTAGTGGCTCTTCAGAAAAAAAAAAAATGATTAATGAAAACCTGCCAAAAGTCTCAGCACTAAATTTGGCAGCAGTTTCGCTATCAAATTCCTTTAACTCTCCACAGCAATATAAAGAGAGTAAAGGTATTTCAATTCTTTAATTAATCTGTTTAAAAAACATTTGTAAAATCCTGCATTTAAGAGACCGAGAACCTCTGCTTTGATTGCAGAAAGTATGAAAACTGATAAATCAGTGATCTTCAGCAAACCAACTTAATAAATACAGGTACGTAGCTACAATACCGCTGTTGCAGCTGAGCTCAGACAACAGTATTTCACTGAAAAACTACTATCAAAAAAGAGTGTAAAAAAGATTCCAGTCCTGCTTCCAGTGAAGTCATCACGCATTTTAGCATTGATTTTAAAAGCACCAACTTCAGCCTGGATACTAACAAAAACATAAATAAATATTATGGCTGTATACATTAATGCCTGAGGAGCTCCCACTTTGTTGTGATCTACTCAGATTCTTCTGATCTACTCAGAGCATTCAGATGACAGAAGCAGTAGCAGATACTAATCTTCTTTCAAAATAGTATGCAATAAAGCATCACTAACGGCACTATGCTCAAAAGCAAATTGTTTCCTGGATGAGATAAATTGTTCTGGGTAGACAGCAGAAATGACCCACATAATTCTGAACACAATTTCTTCATAGTTAGCCAACATCAAAGAAAAGTGCCATTTTTAGATGAAAAAAGATATGTATTCATTACATTCAAATAACTTGTTTGCTTCAGTTCTCCTGTCTTACGGACTCCTATTGCCTATGACGCATTTGAGCTTTTCTGATGGAAAAAAAAATGTATAGTTTATACACTTGTCAAGTTCATAACAGCGTTCATAACACAGAATTACAAATGCAGGGTTTGGGGTTCATTCCATGTGTATTCATTGTATCTCACTGTTATATCCATGTGATTATTATTTATTGTTGCATTGCTGCATTGTATACATTGCACAAAAACAGAGCAATGAATATGCCCTCCCTTCAAAACTTCTAAAATTTCGATTACACTTTTAAAAGTTATGAAATACAGAAATTTAGCATCCTTTTTTTTTCTGCTAACAATGTAACTATTTCTCACCATTTTCTATGTAAGAGTATTCAGGTCTAGCTGCTATGACAACGTGATCCTTTATTCTTACGTTCCATTTGAATTCAGGGTTAAAAAAACCTACATTTGCTCCCTAGCAAATTAAATTGAGATGTACAGCAAGAAATTTACATTTAGAAAGAAAAAGTGAACTTCTAATATGGTAGTAAATTGTTTTTGACTTTTCTGTCAAGGCTCTCTGGAGACAGTTTGATCATGTTCTCTAGTACATTTGGCCTCAATGCCCTCTATCATCAGAAAAAAAAATCATCTGCAATACATACATATTACTTAGTGATTTCCCAAAATAATTGGCAATATGTATTGCGTATCAGCAGGCAGGTTCGAGTTCAGGTAAAGCTTTGCCAAACTCAGGGAAGCATAGCTGTACAAAATTAAGATGAAAAAGAAAACCTGTAGTAGTGGAAAGCCATTTAAAGAAATTAAGTTGCCTTTAACATATGCTATCTTCTGAGACTATGAGCATGGTCAGACTTCATCACATTGGACACAAACCAAAACTGTTCAGCTCTCTTCATATTCTGTTCTAGACATACAGAAAAAGAGACCCACAACATTTTGGAACATGATCTCCTAGTGTGCACATCAAATACTCAAATCATATAGCTTCTTCTCATTAGCATTCATTTCCAATGGGCCAATATTCAGGAATATGCACAGTAAGGAACCTACTGAGAATAAAAGCCAAGCTATTTTGCTGCATAATGTACATCAAGGATATAACTTATTAAGACAAAACTCACAAAATGAGTAACTAAGAAGCTTCCTTATGAAATATTAAAAGTATGTTTTGTTCTCTAGCCAATCCTCCTGACATAGCAAACTGTCTACACTCCAAAGATATCCCTGCCCATAAATATTGAACACATGCTCCTAATGTATTTGCTAAACAATTTGGCACTGTCACTTTGTAAGAGACATTAACTATTAACATAGTTTTATGCGGTAAAGAGAACAAAAAAAATTCTGTGGCTCTTACTTTTCTGAGTAATTTTTTCATTTGTGTCTGGACAAAAGAACCAGAGTTATTCCAACCGTGTTTACTATCACAGTGCAATTTAAAAAGAATATATCAATTATGTTGGCAAACTTATACATATGCCACGCAGAGAAAATGACACATAGCTGCACCACTACACGCAGAAGGAATTACCAAGCTGGCATACAAGCAAGATGGTGTTGGTTGATTGAAAATATCTGAACTATCAAAAGCTGTCTAACAAAAGCCCTCATACTTTTGCCTCCCCAAATAATAAAAACCAGGATTGTGATGCTAAAATTCATATTGGCATACATATGACATGAAAAAATTGTGCTCAAAATACAAGCCCAGTTCTTGTCTTCAGTATACTGCCACTCCTGTAAGACAATACAAACCTCATTCCGCAGTTCCTTACAGAAACTATTCTATTGGGTGACACTAAATGTAATAAACCAAAATGCAGTATTGTTGAAAAACTGATTGTGACCACAATTAGTAAAATTACAACATTTAATTCAAGCACAGGATCCATTCATATTGACTGCAGTTACCATTAATAAGTTACAAATGCACAATCTTTCTTTTTCCCATTCTGTTTTGCAAATTACTATCCTTAAAGCAGGTAATTCAGTAAAAAGTATTACTCCATTCTGGGTTTAGCCTGGATCACTGTCATAGAAGCTCCTAAGGCAATGGTACAGTATTTTATCTTTGTCTTTGGAATCAGCTAAAAACCTGGATAATGTAGAACAGTTTATGAAGTACAAGACTGTAATGAAACCTTTAAGGTACATAGATCAGAAATTAAAGGATTGCTTTGCCCCAGCTTGCAGGAATCAACATTAAGAGATGAGGAAGCATCCCAAGTTAAACATCATATAAAAGTGTTAACAATGAGATTAAAAAAAGCAATGTATTTCTGCTTTCTTCAGTAGCTGTAACAATATTGTATGTATCTAATACAGGCATTAAAGTAATGCTGTAGCCTTTTTTACCAATGAGTCTGCAAGACTGGGATTCATCTCACTCACCTCCAGACCCTACAGCTGAGCTAATCAGCCCAGGCTCCACGCTTCAGGGTCAGCAGGCGCAGCAACCATATGACTAATTTTTTGGAAGTCTACTTTAGGATGAGAATAATCATACCCTAGAAGTGCGCTTTTTCACCCCTGAGATCCTCACTCAGATAAACTGCACCACCAGTGAGAGAGTGAGAGGAACAGGTATATAGCAATGGAATACACATATTCAATGAGTGCCAATAAAAAGAAAGAACAGAAAAATATATGGTAAGTGCATCTGTGTGTCACCTCCTAACAGTAAATGAATTGGAAGGTCCAGTTTAAAACTACAAGAAATAAGAATTGGGATAATGGAAATAAGGATTAGGAAGCACCCATTGCTAACAGGTAAAGGCTGATCTGAGCCCTTCACAGTAACGTCCATCACCCTTTCAATCACCTTTCGTAGCAGGAACCACTATAACTCTGGATGCCTTTGTGGTCCATCTACCATCCTCATCCCGGAGGACAGAAAAAGATAACTCAGAAGGTGAAGACTGTTAGCGACTGTTTGCTAACGGGCATCTATTTTATTCACTGCAATACTCTTGCCTCCTTAGAGGTAGAGAAAATAGAAACTGTGAGGAAAGAAGCAGAAGCAAGAGAGATATTTGTGCTAACTGCACAAGAATATTAAAAAACCCTAGCCCTGGATACATACTGATGATAAATGTAATAAATGTAATGTAATAGTGAATTCTTACTCTTCTAAAGCCTGAAGCATGTTCCCAGATTCTTCAAAGGACAGAATATCGATGATTTGATCATTCATAATTATATCTTCACTGAAGACATCACCTGAATTAAACAGAGAATGATCCAGTTTGTGATTTTGACTGAGCTCATGCTGTATCTCCTAAAAAAAATAAAAGACAAGCTAGCTTCAGATTATAAAAAAAATTTACACTGAGTGCCTGATCTAATTTTATTGTAGGTAACTCTGGGTGAAAAGGTTCCTACTTATCAAACTGTGCACCTGGAAAGAATATAAAGAGACTGTGTAATTCAGGTATGTATCTAAAATCAAACATACTTCTGTTTCAGGCTGAAATTTCTGTATATAACTGATCCAGTATAAAAATGAAGAAATTAGTGGAGAAGACAGAAGACTCTACATTTACTTCAGTAGGCTTGTGAAAGCCTTCTAGGAGGTTATATTCCACTACAAACTTTCTAGGCCAATTATTTAAAAATTACCATAGTACACAAATTATGTATAGCAAGACTACAGTATTACAAGGTGAACAAAATTAAAAACTAATCCTATGAATGATGGGAATGACTCAGTTCACAGTCCAGTGAGACTCCCTTGAGACCGAGAGCTAATAAAGTTACTATACAAAAAAACAGTATAAATATCTGATACTAGGACCAAACTGGCCCTTTTTTATGGTTTCACTATCACAGCTTTTTCTGTAAAAAGAAACAAGGCACACCCTTTTCATGTAAAGGGATTATTTTTTCAGGCCTAAAAGAAGTAAAAATTGTTGATGGAGTAATTTTCAACCACAGAAAATAAAGCTGGAAGGGATTTGTGAGCGTCCCTCTGGTCTGTCCAGAGGGATGGGAGATCTACCACCATCCGAGCAAAGGAGGGTATCAAACCTCTGAGCACACCTCTCTCAGAGGACTGCTCCTACCACTGTAATATTCCAGTTGAGGTCTTTAGCTCCCTCCCGTTGAAGTAGTTCCACTCTATATAAATACCTAAAGAATTAATAGAAGCAAAGGCTGGAACTTGGGCAAACCTGATGAATATTTATCAGAGATTGTATTTTCTCTCTCCAGCCCAGTATGCACTGAAACACTTTCTCCAAACTAGCACGGCTTGGTTAAAGAACACTAAAAATGCTCCATCCCCAAACCCAACTGTTTTGCTTAATCAAACACTCAAGAGACTAAGGCACATCCAAGGAACTAAATTCAAATTCCTAGTCCTGATAATCAAAAATACACTTTGGACCCAAGTTTGCTGTGCTCAAGATGAGTGGGCTACGGCTTATAAACCACAGACATCCTGCCTCTCTCTCATTTTGGGTGACAAATTTTAAGCTAACATCCAGGTACTGACAGCAGTTCTTTTGATCAGATTATCATTCTTACACTCCTCTCTAAATTTGTGCTAAAGATTACAGGTTGTAGAGATTACATTACCTGCAAATCCAATCCATCGCTTGGTGGCTTTTTATTTATCTTCAAAAACTCTTATAGACAACCTGTACTAGTTAGCAGGTCATATCATCAGATATGATCAATGAAAAAATGTAAATAAAGTACCATTACAGACAGTATGACTCACCTGGTTTTTACTACGGAAATTCCATTTTAATATTTGGGTTCGGTAAACAATGAAAAAACCAGCACACGTCAATACAAGGGAAACAAAAAAAGCAATGAAGAACCCTGAAGCATGGATGGCATGGCTGTATGAAATCTGAAATTAAAAGATCATATTATTAAAATTACATTTTATATATACATAGAAAGATCAGACTCCAAGATTATGACTGTAAGCAACATAGGAAATTATTTTTAAATGGTTTTACACAACTTTAGGGTTTCTCAGCATTAAGTTATAATTACTACATTTTTATTAATATTTTCAAACAAGTGTCTATTTTCTATAGGTTTTCAAGTCAGTGTGGTTTGTTGTGTTCACCTAGTCCAAATTCCTGTGTAACTCCAAGCAGCAGAACTCCCACAGATTGAATTTTAGGTGCTGTGTCTTTTGAGTGTCCTGCACTTAACAGCCTGTTTTCCACCGTTGCCAACCTGTCCTAAGTCTCACTGAAATTAATAGCATTTGATGATGCTCAGAGCCTCCAGAAAAATCAGTCTAATGTTGGCTACCTTTAATTAATGGCCATTTCTTCATTCGATAAAAGTCAGTAATCACCATAGGGAAAAAGCACCAATATGAGTTCAGAATAAGCATGTAGCTGACAGTTGACAAAACCACCCAGTTTGTGTGCACACTTGCAGTTTCTGAATGAATCAGAGTCAGAAAAGAATAGCAGGAGCACTGGAACCATGAGCCAGCTAACAACTTTGCAGTCCTTTCACTTTAGCTCTTAATTTAATCTTTAAATTGAATTGTATTAAAAATTAATTTTTACTTCATGCTCCATGTAGCAAAAGTTAATTCAGTGTTTGTTTAGTTCTTTGAGATTTCTGGATGAAAAACATAGCACAGCTATTCGTATAATGTTTCACCACAAACTAATCACTCTGCTGGGGCTAGAAAGTGTAAATAATTAACATGCTGCTTGCAAGCTGGGCTTGGTCATCTCTTGGAGCAGAAACCTGAGAGCATTCCATGGAATCAACGGTAATTTTGTACAGGAAGCAGAATAATCAAACATGGTCCACAATTTGAAAAGGATTTATTTCAATTAAACAGCAGAATTTTATCCTTTTACTGTCTAGTTTTTCTCTCTCTAATATGTCTTTGTACACTGAAAGTCTAACTGAAAGGAACTGCTTCAGGTCAGACTTTGCTCTTTCACAGGCCCAGCTCCTCAAAGCTGCTGGAGATGCTCACCATTGATTTCAACATGACTTCAGCTGAATTAGGCGACAGTGTCAGTATCAAGAAACCATAAAAACGTTAATACAGGCTACTATTTGGCACTTGCAGTTCCAAGATGAAGATCCAAGCGTGATACTGTACATACAGAATCAACAATTGCTCTGACTGACAGAGGTATGTTTGGTTTGGGTTTTTTATAGAATAATGGAAGCACTGAACTGTTTGGGTTGGAAGGAACCTTAACGATCATCCAGTTCCACCCCCCCTGCCATGGGCAGGGACACCTTCCACTAGACCAGGTTGCTCAAAGCCCCATCCAGCCTGGCCTTGAACGCTTCCAGGCATCCACAACCTCTCTGACCAACGTATTCCAATGCCTCACAACCCTCACAGTGAAGAATTTCTTCCTAATATCTAATCTAAATCTACCCTTTCAGTTTAAAACCACCACCCCTAGTCTTATCACTACACTCCTTGATAAGGAGTCCGTCCCCATCTTTCCTGTAGGCCCCCTGTAAGTACTGAAAGGCTGCAATCAGGTCTCCCCAGAGCCTTCTCTTCTCCAGGCTGAACAACCCGAACTCTTTCAACCTGTCCTCACACAGGAAGTGCTCCAGCCCTCGGATCATCCTTGCGGCCCTCCTCTGGACCTGCTCAAGCAGGTCCATGACCTTCTTATGCTGGGGGCCTCAGAGCTGAACACAGTACTCCAGGTGGGGTCTCATCAGGGTGGAGTAGAGGGGCAGAATTCCCTCCCTCAACCAGTTTTTTAATGTGCTTAATCTAAAATAATGAAACCCTTGAAGCAGTTTGAGGTTCAACCAAATGTTTTGGGACTAAGTGTTTACCCAAGCAAGCCAGCTATGTGCTGAATTCCTTCTAATACCTTTACACATCTTTCAATTTTAAATGGAAACAAGAAAGAAAAGAAAAAGAGGAGCAACACATTAATTTCCCAGTTCCACATGTAATTACCAACACATTGTCTGAATGTTTTCTCTTGATGTAGCTTCCTTACTACTCTGGCCAATTGCTTCCGTTATGCTCCCTGGTACCATGGCCGACCACTGAGGACACCCAGCCCATCTAGATCAGTGTCAGCACCAGCTCTCTCCTCCTCTGACTCTGCGCTGCCCCCCAGTTCCTTGCCATGAGCTCAGTTAAAGCTGCATCATTTTGCAACAAAATACATTCATCTTGGAAGACGATTATGTAAATATTAAATAACTCCTTTCCCTAACCCAGTGTTTACTCCCTTCAGAGATCAAAAGGTATTGCCCATACCCCTTGAACAGTCACAGAGCCAACACACATCCGTGTGTGACTTGGAAAAAATGCAATTCCTCTGAAGTCAATCTGCTGTCCCCAGCTTCTCCGGTTGCACTAGGTGGACAAGAGGGAATCACAGAAGGGTTCTCCTTGAGATCTGCACACCAAGGCAAGGTCCTACCTCCTTCAAGGAACAGGAGATGCTGTAGATAATACTTAGGAAAAAAATGCTACTTTGGAACTACTTTATCATTTTGTCTGAATTCACTCTCATTTGTCTAATTTCCAAGCACTCTGTGAAATTTAGGGGTCTCTCTAGGCTTCCGGGGAAAGCAGGAATCTGGTGATGGTATGGGTTCAGTGAAGCTGAAATGAAGCTGGTTAAGTTTTGATGGAGAAAAAGCGCTGGCTAGGGAATGATCCTGTGCTTTCTAAGTAAAAGGAGAGACCTATGGTGAGACAGTCATCCTGCATCGGGGCAGGCAGTTCTGTCAGAGGTTAAGCTCCAATGGAGAAAAAATAGACAGGGAATTATCTGTGCTTTTATACCTAGAGAAAATGGGTTCTGGAAGGACAGCCCATGTCATCGAGGAGCTGTAAACCCAAGCAGGAGGACACAGCAGGCACCTCATGGCATCTGAAAGCATCACAGTGGGTGATGCGGGGCAGGTGCCAGAGCCCCTGCACAAACCACGGCACAGGACCAGTGTTGGCACTGCAGGCAGACCTTCAAACCACTGGCACACCAGTGAGCCTCAAAACCAGTATCCTAAGCTAACTTCTTAAGCCGTCCCAATAGTGGGAAGAGGCATTACAGGCCCAAGTTTCTTTCAAAAATTGCTGTGTTCCCACTGGTTGAAAGGATGCTGAGGGAAGCAAGCCTGGTAGAAACCAGACCAAAGTAATTATTATCATCCATCCCGTGCAATGTGCTTAGGTGGAAGAAATTACTTTCAGCCTTTTCACTACAGCTTCCCATTCAGCATCAAAACCACCCAGCTGAGGGCAGAGGCACACAGTACTCACAGCCCCTGAAGCGCTGTGGGAAGGCATCCAGCATGGACACTCAGATGAGCAGCACTCATATTTTTTTTACAGCCCACAAAATTACCTTGTCACAGGCAACCAAGCACTTTCTTCCAGCGGTGCAGAAGAGAACATCCACAGGATTTGTAAAACTTTAATGAACAGCACAGTAGCCAACTGTGCAAGAAAACCATGTGAAAGCTGACGGGACCAATTTAGCACGGCACTGCCATGACTACCTAATTAATTCTTCTCTTTTCTGTCCCCAAAGTCAACATTTAATATCCACTTAGTCACACATGTGTGTTGGCTTTACTACACCCATGAACAGCTTTAAATAATGATTTTTAATAAATAAAATCTGAGATTGAGAACTTTTATGACAGCTGAAGACATGGACGAAATACAATACATTGCGCCTTGTTCAGCTGATCATAATTTCCTTGCACAAATTGATTTCATTCTGAAACACCTTATGCGTGGCCACAGCCCAAAGGCAAATATTATGCGTATGAAACATGATGTGTTCCATAATTTCTAAGCTTTATTTTTCAAAAATTAATGGTATTCTCCACACACCTTTACTACACATTTTAATTACAAGACCTGTTGATTTAATAAGTTCAAATGCAGCTGAGCCAATTTTGCCAAACTATGGAATAGTTTCCACGAACTTGTTGAGGTCTAATTATCAAGTTAAAGTTGGGAAAAACCCCACACTATAAAGGTTTTAAGTATAGCAATAGATTGCAGGAGTTTTCACAGTGGGTTGAGGTGAATATAACTTCATCACCAACTGCTGCAGATCAATTCACACTGAACTCTACAGAAAACCATTCATGAAGCTATTTTTCTAACCCCAGCAGCTACTGCATGGCTTATACCTTTAAGAATAAGAGTTTCCAAAAAATACAGTTATGGTAATTCCAAGAATAATTCTTAGCTATACAAACGCCCAATCCTTTAAAATCTTACTAGATCTTTATACAGGAACAATGAATTCCCTAGCTCATGTGTAGTTTTACTTTATATCACGTTTAATTCTGGCTTTCGTTTTAACAGAATGGGCAGCTGATCTTCAACTACAAGAAAGCCAAGTCTGGACTTATATCTATTACAGTAATAGAAGCTAAGAGGGCAAGAGATCCCCAGCAAAATAGACCTGCTGGAACAAGAGGCCCCTGTGCCCAATCTCCAAATAGATTACTGATTTTAAAGGTGGAGAGGAACTCATGAGACAGGCCCATGGAACGAATGAGCAGTCTAATCCTTATGACATCTTCAAGCAAGCCCCATCCACATGAACTTTAGATTTCAAATGATACAACCATGGCAAAAATGTTCTGGGGTGAAACAAACTATTTTCTACTGCCTGAACACAAATAATCACAGTGCTCTTGCCAACCAAGCCACAGCTCCTTAAAGAAAAAACACTTGCAACACAGCAGCCAGTCAAAGTAATGAGGGATTGGGGGTGAAAAACAAGTTTGGTGAACAGATTACTCTAGCAATGAAACCGATGGATGCAGTGGGGAGTTCTGCAATAAAAAGTTATCTAGAAGAGTAACACTGTTTGCTGCAATCAATGTAATTTAGAAGGTTTATTTGGCCTCTTAGAAACCGTGTTAATTCAGAAGACAAGCACAGACAGTCATACTGGAAGGATAGCTAGTTAAAATACGAAAGGCAAACATAAACTATGCCTCTCTTACCACAGTTTTATTTCTCAGGCTCCCCACACAGCTATTTTCTGTGTATCAGCACGATACAGAAACCTTTTCTCAGTCCGTGGAGGGTAACTCCACCCTTTTGGAAAGGCAAAAAGCTAAAAGTGGCTAAGCACAGGAGCAGGTGAGTGTATTCCTCATCACAGCTGTCTGTGCCTGGACAATTCTTCAAATGAAAAAACATGGCTAGGAATATAATGGAAGTTTGTAGATTTTCCATACTAAATGCTGCTGGTTTAAGACAACAAAGACCCCCTATCTTGACTCTTTGTTTTCTTCCTCTTAAAATCAGAGAAGGCGGAACTTGTGTATGATGAATAGCCAATAGCCAAGTGATAAGTACGTGAGTACATCCTTAGCTCCTAGGATTTAGTACAGATTGTCCATAAGTTTAAGCAGGAGAGTCAACATAATACCAAATTGTAGAATTTACCTTGGTCTTTTCTTCTTCAGTTATGGTGAATGATGCTGTCAATGATATGAGATGTGTTTTATTCTGAGAGAGATATAAAAATATTACATGCATTAAAAAAATGAGCAGAATCCACTGGCAAACAGCCCAGCCTCTCTAGAAAAGCCTCTCCTTAGAAGATAAGCTATACTCCTCATTAAGCTTAAAGCTGAAATAAATGTGATAAGAAAATGCAGTGTACTTAGTGGTAACACTAACAGACATGGAAGCAGCTGCTCTGTGGGATACACTGCCCTTCTAATCAGCGAGGCATACTCCGGTGCTCACAGAATTACATTTTGCTGTGCCTGTAAAATCTGGTTTGACTGAAAATGCACAGAACAGGAGCCACAGTCAGTGCATGTGTCTCTACTCTTACATTTCCCTGTTTTTTGAAGCCTTGCTCTACCACTGTAGTACCACTCTCATGCACGTGGAACATTTTTTCCTCTAAAACAAAGGAGATTTTTGAAAGGAATATTTTTTCCTCTAAAACAGCAGTTGAAATGAAAATACATCTGCAGGTTCAAATTACATGCAATTATGAAAACCACAGAAAAAATATCAAGCCTTATTTAAGAATTGGAAAATTTTACTTTGGAAGAAACTACTTGTCCTGCCTCCTACTCAAAGCCAGGCTAACTCCAGTTGTCCAGTTGTCTCAGAGCCTGGTGCAACTGAGTTCTCAAAAATTAGCAAGGACGGAGATTCCTCAGCTTTTCTGAAAAAATCTCTTTCAAAGCTTCACAGCTCTCATACTAAAAAAGTGTCTTCCTTATGAGTTTTTCCTTTGCTGCAACTAGTTTTTTGGTTAAAAGAAATTATTTTGTGATAAAAATATGGCAAAACTTTCAATCTCTCACAGACTACAGGAATACACACATAAGTATGTGGAACACCATTATTTCCAGGATACATAGATAAACTGGAGAAAAATACAACAAGTACAGAGAAAAGCTACAGGACAACACCCAAACATACTTCACCTATTTAAGGAGGTCTAGGACTTCCTGAGCTATGAAGAATAACTTATTATTTACCAATTCATGGTAAACAACCAGACAGCCTAAGAACTTCATTACATTACATGCAGGCCTCATTTCTTAGGCAGACAACAACCACCTTGGAGACTTTGTGTTTACAAAAATTGTGAAGAGCAAAATAAAATTGTAAAGGAAATACCTGTGATGAAGTCCTGAAAGTTAGCTTCACAGGCAATGTCAAGACCCTGCCATCCCACATTTCTTTTTCATCAAGAAGTGCAGGGTAGTTGATTGCAAAGTGTTCTCCACCTGTTAAAACAGAGAAAAAAAAAACTGAATTCTGTAGGTTAGGCAGGTGAGGTGCATCTGCCAGTGCAATAGTGGCTTCTAAGTAATCGTGTCTGCATTTTCTTAAACAGAAGAGGCAGGTTTAGGCTAGACATTAAGAAAAACTTCTTCACCGAAAGGGTTGTCAGGATCTGGAATGGGCTGCCCGGGGGGTGGTAGAGTCCTCATCCCTGGAGGTATTTAAAAGGATAGATGAGGTGCTTAGGGACATGGTTTAGTGGTGGGATGGCAGGGTTAGGTTAAAGGTTGGACTCGATGATCTTAAAGGTCTTTTCCAACCAAAGTGATTCTATGATTCTATGAGAACAGTAGCTACACTGACTTGAAAACAATCCACTACAGTTACCCATCACTTTTTACACAAGAAGACTGGGTGTGAATCTCTGAAGAGCTGAGCGCCCAGCTGAGCTCAGCAGCAGTTACAGATGTTTGCAATATTTGAAAAGCAAGTTCAATATGAATAAAACATCTGAGGAGCTTTTTAGGTTTCCCTCTAGACTGTGCTTCCTCACCAGCAAAAGTGCTCTCTTAGGAGCCAAGCTGCAGTAAACTCACAACACTGACTTCAAGGGAATTCAGCAGAGTAGGCAGACAGAGCCTACCAGCATAGTCCAGAGAGGAGGGGTATGGATAGATTTGCTCTGTCCCAGGAAAATTTTTCAAAGATCCCTGGGGAAGGCTTGGGACAGCACTGGAGATTTTCCCTTCTGGCAAAGAAGATGCCCCACATCCAGAGCAGACAGCTCCTCACCACATGAGCCCAGCAACATCCTTTGTATCTGCTGCCTCTGAGAACTTAAGCAAATTTGGCCCCAGGTCTGGAAACTGCATTAAATGGTGACTGAAGCTGCTGTAAAGCATCATGTTTTGGCTGATACCAAAACTCAAGATGAAATATTTAAAAATACGTTTTTTTAATAAAATGGACAGCCTACATTCTAACCAGTAGCTGGTTGGTTCTCCTCCCACTGAAACTAAAGAGAATTCTGAGATTTCAGCTGAATTTTGATTCACAGTGCACTGGAGCACTGAAAAATTATTATGGCTAACATGCAGCATGACAGTACATACGCCAGTGTAGGCATAGCCTTTCTGTCCAGCCCTACTGGGAAGGTATGGGCTGACCCCAGGACTGACATAGTAATGACCAAACCTTAAACTATGCAGAAATCTGTTCTGCTGGATTTTCTTCCACTTCAGTATTCTTCATGCTGATTTCTGCAATGTATATGGGCTAGAAAAGCTAGCTTCAGTTCCAGATTCAGTAACTGTAAATAAATTAAATAATTGCTCCAACTTGATTTACTAGATCAGCTCTGCAAACCATTTTTCTATTCTTTCTCAGGGATCATTCTTTCTTAGGAATCTCTGTTGAGAGCCAGCAATTCCTGGACATTTTCAAAAAAACCAGCCCTGTAATCAGTACCACTACTCACACTGCTGCTATTAGAAATGGAGTCTGGTTATCCATTTGCAATCAGACAGCAGCCCCAGGTCTACTTATTTTCCTTTCCTATTTGGAAATCTTTCACCAGTAAAACACTATTACAATCCTAGATACTTCAACCATAAACAGGTATCGCCAAACACTTCTGAAGCTCCAGAAACATCATGACTCTCAAAAGCGAACTGCTTATTTTCTATGTGCTTGTGCTTCAGAAAATGGAGATGAAGAAATCAAGGTAGGTAAAATTTTATGAATAAGCAGTGATCCAATTTCTACCAAAGGAACTGACTGATTTTATAATTTGCTCAGTTTGGGGAGAATGGATGCTGAGAAGAGCTGCCTTATTTCTGATGAATCATCCTGCCTGCTAGCATGGCCTTCTGCAATTCCAATGCACCTCAATACCCCAGCAAGCCAATCTGCCATGCTTGGCTAAAGAGGGAAGACTCGTCAGATATGATTAAAATGGCTTGTGCAGCAGCTTTTAGAAACATCCAGAAAGAACAAATACTATCATGAAAGATTCTGTTTCATTTTGACGGTGGCGACTTTTACAGAGTACAGGGGCTCACTTCTGTGCCTCAGAGATCAGAAGCAGTTCAAACGTGGGAGTCAAAATGCGAGCTAATAGAATTGTAAACTGCAGCACAAAACCTTTCCCAGAGTTTTTCACCTGTATTAACTGATAATTGGAGAATTTACACCACCAAAAATAAATAAATAAATACTGTGATTTGAACAGATGCTCTTCCACATGCATAAGCAGGGTTACTTCCCTGCAGATTTTGTTACCTTGCAAGAATCTTTTCCTGTAAATCTGTATGCCATCTGTGCTCTTATTACCACTGTTTTTTTGAACACATAGACCAGTGATGTTGTCCAGGAGGATAAGATCTGTAATGTTTGTTGAGAGCAGCGTGTTGGTGTTATTAATTAGAAGTGTAATGTATGCAGTTTGAGGGTCATGTTCAACATCCACCTGAAAACAAAAATATTAGTATTAATGGTGAAAAATGGCTGTATATGCATCTTAACAGCAAAATTCATCATCTTTATTACTAATAAAAGTTCATTAAATGTGTAAACTTATTTTCTGAAGGCATCCTGTGTGACCTGCAAATGGCACTACACTCAGTTTGATCTCAAACTCCCAAGGAGATTTTAATCTTTGGTACGTCAAGCTGTTGCTTAGAGACGAAGGGACAGAAAGCCAGAAGTCAGAAACCCAGCTCATGCAGAGCCAGACGTGAAAACAAGAATCTGAATATCCCCGTGATACCTCATACAACACAGAACTGGATCATAACTTCATAACTGGCAAGTCTGGAAAATTCTTAACTTTGAACTTCTGTACCACGAGGATGTTTCTTTTGCAAGCTGCCCTTGCTGCAAATTCATTCTCTCCATGCAGTTTTGGTCTCTATTTCTCTTTTTTCACGGCAACCACACTCTCAAAAGGGTGCCAGTTGCCTTGATTTGCCCTTCCCATGGGAGCACTGATGGAGCTACCAGTGGACTTGGACTTCACAGCTCTGCTTCCAATTAGTGGTGAGGTTCATAAGATAATCACCAATCTCTAGCAACATGCACTCACATGATTTTATTTATTTATTCCATTAGACTGTTAACTCTTATTGAGTAATGATACCCTCTAAATGAAATTACTTTGAGCACAGAGTTGTTTACTGACCTCTCACCTTCCAAACTGCCTTCACCCGTAACTCATATTAAACCAGAACCGTCTAAAACTTTATCAGGTCTATAATAAGTTGGCCTATATTATAGCCATGATGGTGTATCAGGCTTCTAATGATGGCACCAAATTAACACTTATTTAACTGACCAAAGTATGATTCAGGCCGAGCCTTTCTCTTTTTTCCTCCTCCTTTTTAGGAAATGTCTACTCTGTATCTGGACACCAGCAAATATAAATAATAAAGCAGCCCCACAGAAATCAGTTCTAAAAATATGAATTGCAATAGACTTCAGAAATCACAGCAGAGTTCATGGCAGCCACAGGGTTCAACATACGTAGTTATGATTTAATTGTGCACCATTGATCCCTGCATTTCATACTAATTCAGTATAGAAACAGATTACAGTTTTAGGATATCTTATTTGAAATACTTATTCCTCAGCTTGCATTTTTCTATTTAAGTGACAATGATTAAAGTACATTTGATTAAATCTGTTTGTATAACTAACTCTCCTTGGTATACTACACCAAATTTTCTGAACTCATTACAGCAAGTTCAACCTCAACTGTATTAAACAAATCTTATGGAGGAAAAAACCCCAACTATTTATTGTACTAGATTCTGCAAATAACCGTCAGCACATATAAAAATAGTCTTAATTATATTTGTGACGAAAGCATTACCGATTCCATATGTTTGTATATCATGAATTATACCCCAACATTTATGAGACTTAAAATCACCAAATACTAAACATGTGATATGTTTTGGGCAGCTTTTCTCTCTTCTGATTTCTGAACTGGCATGATGCAGACAATATGCCTTTCAACCTTTCCTGTGCAGTCACAAAGGCGAGAAACTTGCTTTAAAAAGCACAAATGAAACGAAAAAGGAGAAGCCTCAAAGCCACATAGAGGAAATCCAAAGCCACAAAGCAGAGACCCTGACTTAATCACCAAAACAAGAAAACACACCTTGAAAGGTTCAAGATTCAAACTACAGGAGTTGTTAATACTGTATTATGCTCCACAATAAGTGTGGATGGGCTTGAGCAGAGAAACATGTATGCACCAGCAAAAGAAGGAGCTGGGGAAACAGAGGGAAATAAAAAAACTTTTTCCTCCCTTCATTTACCCATACCATTCCCTTGCTTTTCTGTGAGAAGGCAAAAATGAGGATTTCAGGGTCTCTTCTTGTGCTTCTAATCAGGTACAAATATATTGCTTTACATTTGGAGAGGGGATATAAACAGTAATTTAGATAAATTCCTACCATAAAATAGGCAGAGAAAGTAGCATCTGTATATTCACAGGCAGGTGGGGGAATATGGCAGCATCAGTCCTCTCCTTCCCCTAGGCAGGAGGTCTGAGGCACACTCCCACACACTGTTCATTCTCTTTCTCCAACCAATTTTGCACTTTCTTTTCATTTTTTTTTCATTTAATAGAATTCTTAATTCAGTGCCTAAACAAAGCAACCCTTCAGAGGTATCCCAACTCTACCACCTATCTCCTACCACAACCTTCCACAGGCGACCAAGAGGCCGCAATTGATGCATCTCTGATTAATATTAAATACATGTTTTGCATTCTTTATTTTTGACTGGCAGTCAATTTTAAGCTAAATTGCAAAGGGGTTGAAAGAATTTGGATTTTTTTTTCCTGATAGCACTAGAGAAAGCAGCAGATGAGAAGCCCTTGGGTTTGACCTCTCCCTGAACCTTGGGATCAGTGGCCACTGGATATAACTTGCTCCTCTCATTTGTCTGACAAATGTTTTTTCTTGCTTTTGGAGCAGATTATGCTGCCAATCATCTACAGGAACCGAACCCAATGGCAGCCACTGATGATGCATAAGAGCGTACCCCATTTTCTCTCTGCTGCTGCAGCACAGTGTGTGCGTCATCACCCCCTGCAAGCAATGTCACTTCAGGCACCTGGGAGAGTAGAGCGAAAGAACCACAGCAAGAGCAGGGACATGCTAGGAGAAAAGAGAGGAGGAAGGAATTGCCGTGGAAGTGAAAGGAACAGAGGGTCCTTGGGAATGAGTTAGAACAACTAGAAAGAGGAAAGGAAGAAAAAAAAAATGAAGGATCATAGAATCATAAATTATCTGCAATGCAAGAATGCTTAGGAGATTGAGAAGTGAGACAGGTAAACGTGTTAAAAACTTAACAGTCAAATTTAAAGATTTACTTCAGTTCTGCTAAAGATTACTGTCATTATGAAGTGCTATTACAGAAAAGTTCATGCCATACTATGGAATGAAGCTCTTAAAGGAACACATTTCTGGAAAGAAGGAAGGGACTAGGTGCTGGAAGCATAGGTAAAATTTAAACACCCCAGTTTCAGTAAGGGTATTTCTGCAATAAGGTGTTGGAAAAATCCTGATTCCAAGAAGTATACACATGTCATTTCCATGCTCTCAGGAGCCATTCATGGGAGGAGGAGGAAAATGTGCAAAATTCACTTTTTTCCATTTAAAACAGTTAAAGACCACCATATGGCCAGTCTGTCTCTTAGCAGGAAAGCATCTGTTCAGATGAATTAGGACTGAAGAAGATGACAAGGTAACCAAAGGAAAATAAAATGTGAATGGCATTTGAAGATGAAAGACAATCACATACAATTGCATAGTTTTCAGTAATTTACAACTAATAGCACTGAAAAATTATTTTCTGATAATCCTAGCATCTACAACAGATTAAGTTTGATCTTGCACAGCAGGATTTCACAATTTTTAATGAGGCTGTGTGAGACTGTGCTATAAAGGGCAGAAAAAAACACCATGTAACTGTCTCAAACTCTCTTTCCGAGAGGCTCTGACATAAAAATTGGGAATCTACAGCTGGAAAAGCAGAATATTCTGTGTTACTGCTTCTTATGTCTGAAATACTCACTATTCAGCCTCATTAATTATGATATGCCGCCATTTCAATAACAACAGGTAATTAGTGCTACAAGATGTGATGCATATTCATTATTCTCTATGCAAATGATCTGGTGCAGGTTATAATGTCACTTCTTCTGTACTGGTTACTGAGTCCTCTACCCTCGTATGCAGCACTTCAGTGGCTGAATTCAGATTTGTCTTAAAGTTGGATGTGCTTTCTCTCTCCAAGGGGCAGGTAAGATGAACTGTCTCTAATTATAAATATTCAGACTTGCTTCATCCAGTGTAAAAAGAAAAAAAAAAAAAACAGGGAAAAAAAAGAAAGGAAAAATAACAGTCTAGGTAAATCTACCAATCTGTGCCACATAAAGTAAAAATAAAATGGAAGGTGTAAAATTTCCTTTAGTAGGGAGGTCTTTGCTCATCACACAAGTCAATGAAACCTTTTTTTCATTAAATACTGTGCTACAGCTGAGTCCCACTGAATATCCAGACTATGACACACTGTTTTTTCTATGGCTGTGTGATGGAATGCCCAAAGACACAATGGGCATCATGGGGCTCAGTGCCCCATCCTTCGAAAGGAGTCCATACTTGACACAGGTAGGGCACCCATGGCTGAGCCAGGAGAGCACCTCAGAAGTCTGTCTCTATCTCTACCCAGCCCCGTGGCTGATTTCCAAAGTTCACTGGGCTTTGCCCATTTATAGTTTTACAAATTCACACTGAGATATTTACCTTGACCACAATCCAGAAACCCCTGAAGTCTGAGAAAATATTTCACTGAATTCCTTCAGTTTTGAATCAACATTGCACAACTGTGCCTCTTACAGAGGATGCAACCATCTTGACATCAAAATGGACATTCTCCCAAATACTCAGCATGGGCACAATTCTGTTCCACTTTTTAAAGGACATTTGGGTACAAATGTCCTACCAAATTAACAAGACAAATATAAGAAAACTTACCATACCACATTTCTGAAGGGTTATTCCAAATCCAGAAGACACTGACATATTTGATACATCTTCAGGCTGTGGAGGAAGGGGAAAAGTCTACATAGTGTATGAAAACATCATAATTCACAAACTGCAGCACAACTTAAATTATGTAAATAATGAAATGAGAAAAAAATGTAGAGGTATTAATCACCTTCAAATTTAAGAGCTTTGTTATCCCAATAGTTAATATTTTTTTCTAGCCCAAATTTATATTAGCTACTTATTCCCACAAGTAATTACTAAGATCTTAATTGATATATTAATCTTTTGGCTATCACAATTCCCTAACAAAATACAGTATGCACAAAGTTCATCAGACTATACAGATCCATTTCTTTACTAAGTGTCTATCAGAATTTACGCAGCAATCACATAGTTGTATCTGTCACAGTATTTCTTTGGAAGTCTCACAACAAGTTGGTGTTGCTGAAGCTATCTCAAGTGAACATAATCACCTAAGACAGAATTAGAAACATACTAATTGGGTAGTAAATTCCCAGCAATGTTCACTTTTGATATAATTGCTACAATCCTTACAAATATTAAAAGTGGCAAACTATCTTTTACTGACCAGCTGGTGGTTAACAGAAGACTCTCGTTTGAACAAAATCTTCTTTGTCCACGAGGGTATCAAAGCAAACAGCGAATGGCTCCACTGATTGTCTGAGGCTGCAGAAGTCAAGAGCCGGTGAGGGGCTTCACTTGCTTGAATGACCAGAGATACAGGCATTGCTGAAAGCCAAGGCAACACTCAGCGTTAGAGCTAGAGCTGGCTCCTGTGCAGCAGCAGCTTGGTGCAGACTCCAGCTAGGGATGGGGCTCGTGGTACGTGGTGCTCTGTGTGCATACAGCAACCTGCATGCTCTCCCTCTAAGCACGTAAAATCAGTATAGGTAACAGAGACACGAGGCCAGACAGGAAACAGAGACGGGATTTGCCCCACAAAACCTAGCAGGAGTTAGAACAAAACTTTCCTACCTAGGGAACTCACATATACCCCACAGAAAACTTATTGCCATTTAAATGTAAAGCATCTAATGCATGAATTAAAAGGTTTCAGCCTTAAATCAACTGTTAATATTTTCAACACAAAGAAATTTTCAGCAAAGCATAAATAATTGAAGCACTCTACTATGAGTGGCCTCAGTGCTAAGGGTGTTCTGCTTCAGAGATACAGTCTGCCAATTAACCATTAACCATGTCAATACGTATTCAGAATAAAAATACTTCTCAGTTGAGTAAGGGTCTCGGTTACATTTCAGCTGAATTGGAGTGCCATCAAATCAAACGCTCCTCAATTTAGTAACTAGCAACATAAATGCTAGCTTATACTCTTCTATTTTTATGAAAGATTAGTCCATGATATCACACAAAATTACAAGAACAGTTTTGAAATCATATCTCTTTCATCTACTAAAGTAAAAGCACCTGTGACATTAATAAAAGAAGCTTATATTAAAAATCAATAATTTAATATACTAAATTGTCAAAAGGTAAAGCTGCTGAATGAAATAAAAAAATGTAATGAAAATTTCAAAATGATAGTTGTCTGTCTGTTTAAAGAAGATACTTTTTTCATTCTTTACATAATAGTTCTCATTTATTACTTATTTTTAAATCCCGTATTTTAATCATTAGCAATGTATATTCATAAGAACAAAAACTCTCATTAAAAAGCAAAGATTTTTAGCAAATGGCATTTTTCTATAAAGTCTTCATTTTTAAAAAACCTATTACACTTTAATGAAGTATGAAAAGCTGAAGATACTAAAATCTCATTGACATGAGAAGCAGCTTTTTTTTTAAAAAGACACTGCTTTGTTGGAAGAACAATATAGAGAAATACTGTTAGATATAAATAGAAAAGACATGCAAAGAGGATTCAGAATGGGACCCTTTAAAAGGAGGTCCTGGAAAGGGCCCTGAAGCACTGATGCACATGAATCACTGAAAAGATTTCTGTTAACATAATGAAGGAGAGGCAGTCCTGCTGCTTACAGAACACAGATGGACGTGTACCTTGCAGAGCTTTACTGTCTTCCCATGCTTTTTATCTGCGAGGGAGTAGTTTATATTGGACAAAACTGCTGATATATGGGACAGGAAAAGCTACTTGTTTATATTTTACTGTCAGTTCTAAATCACTTCTTTATGTTTTACTTAAATACTTAAACCACTGTTATACAATGCAACAGACTCAGACTAATTTAGGGACCATAAAAACAACAAGGTAAACTTGGTTAGAACAGTAATATGTATAATTACAATACGAAATGTCTGCATAACTTTGGGGTTAGAATTTTTTCAGGGTAGCCATGCATGGCACATTTCTGTTTCAAGAACATTGAATAAGATTAATTTTATATTTACTGTGTCTCTCATGTAGTAATGCAATTGCCACCCCATTCCTATGGAGGTGGAGCACCCAATCTCCTTTTAGTTTTCTTGCCAGACTGCAGGAGATGCACTTTATAGTAAACAGAAAGCCTGCCTGAAGACATGAAGCTTCTTTGTAGAGCTTTATAAGAGACAGAAGTCAAAATGGCAAAATGTATGGGCTGGGTGGAGCAACTACTGCCTTGAAAGTGCTTCTGATTTAGCTGATCATTTCCTTTTGTATTTTGGATAAGGGAGATCAGCCAACAAGAAGGGGGTAATTGTTTTATAAAATATCTTTTGTTCTGGTGCCTATGCAGCCTGACATCCCCATCAGCACACCCAACTGCACTTCTCATGTGACAGCAAATCCTGATACTCCCCTCTGGACAGTATTGAGTTCAGAGTAACCAATTTAACTGATCATGTTATTTGACTCTGAATAAATCTCTGCATTACTAATGACACAGATGAGTCTGTTTTCAAGCTGTGCTTTGTCATCACTTACAATCCCAAGATAACGTGCCCAGCTCCCAGCAGAAGTCTCCAGGCATGTTACTGGGCTGCTCCATCATTGGTAGTTGGAGGCTGGGGATTTTGCAGGTTCTTCACATTATGTTAAGCAGCCTCAACGTTGATGATTACAAGGATACTTCTGCAAATTCACTTGTATCTTCCCAGCACTCAGTGGAAGGTTTTGCTTAAATAGACCAGTGTGACGCATGTCCATACAGCAACATGTGCCACTGCCTTCCTCCAGATTTTTTCTCATCTTTACTATTAATTTTTAACAATATAGGCTGTTTTATAATATGCTGGTTTCCCACTTTTCTATCTCATTATTTTTTGTAATATCAACTGTCAGTTAAATAAAATAAATTTTCCCTGATCTACATATATTTGTCATTAGAACATTATACAGCTTGGTCTAGCTGACCTACAAGAACACAACTGCTTTTCCACATAAATTGCTGCATACTCTTAACATCAAGACAACATAATTGTATTTATCAATTCACCTGCTGTCTCTTTTCAGGTACGGTCCTAGATGGATTATAGGTGGTTGATTGCTTGAAAAGCTGCACACTGTGTATCTGAGAAAGGATGGTACAGACATAACACTTCCTGTGGTTTTCACACCTACTCTAGATTTCCATTATGAAATTGGGTTTTCTTTTAACAAATAGATTCATCTGAGGTTGGAAAATACTAATACTTGACTCCTGAGGCCTTTCACTAACAAGCATCGAGCTTTCTTTTGGATACCCTGCTGCTCAGAAGTGCGAGCACATCATTGTCAGTGCCCCTTCAGAGGTGCATCCCAATTCTTACACCAACTCTGTGGGCTCCTTGTTCCTTCCACTCTTTTCTTCTTACAGCTTCAATCTTCACCATTTTTCTGGCTGTTTTCAGAAAAGCCATTATCAGAGCTGCATGGTCTTAACTTCCATTAGTTTTTAATTGGAAATTATTCCCACTGCTTTTCAAAAGGGAAACTTTGCAAAGCAGGGGAATGGTTTTTACCATTGTACTGTTTTTACACACAGCCCAAACAGCCCCCTCTCAGCTGGGCTTGCCAGGCCGCCACCAGGCACTCCTGGAGCGTACAATGCCTCAGGCCAAAACATTTCCCAGCAAGCAAACCAGCAGAGCATGAGGCTTAATCTGGGGCTTTCCTGCAAACATCTCCAAAGATGCCAAGTGAAACAGTTCATCAAAGAAAGGCAGTGATTTCGCTTTCTTTTGAGATGTGAGACAGTATCACCATCTTTAAGAGGAAATTTTGTTTTCCTTAATTAAACATTCCACATTTTTACAGCGTGTTATCAAGTTGTTAAATATTTTATCTTACTTTTAATTAGCACGTTACTAAAGTGTTTTCTCATTATTTAATCCTCCATAAACCCAATATAAACAGATATGCGAGAACCCTGTCTTAAACTGCATATTCCTAGCTAATTACCAGTGCTGGTAGGTCGACTCTGTATTGAATTACAAAATGAAAACATGAAATGTTATATAATATTAATATAGCTATATATTATTAATATGGCTGAAACAGCTGGCAGATTGGCGTAACATGTTACATCTCACACTGCTCCCCAGGTAGCCATTTGCCACTCCTCAGCTTTGTGCACTATTGCTTTGGGTGGTGATCTTTTGCTCTTTTGGACCTCCAGCAGCCATGCTCAAGGCACATGCCAAACACTGGGGACGGAGAGCTCCCCACTCCCCGCTCTCACTGCATTCACTTGCTCAGGGTGTGCAAATACAGAGAGGATCCAACCTGGTACAAAATGCACCTACCGTGTGGAGACTGTGGCGAGAGTGGGTCTGTGTTCACACGGGCTGAGGGTGGAAGGATGGGTATCTAAGAAAAGAAACTGTCCTCTCTTTGTGATCAGTGTATTGTCCTCTGGTAACAATTAGTTCTGCGTAACAGCAGGGACCTTCAGTGCAAAAGCACAGGCCTCTACCACTGGACTGAATTGGCCGAATGCTGACCATGTTAGTGGCACAGATGGACCGCCATTAGAAGGGTAGGTATAACACTATAGTGCCTTACTTGTTCTTGATACAAGTTAAGGTGAAGGTTATTCTTCGCCACGGCAGTTAAATAGGATGACACAGAATTAAACTAGCCTTACCATAGGTTTGCAGGTAAGACTCCGATATGTCCTTACGGCTCCCATATCCCTACAACACATCCTAACCTGACAAACTACAGTAGGAAAGTGAAGAGTCTGACAAATGTCAAGTTCAGAATTAAAAATTACCTGAAACTGAGAGGAAAAAAAACCAATTTAACTAAGACAGTCCTTCTAATTCTTAACTCTTGAGGGCTGCATATTTCAAGTCTCACATCTGCAGTCTGATTTGTTTTCTCCCAGAATTTATCAGCAAAGCTTTGAATAATCTTGTTTTATTTCCATGGTGAAGAAAAGAATTAAATATACTTGGTTACTGTATTGTTGTTGTTGCTGTTCTGAATTATTCCCCGTCCTGAAAACCATCCAGGATACAAGATCCAATTTGACATCCTTTCAATTACACACAACAATGAACAGGCAAAGGTAGTAATTTACTATATTTCAGTTTTGAATGTTGTCATTAGCTTTACAAGTCACAAAGTCAAAGAAACTATGGGCATCAACAAGACAAAACAAATCTACTTTACAGGCCTGTTTTGAGTAAGTCAGAGCAGACTCAAATATAACTCAAAAATCCATTGTGTTCCCCAATCACAGGGCTATTCTGGGATTGCTTTCTCTCATCTTATTCAGAAACAATTTGAAAAAGCTTCCAACAAAAACCCTGAGACGAGTGTGCTGCCACAAACCATTTCACACTGCCATTTTCAGTGACAAAGGCTTTATGCAGAAGTTCCCATCTCACTACTTTGAGAACTTCTTCAGTAAGAAATAAAGAGCCTAGTACCTTGATTAAGCAAACCACAAAGAACTTAGCTTTAAATATGTTGAAAATTCATATTTATTAGAATGGGACAATTCTCAGTTATAAAATCAAGCGTACAATTCAGTGGTTGTAGCAGCCCCTCATTTAACACATACATTTACCTACTAACAAAATGGCAGCGCTTCATAGAATCATAGAATGATTTAGGTTGGAAAAGACCTTTAAGATCATTGAGTCCAACTGTTAACCTAACACTGCCAAGTCCAACACTAAAACATGTCCCTAAGCACCACGTCTACATATCTCTTAAATACCTCCAGGGATGGGGACTCAACCACCTCCCTGGGCAGCCCGTTACAGTGCCTGACAACCTTTTCTGTGAAGAAATTTTTCCTAATATCCAATCTAAACCTCCCCTGGCACAACTTGAGGCCGTTTCCCCTCATCCTGTTGCTTGTTACTTGGGTAAAGGGACTGACCCCCACCTCACTACCGCCTCCTGTCAGGCAGTTGCAGAGGACAACAAAGCCTCCCCTCAGCCTCCTCTTCTCCAGGCTGAACAACCCCAGACCCCTCAGCCGCTCCCCATCAGACTTGTGCTCCAGATCCCTCACCAGCTTCATTGCTCTCCTCTGGACACGCTGCAGCACCTCAGTGTCCTTCTTGTAGTGATAGGCCCAAAACTGAATACAGCATTCGAGGTGCAGCCTCACCAGGGCTGAGTACAGAGGGATGATCACTTCCCTACTCCTGCTGGCCACACTATTTTCAGCCACTAACAAAAAGATACTGTGTGTCAAAATCCTTCGATTGCTCTACTTTTTCTTTACTGACAGAAGGTTCTTCTAAACTACAAAACTGCACGCATTTCCTCTCTCAGTGGATGGTAATTTGCAACCCATCAGAAAGCAAGACGCAAGCAGCAAAGATGACATTGAATAAATACAGGGAAAAAGCAAGGAAGCTCAGCAAATCTGAATTATTTGCTTTTGTATTTAAATTAATAAACCCATTTGTCAATTAGCCATGGCACAGTGCAAAGAAATTAGATGACTGCCTCAGAGCGTGTAATTTCTTGGCAAATGCATGTCATGAAATCATCTCTTGGGGAACCATAGCCATGGGGGGAGTCTATTTCAGATACTGCATTGCCCGTTAATGTGCTTGCATGAGGATGTCGCAACCTTTCAGGGTACTCATCTTCACTACCATTCAGTGAGGCAGCACACTATTTATTATACACATATAAAGAAAATGAAGAGCAGAGACTCAGAGAAACCAAGTGATTTGTTCAAATGTACCCAAAGAGCCTCTGGCAGTCAGCCCTCAGATGCAGCTCCTCCAAACTATAAGGGACTTCTCTAAGTATCAGGTATTCTATTTCAACCAGATAAGGCAACTACCACTGGAGATGCTCAGTGTATCTGAGATCAGTGACAAGTATACTTGATACCCGCTGTAAAGAGTATTAGCATCCCAGCAACACTTCCAGTCCCCCTACATCTCTGAGTCTTTGACAACTTGGTCCAGGACAAAGTATATTAGTTATCGTAATTGTAGAGGTCTTTGAAAATAGCTTCAAGAGCAGGTATTGCAACGGTGTTAGTAAATGTGTAAAGGTTAAGTTAGTGCCTGAAAAGGAACAAGGTCTTGATCAGCTTTAAGTAGTATGGGTTTTCCACAACACTGGGAAAGCTGGGCATCAGAGGGTGCCCCCTTAAGTCATGTTTAATGAGGAAACAGGGCTCCTCCTAAAAATGATTCATAGCAGGGTACGAACTAAGGTCTTCCCACAGGGGTCCCATTCTAGATGAGATGTTTAGGGAGCCTAGAGCACACTTGTTCCTCACTTCTGAGCAAACACTCCCCTGTGGCCCAGGATCAAGAGTCCCACCAACGACAGCAGGCCACCAGGGCACAGCTCAAGTCCCCTGCCCACCTTCACACCCATGCCCTGGGAGTCTGGGGACTCCCACATCACTGAAAAGAGAGAAAACAGTTACATACCTGGCATTCCGAGACATCCCATCTCTTTTTGAAGCCACAGATTATCTTTAATAACCTAAAGTTAACAGAGAAGAGAGCAATTATAAAAAAGAACTGCTTTCATAAATGTCTAATATTAAACTCTTACGCTGAGTTTATGCTTCACAATTAGAAAGAACCCTGTTCCACAAAGCCTTGAGTTTCCCAAAATTACCAGAAAAGACACAACACGGCTTTAGCGGTCTTCCACAGCTTATCAAGCAGTATATGGCTGTCTCCCAGTATAGCTATACACACTTGGGGCTCAAACTGTACTTATGCTTCATATTACCTGTGCAATATGTGGAGCAGAAGGGTTTGCTATTAGTTTGTTCCTATAAAATAATCTTTCTTTGCCATTTTCAAAGGCAGATTTGAGGACACAGGAAAATCTGCTCACTAGGAGTCAGCAGGTATGTGTCCATATGGGATGATCAAGTCTACTGACAATACGCCCATTTTTTCCTTCGGAGCATTACACGGAGCCTTTCAAAGGGAACACAGGCTAAAACCTGCAGCTTACGAGGCAATCTGTGACAGCCTCCCGCATGTGCCCAGGCCACAAAGATTACTACAGAAATCAGAGCTCTAAAACATCAGTAAAAGAAACTGGTGTTTTTAAGGATTGTTAATGCCCAGTGTTTTGATCAATATGTGTGACTACTGTCATGCAAGCAAGTTTTCATTTAATAAAAACGCTTCCTTGCAGGAGGTAATACAGAGTTAGGAATGTCGGCTGATTAACAGCGATCTTCTAAGTCTGCTGAGTGACGTGACCCACACTTGCTGTTTCTGTTTGCTCCCAAGCACTGCATGTGAGTAACGTTAAGTACGGACTCACGTCAACACCACTGTTACAGTACAGCAAGTTAGGGGCAATTTTCTTCTTTGCCTGCTCAGCGAAGCCATCACTGTGATTATTGCTAGAGCTGTAAGTTTAGTTAACCTTGTGTGAAAATAGTTCTCACTTCAGATCGGGCACTTTCCCTCAAAATAACAGAAAATGCAAGACATCTCACAAAACTGGATGCACCAGGGGCCCTGGGTTTTAAGTGGACACTGCTCTGGAAAACAAGTGCAAATGGGTTTGGAAGCAGCTCTTGTGGAGGAGAAATAAAGGACAGAGAAACAAACACAAGCGGAAACATGCAGCGTACTCTGAGCAGCCCTGGGATGCAGTTCTGGGAGACCCCAGGCACTGAACTCTTTACTAGGGGCTATTTGCAAATACATCATTGCACAGCTCTCCCCGCACTCCGGAATCCTTGTACACAAACTGAGTTATGCCAAAATTCTCTAATGCCATTATTCATTTCTTCTCATTGGTTAAACAACCTATATGACCCTGAATTTTGAGTAGCCAAGCATCTCAAGAACACAGAAAGATAAGAACAGGAAACTCCAGTGGCAAACAAAAAATTGTCTGGTGGATATATATATATGGATCTATGTATTTCCATATATGCATATGGATATGCAGCAATAGAAATCACAAATTAAAAAGGAATTAACTTTTGCCAGGTATTTCTAGAGTAGTCTAGCACCCTATCTGCATTAGGGAAATGTGTACCAGTACACTAAATGGATGCAATGACATCAGTGTAAAACACTGATGAAAATATAAACCACCCATACAATGGTCGATTATGCTAAATGTTGAAATAAATCTTGTTTATAAACACAGATCCCAAATACCACTCTTACGCATTATATCAGCATATATATGAATGTGAATGTTAAATGTCAACAGTTCCTTTGTAAATGAGCCTGTAACAAAAGTGGACAGTAGTCTAAGCACGCAGAAAGGCTTGCAGAAAATGTGGCTTGCTAGCTAACAAGCTGTATTTCCTACTTCCTAGGAAATCAGTGCACAAATGGCTCCTGATTTCCACAGACTCCAGGCACTCATTCATCTGTGGTTTTGCATCACCTCATGCACAAAAATCTACAGTGTTTATGTATCTATGTGCGTCAGCTACAAATGACCAGCACTCCCATTTTTTTCTTCTGCCTTATCTGACATTCAGTTGTCAGTAGTCTGCAATGGAAAATACAGTCTGGATATCTGGCACAATTCTTCCACTCTGCTGCAGAGTGTGTCCATAATACCAGAGGGCATCAACGAGGGGCTCTGCATCGGCAAATAGTGCCAATTCTACAGGCCAGCACTCACATCATGCTTCAAAAGTCATTAATGCAATGCAGTAATATTGCCAGCAGACATTTTCCCAAGTTTTACATTAATTTATTTTTCTGGTGGAAAAATAAGGTGGGGCTGGTTTGGTTTTGGTTTTTTTTTTCCTGCAATACTATTTCCTGCTGATCACTCTTTTTGTAATCAATCACACCACAAGCTATGGTTCGTGACTCCCGCTGTTCCCCACCGCACAGTGCCAGGGAGCCTCCGCATGGGCAAAAGAAAACAACGTTGGCACATTTTGAGACAGCTTGATGGGTCCATACCTAAATAAGGAGAAAGAACGAAAAATAAAAAGCTGTATACTAAACCGCTAGCGGCACTCCTAACAGCGGGCTGACACCAGCGGGCAAGGGTGCTGTGACTGGATAAAAACCCACCGAGCGCCTCTGCTCTGGGAAGAACAGCGGAGCGGAGCCGCTGCCGGCACGGGGCACGTCGGAGCGGCCCCGGCCGACCCTCGGCAGCTTTTCGGGACGTTGCCCCCAGCCCAGGCGCCTGGGAAGCGGCCGCTGCTCTGCCGGGCCACCGCCCCCTCCCCCCCGCCCTCCCTTGCCCCCCCCCCGGGCCCACGGATCCGCCCCGCGGAGGGGCCGACCCACCACCCGCGCAGAGCACCGCGGTCACAACGCCTTACCCCAGCCGCCGTCCGACCGCAGGGCTCCCGGGGCGGGCCCGGCGCCCCGGACCCCTCCGCGGGGCTCGGCGGGGGGCGGCCCCCGGCCCGGGGGCGCCAGGTGGCCGCTCCGAGGGTCTGGGCGGGCGCCGAGGGCCCGCCAGGGAGCAGCGCCAGCAGCAGGCCGGCTAGCAGCCCCCGCATGGCGGCCCGCGGCCCCTCCGCGGGCGCGTAGGGCGCCGCGGAGACTCTCCAGGCGCTGCCCCCGAGCCAGGCCGGGCCTCAGCCGCCGCATCCATCCGCCATCGGTCTCCTCCCACCGCGGCGAGGGCGGGGGGCGGAGGGGCGCTGAGCAGCGGGACCTCCCCTCGCCTCCCCTCTGCTCTCCGCGGGCCGGGCCGGGCCCGATGGCGGCGGCCGGGGGCTGCCTGCGGGCGGTGGGGCTGCAGTTCTGGGCGCGCTCGCTGCAGGCGCTGCCCGCCCTGCTGGCCCCCGCCGTCCTCCTGGGGCTGCTGCTGGGCGCCGCCGCCGCCGCCCTGCTCTGCCGCTGCGCCCTCGGGCCGCGTCGGCGGAGAGAGGTACGCGGGGCCGGCGGGCGGGGGGCAGGCGGTCGGCCTTCCCTGCCGCCCGGGCCGTCTCGGAGTGAACAGCTTGGGGAGGGGCGGCGGGGGCGGGGTGCGGGGGCCGGGGTGGGCTCGGTGGTAGGTGGGGAGCCCCGTGATTCCTGATACACCTCTGCTGGAAAGGATTTTACTACTTCCCTCGCCTAAAAATTCACTAAAACAGACGGGGTGACTGAAAGAAGAGGCCGGCTTCAGCATTTATGTGTTCCGAATATTGCCCTACTGGCCTGTGTCATCAAAGGTGACCCACTAGTTGCCTCTTGCAGCCATCACTGCTTCTATGAGCCTGTTGCTTTTGAGGGCTGGTGGAAGGTGTACCCGGCTTGCAGGAATTTTGTGAGATAATTGGAAACAAACACTAATTTCCCTCCTAAACCAGTAAGAACAATCCGATTCCCAAAGCATTTTACGACCTTTTCCAAAGTCCATTTTCCAAACAGCACAAGCAGAGTATTGGTACTAACTCACTGCAGTAACTTTGCACTGAGGGTACGCATGTACATACGTGAGAAATAAAAGGAAGCAGAATGCACCTGACAGTTTGCTTGATGCAAAACTAACAGGGTTTTTTAAAGCATGGGATTTGGTTAATAACACAGCTGCCTCGCTGTTTTACGGGCTGTGGTGGATGGTTCGTATCTCTCTTACATAAAGAGTTTGTTTGCACTCGAGAGTTGCAGAGGTGGCGCATACCCACAGAACCGCTGCCAGGCAGATATATTTTCTGAGAATTATTATTGACTTCTGCTTCCTTCTCCGTCGCATTTAGTCCCAGGTCGTGCTGTATTGACTGGATGTAGCAATGGTTGGCGCTGGCACAGCCGGGAAACGTGGAGCCCTGCGGAGCTTTCTGCCAGCCTGCCGGGGGGGGTCTGGTCTGGCTTGGTTTTTAACCACACCTTTTCTCAGCTATCATGGCTCTGCTGTGCATGTGTATCTAGTGTTGATCCTCATTAAACATGACACAGAAGAAAAATCCTCTTGCTCCCAGCTGCTTTTAAGTAGGAGGTTTGAAACTGTGTTTGAAGCCATGCTTCAGGCTAGTAACGGAGGCACTTCAAATGCAGGATCAATGCATCCTGTGCGAATGCAAGCCTCTGCGATTCAGTTGCTCATTTTCCTTGCCTTAACAGGTGGTATCTTTATTGTACTGTCACTACCAACTCAAATACAGCCATATACAGCTTTATCCTTCATGTCATTTGTGTCAATAGGGAATAGAAGCTGTCAGTTCTCTCTGGCCCAGATCTTCAGATGCATTTAGGTGCTTAAGTGCCATTCAAAACAATGCTGCTGTTGTAAAAGAGTTGTTTATTTTGAAAGAAAAAAAACAAACCTGCCCGCTGGTGCATACAGAGCACATTGCAGGGTAAGCAGGTTGTATCCTGTGGGTCTGATTTCCCAAATCGAACAGGGCTACCTTAGGCTGTCTGTGCCTGTTCCTTCCTCGTGCTGACTGCCCCACCGATGCTATGGAGCAAGCCTGTTGCATGTGTAGCAGCTACTGAACTGCATGTATCAGCCTTCGGTATCCAAAGTAAAAGCAGGGATAGTTTACCTAAGTACGCAGTGTTGTTTCCCAAGCAGCTGAGTTGTCCCTGCAGTTGGAGCAGGGCAGTACCTGGAATCCAGAGCAGCCATAGGCACTGCAATAAGCTGCCGGCATTTGTCATTCAGCCCCAATTAATCACTATTCTGTAGATCTCAGCCTGAATCTGTGGGACTTGGATACATGCAGTTAAGTGCCTTACTGGTTTGATGATCTGTGCATAGGATGCACTGGGAATGTTTTAAGAAGACACCTTTACTGTGGTAACTTCAGACTGTGTAGTGTGCCGTAACAGATTTCTATCGATAATACTGTCCTGTTAGAGTATGGCGTGGCCTGGAGGCTCTTGTGTCCCTTTGGGTTGGAGGTTGTCTCATTGTGGTATTCCAGTAGATTAGCTTGATGAAGTGTTACAGTAATTACAGTTAGGCTTAGTTTTTTTCAACTTCTTAATGCTTGAAAAGGGGAGGTCAGTAGCACTTCAGTTGCAAAAACTAGAAAGGACAAAAACTAATGGAGAGGAAGGCGATGAGATTAGAAAAGTTAGCAGGAAAGAAATGAATCCTGAAAAAATTCAAATACTTTTAAAATTGTAGTGGTGGAGATATAAAGGAATGAAAATGAAAACTGGATGAATATGAACAGTCAGAGAAATCAGATGAGAAAAGCAAATTCTTATTTTGGAGTGGCTGTGGTGTGAGGTACAGCGGTGAATCCAATGTGACTACTTCCATAAGTCCCAATCACTCAGCCTAAATTTTGTGAACTTCTGGTCAAATGCATAAAGTTCATTAATTTTAATTATTCCTTCCTGAATATGTAAAATTCTCATGCATTTTCAGATTGTATTTTTCCAAAATTTTCAACTAATACTGAAACAATTTTCAGGATGGAGACATGAGTGTGTCCAGGTTGCTGTCAAAGCTGCTTCCAGTGAATCTGCATGATCTCAGTGTTATGTTTTATCTTTTTTCTTTTGGAATTTCAGAAGGATGATTCCCAGAGACTTCTGGAAAGCTTCAACTCTGATGAAAAAGAGCACACACTTAGGAAAAGTAAAGCAGAACCCTATACATCAAAAGAGGAAATGGTGCTGGAGGTAAAGCTCTGCTCTTGTTGGTGGATGTCCATTTTGCTGGATGTAGCAATGAGCACATTCAGGGCCGTGTCCAAACTGTCTTAATTTTATTGGGTTTGGAATTAAGTCCTTAAAAAGTGTTCAGAAAAAGCATAATAAGGAGAGCGGGAGTTGATGGCTGCTTATGAATGCAACCATTTCAGGCACTCATTCCCCTTACGAATTGTATTTCTCTTGGGTGACTCGTTTTGGGTGTTTTCATCAAGATCCTGAGTTCTTTTTGGACAGAGACTTCTTTGGTTTTGTCTCTACATTGTCCTTAATTTCAAAAGGCTGATGGGAAGAGTTAACACTATTGACATAAGAAAAAGGTCTTACGTACTGAAATCGGTGCTGGTAGCTGATAGTAGATTCTTTTCTGGAGAAGGAGGTTTATTGGAGAAGGAGATTTATTAGAGAAGTAACAAAGTTCCCTCATCAGGTCCAATCTGGAACAAATACTTTTTTTCTAGAGCCTCCTTAGAGGCTCCAGCTCTCAGCTGGACTGAGTAGATCAATGGAGGCAGAAAGAATAAATGAAATAAGATGAGTATGTTTGTGAACAGCAGCATCTTCAATGGCTTTCTCACATAGGAAGTTCTCCCATCAGGTACCAGCTGAAGATGCAGTGCAGAGGTCAAGTGACCTCTGAAACACCAGTGTGGTGAGCTGGGATTCAAGGACAATTAGAGGACAATTTGGAAAGAAAAGTAGGAGAAGGTATAAACTTAACCCACCTTCAAAATTCAAACAACTATTTTTTTTTGTGCGAATCTCAAAGTAACTTGATGACCAGTCCTACCGTGTCATTAGATCACAGCCTTTCACCCAAAGCTGATTTGACTGCTCTCAATGAAGCTAAAGGTTGTGAGTTAAACTGCACATGTAAAAGAAATGTGCAGTTCAGCTAAGTCATTCAGTCTACTATACATAAATTAAGTACATGCAGAAAGTGTCAGTTAAAGCCAGCCAGTCTGGTGCATAGCTTGTAATGAGAACTGATGTTTCAAGACAAAGAGAAGACAGACATTGTTGTAAACATTTTACTATTGGTTTAAATCCTGACAGGTAATTAATCTTCATTTCAGTTTTGTGATGAGGAATGGTGACAAACCATGGTTGTTCGTTTTGCTTGAGTTAAAGTACAGCATAACAAGTGAACATGGATTAGATTGTCTTTTGGAGTGTAAATCTTATGGGAGAACTTACGTAATAATATAACTTTATGCATATTACCAGTCCTTTTGAAATGGGATCACTGTCTTTTAAAGGTGATCATTCACAACTATATCCATTTCCCAAACACATTAGCTCATTTACAGCACATTAAGAACTAACCTTGTTATTTGAAGGCACTTTCTCCCACCTATTTGTTTAACTACTGAAGTTATATATATTTTTTATTCATTTGTTCCAATTCCCAGAAGCTTTTGCTGTTACGAGCATCAAATTGAACGTTCATGGAGAAGCATATATGGAAAATGCTTTTAGTTAGGTTAGAGCACTTCAGAAAAACAGGTATTTTCATTCTGAGACCTTCCACATTGCAATAATACCATAATTGCTATATTAATAATAACTGTGTATTACTCGTGCCTGCTGAGAAGCAGGATGTGTTAGTTCTAGCACACTGTGATATGGCTTTATGGCTTCGGACGGGAGCTGCTCTGCCTCCAGCCATTACAGAGCAATGGATCTGTCGGCTTCTATCCCTGAATACATACTACAGCAGTGGAACTACTCAGTATGAGCAAGTGTTTTGCATGCTGACCACATGCTTTTAACTTTATCAGTAAATCCAAAAATGACTGTTGGAAATGAGATGGAGATGAAAAGGTGCAATGATAAAAGAGTCTAATGAATGACTTAGTTTGCTCTTCTCTTCCCGTCTCTATTTTTAGACTCTTAGTGCTTTGATATTTCCTAGAAAAATCTTTATGAAAAAGAGCATGGTGTTTTGATAGATCAGATTCTTTCATTTCATGTGACAAAACCAAAAAAAGTTAGACTAAGAAATCTCCTAAATCTTGGATTTAAACGTTTTATCTGTTGCTTATAGCCAACCTTTTATTAAGCCATACATATCCTCATGAGACAAAGCTGATTATCCCATTGTTCCAGTGCATAAAGCAGTGGATAGGAAAGAGGAGGACCAGAAAGTCAGATTACATGATATAGCAGATTGTATGAAAAGAATGCATTATCTATAAGAAGTTCTTTGAAAGAACATTGGTATTTTCTCCAGATTATAGGTAAGGGTAGTGCTATAAAAGTTCTTCCTGGAAAAAATGGTGACTAGTTTTGTTTAATCTATCATTTAATCATTTAAATTGAAGGTCAGAATTTATAGCCATGATGATATCTGTGGAGCTTATCCTTTAATAGTTTCTATTATTAAGATAATTCCAGTCTCTCATGTGAAATCTTTAGTAGCTATTAAAGGGGGAAAAAAAAACCTGACATGAATACCAACTATTACCTATTTTCCCTTGCAGGAGTAAAAGCATTTTGGAGCAGGGGTAATGACAGAGTTCTTTTTTCTGGGTTTCGTACTTTGAATGAGTGCCAAAGCAGAAACAGTCAATAAATAGTTATCGATAGGAATTTCTAAGTTGTGTAACCAGAAGGGGCATGCAATGCTTACAGTGAACAACCATCAGGTCTGCTGCTGTTCCCAAATGGTTTTCTCTTCTTTTCCATACAGGAAAGTGAGTCTCCTCTGAACAGTAATGTCACGGCATTTGCGTTAAAGGCAAAAGTGGTCTATCCCATCAACCAGAAATTTAGGGTAAGGTTATAGATTCTACTTGTAAAAAATTAATGACAATCGTTCTGTGTCAGAGTAAATTGCAGAGTCAAGTAATGGAAGAAAACTTATTGCCAATCTGCTTAATAGGCATCTTTCTTTGTTTATAGTCCATTGACTCAGGGCTTATTCTGTAAGGCATCAGCTGCTTTCAGCTCCCCCTGAAACCTGCAGTGCTTTACATGGTGTCCGGTTAATTTTCACTGTAGTCAAGAGACCTTTTCTTCCCATTAACATTAATGGAAGTTGGGTCTGTCCAAGGAGACTTAAGAAAAATGCCACAAGGATCTGCCCTTCAGTAAGAAAACATGCACGAAGCAGAAAACCACAACAGAAGAATGGTTTTCTGGGCAATGCAGAAACCTGCCAGTATGATGAATCTTAATTTATGTGGAAACACTTTTGCTGTATATTGTTTAATTTTTCATTTGAAAGCAAACACTGCAAATTGCTGAGATGTTTATCTCCTTATTGTGTTGTATTACTTGACCTTGTAAATTGTCTTTGACTGTAGCCTTTGGCAGATGGCTCATCCAATCCATCTTTGCATGAGAACCCAAAGCAGTCAGTTCTGCCTAATCAGGTCATGGAGACGTCTACATCAGGCAGCCTGGGATCCCTGAGCCAGGGAGACAAAGAGGACTGCAGTTCCTCCACAACAATACATTCCACAACAAGCGATGACAGATTTCAGGCTCGAGCCTTCCTGAAGGTGGTCAGCTTCCCTGAAGTGCTAACGTGTGAGAGGTAAGCAGTAAACCTGCCCTCATGTTTGGTCATTTCCTAGTGTGCCCCAGTGGTTTTCAGGACAATCACTAAAGGTCTGGTGTAAACCAAAGGCTGGGCTTGAATGCATACACTCACCACATCAGGACAGGGTTATCTGCTTATAACCCTAAAAAAGTGGTTGGGGAGTTTAACATAATACATCATGCTGCAGACTGATAGTCAGTTTGTTCTTCATGCAATTCTGGGAATCAGAACTTTGGCAAAAGCGGTCTCATAAAAGGTGTATCACTGTTATGACAAGGAGATCTCTTGGCTTGTACACTCAGTTCACACGTGCAGTGGCGTGCTTGGCTGGGGATGGAATCCTCTGCACTGTACAACGTCAAGTCACACAGCAGATGCCTTGAGAACAGCAAGTGGCAGTGGTCTGTTCTCTGTGTTTTAATGGGAACTATTCATGTCGTATTGTGGAAAAACTGTTCCTTTCTCAGGCGCTCCAGTGATGAGCGGGTAGAGCTAATCAAAATGGCTTATCAGCCCTAATTATCTTTCAGCTGCACAACAACAAGATACTCCTAGATGAATACATGCATGTCTCTATTCTCATTAGGAAGAACAAAGAAAATTATACTTGTGTCACTATGGGGACCGGGGAAGGTACTAGTGATGAAGAATATTTTCAAAATGCCTACTCTATCTATAGCTGTTTTAAATTAAAGCTTTGTTTTCCTTTTGTTGTAGACATTCATGCCTATATTTACCTTGCCTTTTTCTAAAGGGAACTGCAACTCCAACTTCGTTAAAGCATGGTTTTGTTTTGCTTACTTTTATGTAGAGATATTTTATCTGAAAGAGAAGGCAATGTAGAAATGAAGTGACTTAACTGCTGTTCTAGGGCCAATGCTTTTAGGAGAATTTAGTGATTAAATGAAACTATTATATAGTGTTGCTCTTTTACATGACCTTCATTTAGATTGATATTAACACTTTTAAAATCTTTGTTTTAGTTTTGATGTTAAGCTCTGCCTTTGCAGTCTTATTTTAAAAGATCTCATGCGTCTTGATACTGAACTCAGAAAAGAAAAATATGTGGTAGGTACTCATACTTCATTTATAGCTATTTGTTTTGAACATCTTAGTTGAGTATCAGTTTAGGAAATAACATAAACTACTGACTAGCTGGGAAGTATTGTAGTAGAGTTGCTTTATTTTTTCTCTCTGTTCCATATATATATGAGCTTCATAGAGGAGTAAAATATAAAGAAATATATTGGGCTGTGAAATACAGGAGGTCAGACTGGATAATGTAAAAATTTTATTTTAAACTTTACTCCAGAGAATAACATACAGCACTTGAGAGTCATAAAAATAGAAAAATAGACATGTATATTTAATAGATGAGTTTATGTTTTAAGGACAATGCTTGTGCATTGCAGCTTCAAGGACTCCAAGCTCTTTGAATAAAATTGAAAATCCGATTCAACTGAATCAGTAGCATTGTCATATATACAATAGTTCTGATTTTGCATGACAGAGGAATTAAGGTACACATTTAAACCATAGATAGCTAACTACATCAAGTCACAGCATCCAAAGCTAACAGGAAAAAAAACCAAACCAAAAATGGATGCATACAGTTGTTTATGGTGAGTAGTTATGATCAAGTACTCGATCATTACCATTGCTGAGTTTTATCTTAGTTAACATAAATCTGGACATAAAGTATATAGCTTCCTTCTCCCCTTCTTTCCCAAACTCTGTTTAAGCAGATTGGTCATTTCTGATACAGTTTGTTAAATGCAGTGAGAATATTTTTGTTCTGGGATTTTCTGAACAAATTTCTACAAATTTCCAAAAGAAGAAGCATGAAAGTAAACCTGGAAAGCAGCTTCTCTTCTGATGGGATTTATTCCCATCTAAGTAGATGAGGAAGGGAACTTCAGATCAGATTCCAGAAGGAGATTTAGCTTGACTAGAGAAGGTTGAACTTGATCTCAAAGTTAATCATCCATTTGTAAATGAAGATAAGTTAACAACATGGTGATGTAATCACAGGAACACTGAGGAAATGAGCGTTTAATGTACTTTGTGGCCCACCAGAAATTACTGTAAAAGGCAGATGACTTTGACCTTTAGCTGAAGCTTTGAATGGCTGTGTATTTTCACTAGCAGGGGAAAAGGGGAAAAAAATATTCAGTTTAAGAGAATAGTTTCTTCCTTTTCCACTCTGCTTTCTCTGATTTCAGAGTCCGTCTTTCTTAGTGTCAGTTCTAGAAAAAGGAAACATACCCTCTTCCTTCAGTGTTTTCCTGAATTCTTTTTTTTCCCCCCTTTTTTACAGTATGTGGTATCTTGGTGCTATGTGTTCAAAACGTGCCAAACTCCTATCCAAAACATTGGCAAGTGTGATGCACAACATGGCTGCTTTACCATTTTCTCTTCTACTCAGCTTTGTTGATAACATACTTCCCAGATTTTGCTCAGCTGAAATGTTGGCTTCAACAACTGTTTGTATATGTAAATATGGTTTTATTTAGGTTTTTACATGTTTAAAGTGGGCAACTTCTGCATCATCTGTTTTCAAGTACATGAGTAGCAGGCGGGTGGCTGTTAAATTTCACATATTTTTATCTTCATGTTGGAAAATGCTGCAGCAGTTAGTAATGAAGTGAATTGTCTTTACACCGACACTCTAATCAAGGCAAGAGAAGAGGTTAAGCAAAAATTATCCCAGTGTTCAAAAACATCTTTTTGAAGACACCGATATTACAATCTTTAAACACAACGAACAACTAGAAAATACGTGTATTTTTGTAAGAGAAGGTAGCTAGAGCTTGAGATGGTTACTTTTGTGTTTATATATAAAAACGATTGATACTTCATTTGGCCGACTACAGTTGAAATCATAGTAATAAATATGTTAGTATCTTTCAGCTTAGGGGTTTATTAACCTTTAAAAATGGGCTTTGTATTTTTAAGTGATTTGTATATTGTCCAGTAAAGGACAGTTTCAGATGTGTTGGTCTGGTTACAAGGCTATATGAGATTATGTCTTTGCGCTTGTTAGAACATAACACCATCTTCCAGTATCTTACTGAAATCAAAGCTGAAGAATTTTTCATAATACAAGTACTACAGAGTCTGATGATGTTTCTGTTATTTTGCTTATGATTCACTATAGTCTCACTGATTGATTTAAATCAACAAAAGTTACCACAAAGATGTCCTTATGATGTTGAACAGGTGCTTACTGTGGGTTTTGTTTCCTTCCTTTTGAGTAGATGTTTATTCAGGTTCTCAAAGTATACCTCACAGACTTTTGTCATAAAAAGAAGATTACTGATGATTCGTTCAAGAAGATCCTTTTAATTCAAGAAAATGTAAGTGGTTTTGTTGGTTAATGTTTCAGACCACAGAAAATAAGAGTTAATCCAACCAGTCAGTGCAGGCTGCCACAGCAGGCTATCTCACCTGCTCTTTTTAAACAGCAATGTCATATGTAATCTATTTCAGAAGAAATACAAAGAAACTCCTTTGTTAGTTGATTCTCTCCATTATCTTGCCCACATTTCCCCCGTGTTGTTGTATGAGGTGATCAGGACAGCGATGTGTCTAATCTGTTAAGAAAAAATTATTTTGTAGTTGAATCCATTCAAGCAAACAGCAAGTTTTGAACCTTATTCACTCAGATTTAAAAATTTCTAATTATCACGTCTTTGTCTGGTTCCATGTATCATCACTGATAATAAAATAGCAGGAAATGAAGCACAAGAAGAAAACTCAAGACTTTTTTTATCAAGGGAAAATATACATATTTTCCTCTTTATCCTTTTTTCTTCCATATACTTGTATCAAAATCCATTTTCCACTTCTGAACTAGATGACATACATTGACAGTCAATATGCATTTCAGGTGGAGTGACAATACTATTTTTAAGATTATTAGAAGGAAAAAATCTTTACAAAACTGAACAAATAGGAGAGTTACTGGTTCCACTTTCCAGGTTAGAGTCATAGAAAAGTCTGAGTTGAGAGCCACCCTGGAGATCATTTTGTCCAACCTTCTGTAGGAAGCAGGGAATAACCTAAGATTATCCAGTGCCTTGCCAAGCCAAGTCTTGAATATCTGCACTGAAGGAGATGTCCCCATTTTTCTGGGCAGGCTAGTCCAGTATGTAATTCTTACAGGAATGATTTTTTTTTCTTACATACAGATAGAATTTCACATATAGCATTAAAATCTACGGGTTTCCAGCTCTAGTTGTTGAGATTTATTTTGTTTGTTCAGTCTCACAATCTGTGAATGAATATCAGGAATCTCTGTAGTTGTACCTAATAATTTATTTCAGAATATATTTTGCCTTAAAACTACTCCTCTGCCTTAAATCCTCAGGTTTGGTATTGAAGTTGATTGTATTTACTAAATGAAAAGTGAGATTTGGTGTGCAAATCCTTTTTTCTGATGGACTTCTGGTAATGACTTCCAATTATAAACACAGGGGTAATATAGATTGGGCATGTTTTCCAATGTAGCGTAACCCTCAGTGAGGCTTGACAGCATCAGTGTCTTCATGCACCTAACTGAGCTGCTGCAAGACAAAGACTAAATCTTGTTTATTAAATGCAGTAATTGCTGGGAATAGGCCAGTTGTTCAACTGTCAATATGGGATTCCTATGTCCTATATTCTGGAGAGAAAGGTCCTGGAAACATGACAGCCTTAGGGTTGGGATATCACATAAGGGGCTGATTATGGATCCCATGTAAAAGAGACATTTGTAATAAGCAAAAGCATTAGAACTGGAAACTACTGTATGTAATACTGCATTGGCAAGACTGAGGATTATATGATTTATCACAGACAGCATTTTCCTTTTTTAATTCTGCATTGTAAGAAAAATTCATGGGATTTTGATGAAATTGTTTGTGAGGCTTGTCAAAATCTGGTTACATTTCTTTAAGACATAGGGTATCAAGTTAATGCATTGACACCCAAAATTGTGTGATAGTAAAAGTAAATGCTTGTTACCTAAGGCATGTTTCAGCAACGGAAGCATCATCCATTTCAGTACCAAGCTGCTAAGTAAGGGCAGAAGACTAGTATTTGTCACTGTCATTAGCTTTTGGAAAAAACCATCCTGGTTTCAAAGGACTGAAAAACTTAAAAAACCCATATAATCATGTAGCCTGTAATTTGTCCCTTATGAGCATTACGGGTGTGTTCATCCGTGTCTGCTAGCACTCTGCAGGAAACACTATGTGGTTACCATGACTGGATACTTCTCTGTGCTTTCAAACACAGAGTATACACTCGTAGCTGCCATTTTAAGTGGGGCACGTGCATTAAAATAAAAATATTTGTGGGTAGATTCAAAGGATTATTGGTATGAATGCTCATGGAGTAGTGTTTACTAAAACTTTAATTCAGTGGAGATGGACAACAGTCTTGATTGTACTCATATACTGGTGGAAATATATGCATTTATATTGAGTGTAGCTAAGAGGTGCCATACATACAGCTGCAGTATTCCTTGCTTGCTGCAGGAGGTACATTACCCAGAGACAGAACTTTCTGAATGCTCTTGTTAGCTTCCTTAGCCATGAGCCAACATACAAATTCACTTCCAAATTTAGAAATTATGTCTGGTTTTCTGTTTAACAAAACACTTGCTTTTTTTCCAGGATTTTGAAGAATTACAGAAACAACTTGACTCTAGACTCCAGAATACTGAGATGTCAGGACCCCATAATTCAGAGTACCAGACTCTAGAAGACTTAGAAAGGAAAGAAAGAGAATATTCTGAGCACATAATAGATAACGTAACTTTCTAATTTTTCTCTCCTAAAATTTTATTTTAATATTATTCTTTTGGTGGGGAATGCTTTTTTATTTTTTTTTTAAACTGTTGTGTTGAGTAGCCCACAGTTAGCACTTTAGATGTGCGTGAGTTCTGAAAACATTTTTACGTCGCCCCAGTAAAGTATTTCCAGCTCCCTTTGGGAGAAAATATGGGTTTTATACAAGCTCTGTTTTATCGCACTGGGTTTAGAGCTGAGAAATGTCTCTTGCTTGTCAGATGGTAAGATTTATTTCAAGCCTAGTTATACTCTGACTTTTAGGAATATTATTGTAGCACCTTGTTTTCTTCAATCCTCCATAACTGAGTAAGAGAGTAATAAGAGACTATAAAACATTTTTAAGCTGAAATAATTACTAAGAAAATAATTACCTTTTAGCATGCTTTGCACATTTACGTTAGCAAAACATTTTGCCTTAGCACCTCTGCACAATACAATACATTTACATGGGGTTTTATATAAAAAATATAGTTTGATAGCAGGCATTTGATTCTCAAAGTGAAGTTGCTTTTTTTTTTTTTTCTCTACAGTAGTGTCACTGTGTCCAAATAGCTCGCAGGCTAGCAAGCTGGAGGTTAAGAATATTCTGCGTATTATTTTCCAGTAAACTGAATAACCTGGAAGACACTTTTCTTCCCAGTCCTGTTTCTGAGGTTTGAGCAAATTCACTGCTGATGAAAATGAGAGACTGACTAGTCAGTCTGATGGCTCCGTGAGCTGCCTGCACTGATTGACGGTGGCACTTCAGCCCTGAACTAAAACAGCCCGTTATCTCAGCCTTGGGTCTTTTTCATAGAGGAGTTAACATTTTTAATGTCTGATAGTTGAGTGCTTCACTAGGAATTTTCTCAGCTTTCTTGTGATTTTCTCTGCCTTTCACTTTCTAGTGGAAGTCCTGGTAATGATGGTACATCTGTGTCAGGTTTCTTTTGCAATATTAACTTTGCTCATTGAAAAATTGATTGTTTAGAGTTGTCTGGAGTTAGTCACATAAAAACTCCCTGGCAGCCTCGATGAGCAGCATGAGGCAGTTATTCACCAGCAGCAGTCATCCTTCAGCAGGTCTGTCACTCTTATGCCAGCACATGCTTTTCATCCATATTGAAAATTATTTCCCTGTTCACAGATTCATATAGATCAGGACCTTGAACTAATCCACTCTTCCCTCAGTAATATAAAGGGGTTTTTTGCCGTACTCACAGATACAATAGTCACAGTTTTTTGCAAAACTCACAGATACTTAGTACAAATCTTGGCCATGGATACATTTTCTTATCTTTATGTGTAGTAGTAATCCCACTGAAGACCACAGAATATTCACGGTTGTGCACAGTCATACATGTTTGTGGGATCAGAGCCTAAAACTAGAGATTACCCATTTGATAATATATCAGAATGAGCACATACACTGTGCTGATACTGCATCAAGTACTTAATTCCAGTGCAGTTAAACAAGTGCTTATGTAGCATTTGGCTATGAAAGGCTTTGATGGTTAAAAACAGTGACAATTTTCAGTTTTCCTTTTTTTAGCAAAAATCTTGTTTGACTGGAATGCCTGCTCCTACAGCTAAATAAACTTCACAGAAAAAAGGGCTGCGGTTTGTTGTCTTTTTTAGTTTTCCCATTAATACGAACAACATAATAGGCTTTTATAGATGCAATATGTGGAGAACTAACAACAAATTCTTAGTAAGTTATACAAAATGACTATATTAAAAAAGGTCAGGATCAACCTACTTGTTATGTGCCACCAACACGCGTAACATCAGATAGTAAACAGGCTCTTTAGCTTTTCAAAATGTTCCCTATAACTAATACTGAAAGCTGTCTGTAGTCTCAGTCACTTGTATCTCAGTAGACTCACATGCCTCTTGTTGTAATGAAATAGTAGATGATTAATGAGGGAACATGGATTGTTTTTTGATTCATATTCCACAGATGGAAGCTTTCTGGAAGCAGACTGACAAAGCCCAGGAGGCTTTTTTGGACCAATCAAAATGCTCAAGTGCCAAAGCAACAAAGATAATGATGGATCTGACCGAGAAGATGATTGCAGTAGAAAGCTTATTAAGTGAATCTCAAGATTTGCAGGCAATGGTAAAGTACAAAAAGAAATAACAGTTGAGAGAGATTTAGTCAGTCTGAACACAAAAAATGATACAAGTGTACAGAGTCTGTCAGTCTTGCCTCAGGAATGATGTAGACTGCTTAATCCAGTTGTCTCTTTCAGGTTTGTTGCAAAGAGCTCAACTTCCATTTCAGTTTGTGGAGACTCACAGGAGGGTGAACTGTCTGCACTTGAGTTCTAATTCTCAAAATACCGTGTAGGCATTCATGTTAGGAAAAAGTAATATCAGTGCAGCCAGTGAGCCAGGAGCAAGAGCACTAGATCTAATGATGAAGGAGAATTGTTACCCTGGGCGTTAGGACATTTCTTTTTCTTTCAAAGTATTTATTCCACTTCGACTGAGAAATACTAATTTAAATTTGAGGGTGATTCTGTGTGTCCAGTGACTTTTAACTGGAATTGAAAACCCTTTACATCTCTTAGTGATATGGTCTTAAGACAGAAAAATGTGTTTATAAAGGCGTCATCATTGTGTTTTATGTTGTGTTAAATCTAACAGATCCTTTATTTGCTTTGCACAGGAGGTACTAAAAGGATTACTTGGAATTTATAGATTAACAGTACAATCAGCATCTAGCCCACTGCATTTATTAGTAATTTGGAGAATAAATGGATAGCTCGCTTTATTTGGCTTACTAATAAACAGACACAGTAATTATTAGCTTGTTGGTTTTGCATTGGAGCAGCTAAGTAAACTGAGCTGACCAGGTATGAAAATAGTTTTTGCAGCTGATCACATTTGATCCATACCGGGCTACTGTACAGTAAGTTCCTTCAGATGGGCAGAGTTCAGATGAGGTGTTTGGATACAGATACAGGAAATATTCCTACCTGAAGTCACTACTGTGATACTTGCATCTCATTGCAAAGGTCATTGTCTGCGTGTCTCCGCTAACTACAGTATTTGTCACACTCTTTCCAACCTTGCAGCACTGTCTAAAGCAGCTACAGTTTCACCCAGGAAATCTTGTTCTCTACTGTAATACTGGGCTTCTTCTCTAATAGTGCAATGAAAGCTGCTAGGCCATAGGCAATTATACTAATTTTTAGTATATTTACTGAACTCCAGCTCACCATATACTTGAAGGAATCCCAGCAGTATCAAAATCAGCTATGTATCCTCATTTCAAAATGAAGGCCCATACTGGTGTGCTGTATAGCACCTTGAAAAGCGGCCCAGGACTTCCATGTTGCCTTTCTGTGCATCTTTCCCCCTTGAGTATTTACATTTGTTCTGCAAGCTTGTTGTCTTTTTCTGCCTTAATGTCTTCATGACAGCTAAAAATAATGAAAAACACCAATAGTTTTAGATCAGCTCTTGCAACTGAACATGTGATAATCCCACTGCTATCCTACAGTGGTGAAGGTTTTCAGAAGTTAAGTACACGAGGATTGTTATTCACATGGTCTTGAGAAGCCACCTCAGTTTTCTGTGTAGTCTGGGAATGAATAATTCAATGAAATGACAAGCACAACCAAAGACCCATTCTTGGTTTCTAAACAGGACTTTTTTATGTTTGTTTTAGGACATTCAGGAAAGGTTATTCAACTGGGAGCTTATGGTGAAAATGATCGATTCACTGAAGTCCTATATACCAGAAGAGTGCAAGTGTAGATTAAATATTGTATCAAATATTCTGGACCATTTAACTGTAAAGAATAATCTCTCAGTCCGACAAAAGGAAGAACTTTTAACGGATCTGTACAAGGCCTTCTGGGAACAGCTGGCGCATTTCAGTAATGGTGAGTACTTAGACCAGAGCTCATAACTTAACAAATACGCATGTGAGTTCTCATTATTGTATTGAGTAGTAAAAAAATTATGGCTTCAGCCTTATACCCTTCTGTTTTAAAAAGGTATTGATGAATTGGCCAAGGACACTATTACTGTGAATCATAGAATGTTTTGGGTTGGAAGGGACCCCTAGAGGTCATCTAGTCCAACCCCCCTGCAGTGAGCAGGGACACTGCTAACTAGATCAGGTTGCTCAGAGCCCCGTAACCTGGTTGTGAAGGGTGGATGCTTTAGAATAGGAATTTTGGCTTCAAGCCTTCTAAGTCTTGTTTCAGGCATTACTATGAATTTAGTCTACAGTTCACATAATCTATACCAGACTTCATCAATTTGAAGATTGAAGAAGAGTCACATTTGTTACAAGTATTTGTGAGATTTCTTCATTTACTGTTCACATACTTGACATTGTTGTTGATACTGGCTAATGTTAGGGACAGTAATAGCTGTGTATGTGCAGAATACTGTCTTATGATCTCCTGCTAGAATGTGGAGCCAGAAGATACACAAAAAATAGTTGTGCTATCACTTTTGTGAAAAGATAATTTTAAGGCTTATCTTCAGATAAACTTCTCTGTTATGTCAGACTAAAATACTTTAAAAATGAAGTCTTTTCTCCTTCCTCTTACAGCCCTTCACATTGCCTATCTGTAAAGTACACAATTATAACAAAGTCTAAGCTGACTGACCTATTGATTTAAGATTCTCCCTGTTTCACTTTGCACATTACCTAATGCCCAACATGTTGAGAAATGTACCTCCAGCTTTTCTGATAAGTGCTGTATCAAGGGCTCAATTCTTCCCATCAGCACTCATGGAAAATTATAGTACACGTTCAGTCAAAAGGAAAACAGTGAGAAGTATTTTACTCTCACACATTTTCCAGAAACTTTTCTGCTACTTGTGGGCATATTTAAAGAAAATTGTCCTAGAAAAATGGCATCAGGGTTAGAGTTCAATGAACTAAATAGTCAGAATGAATGTAGTCTTGTTGCAGTGTGTTCTTGCTGCAGAGCTGCTCATTCACATTCAGGCTTTGTGTTGATAAATTGTTCCATGTCTCACAGTCATAAATTCACAGAATCACAGAATGGTGGAGGTTGAAAGGGACCTCTGGAGTTCATATGGTCCAACCCCCCTGCTCATGCAGGGCCAGCTGCAGCTGGTTACCCAGGACCATGTCCAGATGGCTTCTGAATATCTCCAAGGATGGAGGCTCCACAACCTACCTGGGCAACCTGTGCCAGTTTCGGTCGCCCTTCACAATGAAAAAGTGTTTCCTGATGTTCAGAGGGAACCTCCTGTGTTTCATTTTGTGCCCATTGCCTCTGGTCCTGTCACTGGGCACCACTGAAAAGAGCCTGGCTTTGTCTTCTTTGCACCCTCCCTCCAGGTATTTATATACATTGATAAGATCCCCATGAGCTTTCTCTTCTCCAGGTTGAACACCCCAGCTCTCTCAGCCTGTCCTTATCAGTATATCATTCCAGTTCCATTTTCATGGCCTTTTGTTGGACTCTCTCCACTCTGTCCATGTCTCTCTTGTACTAGGGAGCTTGGCAACGCTTTGTCTAATGCAGCCCAGGATACCCTTCTTTGCTGCAAGGACACACTGCTGCCTCATGTTCAACCTGGTGTCCATCAGAATCCCTGGATGCTTTTCTGCAAAGCAGCTTTCCAGCTGGGTGGTCCTCAGCATGTACTGGTGCCAAGGGTCATTCCTCCTCAGGTGCAGAACTTTGAACTTCCCATTGTTGAACTTCATGAGATTTGTACCAGCCCATTTCTCCAGCTTGGATGCAGGATGACTCTCAGGTGTATCAGCCACTCCTCCCATTTGTTGTCACCTCTGCAAACTTGCTGAGGGTGCACTCTGCCCTCATCATCCAGGTCATTAATGAAGATACTGAGCAGGATTGGACATAGTGTTGACCCCTGGGGCACACAACTCATTACTGGCTTCCAAGTGGACGTTGTGCAAGTTTTCAATCCATCTCACTGTCTGCTCATCCAGCCTATACTTCATCCTCTTCTCTATGAGGATCTGATGGGAGACTGTCAAAAACCTTGCTGAAGTCAAGGTAGACAATATCCACTGCTCTCCCCTCATCTACCGAGCCAGTCATTTCAGCATAGAAGGTAATCAGAATTCCCATGCTGCAGACTTGCTCCACTTTAAGAACATCAATTAACAACATGAACAGTTTACTGATAGTCATTAATTCACGTATATTGTGATACAGATTATTTCATGGATGTTTGCTCCTAAAACTGGCATGCCTAGTTCATAGTCTTTGCATAGGTCCAGCCACTAACATTCTTCAAGCATAAATGTATGTCTGTGGGTGTTTTCCCCCCTTTTTTGTCAAGTTTCTCTTGTTCCAAAGCAAAAATGCCTCTATCAAGACCTTGATTTTATGCAAAGTAGGTGTTTGTAGTTATATATAGCTATATATTATAGTTAGTACATCCTGTGCAGAACGGCATTGTCAACCTCCTGTTTTAGATAGAAATGAAATGTGCTTAAAAAAACCCAAACAACCCAAACAATCTGGAGTGCAGTGTTTTCACATGAGAGTCTATGTTGACCTTGCTTATGAGCTCCTAAGTACATAAATTAAACTGTACCTGTAAGTCACAAGTGGAACACAACACCAGCAAGCCTGTACACCTAGGAAACAAACGGAAGTAGTGTTTAAAAGTGACAGTTGCTACATTTGTTCAAATGACATTTTTATTACAGGCTTTCCTCTACTTCCAGTGCACTTTCAAGTGTTTTGTCAGTGGATCATCAGTCTGTGGATAAGCATGATAAATTACCGTGGAGAATAAGTAACATGCTCGGTGCTACAGTACTGTACCCTTTTATTTCTCCACAAAATAATTTCTCATAGCTAAAGCAGGTTGATGTGGTGGCAAAAGAGCAGCCACAGATGACTGTTCTTTTGCATTCCTCTTTAGCTGTCTGTGTCAGGAATGAAGTACTGGTCTGGGGCAGGGCAAGTGGGGGAAATGAATAAAGTTCTTCTTAGGTGTACAGGCAATTAGAGATGAATTAGTGGCAGAACATCAAAAGCACCAATTCCACACTGCAGCACAGGGTCCAGGTAGACTTATGAATTTATAAATCACTTGGAGCTGTAGGTGTGATAAAGGGAGGAAGAACTCTGTCCCAAATATTTCACAGTACTAGCACAAAATCAGAGGAACTTTGACAACTTTTGCTGCAGGTTCCTGGATGAGTCACTTTGGAAGCCTGGTATGGCTGCATGCCAGTTCAAACTAATCTGAACTAGCACTGCTCTAGACCTTTTCTCCCCGCCATATGTTACTGCCCCTGTCCTTGCAGCAGCATCTACATATCTGCAATTAAGTAGTGAGTCAGTTCTGGACCTTCCCAAAGCAGGAGGGGGAGGTCTGGGGTGCTGCAGGTGGGAATCTGTTTCTTGAACTAACTCACTGCCTTTGCATAAGCAGCAGCAACAGTGAAAGGGAGGGTACAGGATGGTAGTGCTCCAAAAACATGATAGATTTAAATGCCATGTAACAATCCAAAAGTTCACGTCTAAAAATACCATCAGGGTAAGACTCAAATTTGAAATCCTGCATGGTAATTACTTGCCTATTTCATTCATTGACAGATTTCTGTGAGCTTATGTTGTGTGACAGTAGCAGATGCTACTTTCTCCCTGTGGAGTTGTGGTATCTAATCATCAGCGGTCTATGTTCCAGAATGTATCCAGCAAAGTAAAGACCTGATCTTGAAACGACTGGAGTGCCGTGCAGCAAAGACGGAAGAGTTCAAACAAAGACAGAGAACTGAACAAGGGAGTCTCCTCAGTAAAACTTTTCATATTGAAGATGTTCATCATTTTATTAAGGTGAGGACGTAAAAGCTTAATTTCACTGTTCCACTAGTTTTTAAGGCCAAATACATCGCAGATTTCTCCCAGTTCTATACAACTGGGATTTTTGGGTCATGCTGAAAATCATGTACAGTAGCACAGGTAGGATAGGGTCAGACTCCCTGTTGGCTAGGCTTGCCTGGAGGCTTTTTCTCCAGTGTTGCTCTGTCACATTGGAACAAAATGCCGAAGGGTGTTAATGCTAGACTGCACATTTTGTAGAAAACATCTTTTACTTAAATACTATGTGATAGGAATAGATAGGAAATCTCTGGAGGAAAGTATCTGGCCTGCACTATAGAAGAAAACAAACTGCACTGATTTAATTGCTTTTCTATGAGCGAGGTTACTGAGGCTCAAAAGACTATCAAATTTCACATAAGCAGAGGGAAAATTCATTACGCTCGCTGGCAGGATACCTTAGAGAAGGTTTGCAATAGGTAGTTTAATATGTATACAATGGCCAGTGTAATGTTTTCTTGGCCATATTTTCTGCAGAGCTCTATTGTTGTTCAGAATGTGTATAAGAAACCAGAGTTCTTAGCTGTAAATGCTGCAAAACTTCTATAACTGCTGAGAACTACAGATGCAAGTTATTAAGAAATAAAAAAAAAATCAATCCTCAATTTTCATGAAAAGAAATAATTTAAGGTTAAAGTGGCTACATCCAGCAGCATTAAACTTTTGATGAAATCTAATAACTTCAGTAAATTACTGTATGAGAAGACCCAGATTCCAGCTGTAGCAAACTGTCAAAATTTATTGATCTCACCACTGCAATTTTGTACTGCAGGTCCAAGTTCTTTAATTATATTGTATGAATTGGATAATGCAGTTACTGTTCTTGTATGCAACACCTGTCTGGCAACACCTCACTTCAAAACAAAAGGTTTCAGGCACTTTAAAACAGTAGAGCACATTTTACTTCTTTGGCTTTTTCATAACTTGAAACATTTTTGTAGCCATTGAGCACTTGTGAATGTATTTTCCTTATACGTGTCATTCAGAATTCTTGGACACATCCCAACTTCGTTAAACAAAGCTTAGAAATTTTGTATTAAGACCTCTCCCCTACAAAGTTAATGCCACATAGCTTTGTGCAAGAGATAGTGTAGTCTGTACACCTTAGAAAGCTAACACATGTGCTTAGTTAACTTGTAGATTAATGATCTGCTTATGACAGGCTGAGCAGGAATGGGCAATTTGCACTGTTTTGTGGTTTCATAGCTAGCCCAATAGTGAACGGCTTGGTCCTGAATCCCCACCATGAGCCCAGAGTTGTACCCATCAAATCCACTTTTCCTCTCTGCCTTTCCCCCTCCACCTCATCAAAAGGCTCACACCACCATAGTAGAAGCCTCAGCAGTAACTGACCTTTCTGCTGAATTTTAAGTGGTTGCCAATTAAGAGGGTGGATATTGAAATGAACTTTCTTCACATCAGTTTCTTCGGAACACAAGTTGAATGGTAATGATTTAGTTGCTGCAGCTCTGATGTTTTTATATGACAATGACCTAGATAGTAAAGATTAGAGTCCCTGTATAATTCTGTCTCCTTCATTTCTGTTTCCACTGGAAAAGGAGCATTTTCATTTTGTTTTTTACTGTCAGAGAATAAAGGAATGATCAAGTGAAGCACACAAGCCAGGAAGTGCCACTGACAGTAACCCAGTCTTGCTCAGCCCTACCTGCAGTGGACATACAGGTTACAGCAATAAACTTGTCAAATTCTGTGGTAAACTACTATTTCATGATAAGTGTGAATTTTAAAATCCACCTCTACAAGAATGACCTGTACATGAAGAGTTTATGAGCACTTTTGTGCTCTTTAGAAGAGCCCTGTTGACATGTCTAACGAAGAAAGCCATATTTACCATGGGAATGTAAGTGGGCACTTGGCAGTTTAAATGAAAATATGGAATATTTATGTGTAAGATGAGATCTTCTTTTGTCTGTGAAATTCAGTCTTCCATTACAGTACATGAGCCTGCCAACACATCACAGTCCTGGCTTGAAGAAAAAAACTGCATCCCTCTTAAATCTGTGTCCAAGGACCAAATCAGGACCAAGTCATAGATCAGCCTTTTAGGCTGAATGCTGTCTGACAGTACCATGGGACATGGTGACCAACCCCAGTGCAAAAGCCCTCTACAGTGTGATACAGCTGTAACTAAGGTGTCTAATGGCTGTTCTGCACCTCATAGTACTGGCTATGATGAAGTGATATTCATACATAGAATATCTGCAGACTGCAGATCAGATCATTTCACATGTTTTCCAGTATTAGGTACATACTATTTAACCCCAAATTGCTGAGGCTATGGACTTCCGTGCTCGAGACTGGATATTAAAGTAGTAAGGCAAGTTTCATTTCCCTCTGAGACATGGTTCCAGATAAACACTTACTGTTGTGATGGTACGTGGGAAAGGGATCAGGGAAGGGAAGGAGAGGATCACAAGAAGCTATGAAAACCTTTTCAGCTATTTAAATATACCTGTTGTGTTTCTTTTAGGCTTACCATGAGCTATTAGAGAAGCATCGGCAAGCACAGTGGGAACTGGAGGAGGAGGATGACTGTGAGAGTACAGAGGCTGTTGCAGATCTCTATAAGGTGCCACCTGTAGTGATATGTGTCATTTACTAATATAATACTGAAGATCCTCTAACCCCGCTACATAATGTCAGGCCTTGGGGAGGATTGGGGAGTTGCAGGAGAGATCATGGCAGCTCCAGGAAGCTAGGTTGGCAAACCAGGAGATGGAGACAGGACAGTATTCCACATTAGCTTGCCTTTTCCGTTATCTTCCCAACATGCTATGTTTCCTAACCTTGAATTAGTCAGAAAATGCCTGTGATGCGGTCTGCCAAAATGTGCTGCCTGGATGGCTGATAAGGCTGCAATAACATTGAGAACATACAACATCTGGCATTACTACCAGGAGAGAGACTTCATTTATGTAGCATCATTATCTCCTCTGCACCATGGTAGGATGATACTATTCGTAGTTAACTTCACTACATCTCCAAAAATAGTTTTCACATCTCTTTTCCTCTCAGAGAAATTGTTTTGACACTAGCTGGTTCCCTGAAATAAGTTGAGATCTTTGGTGTAAGTAATATTTTTACACTTCTTTATGTTACTGATTTGGAAAATATGTAGATGCTTCATGCTTTTGCATCATCTTTAATTATTTTCTGTCTGCACCGAAAAAATAAGATAACATAATCTATGGGATGAAGTCCAAAACTGTAGCCAGCAGTGACCTTTAATTAGGCTGGAACTAATCTCTTTCAGCTCAACAGGATCCTTGTCATGATTAATTATGACCAGATCAGGGTGTTATGGAAACTTGTAGTCCCTATCACATTAGGATAAAATACCCACACAATCTTAATTAGCACTAGTCCACCTGCATTTTTTCAGATTCAATTGATTAAAAAAATAAAGCCACTGTATTTAGAACAAATAGTTTTGCCATGGTTTTATGTAATAGTGCAAGCAACAGGATATTTGAGAAGAACTACTGCTTTGGAGAAAGGAAAAGTTTGCTTGGAGGGCTATGCCAGTGAATCAGAGTAGATTAATTGTACAATGCTATTTAAGACAAGTCAACATGTCTGCTGATATTACTGTGCACAGTCCATTCTCCAGAGTTACTAACTTCTCCACCCCCTTCCTCAATTCACATGAAGTCTCTGGAGACCAAACTTTTTTTTTTACCCTGAACAGTTCCACCTCATTTGTGAAATCATATTTCTTTCCTTTATTGTGTACTCTGCTTTAGCAACACTAAGATCAGACTGAAAATCCTATTTCTTTCAGCACTGTTAGCTAAGTTTTCTTTTCCATTAAAGAAAAATTGGTTTAGCTGAATTAAGTGTTTCTAGAATTGCAAGTTGCCAGGAGAGCTGCGCAAACTTGAACTCTGCCAATTCACACAGCTCTAAGCCATTATATTCCATATTATAGCTGCTCTCTTATTCCTAGACCCAAACAAACACTGCCAGACATTAAAAACTGCAAGTACTGTGATCCAACTGGCATCTATTGAATGAGGGTCCACAAATCTTAATTTACACTTTTTTTTTCTATAATAAAACATTTTTATTGTGACATTTAACATAATGAACAACTGCACTTTCTCCCCTTAACCCTAAATACAGATACTACAGACTGGTTTAGGAGAGTAGGCTGCTTCTGGATATACCTTGTAAGCAGCATAAGCTAGAAAGAAGAGAAAATACAAATGAGCATAACCCCACTGTAGGTAAATGGAGCTGTTCTGATTTCTACAGCTCAGTAGGAAGTGCAGTAGTTATACTTTGTCCACTACCTGGCCATAAAAGCAAAAGTAAATTTGCCATTAAGGGAAGGAGTTGCATCTCACAGCCACAGTGCTTTTCCTTCTCTCCCTACTGCACCACACTTTCAGAGCAGAAGTGCACCTTGGACAAGCAGAAGCCTTTCCCTGAGCAGCAGGGCTTCACCCTTTCACTTAGTTTCTCTGAGTTTCTGTTAGGTAGAAGCTACTGCTACCAATGGGGAAGGCAAGATACCCAGGAGAAGGTGACAGGCATGTGAGATACTCCACAGTACAGTGCTGTGACTGCGGCTCAGGTAGACCTAAGCAAGCAAACATTAGACGGAACAGCTGGGTACCAGCAACCCTCAGATGGCAATAGTCAGCACTGTGCCACAAGACCCATGTCTCAGTTGAATTTGAACCAGCTAGTTTGTAGAACCAGCTAGTTTGGGCACATATGCAAAAACTGCAAAGCTCTGTGTTACCATTCCAGAAGGTCTGTACTCTCCTGAAGCTTAACTGATAAGTAATCTGCCTTGTACTCATTTGGAAGGTTTGGACTCTACTGTTTCTGTCCTGCCATCAGCAATGAAAAGGTAATATTAAAGATTTGGTTAAACATTCTGTTGTTCACTTAGTCTCCATATTTCCATAACTGTGAGCATGTGTTACTAAGTAAGTTACTAAGGCAAGAAAAGAACTCTTCCCAGTATGGAGTTCTGTTCTGTTCCTTTTTCATCATTCCAGTAGAAACCGAAGCCCAGCAATATTACTGAAAAAAATGAGTGAAACTCTCTAAAATCACCCTGGCATGTTCCACAGATATTTAGATCAATATTCCTCAGCCTGTGGTCCACGAGACATGTGAAGATAGACTGGAAGATAATTTTTAAAAGATGCATTTATACATTTGTAAACACAGAGTGGAAAGAACTAGAAGCAATTAAGAGTTCAGCCCAATTTTTATTTTGTTGCAAATGAAAATTAGCCTTGCAAAACTGCACAAAGTAGTTAACACAGAAGTTGAATAGCTGTTGGATTTAAGGGAGATAAAAGTGAGATGTCTTACTAGGACATAATTACCTCAATCCAAGAAGAGGCAAAATGTTACCTAAATCACAATTTCTCCATAACCAAGACTTAGCAATAGCATCCTATATGCCCCCTCTACCAAGTAGCTCATACTCTCTACTGGCCCAGGATTAAAGAAATACCATCTATTTTTTCTGGGCTGAACACTCTAACACTGTGCAGTGCTCACAGGATTTAGGGTTCCAGACAAGTACCTGCTTGTGTACCCATTGCCGTCTTGACTTTGATTGGAAACCCCCAGAACTGTAATGAATCACACCACACTTTTCAGATTAAGGTCAGCAGAAGCCAAACCATGGTGAGGTTTTTCTTCCACATCCAAGCCCTCCATTTTCTTAAGTTACTTTCGTGGTCCTTGGGGCATCATCAGTATTGCAATTTATCAGATAAACACTAACATCCTAGTAAAGAACAGCTATGTGGGTTCAGACAAATGACCATAATATCCAATATACCATAACAGCACCAGTGCTAGAGAGATGCATAATACCCAGTTAGATAGAGTTCGGTCCTGTCTCAGGTGTACCTTCAGCTAAGAGCAGTTGCCAGCAGCTTTCAAAGCAGCTTGCTTAGAGCATGCAGGTGCCTTGATCCTATATCAACTTTCTAAACCATCCACCCCCATTTAAGTACTGTATCAAAACTTGGACTGTAGATGACGAACCAGAATAAATCCTTAAGGACAAGCCAGCGTAAAGTTCCCAAGGGTTGCACTCTGAAAAATTCACTCAATCAAGCACAGAAGCCCAAGCGCCCAGCTATCACGCTAAGTTCATGGTCCTTAGCTGCTGTATTTGAAGGCCATTCCACCTTTTTTTTTTCAAGGGAAAAGGACCTGGCAAAGTCTTATATGTGATAAAGGCTTGTATGTGATAAACAGATTAGGCCATCCGTTCCTCCTTCAGTTGTGTACTAGAATGACTTGGCTTATTTCAGCAGTTACCTTGGTTTGTCCTAGTATAAGCAAGCAGGGAAACAAGCCTGACAGACTTAGTTTCATGAGTAAGTAGAAAGATAAGCTCAATGCAAGAGGTGACATTAAAATACAGAGAAAAGGTCACCGTGTGACCAAATAGGGAACGAATGAATATCCCGGGGACAGAAAAAAAGATGTCACTTACCTGTAAGTGCCACTCACTTGTGGGAGAAGATCGTTACCTTCTTCCCACAGTGTTCTTCTAAGCCCTTCTGAAATTTCTATGCCTTTTTTATTTTTTCATTTTTGTCTTCTTTAAATAGCTTGTGCGTTCACCAAGAGAGATTTGTATAACTCTCTAGCACTACTGTAGCCTGTAGTGCTACAGTACATCAAAGAATTATCCAAACTGGTGAATAAATATGTAAAAATGCAATGATCTGGAAGCTGACTGTGTTTGCATATATTAATTGAGTAGGTTGGTTTTGTGTACACATGAATAAATCAATTAAAATGATTTAACCAAGGTCAATGGAATCTGTTGATGCCTGAAGTGAGTGAATGAATTATGTTTGGAGGATAGCGTAGGACTTTTCAACCGTACTAGTGGATTAAAATAGTGTGCTGTAGGTGAATAGTCTGTCTAGACATAGGCTCCATAACTAATTTTTGAAGTGCAAGTTGAGGAATGGGGAAAAGTGATTTTGGTTATCACCGTATATCATAACTGAAGGAGGAATTGTGTCAGAGGTAATTGAATGGCTCAGCCTAATATTTTCATAAACACAGTCTGCAGTTATCCCGTACACAAGGGATATTGTGCTGCAGTAATAGTTTTGCTTTGTCTTAGCTAGCTTTTCAGCTGCAAAGTTTTTACCGTAATTTTCTATTACATGGCAGCAAAAGCGCACACACACACACACACCCCCAGTACATCCTGTTCTATTTCTTGCTTCTCGTGATCTCTTGAAAAGATTAATGGCTAGCTCCTTGCAAGTCTGTCTCAAGTTTAGCATATCAGATGTTCACCAACCCTTAAGCTTTTCTTTCTCCTTTTTCTTTTGTGAACTACCTACTTATTTCAGTAGGGAAAGGAGACATGAAAAGAGGTTGGTGGTTAGCAGTTCATTATTAAGAAAACACATGCAGATTGCACAAAGGAAATCAGTTAACAGCTGGGAATGACATAGTCTGTGGTAAGATAATTATTTTTCCTCAGCCTTAACATCCAAACCATAAAAACACACAATTTACTGTCATTTATAATTCCCCTTTTCTGATAGCAGTTCAACAGAATGGTATTTCATTTGACTTGACAGAACATAGAAATGCACAGGAATTTAGACTAAAAGCTATTAAGTAATGAGTATTATCAACAGGCAAGGCAATAACCATTTTATGAATGAGTAAACACGAATGTGAGGTTGAAGCAAAGTATTTGATTTTTTTCCTTTGGTAATAAAAAGGGAATATTTATTTTTGTCAAAATAAAAAGTACAGATTCTCGGAGACTTACTCTTTCATTACTTTCCTTATGTGATTTCATTAACATGAGATACAGTTAGGGATGCTTTTCATAGAGTGAACTGCATTTTTGGGTACCCAGAGCTAGCTTCTTTTCAAGGTGAATCACCCACACCTTGTCTCAGATGGAAATCCATATCAAGAGGCCTCCACCTCAAATGCTGACTTTTGAAAATTTTGCTGTGGCTTACCCCAAAAAAGCTGAAAGACAGCATGATCTAATAGATGAAATTTGTGAACTCTTACCATGCAAGCTCAGTCTAGTTCTGGGTTTGGGCACTGATTAAATTTGATCTGGTCATTTGAGTCAAAGCTGATACAAGATGCCTGGTATGAATAGCCTTCATTCTGAAGTTTGCATAAGAAAATGTATTTTATATGGATTCACAGTTTTTTAACAGTTAGATCTAGTAAAGGACATAACCTTATCTTCAAAGGCACATTTCTAAAAAGGGACTACAGAAAGAGAAGATTGAAACTGCCTCCTGAATAAATCAAGGACCAGTGAGGGGGCAAGGCTGGAATTCCAATGAACCTCCATTTTAAATGCACAGAAATCAAACTTTTTTTTTATTAGCTTGTGCTAAGGATGAATTCAATGTCATTGTGTTCTCTTAAAAGCAGGGTAATGTTTTCATTCCCCAATTAGCCTTGCAGAATTCTTCATGTAGAAGTGAGGAAGAAGTACACACAATCAGCTTTTCCCCATTGAGCGTGAGTTTATAGTATGAAGTATCTTCTAGTGGCCAGCGGTCTCCAAGAATGCTTGGAGTATTTATGAGTTGTATGATCTGAGTATTGAATCTCTGTCCTTAGTAAGATACAATATGGGTTGGGAGATTAATCTCTTACCTCCTAACCAAGTGTATAGCCATTGAGCTTCTGGAGATACATGCAAGAGTTTTCTACAGCTTTGACCAGAAATTTTAATTATTTTAATGAAATGCTGTTGTAACACAAGTTAACAAATAGCTATCAGAAGTTAACAAATAGCTGTGTAGTTGCCTCTTGGAGATAATATATACTAGTCAGTGGCTGTCATGTAAAATACAGTACAACCAGCCTTTCTAAATACATTTCCCTGCTTCACAATTTCATTATTCACTTTATTCTCCTCTGCATGTAGGAACCTTTTAATCATTTAGGTTTGAGGGAGAGCATTAATATTGTTCTTTGGTTTTGTAGTGAAATCTGATAAGCTGTGTATTTCCTTTGGTTTTTGAAAAAATTATATATTTATTGCCTTGTTTGAAATTCAGATGCACTCAGCATTTTAATCTGAGCCCATTTTATTTCTGCATATACCCTGTGGTATTTCTTTATGCTTGATGAATTTCTCTTGAGATTTTTTGAAGAGCTTTGAGATTGACTGCCAGGTACTACAAACAGGTTCATTCAACACTGCAATCAGCTATTCTATTAAGGGAATCAATTTGAATAAATTTCATTAAGTAAAAGTTCTAAAAACAAGAGATGGCATATCAGGAAGCTTGTAAGAACTATTTTGTAGGGGTTCTAGTCCAAAAATAAGATCCTGGAAGCAGTAGGATTTCTTAATGGTTTTCTTTTTTTTTTTTCCTGTGGAAAATAAGCTTTATAATAGGGACTTCATTGCAGTACTCATTCCTTAGAGTACAAGTAGTTCTGAACTATTTTTTAGCTTGAGTCGCTTTGGTAGAATTCAATCACATCTGCAATCTTTCCTAAATGTAGAATTACCGTTTCCCCTACCAAATTTTAAGGCCATTCCACTGTATTATTTCAAGTGCTGGATTAAACAGTGTGGCCATCATATTGTACCTGTGGTACGTCCTCTGGGTAGAGCGTGATGTCATGTTAGGGTCTGGGTTGCAAGGGCTGCTTGGGCTCTAATGTCCATATGATTATGTGTTCAGATTAAAGAAGCCAGTGGCCGGTGGCTCCCTGAACACTGAAAAGAAGTATTTTGGTAAGTCATCACTGACAGTGGTTTATTTTGTGATCCTGGACCACAGATGAGACCAGTAAGTGCAGGATTTGTGTCCTGCACAGAGGAGAAATTCTAACAGAACTTAAAGGGAAAGTGTTCAGTCCTGTTAAAAATCACCAGAAGTCTATTCACAGAATCACAGAATCATTTAGGTTGGAAAAGACCTTTAAGATCATCAAGCCCAACTGTTAACCTAACACTGCCATCCCACCACTTGGTCTTTAAACAAGATGGCATGAAGGCAAGTAACAAAATACCTTCTTTATGTTCTGTGCAAAAGATTCCCTAGTAAATAATAATACAGAGCTGTCAGCATGGCAGGGAAATGCTGTCAGTTCTGCAGCAAAATATGTTGCAAAGTGATTTAGCTGCCACTGTTTGTTTGAGAATAGAGTTCCTTAACGCCCTGCCTGAGATCTTTTGCGATTGCAGTAGAAATACCACAGGCTCCTCGAGACTGCTTCTGAACTATTTCAGACCCAAGAGCAATTCTTGTATCCCTTGAACCCCAGTAAAGGCAGGAGAATGAACTTGACCTGAAAGGCTAGTAAAGCTCAGAGAAGAGATGGTTTACAGAGAGTGATAGTTCTTGAAATGTTGTATGGGATATGGAGATCAGAAACATAGGATCTTTGAGCTTATGTTAAATCCCAGAATTTGGAGACTTGAATTTTAAAATAAATAGCAGTAGAAGAGAGAATTCAAACAAACGATTTTGCATTAGTGTTGGCAAGCTAAGCCAGGCCCACAACTACACAGGTGATTAAGATGGTGTAAATCCTGCCTCTTCTTGTAACAGGAACTGGTAACTCTGATAATCTAGGGGAGATCCACCCTTCAGCATAGGGTGCACCTGTGTAGCAAATGTTACCCTAACAATACTGTCATGCCCAGGTTGTGAGCAGTCACTAGAAATGGGAGAAGCGTTACCAGAAATGAGGTATCCAATTGTTGTGTCTTTGGCTACTGATTCTCATACTTACGGCCAACACCCAGTTTCAGAAGCCTGTAGCCCAATTCACAAGAATTCAGAACACCAAGATTAAACAAAACCAGTGGGCACTGGATTCTGAAAATTCCGCATGCTTTAAACAGGGAAGAGTGGAAAAAGTCAAGACAGCTCATCTCAAAGATGTAGTGAACACTTTTGGTAGTGTTGTGCCTCAGTTTAATCCATAAGAAGAGGTTACTGCGGGGAGCTCTTAAGATAAGCTATTTATTGTTTGTGAAACAGCTCATTAATACGGTGATTAGCATCCTAGAGGGATCCCAGGAGGAAAATAATAACTTAGTATTCAGTGCATAGTTTGGATATTTTACAATAAATGAGAAATACAAAATAAAGATTTTTGAGAAATCTATCCATTCAGTGGGTGTTGATAAACCTAAAAGTGGAACAGATAAAGGTCCTGTGGAAACAGTACATGGACCCCAAAATTATCATTATGGGGGCACAGAACTGGATTTCACATGCAACCTAAGTTCTGGTCATTCTTTATTTCTGAATTCTTGACTTTTCAATTTGACATCCTCTTTTGTTTTGTTTGGGGCTTTTTGTCTTATTTTCTTTTTTGTGATACCACACTTAGCAGCTGGAATGGGTTCTTAGGCAATAGTACATTACACCAGTGTGTCTCCCAGAAAAAGACAAGTCCACTAGAATTTTTCGTGTCTATGAGCTGCAGACAAATGGTTTTGACATTTAGATAAGTATCTGTGTTTCTATTGAGAAGTTCTAGATTTTGATCACTTAAGAGATTGTAATTAACCTATATTTAAAAGAAGGCAACAGCTAGAAGACTTATTTTTGCAATAGGAATGCTGGAAAGAGTTTTAAAAATAATAGCTGTATTTTAAGGAAAAGAAAGAATACAAGTGTTTTCAAGAGGGCTAACACTGATTTACAATGAAAGCAAACCCAAGTAGGCAATAAAGCTTTTTGGACTGGTAAGATCATGTGGACCCCCCACAAAAATAGCTCTTCATGCTGCTGGAGTGCTGCAGTGTCCGTGTGACGCTTCCAATGTGTCTTTGTTTTCTCTCTTCTACTGGGGAAAGCTACCTGCCCTCACGCCTTCTCCTCAGGGATTATCTCAAACTGTAGCAAGTTTGCACACACAGCTCGTATCATCACTGTGTATTTGACAGTGAAATTATGTGTTTTGAACAGCTTGGATGCCATCTGACTAAATCACCCGAACTCTTCTTGTGAGTGAAACAGCCTCAGCAATTGAAAACCACTCATATGGGACTAGTTTTAATAAAACCACCAGAAGGTGTTTGTTTTCCTAGGCTTGAACCTGTTCTGCATCAGAAGGAATTTGAATAATTCTCTCTTTCCAGAAGGCATTGAGGATGTTGTATTTTGGAGCACCAACTATGAACATGACTAGTGTCAGTTTTGTCTAACTAAATGCCATACCGTCTCTCTTAACTCTACCTTCTTTCTTGCCTTCAGTCATTTCTTATGGGAAATATGAAATTTCACATATGAAATATGAAAAATTCATATTTCACCTTTGAAATGTGCCTATGAGGTGGTGTACTACACCAGATTGTTTCCACAGCAGCTTTCAAAATAAGTGTTTTTATAACATGTCACCATAGCCAGTAAAACAAGATATTCTTTGTGCGGTAGTTGCATGTGGGCAATAGTTAGTTAGAACACAAGGTCTCGTGCTCATGCCGCTATTGCATTTTAAATACCCTTGTGTGCCTTGAACCAAAACATTTCTCTTGTTCCATCTGCAAAACCTGGTCTTTTTAACTCAGCATTACTGGCATTAGATTTTAGCTTTAGGGGTCGGTGGTTCAGTCACTGGCCCAGTATCTTCGCTGGGACATGGTTCCCTCACTGGCATCATGGAGACATGCAGTGGAACAGTTCCAGAGGGCCAGGGGGTTCACTGTCTCACCTTTCTCTCTCTGTCCCTCTTTGTCCCTCTATTAGGAGCTGTACTCTAAAGCCTCCCATGCTTTAGCAGAGTTGGTAACAGAGCTGTTTCTTCAGACCCTGCCTGTTGTGACCGGTCTCTCTGTAAGAGAATGTGAGCTTCTGAAAGAGGAATGGCAGGAGAATTTGGTCCCTCAGCTGGAGAAATGGGAAACCCACCGCCAGAGACGCTGGAAGCTTTTCCAGGAACAACTGTTGCAAGAAAAAAAAGTAAGACAAACCCGTATTACATTCTGGGACCCTAGGCTCTAAAAACAGGGATATGGGGAAAAAAAACCACCCCAAGATATTTAACTGTGGGGAGTATTTTGTCTATAAATGAACAGCCTAGGTCCAGATACAGGATGAGACTTGGGATGAGGAATTTGACCTGCAGTATGGAGTGAATATATATGCTGTGCATGTAGACTTGCATAGAGGAGTCAGAGAGTAATTACTGAACATCTGTCCACAGTGTTTGACAGCTTTGTCAGCACATAAACATTTTTTGGCACGGCTGCTGTCTGACGTCCTCAATTCTTGAGCATCTACAAAAGCTTCATCTGGTCTGTTTGGAGAGTGTACATATGAGTACAGTTTACAGGAAAGGAGGCCTTACAATGATAAATCTTTCTTAATTATTTTTATGTACTGATATTATAATAATTAGAAACATGATACCCGCTTTATAAAAAACTTATTCTTTACTCTGAGAAGGTGAACAAACGCACATCCAGCTTTCCCACTCTGTTTGTGCCCAGCGTGGGGGGCATTGACACCAGAGGAGACAAGCACCAACAGTAAATGCTGAGGCAGGTATCTTCAGCATTAGGCTGGAACTCAAATATACCTTCAACTTACTCCTGCAATGCTATGTCCTATTAACACTTTGAAGACTAACAGGGCTTAGTCAAAGACAGACCTTCTGTATACAAAGGTGTGCCCCTTCCGAAATGTCAAGTGTGTTCTGCAGCATATAGAGTTGTAGCTTCTTAAATAAAAGGTTGGCAGAGTTCTTTAGCACTGGCAAAATCATACTTTTCCATAGCCTCATTCTCCAAAGTGCCTGGACAATGCAGTACATGGTTAACAAGGTACTCAATGAGTCCCTGATTATCACAGACTGCTGTAAGTTGTTTAACTTCACCCACTCGTATTTAGGGTTCTTCAATAAAACCCTGTGATTCAGGAAACTGTGGGCTTCCTACTAAATCTGGCAGAGTGGTTTGCTGACCAGTGGTTTTAGAACACCCTTGGGAATATAAAAGTAATATTATTTGTTGGAAATTCCTACCATTTCCTTTTTTCTTCTCTATTTTCATTAATCTGGAGTTATACAACATGCACCTCCCTGATCATTTTATATTTACTTTATTGTAACTCACCTGTTATCTCAGCTATTTTGAAAAACAATTCTGCTTGCCTCTTCTGTTTCTGTGTCACAGGGATATCTATCAAACTAAACTAAAATATGCTTGGGACCAACCACTGATACCAGTGAGTCTGCTCACATGCTTTAAGTTAAGAGCGGGCATTTGTGTTTTCTAGGACTGCTGGCTGGCACTTAGTGTTTGAGTTTGGCATACCTGTACCTTCAGTGATTAATGAAACAATGTCTAACCTCAGCTTTTTTATTTTGCCCCTTTTTATCAAGGATTATCAGGGACAGGGGAACAGAACAGAGCTGGCAGATCTTTAAGGATGTGATCCACAGAGCGCAAGAGCTCTCGATCCCTAAGTGTAAGAAATCGGGCAAAGAAGGGAAGAGACTGGCATGGCTGAGACAAGAGATGCTGGTCAAACTAAGGAGGAAGAGGGAACTGCACAGGCAGTGGAAGCAGGGACAGGCATCCGGGGAAGAGTATAGGGATGCGGTCTGGTTGTGTAGAAATGGGGTCAGGAAGGCCAAGGCTCAGCTGGAGCTAAACTTGGCTAGGGATGCAAAGAATAATAAGAAGGGTTTCTACAGGTATATCAGCTGGAAAAGGACGGTTAAAGAAAGCGTACCCCCGCTGATGAGTGAGACCGGCAAGCTGGTAACAGCAGATGAGGAGAAGGCTGAAGTACTGAACACCTTTTTTGCCTCAGTCTTCACTGGCAACCTTTCTCCTCACCCCTTCCGAGTTGATGGATGGCATGAGGGGGACTGGGAGGGCAAAACCCCTCCCGCTGTAGGAGAAGATCAGGTTCATGACCACCTGAGGAACCTGAATGCACATAAGTCCATGGGACCTGATGAGATACATCCCAGAGTCCTGAGGGAATTGGCCGATGTAGTCGCCAAGCCACTCTCCATGATATTTGAAAAGTCATGGCAGTCAGGTGAAGTCCCTGGTGACTGGAAAAAGGGAAACATTGTGCTCATTTTCAAAAAGGGTAGAAAGGAAGACCCCAGGAACTACCGACCTGTCAGCCTCACCTCTGTGCCTGGGAAGATCATGGAACAGATCCTCCTAGAAGCTATGCTAAAGCACATGGAGGCCAGGGAGATAATTCGAGACAGCCAGCATGGCTTCACCAAGGCAAGTCCTGCCTGACGAACCTAGTGACTTTCTATGATGGTGTGACAACAACAGTGGACAAAGGAAAACCAATGGATGTCATCTATCTAGACTTCTGCAAAGCCTTTGACACGGTCCCCCACAACATCCTTCTGTCTAAATTGGAGAGCTATGGATTTGATGGGTAGACTGTTCGGTGGGTAAGGAACTGGCTGGATGGTCGCATCCAGTGGGTAGTGGTCAATGGCTCAATGTCCAGATGGAGACTGGTGACAAGTGGTGTCCCTCAGGGTTCCGTACTGGGACTAGTGCTTTTTAACGTTTTCATCAATGACTTAGACAGTGAGATCGAGTGCACCCTCAGCAAGTTTGCAGATGACACCAAACTGAGTGGTGCGGTTGACACACCAGAAGGACGGGATGTCATCCAGAGAGACCTGGACAGGCTGGAGAGGTGGGCCTGTGTGAACCTCGTGAGGTTCAACAAGGCCAAGTGCAAGGTCATGCATCTGGGTCGGGGTAACCCCCAGTATCAATACAGTCTGGGGGAAGAAAGGATTGAGAGCAGCCCTGCCAAGAGGAACTTGGGGGTGCTGGTGGATGAAAAGCTGGACCTGAGCCGGCAATGTGCACTGGCGGCCCAGAAGGCCAACCGTACTCTGGGCTGCATCAGGAGAAGCACGGCCAGCAAGTTGAGGGAGGGGATTCTGCCCCTCTACTCTGGTGAGACCCCACCTAGAATACTGCGTCCAGCTCTGGAGCCCTCAGCACAAGAAGGACATGGAACTGTTGGAGCGGGGCCAGAGGAGGGCTACGAAAATGATCTGAGGGCTGGAGCACCTCTCCCATGAGGACAGGCTGAGGGAGTTGGGCTTGTTCAGCCTGGAGAAGAGAAGGCTGCGGGGAGACCTGATTACGGCCTTTCAGTACCTAAAGGGGGCCTATAGGAAAGATGGGGAAAATCTTTTTAGTAGGGCCAGCTGTGAGAGGACAAGGGGTAATGGCTTTAAACTAAAACAGGGTAGATTTAGATTGGATATACAGAAGAAATTCTTTACAGTGAGGGTGGTAAAGCAGTGGAACAGGTTGCCCAGAGAGGTAGTGGAGGCCCCATCCCTGGAAACATTCAAGGCCAGGTTGGACGGGGCTCTGAGCAACCTGATCTAGTTAGCGGTATCCCTGCTCACTGCAGGGGGGTTGGACTAGATGACCTCTAGGGGTCCCTTGCAACCCAAAACATTCTATGATTCTATGATTAGATTCAGTACCTGATTTGGCAAGCTTACACTTCGAGGTTGCTGTTCATTTTCACATTCACCAAGGGTTCACAAATTGCCTGCCCTTGTACGTGAATGACATGAGCAGCCTGGACTAGGTTCACTACAAGCATGTCTCATAGTGCATGGAGACGAAAGCACCATGGTAGTTTCTGCTGTCATTAAAAACCACAGTCAGAGAAGGAAGAGGTTCTGGTGTGCAACTTAGGATTAGTCTCAGAAGTCAGAGTGCATTTTAGGGCACCTCTGCTCTGGTCCTTCCACTGTCCTGTTGAACCTCAGCCTTTGTTCAGGGCCAGAGATGTTGTTCAAGGGCTAGGAGCCTCTCGAGAAAGGGGAAGATCTCAAGTCTAAAGTTTTGTTCCAAAAATTCTGTTTATGCATTCCTCTGTTACGATCATTGGGCACAGTATTGACTGGAGAAACCACACCCTGGGATTTTTTCTCAAGGGATTAAAAGGATTAGTTAATCTCCAGCACCCAGTGCTTTGGGCAGCACTGTATGGTGGATTCATTGTATGTGAATTCAGAGGTTCCAGTCATGGCCAAGCATAGGTTGTTTAAACTAGAAAGTTGACTTTCCATCACTTTCAGTGTACCATAGCATTCATAATACAAAGCAGCTGGCTTCCTCACTGAAAAAAAAAAAAAAGAATAAAGGGTTAGCTTACATCATTAACGGTAATTACTGAGCTATAGAGGAATTCATTTAGCAATGACAGAGCTCTCACATTGGTATCTGGGTCACCAGCACTGCAGTTGGGCCTTACTCAATATAAAAATTGCCTGAGCGGCAGACAGCTGTCCTAAGGACGAGTGATTCTGTGGGATAAATTACCAGAAGAGACAAGGGTTTCTCCTAGTGGGAAAATGTGTGATTCCTCAGGACAATATTTTTTTCAGGAGCTTAAGTAGCTGTTTTAACTTAATGCGTGTGGCTTTTTGGAAGTGGTTTGAACTAAACTGGAAAAAAGTCTGCTATATCTCCAAAGAGAGCACGCAGGGAGATAGCTATTCCACAAAAGCTAGACTGGCAGATTTTCCTGTATAAACAAGTCTGAAAAACATCACACAACTTACTGTATTATGTTCAGATGCATTTCTTGGCCCTTTCCTAGGATAAACACAGCAGCATGCAGATTTAAGCAATAAGCTGACACTTGCGTCCTACGAAATGGAGCTCTTGATTTCCATCTTAAGAAAAGGTGAGAGATGGGACACTTGTGACAGATGATCATGTCATTTAGGAGATCCCGTAGATGCTACAGTGCTGAATATGACAGAAGATCCATAAATCAGCATTCATATTGACAGGCCTTTTAATTTATCAGGCTTTTTCCAGCGGGAGATATGTCTTTCATTTGCCTCTTGATAAACATACTATGCTAAGAGTTACACAGTCACCTGCTGTACAGACTTGGGAAGTCTAACACCAGAAAGAAGGCTTCTCACCAGGGTATTTATGTGTGCTTTTTGAGGTGGCTCAAAAAGACATTCTTCCCATTTACTTGAACTGCAGGGTTTGGTGTTTGGGGGTTTTTTTAGATTATCTTTCCTAGCATTTATACATATCTGGAAAATTATGTCTTTTGGGGGAGTAGAATCTCTTTTTCAACTGAAGACCAAAAATCAGTTTCGTATTTAACTTTCCTTACAGACTTTAGGATGTGAGTGAGGCAAATGAGAATAAATGACTAACAAAAAAAATGTGAGCATTTTCCCACATAGCCCCTACCTCATGATTTTGGTAGACGAGCTCTCCTTCCCTGGGCAGGGGTTAAGGGAGCAGACTGCTGCCACCAGGCTGAGGTACTTGCTTGGCATTCAGCGTGCATCACACCCCATCTACAGGCTGTTAGGGAGAAATTGCTTTCCTTCCATTTCCTGAGAATCTGGAATAAAAATGTCAAACTGAGAGCTGCGGAAAAAAGAGCGAGCTTACTTAGGTCTAATTTGCTGTTGTACCCGAGGTCTAACTCAAAATATTTTATGGGTTTCATTACCTACCAAAGACATATGCCTCACCTTTATTGCCAGAGAGTAATACTTAATGTCAGCAGTGCTCCAGAAGGTCTTGTAATGGACTTGTTGCCAGGAAGGAAAAGGCCAGGAAGCTTACAGGGAAAAAACGGGGCAAGGAGATTTCTGCCCACTGCCACATCGTTGCTTGACACCCAGAAAGCTAAACCAGCATCTGCTTACCAGTTTTGACATGGTGTGCTTTTTATTGCTTTCTCTTAATTTTATACACATTTTTTCATAGTGATTGGAATGACTCTTCTTTTTGAGAAGCCAGACATTCCTTGGAGCTTTACTCCCACATTTACCATGCCTTTGTCACTGGTTTTACTGGTTAAATGCAGGAATCGGAGAGCCTGAGCTCTGTTCCAGCCACTGAGTCTGTGCAGCAGCAGCATTTCTCCGCTCCATACTGGCCTGCTTCTGAGCAGAGTAAGGCCATTCCCAAGAACAGGAAGGCTTGGGGAGGCACCTGGAGATTTGTCCCAGCGTTGGAAGGTTGGTGCAACACGAAGCCTGACCTTTCCACCTGGCTTGATGAAACAGTTGTCTCTCTTTTGCTGGTTTTCAGCAACATGCCAGCAGCCTCAAATTAAGATTCCCAGAGGATCTTTGTTGTTGCATTTGTGCCTGCATGTGTGAGTTCTTCTAGTGTTTTGGAGGAGGGAAATACCCAGCCCTTCTAGCCCATCCCAGTGCGCCGCTGAACTGTTGCTTCCAATAAAACATAACAATATTCTGCTTTTATTCTCAGCTGATCTTTCCCTTCTTGATAATCTTCCTAAGACCCTTTTTTGAGACAAAACACTGGTTTAGTATTTAGTTCAAATCTCAGTCTTCCTTACTTATCGTCCCATCTTAAATGTGTAATAATCCCCCTCCTTTCCTCTTTGTTCTCTTACGACTTACATGGCTGATGTACTACTTCTGTTCAGTTTAGTAACTGGGCGCAGGGGTATTTTCTGCTGTATTCTCAGCTTTCCATTGATCTCAGGGAGTGAAGAGACCTTTCAGAAATTTTGCATACAGCTTAGCTTAAATGCAGTCACAGTGGAAAAGGTGACTCATTCTTCTTTACATGAAAGTCTGTGTTCGCCACTACAGAGCTAGGCTATTTCTTCATAAACAGAAGTCAGCAACAACTACAGTCCCCGTTGTTGTTATTGTTCTGAGTGCCTTTTTGGATAGCATATACTGATAGCAGAAGAGGTGTTAAGTTTTAGTTTCTTGGCTGCAATATTATATCATTTATCACTCCAGTTGTAATTCAGAAAACATCTCCTGTCTTCTTTATCTCGGTGATCTACATCAAATTTAATCCACAAGCTGTTTGAGAGTAAGTGTGCAGACAGGCCCTTCAAAGCAACTTCTAAGTGAATAACCAGGTCTCCAGAAATGATGGGAAGCCACGTCTGAGCCACAGCCAGTCTCTCATTGAAAATTAAAATACTTCTAGAAAGTAAAAGGTCATTTTCAGCCCTTCTGTTAACTGCTGAGAGAGACATTAAAATACACAATGTGATGGATTTACAAGGCATATGCAGAGAGGTGCGAAACACTGGGAAGCCATATCCACGGAGCTGCTAAAGGGAAATACTGATACAGTTATCACTTGAAGCCAGTATTTGCCATCTGTCATGTTGATACCTGGAGACCTGGTAGACCTTAATTTGACACCTGCAGCGTGCAGTTGGAGAAGGCGCTGTGCTTGGCTGTGTTCTGTGATTTTAAGAATTGCCTGGACTCAAATCGGTTGAGGTCTGGCTACACAGGTGCAACTTGGGGCTTGTTCTGAGAGCAGCCTGGTGGGCTCCCCAGCGCTGTACAGACTTTCAGGCTGTGCTCTTCATACTCAGCTGAATGCTTTCCATCTGTCACCTGTTGCTGACCGCCTGCCCGTCCTTCCCAGGCATCCTGGGATGTGGTTTGGTGAGGTTTTCTTCATGGTGAGGGGTTAGTTATATGTGTTGCTGTGTACACTACAGAGAAAGTGCTATTCAAGAAAGAAATACATTTTTATTTTAAAGCCAAAGATGGTGTGGTTTCTGATGTTCTGCACTTCCCGGGGGATTTCGTTCTATGCTCACAGATAAAGCCTCTCTCTTGCATAGATCACTGCTTCCCAAGGAAAAGGCTATTGAATCCAGTAGGAAGGCCCAGTTTTTAACACTAACAATCATGCAATTACACATCTAATTCTTTGCTAGACATACTGATCTAGTGAAACCTTGCTGTCTGCAGTAATAGAAAATTTAGTCCCTCATATTCTGAATGAGGCTGGAACATGAAGTGAAGCTGTCAGAGAGCTGAGTATTATATTTAATTTAGGGCTCTGCATATGTCTGCAGGGAACCTGCATTTATCCAGCTGCCAGTGTAGCCTAAAATACACTCTTCATCTCACAATAATAGAGTTTGGGCCTTACAACCATTTCATCTTATGGCTTATTATTCATTAAATTCTGGCAGTACGCTAAACAAAATCTTAAGTCCGTATCTCCACAAGTTTACAGTCTGATGGCAAATCCGTCAAAACATTTAAAGATTAAATTCCTTGATCTAAATATCACCCTGAAGGAACTGTAAACTTGCAGTCCATAAACCTAATCACTCAATCTCCATTTCTAACTATTAGCACTGTGTACTATACACAAAAGTCTAATGGAAGATGATATCTTTATTTTGTTAGGTGAAAATAAAAACTACATTCTCTACTAGTGAAAAATAACAAACAGAAAGCCCGCTGCAACTTGCTGATAAGAGTTGATGCAATATTTTGTGTTGTATTGTTCTTTTGCTTTTGTTCCTCTGTTGCTGAAACCGGAAAATCTGTAGGAGACACAGTTCAGGCCTGATCCAAAACAGTGCAAAGCCTCCCTTTCTTTTCACTGAGCTTTGTTTAAGACTTTGATCACTGCAAAAAAAAAAAATCCCTGAGTAATTTTAACTTGGTGTGGGTTTGTTTCGTGAAAGAGGGGGATGATTGCTTGTTTTTAGCAAAATAACATGGAATAAACCCCTGTTTCGTAATGTGGTAACTAGAATCACTGAAATCAGAATATCTTACAATTGTAATTTTTTTCCCCTGCTCTTAGGTATGGATAAAGGAATATGCTCTATCTGCTGTGATGCAAAAGCACCTGTCTGAGAAACAAGAGAAGATAATTCAAGGTGTCGTAAGCAGATTGGGATGCCTCAGTGATGAGTAAGTTTGGTTTTATCAGTAAGCAGTGGGGTGAAACTGCACTGCTTCATACACAGATAAAAACTTGTGTACGTTACGTTGTGGAAAGCAGTGCTGAGGGACTGTGAGCATCTTCAGACAGAGGGGCAGTTACTCTAGTTTTTTGTATGAGTATCAAAAACAAATTAAAAACACACATAATGACTCCTGTTAAGTAGAAAAAATAAGTTTTCTGAGATTTGTCAAGTGGTGTGCTTTCTGTGTATCTACTCCTATGTTTATGAGTGGTTTCAAATCTTGAACCAGCCTCTCTTTGCACTCTGTATGTCACATGTTGAATATTCTTCAAGGTAAAATGTTCAGTCTAGCACCATTTAGCTCTACCTTTGCTTTCTGGTATGTATACTCCTCTCTTGCATTCTCTGTCTGTATTCACCAAGGAAACTTTTAGTTTTATCTCATCTTTGTATAGCTGAACATCTCTTTGATAGAGATACTTCTCAAAAAAACACAGTTCTCTGTTACCTGCCTCATTTTAAGATATCAAATGATCAAAAGACAGCATGGTCTTCACAGAAATGAACCCATTTGAAGAGTTGTCTATTTGGAATTGCACTTCTTTATTTTGGTTCTACTTTTCAGTTCAACCTTACATTTTCATGTTCTCTGACTTCTGTGTTTCCCAAGGTTCAGTATCTAGGGAGATCATGGTGCCTTACACATATGCACAAGTTAGATACAGGCACAAACAATGTCATCCCGGATGTGCACACATATTTCACTCACCTGGTGCAGGATCAACTTCAAAATTCGCTCTCCTGTTTAAAATTCACCACAAACTTGCTTCAGCCATGTCTGTCCTGCCAGCTAACGGTAGCCTCTTCAGTGTCTCTCCAGAGTGTGCCTCTTCGTTAATCCAAGATATGCTTTCCTGCATTTTCTTGAAATAACTTTCCTTGAGTTCAGATTACATTCTTTTTTCATCTTATTTCAAGTCTCCTATTAAAAAGTTATTATGTAATTATAGGTGGTTATTTTTCTCTTTTCTTCCTATTTTTATTTTAATTTAATTTCAGCATGACAGAACTACAAGTCTGTCACAGCAATTCACGTTCTTTATACCTAAGCACCTTTCCAAGGCATGCTTTGTATGAGAAGATGTAACACTGAGTGAATAGTAACTCTTGTCATCTTTGAGCAATGACTTTGCTGAATACAGGTGTGTCAAATTAGCAAGCAGCTCAGCTGATTGATATATACTGGTCCTTTTCTGCAGGTCTGTTAACTATATACTGCAAAAACACCAACTTCTGCTGTGTTCAGTGCTCATGAGGTTAACCCTCCGAAGAGTTGGAATGGTGGCCCTGGCCCGCATGAGAATGTCCAGAAAGAAGAGCTTGCTTCAGGAACTGAGAGAGCAACATACCCTGCAGAAGGGATCCTCCCCCTGCCAAGATGAGGACCAATGGCAGTTACAGAAGGCAGTGGTAGGTACAGTGTCCAGGTCGTTTTCCTCCAGAGATCTCATGTGCTACGGTGTCTGGTATTAGAATTAGCTGTGGAAGATCTCAAAAAATAAAAATGTTCAAGTTCCAAATAGAAAGGAAAATTTTCTCTGTCAAAAATGCACCCACTGCTGGCATAAGAGGTCCCTGAGTGTGTCTATTTTAGTTTGGGCAGACATTTAAAATTCCCTGATACTTTATCTGCTGGCTAGCTATCTCTGATATGTGTTATCACAGCAAGCTTATTTAGCTATTTGTTTTATATGAAAATAGTAACGAAAGAAGGCATGCAAACATGTATGAAGGACTTCTACAGAAGTTACTGCTTCAGGGTAAGATAAACTCCTATTAATTCTGCTAGGTATCGTAATTTGCACTCAAAAAGCTCTTACTTGAGCACCAGAAGAAATTCTTCCCTCCACCAGATCTAACAAGTTCTTCTATACTGTCATGATTTTTCATTGTTTTTTCTTTCTCCCCTATCCATGAGATACTCAGCATCCACTCCCCTGACATCCTTCCAAATAATCTGGCTCCTGTAGGTCAAGGAGATGGGAGAAAGTTTAAGGGATTTTTTAACTTGATATTCCCACAGGTCACTTTCAAATATGTTTGTGACTGGGTTTTAGGGCTAATCAATTAAGTGTTGTTGGTTATTTAGTTATCTGCATTGGATACTTACCTAGAACAACACTGAATTTCAGATTTCAACCTCAGAGGATCCTCCTAGCGGGTGTCAGTGACAGCCCCTGCCCAACCCGCTGCTGCTGCGCATATGGGTTGAACCCATCCAACACTTTGCAGCTCCATGGTGTTGCTGTGTAATTAGCTGAGAGATAATAATTGTGTCCCTCTGATTTGCATAATACAAACCCTGATTCCCCACTTGGAAGAGGAATAAGGAAATTCTATCCGCTGCCATTTTCATATTGAAGTAGTTCCGAAGTGTGAAAATCTTAAAATCTCATTAACATTCAAAAGAAATAAAATAATAATAGAATACAAATGCATATAACTGCATTCCTCTTATTATGTGCTTTCCGCTATTACCTCTCACTTAGCTCCCGCAGGGACGTTAATTGGTGCAATCACTGTGTTCCCTAACAAAAGTGAAATGTCCCCAGGTATTACTGTTCCTTTGGCCTCTCTCCATTACAGCCACTTTCCAAGGCCAGCTAAAACCCATCTCACAAGGAAGTACCTAAAAATACACATATAAGATCCTTGCTGCCAAAGAAGCAGGGCCTAGCTGTGGAATTGTGAAAAGTCAGAGAGAAAAAAATGTTCTGTACAACCTCCAAAACTAGAACCAATGTATAAGAACTTAAGGAACAGGTTAATTTACAGACACTCAACCAGAGTTTTAGACATACCATGTTGTTTAAACTAAACTTAATTTGAGCTTGTGCCAATTCTAGACTGATAGACAGAGAAATCTGTTGATTTCATATAAAATGTAAAACAACATTAAGAATCCTAGCTTGGACATGAGAACATGACATTGGGTCTCTTAAAAAATAAAAAGAGAAACGGTTTAATGGCATTCTGAGTGTCTAAAAAAAACCATCAAAAAAGTATGTCTGAGCTATAAATAAAGACATGTCAGAAAAACCCAGCATTAATAGGGACATCATTATTTTCCACAGATGAATGTGGGCAGAGCAGGTTCTTTTCCTACTTGCATTTCTTATTTCCAAGAGAGAATCAAATAGATACTGTTCGATCTCCCAGAATAACTTAATGTTATTTAGTTTTAAATGAAAATATTAATATGAGGCACATCAGAACTCAATAGAAGGCAATCTATGGAAGATGAACACACGTAAGGAAGACAGAACAGGCTGTTCTGGTGAGTGTGTACTATCGTGTGCTAAAGATAATTTAGAGAAAGAGAAGTGGATTTAAACAGAAGCATAGAAAACAGTGGCAAGGATGGTCCAAAGACCTCAAGAGACCAGAACTCTTCAGCCTAAAAAAGAGGTGTTTTCTGGAATATCATAGGTTTTAAAACTGGCATAAAAGATGTGAACAGGTAACAATTTTTTCACTTATTTCTAATAAAAGAAGAAGAGAGCACCAAGCAAAGCTATTAGATGTCAGGTTCAAAATAAAGAAATGTGTGGATAAGCTGTAGAACTCACCACCACATGGTACTGTAGATGCCAAGAGTGCGAATGGTTTCCAAGTGCTATTAAACATGTTCATGACCCCTCCCAAGGGCTGTAAGTAGCAATATACCAACTTTTTCTCAGGTATATCTCACAAACTGTGCGAATATTCCAGGTGCATAACTGTATGCTTGCCTTGTTCCTGTGCACTTTATCAAGGCATCCGCAATCATCCCTTTCTAGACCCAGGATATTTGACCTAGGTTGTTCATACTTTTAATAGAAATAAGACCAAATTCAACAGTACAGAATATGAAGGTGGGCATACATCACTTGGAAATGACTGATGGGACAGGATACGGCTGTTATTGTACATACTGTGTCAGAGGCAGTGGTTCTGTTGCAAAGACAGATGTGTTAAATAACTGTACATAAACTTCTGCTGGATATTCGATTATTCTAAATATTGAAACAGCGTCATTCTGAATGGGTGTAGGACTTACTTTTAAAATGAAGCTAACTAAGTTTGTCAATGTATTTAAATGGCAGTGCTATCTTTTTGTCTGATTACTAGGAGTCCCACATTCTGGAAGAGGAGGAAAAGCTTGAGGAAGAAACGCAGCAAACTCATTTAGAATTTCACCAGCAGCTAGTCACAGAAATTCAAGAAGCTCTTCAGTTTCTTCAGCAGCACATGGAGCAGGTGATTGGGCGGACATTGCTGCAGCATGCCCGAGGAGAAGCTGGAAAAAAGAGTTCAGATGATGGACAGGAGTTCAAGGTATAGAAATGTTCAATAGCTGTTTTCCAAACATAATAAGTGCTACTTCGCTAAAATGGAAGGCAATTTCATTTATGCAATACCCTATGCCTAAAGTATCAGCAGGAAACAATTACAACCTGTGTCAAACCTGAAGATACCTTGAAAAGTATTTACAAACTAACACTTATGTAGAAGTAGAGTATTTTCTAGTAACTTGCTATAACAGCCAAAATCTGTTTTATTAAGCCAACCCTGGCACATAAAAAGAATTGAGAGAATTCTTGATGACAGAGAATAACAAAAATGAGGAAGAAATGGAGATGGTTATCTATTGATGAAGGTTTTATGGTTAATTAATAGCATTTGTATATTAACAGCTTAATTAATAGATAAATAATTAAATAAAAATAAAACTCGCTTCTTAGGTTAATAAAATTGTTCCAAAGTAAATAGTTGGTTTTTCTGTATAATGGAAAGTTGTAGTAGAGCTACACATATATTAATTTACTTTACTGGCAGTCGTGTTGGCAGGTAAAATGGTCTATAGAGATTTAACAGATAGGGGAATGGCCCCTTCCCAGACAGAGGTGAGGCCCATTAGAAAGATTTTACTGTAATTTTTCATGTTGAAATGTTCCATGGATGAATAGAAATACCTGTTTTTCAGCATCTCAGTCTGCCACATTTTTAAAGCATAAAATTCACAATTTTGTATGCAGGTACAAAATTATATTGGGTCTTCAGTTTTAGACAGATCAACCCACTTCAGTTTTGGACTTAAAAAATCAATTGTGACTTGTATTGTGTAATACAGGAGAGACTGGTGGAAGCCGCTGTAGAAAGTGTGTATGGGACCAGCAATAATATCAATAGACTGGTGCAAAACTACTACCAGCAATTAGGAAAAATCACAGAGGGCTATGAAGGGAAAAAACTTCAACAATTGAAATCCATACAAGGTATGTAATATTGATGATATTCACAACTATAAGATAATTCTTGGTTTTTAACAGATGAATTAATTTTCTTACCACAGTAAAGATTGCTTTTAAAGATAACAGAAATCTGTTATTTAAAGTAAACAACAAAGCAAAATTAATGTGTAGGTCCATTTCCATCTTTGAAGGAGAAGTGGTAGAACTGTTATTATTAATAATTACTTGAATTACAGTTGTAGATGCAGGACCCTGTTACTTGAAGTTTGGTACAGACACACACAGAATGATGACTCAGTGTTGGAGATTATAGTTTAACCACAAACCCTGGGTCACCAAGCTAACATCTGTGATACTACCATAGTCACAACCACCAGCAGATGATTTTCTGGTGCTCTAAACCTCAACACAAGGCAGAAGAACTTAGAAAGCAGAGTGTTTTACAAGTTTTAGGTTTTACAGCCAACATCTACCATAAACACTGTTCAACTTTGCATATTAATATGTGCAAATAAAATGAATTAATGCATCAAATATTCATGGGGGGGGGCATATATGACAGGCGCCTACAAGCAGAGTCTTTTCCCTAGAAGGGAGGAGATCTGGGTTTGCAATCCCTGCTCCCATGTTAGAAAACATAAACATCATTGGCAGGCAGTCTACTTTCTCTGAGGTGACTGCCCTCAGCTTTGGGGAGTAGATTCTTGTATTCATTCCTTTTTTTGGCTCAGTGAAATGTTGTCTCTGAAGTTGAGGAAATGCATTAAAGGAGACACCAAAAAGCCAAGCATGCCCATCCTGGAACACTCTGTGAGGTATTGCATTGTTTCCTAGCTGTCAACCATGACCCTCTCACAGGTTGTGAAACTGCTGGAGAGGTTTATGAACTGCTGGATCTCACATAAATACAAGCATTTGCTCCTGGAATTATTTTTAATTGCTCAGTTCCTTCAGGACAGGAGAACAAAAGCAAGCTGTGATCATTGATTTCTTTTGTAAACACTCTCCCCTCCCTGAATGAAGGCTGTTGGCATTAAATAAAGTAAGCAAGTTAGCAAAAAGGCAATAGCATCAGAGGCTAAGTATTTGAGACACATGGGATAGATTTTTTTCCTAAAAATAGAGTTAGCAATTTTAAATAGAAAAGATTCTTTAACCACAGAACAGAGTTTTTGAAGAGGAACAGGCATACGCACTCAAGACTGAGATCCAGACATGGGTTGGGAGGAACGATTTGTGAGCCCCAGTAGGAGGTAGGTACGCTCACCAGTTATAAGACAGAACCAATCTGTTCTACACTGCCCTGGACCTTGAAGACTTTAATGTTGGAAGCTGAAGTGCTAGGGTTAGGCAAAATCTGCGGGGTTTTTTGACAATCTGTATTTTAGACACTGGCAGCTAGCAAGGCAGTCAGTTACTTAAGTTCTCACAAAGACCTCCTTGGTCCTGATTCAGCCAACTGCGGAGTCTAAAATCCCTTTGATTTGAGTTCATTTCAGCAGGAATTAAAACTGAAGCCTGTTCCAGAATGCTCCTCTGAGCTGAGATGGATGTCATTAGAATCATAGAATCATTTAGGTTGGAAAAGACCTTTAAGATCATTGCGTCCAACTGTTAACCTAACACTGCCAAGTCCACCACTAAACCATGTCCCTAAACGCCACATCTACACGTCTCTCAAATACCCCCAGGGATGGGGACTCAACCGCTTCCCTGGGCAGCCTGTTCCAGTGCTTGATAACATTTTCAGTGAAGAAATTTTTCCTAATATCCAATCTAAACCTCCCCTGGCAAAACTTGAGGCCATTTCCTCTCATCCTATCACTTGTTACTTGGGAAAAGAGACCGACCCCCACCTCACTACCCTCTCCTGTCAGGCAGTTGTAGAGGGCGATAAGGTCTCCCCTCAGCCTCCTCTTCTCCAGGCTGAACAACCCCAGTTCCCTCAGCCACTTCTCATCAGACTTGTGCTTCGCACCCTTCACCAGCTTTGTTTCCCTTCTCTGGACACGCTCCAGCACCTCAATGTCCTTCTTGAACTGAGGGGCCCAAAACTGAACACAGTATTTGAGGTGCAGCCTCACCAGTGTCAAGTACAGGGGCACAATCACTTCCCTACTCCTGCTGGCCACACTAGTCCTGATACAAGCCAGGATGCCATTGGCCTTCTTGGCCACCTGGGCACACTGCTGGCTCATGTTTAGCCAGTTGTAGACCAACACCTCCTTTTCCTCTGGACAGCTTTCCAGCCACTCTTCCCCAAGCCTGTAGCGTTGCATGGGGTTGTTGTGACTGAAGTGCAGGACCCAGCACTTGGCCTTGTTGAACCGCATACAGTTGGCCTTGACCCATCAATCCAGCCTGTCCAGGTCCCTCTGTAGAGTCTTCCTACCCTCAAGCAGACCAACGCCTCCACCCAGCTTAGTGTCATCTGCAGACTTGCTGAGGGTGCACTCAAACCCCTCATCCAGGTCATTGATAAAGATGTTAAACAGAGATGGACCCAATACCCTGATGTTCCCCCTGGGGAACACCGCCTGTGGCTGGCTGCCAACTGGATTTAACTCCATTCACCACAACTCTTCAGGCCTGGCCATCCAGCCAGTCATTACACACTTGAATGTTCTGCTTCATCAGTGTTTTGATATTGCTCTCAACTGGTCTCCTAATTAGGTTGTGAGGCCTAGAATATCAGTTACCAGAACTACAGTCAGTCTTCTGGTAATTGCTCATTTAGATTTTTTGTTCTCCTAGAGTTTGTGTGGATATATTAGTGTATTGGTGTTCCATGAACTACAAGAAAGAAAATTACATGTGTAAGCGGAGCACCTTTTCTTTTCAACTGCTGCAATGTAAGCCTACAGGCATGATGGATGATCAGAGTATTTATGTTGGTAATAAAAGAAGGAGTGTGTTAGATTTGGGTGAGAGAGAAACCCAACTGAAATTCACAGATCAAATGAACTGCTGCGGTAAAAAAATATTGCAAACCTGCATATGCATGCTGCAGCCTGGCTGAGATTTTCAGTATCAACAGATAACTACTTCAGCTTTGTTGGTGCTTTTTACGTGAGGAGTGAGCACTACCATCTAATAAGGGACTTTGATGCTTTAGTACACGTAAGTCCTTCTTGAACCTAAACACAAATTTGTGATGCAGAACCCCACTCCTTTCTCATTTCAGCAGCTGTATTGATCTCAGAAGCACTTAGATTTCTCTCTGTGATTCTTAACAGCCTGAAGCTCTGCTCCAGGGCATAGCCAGGACACCCTAAGCCCTGCAGCCAGCCAGCTACTTTCCATCCAAGCTCAGCCAGGAGGCAGAACATCCATGCTTCGTCCTTTTCAGAAGGGGCTGATCTGTTAGGTGATCTCCAAGCATGATTACCATACTGAGAGTGTGATCCTTCTCACCAAATACTCTCTTAACTTCTCTCTGTGAAATACCAGATGGAAAAAACAGTGTTGTCAATAGAGCCACCTACTATGTGATAGCCCTGGGGTTAGAATGGCCACATAAAAAATTTCTTACATACTTCATTCAGTGATAGCTAAATGGGAGTAAGGACTGTAATGCCAGGCTTCTCTCTCCCAGTGACTGTGCTTAATGTTAGGCTAGAGAATTTTGCTTCTTTGGGCATCCCTTGGCCTAGTAAATCTGAATTTACGGTCTGTCTGGCACAGCCACAGGAAAAAAGGTGAAGAGTACCTCCCCTTGCTCAGCCAGCCCAGCCCAGCCTAGAGTACAGCCAGTAACTGCTCCCCGATGGTGCCATTGGTAGGAGAGGTGTCTGTCAGCCTCTCCGCGCATCCGGAAAAGGTCAGGTGCTCCCAAAATGAGTGTTACGAACCCTAATCTGTTACATACCCATACATCTCCCTCCTTCTGTGTTTTATTTAAAAGCAGTGCTGCAAGGAAGCTGGTCCTGTCTGTCAGACATGCTCCAAGCCTTGCTGCCAGGCAGGACTTCAGGGGCAAGGGACAGGAGCCTGGTCAGCAGATAAACACCAAGTTACTCGCAGAGTGTGAGCGTATGCAAAAGTACTGTCGTGGTTTAACCCGGCTGGCAACTAAGCACCACGCAGCCGCTCGCTCACTCCCCCCCCTCCCTCAGTGGGATGGGGGAGAGAATCAGAGAAAAGAAAAAAAAGTAAGACCCGTGGGTTGAGATAGAGACAGTTTAATAAGAGAGAAGAATAACAATAATAATAATAATAATAATAATGGTAAGAAAATATACAGAATATATAAAACAAGTGATGCACAGTGCAATTGCTCACCACTCGCTGACCGATGCCCAGCCCGTCCCGAGCAGCAATCACTCCCCGAGCAGCGATCACACAGCCCGAGCTGTGACCACCCTGCCCGCGACTGACCGACCGACCCGACCGACTAACCCCCCCGAGCATGACGTTATATGGTATGGAATAGCTCTTTGGACAGTTTGGGTCCTAGCTGTGCTGTACTCCCAGCTTGTTATGCACCTGGCCGAGCAGGAGAAGCTCAAAAAGTCCTTGAGCAGTCTGAGCACTACTTGGCAACAACTAAAAACATCAGCGTGTTATCAACATTCCTCTAGCACTGAATCCAAAGCACAGCACTATGCTAGCTTCTGTGAAGAAAATTAACTCTATCCCAGCCAAAACCAGGACAAGTACTCAGAATACTTCATCATCAAATGAGGGGACATCTAGTGAAGTTAGGCATTCCCAGGACTAAGCAGCCTTCCGAGCAGAGGTTTTCTTTATATTGCATTTTTTGTTTAGGTGTTATTAAGGTGCTTAAGGCATCAAGGTATTTTCATAAAATTTCTACTTTGCATTCCATGTTAATACCTAGTGGAAGAAGTAGTTAAGAATAGGAATTCAGTGACATTACCGTCTCAGCTAAATGATGCACAACTTACGTGTCTGTGCAATGGATCACAGTGGCAGAGCAAGAGCATGAAGACATACTTGATATCCCTAAGGAGCAGTAACTTTGGAGAGACTACCTGGAACAGGGATTAATTTGTGCTGATGCAAAACAAAAACTGTAAGGTTTCCACAACTCAGATTTTGTCATTTTGAGCAGAATATTTTACAAAAACATTATTTCAGCAGAAAGAGGTGAAAGGAACAGACTTGGGAAGAAACAAGAGAATGAACTGGCGCTGAAAGAAAAACAGACCAAAGGCCTCCTGAACGTATCATCTACAGTCCATCAAAGGTAAGAGCAGGCAGCACCACTACTGACTCTATTTAAATGTTATGAGTGCTTGCATACCTATATAAATGTCTAGCTGAATAAATGTTTTGCTTTTTATATTTGTCTTTGATGGAAACAAAATACCTGTTGCCAAAGTACATCTACCCTTTAATCTCAGAGAATTACTTTCTTATTAAATAAACTTTTTGATGCTCATCAATTACAGGCTGAAGAACTATACATAGGAAGTTTGAAAATAGAGAATGAAAACCAATGCCAAAACATATGCCAAATTTTAAAAGAAATTTAACATAAATGTAGGATAGGAACCGATGCTGTCTAATTCGTTACATTCCATCTTTTCTGCTTTGAACATCAAAAGCATTTGTTCTTTTGCTGTTGAATAAACATGTACCATAATGAAGAGAAAAATGTTTGAAGCGTAAATAAGACTCAAAATGGAAAGACGATTTCAGGGAATGCCTTGGACAATCAAGATTACTTGCACTAAATTTAGAGTGGAATCCCTCAAATGTAAATTAAATAAAAATCATATTTAATTCATTACTGAATTTATGAAACTTAGAGTCAAAAGCACTGCAATTGTAAGGGAATAAGTTGTCATAAAAAGCTGTATGACTCAGCATGCACATGATACATTTTTGTAATAATTTTATTTCTTTATTCTTGGTTTATTATCCAGAACAACACAGGATCTGCAATTTTGACATTGTAAAGAGGTTAATTCTTTTTTTAGACATTCTGTTACTTCTAAATTGAAAGAAATCATTGCCCACTTTCTGTTTTTCATCTTTGTTTAAATTAGCATAGAAATGAATTCATGTAATAAAGGGCTTCATAAAAGAGCTGTTAGTTATTCATTATCAAGTTTAGAATTTATTCTGGCATATAAATTCACCTCTAGCTGTTGTCTCATTTTTTTCCTCCCATAATCTATTCCAGCGCCTTAAAAAAAAATACAGTCAAGCTGGCCTTCATGCAAGCAGAAGTATGATATTGAAGAATATAACTATTCAGTATTTAAGCTGGTCTCATAATGATTAGTAATCAAACCCTTTTTCCTATTGTCATTATGATTTCTTTTATGGTCCAATCCCAGTCCTGTGTAGACTAATGACAAATTTCCATTAATTTGTCTAACTCCTACTAAACCCAACATCAATTGTTTTATTTTCTTTTGCCCTTGGTACAAGGTTGTGAGTGGGAGTTCAAAAAGCAGCTTTTGAAAGCTAACCTGCTGTAAGCATTGACCATTGCAATAGCAATTTCAATATGTGTAGATGTCAGAAACAATTTGTGTTATCTCCTTCCCTGAGGAATGTGATGGGTAATTGTCGGCATTGGTTCAAGGTAGATCAGGCAAGAGAGCAGAAGAAATACAGATTCAGCAAAGTTTCAGCCATTCAGGTTCTACTGTATTGATATTAGTCGTTAACCAGCAAAATAAAACAAGTGAAGAATGTAGTTGTCAATGCTCCCAATTGCCAAGTTTTGAATTACCATGTTTCTGTCTCAGTCTCAACCTGGTACTGAAGAGCCCTGAATGAAATGTGTAATTCTTAGTCCCTTATCCTCCAACCTGATCTTCTAACAGTTTGTCTCTTTGGCAAGCAGACAGTAAAGCTGACTTTAGAAACAAACAAAGGTTTTGAAAGCAGACTTCAACATTAGCGCTGAACTCCAGGTCCCAAAGTTCAGGCATGGACAACCCAAACTCCTGCTGTAATTCCAAAAGGAGCTTGTATCCCATGGAGAGCAAAGGGAGGTTATTAAAACAAGTAAATCTATCTAAAAATCTACCGCAATTTTTTTTGTCCCAGCAGAAGCTGCATGGGCCAACACTGTTAATAGCCTTTCTCTCTACAAAATCTTCTGAATACACTTTGCCAGGATTGTATTCCTCCCTTGAACTGAACAACATTGGTACTTTTAAATTTCTCTTGGCCAGGATGGTGCTGCAGCAAAAGAAGGTTTTGGCTCAGTTTGAACTGCAGCAGCAAATTCGTCTGGAGTCTCTGAAACAGAAGCTGCTGGGATTGCATCACCTAGAAACTGAGTTGGAGAATCAGCTAAAGGTAAATCAGGGTAAAATGACTCATGGATCTGAAGCAGTCCGTGGCAAAACATTGGACACGTTGTAAGGGTCTCTTTGCTGTCCGAATTAAAATCAATGTCTGGTAGGAAACACTTCCCTGATGTTAGCCATATTGTTTTCTGTGTTTCTGCAATGACATGTGCCTCTTTTGTCATGCCACTTGTAGAGTAACATAACCCAGAATCAAGCTGTGTTGCGTTAACTGACTTCTGGTTTATCTTTGTGTGCAGGAAGCAGAGCAGGACTTTGTGAGTGAATTGGCTGCACTGACCCGAGTTCCAGTGGCTGTGAAGAAGAAGCCTTCCAAAAGGAGCAAGCCAGCAAGTTGGTACAATCCTGAATTGTTTAAAAAAAACATATCATTCCACATATCACTGTGTGTTTTGAAATATAACACAATGGAGTTTCAGGAGAGGTTTTTTGTCAGTGCCATTTCCCTAATCATGGTCTAGAAAAGTAAGGCAACCTTCCACGGTCACCCAGCTCACCAGCAGCACAGCCACAAATAAGTGTCACCATTCCTCACTCCAGAGCAGTCCTTTAGCCAATAGATCGCATTGTGTCCACTGAGGTAAGGCTTTGCCTTGCTCAAACCAGAATTATTTTCCATGTCTTCATCATGTTCTTCAGAATGACTCTGTTCACCTCAATCACTAAGTCTTGGGGAGGACAGCAGAGCTGAATCACCCGGCTTTCATTTTCCTGGTAGAGTGTAAGAATCGCCCTCCCACACACATGCTCAGAAGTAAAATCTTACTGAATCAGGAAACTTGAAATATTTATATGAATTTACTGCAGTTTTAACAAATTAGACTAATTCATTATTCAAGAGATACTTAGGGACAAATTGTCAGAATAGCAGTTGTGTTTCCTGATCCACATGTGGGGTGGAGTGTGCAAATTCCCATCCTTTGAGGCATGCAATCCTTCTGTCATTATCAGAATGAAATACTTGCCATTACATTTGAAAGATGCTGCAAGGTGAGATGGGTGCCCAAAAGGGAAAAGCAGCTCACTCACCTGGACAGTTTTGAAGTCTCTCTCCCTGGTCGGTTGTTTCTCAAGCGTGCAGAGCTGTTTGCCCTGGTAGGCACCGTGACCCCAGGGACACATGGAAGCTTAGCTCAAGGCCCTATAAACAGTGACTTCTTAACATCAGATTGTTCTGATTCAAATCACATGAAATTATGAATTGGCTTTTCTTCTGTTTGCTGGTCGAGAAAAGCCATTTTCAATTACTTGCTAAGAAAATACATGATATGGCTTTCAACTGCTGCACCTTATGGAAACTCACTTCAGTGTTCAGCAATTATGAAAGTTCAGTGAGAACTAACCTGAGACTAAGTAAGTCTCTGTGAGAACTAACCGATAATAAAACCCCAATATTCTAAACTAATGTAAAGTGGAATGATTTCCTTGGAATAATAACATATATGCATGAAGTGTTAGAGTGTATTTTTTTGCTTTAGGTTAATCAAAACCAAACAAGCTCTACTACCTGTGATTCCTTTTTTTTTTTTTTTAATCCATATGCATTTGGCAATTCAGGGGAAAAAACGAACTCAAAAAGAAGGACCTTTCAGTCACCAGAATCAGAAGATAAAGATAATTCTCATGAAAATATTCAAGAGCCCCCTGGACTGACTTCTGGCTTATGCAGGTACAGGAGAGGCTAACAAACAGGGCATGTGAAAAACTATTTCTAAAAAGCAGTACAAAATCTACTTCATAAGCAGGTATGTCAATCAAACCCAAAATATAACACATACACCAGCTGAGCTTCTTCCTTAATACTTACTTCTCACGTGTGTTTGACCTTTTTTTTCCCCATATTCTTTTTTAAATTTAGCAAAGTCTTCTGAGTTTGCTTATCTGTTCTGTTATGTATTTTATAAATAACTTTGATTTTAGATAGAGAAATGAGAAATACTGTTTCCAAATTTCCTTTAATTAGGTTTTTAAAACCTGAGTCACAGACAGCATAAATCAGCAGAGACAAGTGAATCCAATGGAACTAGGCTGACATGTAGTAACCAAAATATGGTCTGTGGTATTTAGGCTTTCAACTTCCACCTTTATTTCAGGAACAAAGGCAAGCGCCAGTCTTTGCCTGATGAGGGTAGCAGCTCTAACAATGATTTTCTTGATAGATGTTTCAGTTGGCTTATGCTGGGGTGCTAACTAGAGGAGAAGAAATGGCTACAAACCTGAAAGATGCCAGCTGATTACTATGGCCAGATCAAGCCAGCCAGCTGGTCGCTGGGGCTTGATATATTGAGCAGAGAAAATCCTGTTGACAGGCAAAGCAAACAGTTGGTTCTCAGGAGCCACAGGCCTTTGGGGAAAAGTATTTATCCCCTGAGTGACCTCAGCCTGGGACTGACTTCAGGAGATGGCTCCTTTCCCTGATGGCATCAACCCTTTTCACACACTCCTTTCCCACAGCCAACAAGGGATACGTGTGTAGGGAACAGGGACCCAACAAAGGAACGTTTATCTTTAGGCAACTTTGTTTTGGCAGCCTCAACAGGGGCAGCTGAAACCAGGGAGTGTAGAAGTTATAATTATATAGCAAGTGCCTTTCTTCTCTTACCAAAATTAATTTAGTTTAAGAGAGAACTGTGGTGTTTGAAAAACTCTGTCTACAATTTTGTTTTATTTTTCCTGTTTATTTCTTTCAGAGAAAGGTTACAGAGTCCATGTGAAGGGGAGACTGAACTGAGGGAAAACTCAAAGATGCTAAAAAAAAGAGGCAACAGGTAGTAAAAGCATTTATATGGGCTGTCTGAACACCAAGTACCAAACCATTCTTCTGGGAATCTCAGCAGCTGTAAATACTTACTGAGCTGCTTTACTGAGGAACAACAAAGAACATCAATAATAACGGAGAAATCTTCTTTAGATACCGGACCAAGAATCAATCCTGTGTTCCTTGAGCTGTTAGTAAAACATTCTTATGTGGTTTTGGTAAGGGGCAACAAGGAAGTCTTCAGTATAAGCTCTTCCAGATTGCTTGGGGAATGTGGAGGGGAGATAGTTTTGCATTAGGAATATCCCTGAGGAAAGTGCATTGGTAGAACAGATCCACACTAGGCTGGTTGCCCAGGTTGGTGCATCTCAGAAGGTTTCCTTATAATAATGATGTGCCATTTGCTTCTGAGCGCTAAATGTGGTAGGTCAGGTCTTAGTATTTTGTGATTACTCCTTTGAACTAACAAAAATAGATAGAAATGTAAAGAATATGTAAACAGACTTCAGTTGGTATTGGTATGTCAAAAGATTAAATTTGGTCTCTTTTGTTCTATTTTATTGCCTCCAAGGCTATGTATGCTTTTTAAAATTTGTACAAAGGTTTTTATAAACATATTTCTCTGTGTTTGTCTCAGATTTCAAATTATTATGTTTAGGAAGAGTGAGACAAAACTGGTTTACTGTTTCAATTTTTATACTTCACTTTCTAGTCATCTTCCTTAAGTACACTCTTTTGTTTCCAACATTCTTTGTTATGCTCATTATGTTTCCTATGGGAATTCTTGTTGTTATGCAAAGCAGCTGGTTCTTACTGGCTGTACAGGGCACCTGTACTGTGTAATAAATTGTCTTACTGAAGCAATCTTACAGCTTTCATGAAATGAAAATTTTCTGCCTTTTTAAAAAGAACATCCGTTTTGCTAACGAAAAGGCTGTCCTTTGGTGCATGATGGAAGTACTACATCAGTTAAGTGCTGCCACACAAATGACTTTACCAGATGTGTTACACATAATTGTTAAACGGTTAATTTTCACCTTGCTCACTGTAATTTTTTTTTTTTTTTCTAAATTTTACCACTTCAATTATTTGATTCTGGTATTTCAGTACTTGGGCTCTATGGTCTCTCTGCCTTCCTCATCTGGACAAGTTGCTGCTTGTTGTGCTTTTTTTTAAACAGCTGCAGCCTGTGTACCTCTGTTCGAACATCTGAGTTCTGCAGTGCGCTCTGTATAGATAGCAAGAAGGAAGCTTTTCCTATCAGAGTTGACGAGGTTTTAAACCACTCAGCGCAGCAGCAGCTCCCATCACGGTTCAGATGCAGCATAATTGCCCAAGCAGGGTGTCTCATCACCCAAGCCAGGTCTCTAATCAATCACCCAAGCAGGGTCTCTAATCACCTGAGCTGGGTCTGTAATCATCACCTGAGCCAGGTCTCCCCGGGTGCACTGTGACTCCTTTGACTGGGTAGGGCTGAAATGGCTTTTTCTGTCCCTTAGAAAATATGGAAAGGTTCAGATTATCCCAAAAGCAGGGCAGCAGTGCCCTCTCCCGGGCAGCTGGTGGGGTTCTCTTTCCCTTGCTGGTGCAGGTGACGGGCAGAGGCGGGGGGAAGCCAAGGAGGGTGCGAGTCCCCAAACCCTGAGTTCCCACAAACAGGCATTTCTTCTCTTTTCTCACCAAGTTGCCGTAGCTTCCTGAATAAACCCTGCACTGCTTGTCCGTGTTACAAACTTCTTAGTCTCCTTGAGTTATTTACTCCAAGGATTCACTGTGCTATTTAAAGTCATGCACAGATTTCCTGCATAGCGTGGCACTGTCATCGCTCCCCATCAGTGATGCAGATATTGAACAAGAAGGACTTTCATTAGACCACAAAACAAGTGTAGTGATGCCAGGCTAAGCTCACAACAGTTGCTCTTCAGTTAAGCACTATTCAATTATGTTACATTATGGTTTATGTTATTCAGCTTTAACCCTCGTAACAGTATCTGTGTCCTGTTGCTGAAAAGCTCCCTCCTGTCTCCTGACACAGTCATTACAGAGTGTTTTTTGGTTTTTTTTTACCTCTGACCCCTCAGCTCAGTTTAAATCCACGTGACTGCTTATTTCTGAGCCAACGCTGAACAGTACAGAGACTGATTTTTTTCTTGATGCTGTGAAACACTTCATCACCAGCCAAATGGGCACAGCTTATTGCAGCCGTCACAAGTTTCAGCGCAGACATTCCAGTTACTCATCAGCAAGAAAAAAATCTTTGCCATGAAATGGGTGAATTGATGGAACAGGTAATTCGGACAGAACATCCATCCTTGGAGACTTTCAACTCTCAGCTGGACAACGTCCTTATCAACCTAACTTTGAAGGTAGCCCTGCTTTGAGTAGGAGGCTGGACTCCAGGTAGTATCTCTTCCAACCTAAATCTTTCCATCATTCAAATATTCCTTCCTACTGATGTGTTATTGAAATGTTTGGTGTTTTCCTCCCACCCCTGCTTTGTATCTTCCCTGTGTTTTAAGGGATGGTAGAAATGGCTCACACACTGGGGATTGTGGCCAAAGAGTCCCTGGGAAATGAAATGCTGAGCAATTTTGCCAGCTGAGAGCAGTCTCCAGCATAGTGGATGTCAGCTGGGGGAAAACGGGATACCTAGGTGCCAGTCACAGCTCAAAACACTTGCTTTATGGTGTAAACCTATAAAGCGCTCTTTAGTTTATTCCAGAGCTGCTCACAAGGAGCTTTGATCACGCTTTACAGGTACACATAGAAAACACTTGCTGCAGAAATTTTCTCCTTTTTTAACATCAAGGGTAACAATTATTACAATAGTTTATGGTTGTCCTCAACCTCATTCACAGCTTTATGACAAGGATGTATCATCTCAAACAATTTCTAGGCATGGTGTTAGAGTCGTTTGTGCATTTATGTCATGCAAGACTCAAAATAGCCCACAGTGGTCCCTCTGCTGTAGAAAAATGTGGAAAGCCTCATGGTGCATAAGTCCTGCTGAAAGGCGGCCTGGACCACATGGAAGAGGTGTGCAACTTAGAAGACTTGTGCTTGGGACATCCAAGCTGGTGCCAGCTCCTGTGCAATACGGGCAGTTTTGTTCCTGACATAACAAGCCCTCCTAAGTCACACATAAAGGGCCTCTGATGCAGCCCGTGCGCGCAGTGACCCAACACCAGGACGAGCACCAGGTAACACCTTCGCTCTGTTGTGGTTTAACCCAGCAGGGAGCTGAACACCACCAGCCACTCGCTCAGCGGGGCAGGGGGGGAAGGAATCAAAAGAAAAAAGGCAAAAACAGTGAGTTGAGATAAAGATAGTTTAATAAAATAATATCAATAATAATATTAACACTAGAATATACAGAATATATGAAACAAGTGATCCACATCTGTTGACTGATGCCCAGCCAGTCCCAAGCAGCAATTGCTTTCCCCTGGACCAACTCCCCCCAGGCATGACATCCTATGGTCTGGGATAGCCCTTGGGCCAGTTGGGGTCAGCTGTCCTGGCTGGGCCCCCTCCCAGCTCCTTGTGCCCCTGGCAGAGCAAGGGAAGCTGAAAAGTCCTTGACTGGTGTAAGCCCTGCTCAGCAACAACTAAAACATCAGGGTGTTATCAACATTCTTCTCATCCTAAATCCAAACCACAGCGCTATGGCAGCTACTAGGAAGAAAATTAACTCTATCCCAGCCCAAACCAGGACAACTCTCCCCATCATGGCATCTACAACCGTCTTTGGGAGCCATTCTAACATCCAGAGATTATTACGTACAACAAGTTTTTTTGGTCATGTTTCTTCCATCTTGTCCTGGTTTCAGCTGGGAAATCCTTCTTCCATCCTTCAGAAGAGGCTATGAAGTCCTGTCGGGGAATCGCCTCTGGGCTGGGAGGGCTCCCGGTCTCGGCACCCTCGCAGCTGTACCCGCTGCTGCGCTGCAGGGCATCGGCGGGGGACAGGGGCCTGGACCCTGCCGGCTGAAGGCTCTCAGAGACAGCATCACAGTCACCAATGTAGTCGCAGGTTGGCTTACTTCCAGTTGTGAGAAAGAAGCTGCTATGCTTAAAGCTTTTTAAAGCAGCATATATGACTATATATTCAAAGGTACCCTTGCATGTACAGCTCACTGTGCTAGAAAATCACAGCAGTCAGGGGAGGGGGGGCTGAGACCTAACAACCCGTATCACTGCAAACGCTTCATGAGTTACACTGATACTGAAAGAACAGTATCCCAAACTCTGCATTTTTACTACATTGTGAGACATTACCCCCTCTCCCATGCACAATTTATTTTTAATTGAATGCCCCTCACTGTCATCACTGAAATACATCTGGAAAGCTTGTGCAAAATTCACCACAATTTTGACAAAAAACTATCCTTGAATCAGTTTGTTTAGATCACTGAGATTTAATACTGGCCAGGTCTAAATGGCAAGAATTAGCTGGTGTCAAGAAGACAGCTCGACACTTTGATATTGTGCGTTAAGCTGTGCAAGTCCTTGCTCCAGGAAGCCATAAATGCCAAGATTTTACCTGGGTTTAAAAGTGCCTTGGCAAATTCATGGCAGAAAAATCCGCGGACAGCAACATAGTACAAAGATGCTACTACTTTGCAAGGAATTACAAGGCACTAGAAATTAGGGAAACACTCAGAAATATTAGCATTGTATGTTTGCTCTTTTCTTCAAGCCTCCCTTAAGCTTATGTTGTTGGCTGCTGAAACCCAGAGTAGATGGGTTATCTGACCTGGGCCCGTCTGTGGTTTTAACTCTTAAGCGTGAAGATTGGTGTATTGCTAATGAGAAACATGGAATGGCTGGGACAGCTGTCAGTTTGGGGACAGGCTTAGCATCATAATTAACAGGCTTGGCTACAAACACTAAAACATAACTGTGTTGCTCTGGTAGCAGACAAAATGTAACTCAAGACAAATTGGTCCGAGCTGTCGCTCAGGAAGGGATCGATGGATCCACCCTTCTCCTCTACCTCACTTGATTGATGAAGATAGTCCTTAGACTGGTCACAGGGACTAATTTTAAGGGGTCTGTGAATGCCGATAGGGAAGAGCCAGTTTTATGTCATTAGGGCTTTATCAGATATTAAAAGGTCATAGCCCTGCTGCGAATTTTTAGAAACTTGACAATGCAAAAAGCATGAAAGCTTTACACTGCTTTCTTCTTGTAGTTTGAGGTAACAACAGCTCTTCACCCACAAGCTCACAAATTGCACATCTCCCAGCTTGGTGCTTCTCCAAGGGAGAAAATTCAAGTGTGGTTTCCTGCTCCGCAGGATCCGTATTCTGGATCACCAGCTAATCCACACTTTATTTACTGTTTTATTTTTTTAAGGATGGGTTAGCGATGTAGGGGCAGGGGCATTGCTGTGAAATAGGCCTCCAGGTGGTAAGAGAAACAGCACTTACCTTGCTCGGCCTAACCCCCCCATGAGCGCGGCATGTGCCAGCTCTCCAACGCTGCACCACAGTAACCGGCCCTAGTGAGGCATCCTTCACCTCACCTGCTGACCCTGCAGTAAGGTACCCGTGCTCCAAAACAATAAAAAGCTGCTTAAATCACATCCAGGTAGTATGGCACATCCAGAGGGGAGAGACCCAAGCACAGCCCAGGATCCACAGGCTTCCCGCAGGCTGTCCCCCAGTAGCGGCCGTCAGGCAGCGGGAGCTTGAGCATCATGGGCACGCTTGCCTATTTGTCCTCAGAGAAATCATAGTGGAGTTACAGTGACCTGACAAGCAGAGTCTGGTTCACGCAGAAGCACTGAACCATGAAGTGCCTCACAACCACCCACACATGTATTTACCACAGACACTTCACCATGAAAAAATAAATGCACGTTAACAGCAGGTCTTGACTAGCTTATAGGGAAAGGGTTCTTTGGTTTGGGATGTTGTTTAGCATGTAGGAAAAGTGGAGTCTGTCAATACTGGTTAACAACGATCGTTTCTGTCGCCTGAAGTGTGACAAGCCTTGTAGAGTGACTAGAATTTTACTCAGGAGGTGAGCAACCATTGCTACTTGCACAAACACACACAAGAAAACTACTCAAGAAATTGTAAGCAGCAGTTCCAAAACTTGTCACACTATGTCAACTTTGCCACAGAGTTTCACAAGTCGGCTTTATTTCCATTTTTAGGGTTAGATTGCCAGAACTGTTGCTGGTTCTTGTCAACACTCATAGCAAATGGAGCAGTGGAGATGGAGACTTGGTGTCCTCCGATTGCCTTACCTGCTAGGCTGTGGGTTATTCCAGGGCAGGTTGTCCTCAGGCTTCTCTGCTAGTGTTATTTTACTTCATATAAAACACCTGAACCACCAAGTGAGCAAGCAAGCCTAGGGAGGAGGGCACTCTCCAGGCCATAGGAAACGTATTTGAATCCTTAGCAGTGGGGATTGTCCATGAAAAGCTTGATTTTTCTCTTCTTTTGGGAGCAATCATCAATTCAGTTCACTGCAGGCTGAGTTGCAGTGTTTCTCCACTGGTTCAGATAAAAGCCAAAGCAAAAAGTAAAGCTGGCTATTCAGACCAGCTCTGCCACCAGGTTCTCAGACCAAGCTGACTGAAGGGCAGCAGTTCCTTCCCCAGGCAAGCTGGAGGCGATAGCATACTGGCTTCCGAATCAGATGACAGGCTTCAGGCAGGCTACGTTCCAAAACTTTTATGCCCCACATGCACCTGGTGTGCACCACATGCCCTGTGCCAGCACAACTTACTGCTACGTGGAAAGGATGGACCAGTGCTAAGTGGTCAAGCATCCCAGCCAGATGAAACCATTCCACTAGTACTGCACTGCTCCAAGACTTTTCCTGCTGCAGCTTTGTAGCGCAGACAAGGGCAAAGGGGCACAAGGCCAGCAGGAGGTGTTTTGCTGACATGCTTAATTTCGTAGCACCCCACCCTCCATCGCCCACACCTCCTGAAACACAGTCAGGCATTAAGAAGTGATAGAAAAGGTTTGTTTACACGGTTTGTGAGAGTCAGAATGACAAGGAGAAGCGTCACCTTCACACTCATGGAAAGCGAATCCAAGCCCACTTTCCTCGCCTTACCTGCAGCATGTCTTGTTCATACCATCCCTAAACACCATCCTGCTTCAGCCAGCAGAGAAAACCAGTATTAAATCAAACTAGAGCACTGCATACTGGTCCTGTACTACAGATGAAGACGATGACATTTCAAGCAAATCAGATGCAGGCCTGAAGGTCTTGGGAGAAAGCTAATTTAGGTCTCACTTGGCCAAAACTGAGGCAGCTGCAATGTCAATAGTAAGTACATTTTTACTGTGAACTCTATTTAAGACAGATTATGGCATGTGACAGTAAGCATATGCAGACATCTATACATGTAATATGCTTTGTGATCTAAGGAGGTTCCCTCTTTCACATGATGTCAACCTAAAAGACAATTTCTCTTGTGTTTCTCCATTCTAAATTTTTAATCATTGAGCAACAGCACTGGAAAGCAGAGGGAGACGCTTACCCATCAATTCGTTTCCTTTATTTCACAAGCTTTGAATTCAGAAATTGAACCACGACTAGTAGATCTTGATACGGTAGAGTAAGTAAAAATGCATGTGATTACAAAGGAAAAACTTTGTACAAAAAACTTTAAAAATCCGACGGCAACTTGGATTATCTGTAAGTACCAAAAATCTCATGCAGAAGGAGAGCACTACTGCCCAGGTGGAGAAATCCCTGCAGGGGTGGCGATGGCATTGGTATGTTAAAATTATGGCTCTGTCTAAAATGGAAACAAGAAGGACACAGACTTGGAACGTACTGAGTGGGAACAGACAGGTGCTACAGAGACCATTTGTCATTACGTGTCCCAATGATCTTCTGTGTCTGAGAGAAGTGCTTCTTGGGTTTATAATAAATTAAAGATGAAACAGAAGCTGCCTATACTACTCTACTGCCTACTCTCAAGATGGCCATTTTCTTCCTTCATAAGTGTTTTTGGTGGTGTTTCTCAAATACAGACATTAATCTTGGCATTGTGTCTAGTCAATTGTTGGCAACGTGTTCTAAAGGGACTCACTCACAGAATGCAACTTGCATAAATAACTCAGTAACATGCATTAACTACTCTAATACAGCAAAAGGGTGCAAAGGAACCATCATTCAGTTACAAGACAAAGCTAAAACCTGTAGTCACTAAAGGGGCAATGGAAGCACCATGCTTTAAGGTGACTATGGCATGAAAGCACAATTGTGAGGCAAGTAGTTCCAAGCAAACACACCACACTATTATCACCTCTTCCTATACAAAAAAAAAAGACATTTCGGGTTTTATTTCCATTAGTACCAAATAAAACTGTGGGTTCGATAACACAGATATTGAAGGGAACGGACATTGTTCCCATGATCCTTCATCCTTGTGTTTCTGTCCATCATCGTTTTTCAGCCAAGACTGGTAATATTAGAGCGACCGCCAGGAGGTGCCACGATGCGGTGGCCAGTACGGCGTGGGTTATTGTCATCTATCTGAGCTCCTGCAACAACAGAAAATCAGGAAACAAAGCTATGAAAAGGGAAAAAAAAACCATCAGTGGTGAGATTTTACCCAGCTCGTTCCAGCTATGTGCCCCTCACACCACCATCAGCTGGTTTCTTTATAGCCAGACCCCTGACTGAAGTACTGAACAGACCTTCAAGGCATGTTTCTGTGCCTAGCTCCAGTTATCTTCAATAAGAAGTGGAGGGTTAAGTGTTTGGATTTGACTGATGCTCACCCTACATGGGGAATTGTTTTCCACTGACTTCAAGAGCCCATGCAGGGATGACAGCCTACAGACTGGGGTTCCCTTTGTGAGATCAGACCCTGACAGAAAATATTACTGTTACAACTACAAAAAAAAAAACCAACCCCAAACCCAATGTATGTGCAGAGTAGATTTTTCAAACCTGCCTCACTGGTTCAGAATACCTGTCCCTACTGAGTCCATGGGACAACAGTACAGTAAATCTGATGTTAGCGATCATAAATTCCCCTCCTATGAGGACAGGCTGAGAGAGTTGGGGTTGTTCAGCCTGGAGAAGAGAAGGCTGCGGGGAGACCTGATTGCGGCCTCTCAGTACTTAAAGGGGGCCTATAGGAAAGATGGGGACAACCCTTTTAGTAGGGCCAGCTGTGACAGGACAAGGGGTAATGGTTTTAAACTAAAACAGGGTAGGTTTAGAAGAAGGAAGAAATTCTTTACAATGAGGGTGGTGAAACACTGGCACAGGTTGCCCAGAGAGGCAGTGGAGGCCCCATCCCTGGAAACATTCAAGGCCAGGTTGGATGGGGCTCTGAGCAACCTGACTGGGTTGAAGGTGTCCCTGCTCATTGCAGGGGGCTTGGACTAGATGACCTCTAGGGGTCCCTTCTAACCCAAAGCATTCCATGATTCTATGAAATCCATGAGAAAATGAGCATTGAGCTGATGTAAACTCACACCCACTTCAAACTGCATTTTAAAACTATGAAAGGTTAAGCTTAAGGTGACAGCAAGCTTTCTGCCAGGCTAAATACTGTCTGATCACACTCAGCAACGTAAGACTACTGCAGAAGCATAGGATCATTTTAAATGCTATCACAGTCTCTGGTTCTGCTCAATTTCATAAGAACACAGTAATGTGCATTTGCCTGATTCGGATCAAAGTTGTAGCACTAGATGCCTTGGTAGTACCCCGATCCAGCAGTGGACCCTGAAATCACAGCTTCAGATGCTTGTGAAAATCCCACTTATTATTATGAGAGGTCAAACTTCTAAGCACTTCTTTTGCTTTATAGCACTTTACATATCTGTATGTGCTCACCATGGCCCCAGGTGTATGGGCAAAAATATAACTCAACTCACTAGAAGGGTTTTTTAAATAGTTGCTCTCCTTGGGCTTTCTTCCAGAAGTTTCATTTTGTTTCTAAAGACAGGCTCTGTCAGGGAGGAAAACTCCACCATCGGCTCCCACAGGGGAGAAAATCCAGTGACTTTCATAACATCATAAGGAGCCACTTATTAACCAGTTGGGCTGTGGACTTCTGAAGGATAAGGATTTGACACACTTGTAATTGTCTTCAGATGACAAGAATTATTTCCAACAATCCCAAAGGATGATTTTCCAGTCTGCTTCTTATGTACCATGGAAAATGTTTTGGGTACCAAGAGCAAAGAGGACAAGAAATACTCTAATCTGCATATGAATAGCTTCTGCGCATGATTTGCTGACCACGGACAAGAACAGTTGAGGTTTCCACGCCTGGAAGTTTCTGGTGATGCAGCAAGAAAGAAAACTGAGATGTCTGAGCCACATGGGTTGCACCAGACCCAAGTCCCATCAGCCGTACCTACCACTAAGGGGCCTCAGTCACAGCAGCCAGAGGCCTCAGCTAACTGTAACGGGCCAGGTAAATAATATTAAAAGGCTGCATGCAGAGAAAAATTTTAGATTACAAACATTTTGAGTATTTGGCAATTTGTAAAACATACCTAGGGAAAGAATGTATAAAATCATATACGCACACACGTATATATAAGTAAGTATATGCATGTATATGAGTATATATAATCCTTTCATATTTGCTTGAAAAAGCAATTATAATTGAAATTTATCACCAATAATCCATACTCAGGGCTTTGAAACATTTCTGATGAGTCAGGCTGACTTACCTGATAAGCTAAAATTGGATTGATGGAGGTTTCTGATTGGTGGGGGCTGGTTTTTGGCAGGGGAGGATTTAGTTGAGGGTGCAGGAGTTGCGTATTTTGGCGTAGCTGGGATTTCATACACAGGCCCGTCATACATTCCTCTGGAGACTCCTTGCAGTCCTCCCACCTAGAGCAAGAGGCGAATAAAAACCCAGGCACTGAATGCTCTGATAATGCTCCCTGGTGAAACTCCTCCCTACATGCAGAGACCACTGAGCACAGAGCCATATTCTGCACTAGCCGAGGTAAATACACACCTGTGTTCTCATCAAAGCTACAGTCTGCTTTAAATAGAAAGGAAATTATAAAGCTTCCTCCCTCCATTTTTAGATAGATATAAATTACGAGAGAGATCCTTATTAGGCAACCTTCACAGTCAATGGGGAAAAATGGGATTCAAAAGAACAGATCTGACCTAAGATCTTTACTGTAAGTGGTACCAGTCACCAGCACCTCTCCTCCCTCCCTTCAGAGGCTGTTCAGCAGGGTTGGTTCAGCTGCTGAATCCTGCTCTGGCTGTTGCAAGGCTGATACCTGCTACACTGATTGCACCAATTTCACTCCTACCTGTATCCTCTCTGCTCCTGCCCTTCAAATGTATCATTAGCTTCATTAGAACTCATTGAAAAGTGGTGGCAATTTTTAAATTAAAATTTCAAATTTTTCCACTTCTTGTCATGAACTAGAAGAGCAGCTGAACACTAGACTGCGGCATGGGACCCATCTTTCATTATTTGCCAATAGAGCGTCTGTCATTTGAGCTCTTATTGCACTTTGAGGTCTCTGGATTCTATCCCTGTACAGTTCCTATGAGGAATATGAGTCATAACAGCCTCACTGACCTTAAAATCAAAGGAATCTAGGAAATATTCTTTTTTTTTTTTTTTTTAAAAACAGTTCCAATTTTCAGGAGGAGCCTGAAGCCATTGAATTGCTGAATCCAAAGCTCATCAAAAAGATCAGAAATCCATGGCTTCAAGATTATAGTTTCAGAGCCACTTCCCCAACAGGTTAACAGTGAAATTCAAATACCCTGTAGGAAGGACACTATTCACAGGGGTTTGATCCAGCTCTTACAGAAATCAATGCCTTTTCCCTGCTTTCGGTGACAGGGACATCAGGCTCAGAAGAGCCACCGTCTCGCAGGCTGAGCCAAAACTAACGCCCAGAAGCGAGCAGCTGCTGATCACAGCAATGAAACCATCTCACAGGGATCCACAAAGGAATTTATACTGCTACCCCTGTGCCAGGGATAAAGGCAAACTGCTATCCCGTGCCAGTTACAGATCTGCAGGCCCTTGCTTGACAGCTTTTTTCTATATTCCTTTGGCGTGCATGGACATATGCAAATGGTGGCTGATATGACCATCACTGGGTTTTTCTAAATATTTCCCATCAATAAAATTCAATAGCGGGAAAAGCAACAAGGACATGCATCTGCTCTCCCTTCCTCTCGGCAGGCAGCAGAGGGAGCTGCAAGAGCAAAAATACCAGTCCTTTCTTGGTCCTTTTGCAGACCTAAGTATCTAAAGGTAAGTATTTCCTAAGTATCTGAAATCAAAGGTCTTTCCCAAAATCCAGGCCCACTTGCAAGATGCAGGTTACTTAGCCCAGTTACTTTTGTACAAACTCCTGGTGTAAGACACCACTCTCTGATACTTTTTTAAAAAAAATTATATTTATATAATTAATACATACTTTATATATACTCTACATAGGATTTATAGGTAATTTATACAATTTAAATTTTATAACAATATTAATATCTCAATATATTATATTTGTATATTTATTAGATTATAATAATCTCCTTTATATAGCACTGAGAGGCGAGTGTGAAGAGCAGGCCCATGTCATCTAAGTGGGCAATGTAAATAGTGTAATACTGATTGGTATTCTGTAAAACTTTTGCAGATGCGTTTGATTTTTACAGTGCCTTTTCTTGTTAGAAGAGCAGAGCTTTTGTATCCCACAGCTTGACAGACAGAATTTGTATAACAAATGATGAAAGATGAAATCTATCAACCCGCTCGCAGACTTCATTTCATCTGCCACCCCCCCAGGCTATGATACATGCTTGGTTGAAGAAAATATGGGGTTTAGTCAATTTGTCTTGTTACCTGTGTTCACACAGTGAATTTCTTGCTCAGTAGCAAAAAGCAATTTCCAAATAACACCGAACTAGTGCCAAGCCAATTGGTTTTCAACAGAGGAGCACTGATAAAATTCAAACCCATAAGTGACCCAGTCTTAATCTTGGTCATTTCCCAAGCTTTTTATTAAACACAAGAGAAAAGTTTTCTGAGCTGTGAATGCTGCTAATACTCAGCTCAGCAAATGCACCAACAACAGTTCAGAGATGTCAAACAGAATGAGTAATGCTGGCTTGCATGCTTCTCTTGTCTGCAGTGTGGCTCTTCAGTATGCAAAGCTCGGGAACAATTTAAAATTCTGCTTTTCTTCTGGCTAACCCTCCTCCTAAAGAAGCTTTACCTTTTTCCTGGATTTTAACTAGAAGTAAATTCTATCACTATTCCACCTCTCTTCAAAAGACCGCACAGCTGGACATAAGGCAGTTATGCCCGCCTGGCAATGATATGCTCTGCCCACCGAAGCTCACGATGTTAATTAAGTTACATCAGTTCACATTTGCAGAGGAACCAGCTTTTGGTCACCTTTTGAACAAGTCATATACAGTCTGTCTGATATGGACTCATCTTAGCACAATAATAATAAAAACCCATGTGCCACTGTGGTTCCAAGAATGTATGACTATAAAGAAGATTAAATAATATCTGACATTACCTTATTCCTGATTTTGATGCGCTGGTAAAGATATTCAGGGAAAGGTTTGCGAGGGATGAAGCGGCCCATTCCCTTATTTACATGCAGATTTCCATCTTCAAACACAATCTTCCCTTGGCTGATGACCACGAGCGGGGCACCATGGCACTCCATTCCCTCAAAGATGTTGTACTCAACGGCCTGGGGATCAACCAACATATTCACTGCAAATTCAGTACAAGATCTCTTTCGGTTAGTAACTTATAATCTGTATTTGTAGTCATATTTTTAGACAACTGCCATTAAGAGGTTATAACATTGCTTTGTCTGAAGAAAAAGCAACGCATTACAGTATGAAATGATTTAAAAGAATCTCTCTGATCAGACTTCCCTGGATCAGACTTTTCCTCTCCATGGCTCACTTTCCAATCAGGACTTTATCTCATTTGGTTTTGAGGACTTTCCATATTTACTCAGAGCCTCCAGAAGTGCAATCCTTAATAAGAAGGAAAATTGTGACTCAGCTGCCAGATACCCAAAGGACATGGTCCCCGTCCTGCATCTGCTGTGACTGTATGAGGGAATTTCAAAGGGGCCAGCACACATACTTCTGTCTGGAAAAGCCCAGAAAGGACCAGGAAAGCCAGAGTCTAAATGGGAATGACCATCAAAAGGCAGGTGGTTATTACTTTCTTGAAAATACAGAGAGATCCCAAGACAGAGAAATAAAAACTGAATCACCTAAACTTACTTTTTAAAGATTTCTAAAGGTTTATGCCTTTTTAATATAAGCTATGTTACTGGGTTTCCAGTAAAACATTTGGAAGAATTCCCCAATGTAAAAGACCAAAGCACCAAACAGTAAGATAGCAACTCTGAAATACACAACACATGAGACAGAACCTGTCAGAGCAACAGTGAGGCACTGGTACTCTGCACTACGGGCAGAGAAGTATGGGGCAAAGCTTTGGAATGAAACAGAAAATCCCAGCCGTGAAGCTGCTCAGAGCTGTATTACCAAAATATGTAATCACCTGTCATGATTTAGAATACTGTTGATTTAATCGTACTATTTATAATACCAGGTGCTTTTCACGTAAGCAAAAAAGTGAGCTGGTTTTATCATCACAGCTTTGCTAACCTCAGCTGCAGACCTGCTGATTCACACCGATTTACAGATCTGCCACAAGCATGCAAAAAATAGGACAATGGTATATGCAGTGAGAAAAGAAATCCTTCCTGATCCCAGTGCTTCCGATGCAAGATTCCAGTACTTTCACCTTCTGAAACGTTTGCCCATTTCAGAACAGGGGCAGGCAGTTACCCCTCTCATCTATACCCCGTGCATTTCATGTTCACAGGAATTAGACCAACACTGGAAAAGCAACCGTGACGTTTCTTTTTTCTTGCTGGTTTTCCTTTTCTCCTTACCGATTTATGGCTTTTAGCTGTTATAGTCTTCACCTTATCAGGGTCCCAAATAACCACATCAGCATCCGATCCTACAGCAATCCGGCCTTTTCTTGGGTACAGATTAAATATTTTGGCAGCATTGGTACTGGTGACAGCTACGAACTGGCTCTCGTCCATCTTACCTGTGGCCTAAAAACAACGTGACTTGAGCAAAACAAGCTTATAAAATGGGGATTTACTGCTCAGTGTGCCGAACGATCAAGGAGGTACAGGAAGGCAGGTGGTTCATGTGCATGGCGATGTTGCATGAAACAGTTATCAAGCAGGACTTTATACAAGGCACATTACTTGGGAGTTTCAAATAAATGGATGTGTCACTCCTGGCACCCCAAAGAGCAGCCAATAAAACCGTAATGCAGGTGATACCATCCGGCTGATCAGTCATCTCAGGTCCCTTTCTCTATGCACCGATGCCTACATGTGTTTTGTTGCCAGTCCTAGTAATACCCATTTAAATGTTGTAATAATTTTAAAACAGGTAAACTTACACGAGTATTATGAGATTAAATAAAAGATCAAGACCCAGACCCTTTTAGAAATATTTCTTGCAAATTAAGTCCATTCTACTATTAGTATCACCAAACCTATACAGCTGAGTAACACAACCCCAATTATAAAGTCCTTGCCTGCAGAAATGTCGCCAGCAATTGAACATTTTATACACTAAGAGATGGCTTAATAGCAACTGTACACAACAGCATTTTGATTTCTCAGCAGAGTACTTTGGGGTCTTCCCTGGCAATAAGCAAGAATGATGTTCCAAGGAAGAACAGCAGTGCCAAACTTTTAATATTAAATAAACATTTTTTTCCTGCCCAGTAAAACATGGTGTTTGTGAAATATAAGCTACTCATAGGTGCAGGACTGGATGTTACCACCTGTGTTCAGTTTTGGGCCCCTCAGTTCAAGAAGAACATTGAGGTACTGCAGTGTGTCCAGAGAAGGGCAATGAAGCTGGCGAGGGTCTGGAGCACAAGTCTGATGGGGAGTGGCTGAGGGAACTGGGGTTGTTCAGCCTGGAGAAGAGGAGGCTGAGGGGAGACCTTATCACCCTCTACAACTGCCTGACAGGAGGGGGTAGTGAGGTGGGGGTCGGTCTCTTCTCCCAGGTAACAGGCGATAGGATGAGGGGAAATGGCCTCAAGTTGCACCAGGGCAGGTTTAGATTGGACATTAGGAAAAATTTCTTCACTGAAAATGTTATCAAGCATTGGAAGGGGCTGCCCAGGGAAGTGGTCGAGTCCCCATCCCTGGAGGTATTTAAAAGACAGGTAGATGAGTTGCTTAGGGACATGGTTTAGTGGTGGGATAGCAGGGTTAGGTTAATGGTTGGACTTAAAGATCTTAAAGGTCTTCTCCAACCTAAACAATTCTATGATTCTATGATAAATCCGACACTGCAGCCCTTGCTGCAGCTCCTTCCCTTTGCAGGAGTAACGAAAGGGAACCACTGCTGGCTCGCTGCACTTCGCTTGCTCCTGCATGGCAGAAAGCTGAAGCTGCTTCTGTGCTTGGAATCTCAATAGCGGTCCCTGAAGAAAGTGGTTATTAAACAGAGTCTGGGAGAAGTGCTCATGAGAGCACTGCAAAGATCACCACTTCCCAGCCTGCAGTATGCATTCGAGTGCAGTGCAAGGTACGGCAATGAGTGTGCGTGTGTGTGTGCATGGGTGTGTATGTGAAGACAGGCAATGGAGGGAGAATATCATTATATATTAGGGTCCATGGAACTATCAAAAAATTGCTGACTTCCACCAGCATCCCACCGCAGAACATGCCAGTATGAATTACATGCAATGTTCTCCTTCAAAACAGTTTATTGTCTAGCATCAGGCTTGGCTGCCATCCATTTGTAATTTCTCAAAAACGATGAGACACTTCCCAAATTCAAACAACCCATTTATCACATTTATATGGGGTCCACTTCAAAATCATTAAACTGCTCCAGATTCTGCATCTCTGAGAAGCATCCACTCTGACACAATTGGAAAATTGAGCGGTGGAGTCTGTTGAAGCCTTGGGTCTAATAAAACATGATGGCGTTGCAGCATCAAAAGTAAAACACAGCCCTGAGTTTATAAAACTGGGGAAGATTTTTGAAATGAACGATTCACCTCGTAGTAGCGCTCTCTCGGGGAATTCTCAGAAATATATTAGAAAGTCACTCAAGTACTGGCCAAGAGTCTCCTGGCCTTCATTATTCAGCCAACATTCAATTTCTTTTCAGTCCATAAAAGTAATTACTTACTACAGCCTTGTCCCAGACAACAGTCATTCTTTCCTCAATTCCATTGACGCCCTCAGGAATCATAGTGAAGTTGTCCTTTCCAATGGCTTTCTGGGCAGTGCTATACGGGCAATGTCCACTTCCCGTCACCTGCAGGTCTCCACTGTGGAGTTAACACACAGAAGGTTTAGACCAGGCATCACCAGGGTTACCTGGGTCTCAGAGTAGCTGTGAATGGACCTTTCAAGCCTACACATCAGAGACACAGGCTGTAAATCACGTCAGCAGCCTTTACGTGTTGGCTACAGACCATGGAAGGTTGACAATGGCATTGGACATCCCCCCTTTCCCCCAGGAGCACCCTGAGCTCTCAGATTACAGCCCCTTCCGGTTTCAGGCTGCTTATCGACTGAGATCAGGCACAAGCCCACTACCCAGGACAAAGGATTACTCTGGGATTAAGGAAATGATCAGAAGCTTGTATGAAATGTCTGCCACTCTCAAGATAAATTAATTTGCAGCCATGTTGAAAAATAATGGCAAATTTTACAATGCAAAGTCACGAGCATCAAGCTTGTTTCCCTGCATTTCTCCCCTCCACATATATTTTTCTTGCAATTCTTACATGAATATTCTTGTCGGACTTTCCAAATCAGAACCATGAAAATAAAAAAGGGAAGTTTTTTATCAGGTAGTCCTGTAATTAAACAAAGGAAGGCACCGTACAAGTCAAACATGCACTCTGGATTTATCTAACTTAAAGGTCTGACACAGAAAAAGGCATGGAGTAAAACACAAGAAGAGCTACTAAATAATAATGCTTTTATTTAAGAAGTTGTTTTTTCAGCCTAGAGAAATTTTTTTTTGCAGAAAGCAGAACTGGATCACAGCTGCTCTCGGGAATAAGGAAGAACAACATAACCACTGTGCAGCATCTTGCAAAAATAGACAAAAAAGAAGATAGGTTCTTCAATATCCACAGGAAACAGGTGATATTTTTAGGTCCTGATTAAGCATACAGGAGTCAAGCACATTAAAACACACTACAATTTCTCTTCTATCACTCCAGAAGGACAGTGTCCCCAAAAGCTTGCCATCCTTTTCCTTAACTGATTATGTAAGTTCCAGCTCTGAAATATCTGAATGGTTCTGGTCCACAAATTTAGATTCCAACAAGCTAACAAATAGCCACTTACAGAGGAAAAAAGTGTCACACATCAGTAATTCCAATGTAATTTTCTGGGCTGCCAGCCCTAATGATTGCTGACAGTCAGGGATGAACCACTGGCCTCTTTTCTGGATCTTCATCATGCTCACATCCACCCATCCATTTTTTAGCAGAAGCCAAACCCATGTATTTAATAGTGAAAAGGCAGCTATGTTTTTAGCTATTCCTGACTATTAATGAGTGCCTGGTGTTACTCCATAAGATTAAATGAAATCTACCCGTTAAACATTCATTTATTCTAACAGGACACTAAAGTCAGAAGATTACAATGCCATTTTTTCTTTTTTTGGTGCTCTTCTGTCAGCTAAGCTTCTTGTGGCTTACCCTCTCTCTCTGTTCTGCACTCCGATAAACACAACCATGAAAAAACATGAATGTCACAGCCAGGCCCTGTATCACTGCCCATTTCCCTGAGGTTATGTTGCACTTCTTACACCACGCTATTAATTCCTACACCTGCAAGATAAAAAGGAGTTGCTTCCTCTGAACTCCGTTTTCCCTCTCCTCTGACATTCAATGACATGCACTGCACTCCCCGGTCTAGTCAACACAAGCCTTCTGCAGCTGAAGCACATAGCTCAAGATCCACCCAACACCTCCTGCTTAACTACACAGCACTCCTACTGTCTAAGAGATACTGTCAAACGGGGATGAGCATCCGATCAGCTAAAAAACTTACAGACAAGAAGGGATCACTGTGGAAAACATCTCCAATTCAGGGAGTGGTGGGAATTAACAGCGGACATATGTGTATCTTTCAATGTCACATCAATATCTCGTCATCTCATTCTTCACCATAAACAAGGCTTTCACAGCAGATTAGGTATTCCGTGAAGCACCAAGATCTCACATCTCTAGTTCAGAAGAGGTGGCATATGACAGCGGCACGAACGCAGCAGTTCACCATGGAAGATGAAAGCTACCTCAGGTGCTTGGCCCGTAGATGAAACAAGGACCAAACCTCGTGAGGCAAATCCAATCTGTAAACCCCCTGAGACATGCTGGATTTTTATACATTCAACGGTTCAAAGTGAAAAATCAGCACGTTCTGTGGAAAACAGCACAAGCAGTGTGCTGTGTACTCGCAGAGGAAGAATGTTGTGAGGATTTTTTAATGAATGTAAAATATTGGTCTCCTGATGAACGGTGCAATAGAAAAGTGCAATACCGTCTTTATCATCATCCTTGCATAAATTTCCCCACAAATGCATGGCAGACTGCTAAAATATACAGTTTTTTTTTAGTTTCACAGTATAGATTTAAAGTATTATAACTGAAAGCAGGCTAAGCTGCTGTCATTTAAGATCTAGGACTTTAAGCCACTAGAAAAAAAAAAAGCCATTTTTGCATGCTTGGATGATAATGAAAACTTCGATGACTCCTCAGTTTGTCTTCCTGATGTTAGTGTTAAAAAGTCATTATTTGGATGCCAGTTCTAAAAATTCTCCTGCTATTTTAGCTAATCTGTTTTGACCTACATACTATTATTTTGGGACTCTCTTCTAGAAAAGATATAGCCATGTCTGGTCTGACAGAGTAAAGAGCCAAACATTCCGATATACATTCACATGTGCTGGCTAAGAGCCTTACCCTCAGACAATGAGCTTCACCCTTTATAATGGTGATAGTGCTGGTTCAGACCAGAAACGTAATTTTTCTTCCTTGTTTTAAGGAACAGAAAGCTCAATTATGGAAAATCATTTCTGCCACCAGACCATCACAACACAACAACTTCCTGCGTGTTCTTGCCAAAAATGCATGTTAACTCGGAGGTCAACCGCGCATTCGTTAACAGTGCTGCGAACGCGGCATCGTTAGGGCGGCCGGGTTGAACCCAGGGTTTGGTGGGCAGCGCAGCCTGACCTGCCGTGCGCAAGGAGAGAGGCGCGCGCCGCAGCAGCCGCACTGATTGACGGCCGCTTCCCTTCGCATAGACGTGCCCATCCGCCTGCAGGGCAGCTCTGCCCAAGCCGGAATCACATGTGCAGGGGCCCTATATTACTGGTCACACTGGCACTGCCTGCCATACAGCCTGCCCGTCAGCCATGTGGAAAACTAACCTCAGGGGGAAACGTCTTCTGAATGACAAAGGGTCACTTCTAGGGTTCAGATTCTACTGTTCTGTCTAGAGCATTGGAAACCCTAGGAAAGGTAGGCAGCAGGTGAGGTGAGTGCCACCACATGGCATTAAATAAGGTTTGGAATGTCGAGCTCCTCACTCCAGCACTAGCAATCTGTCCTGGTGGGACTTCTGCTGTGAATTTCTGTATCATTTCAAAGCAGATGGTCTTTTGCTTAAGCTAAAGAAGACCCACAGTTGGCTACAGGCAGGAAATACTTTCAGAGATGGGGTGCTGGCAAGACATTGCTGATGTCGTCTTCTCTATTTGAGAAAGACACTTCTCCCTCTGCTGCCCACATTCCTTTCACCTCTCTAGTGATAACCCTCTCCCTGCCCACCTGAAGACAGTCAGTCCATACTCCATCCTGCCAAATGATGGCCTCCAGTCACCGGCCTGTCTCCACCAAGTCCTTGACAGTCTCCTTTATAATCCACCCTGGCCTCTTTCTCCTGCCTGACATACCTTCTCTATATGTACCACTTATCTTTGCTGACCTCCAGCCTGAGGACCCTGGAACCTATAAAGACACAAGGCAAGCTGAAAGTAAAAACACGGCTGCAAGCAGAACTAAACACAAGCAAACTTCTAAGATTTTGGTCCATCCCAGATGAAGGCAAACTGCCAAGTCAGAAGTTTGCAATACACAGGAGTTAAAACCACTGAACTCTGCTACAAACACTTCCAATTTAGTTTAGGACAGCCTAATTCTCAAAAAGCTTACAGCCCTGCACCAGCTTTGGCAAAAATTGCACCAGCAAAGTTTTCTCAGTCCCAGGTATCTCTGCATTCAGGGACAACCCTGATTTCAGAAGCTGTGCTTGTCAGATATGACCAGGGCCTTAAAACTGAGTCTGTCCTCACAGATGGGGTCTATCCACCAGGCTGTTGCTTACGCTGGACTGCGAGGATGCCATCCAGTCATATATTGGCTAGAGAAAACGGAGAACTAGGGAGAAAACCACTTTGAAGTCCTGGGCTAAAGACCATCTAGCTGTACAGCTAGGAATCACTTGAAAAGCAGAAAGAAAAAGAATTAATTCCTGAATAACCAGCAGTTACCTCTCTAGCATGCTAACCAGGAGCTGGAGAGTCCATGCCTGCCCACCTGGCTGTCAGTCGAAACACAGGGATATAACCATCCCTGGTTTTCTATGGTCCCTTCTCTGCTGTTTTATGTCTGAGACTGGTCTAAAGGAAACTGATCCCTAGATGCTTCATCCCATGTGGTTTTTGCACTTGCTTGACCATCAGCCTGCAAAAAAAATGAAGGTCTTACCATGCTAAGAGAGAATTTAAGTAATCTGGAGTGGTAGGATCAGGGCTCAGAGGTGGCGAGGTCACAAAAGCTGCAGCCTTGGCCCAGTTTTTGCTCCAGTAATGTGTCCCATCTGTCCCCAAGCTGGCAGTGATCGGCTCTCCAAAAACAAGGGGACCTTGGGGAAAGCAAAGACATACAGGAACTGATTACAATCCGCTCGCTCTTCAGCACATTATGCTGCTTGCTGCATGCAGCTATGTATAATTTACGCATTGCTACATGGCCAGCATAGCTCCCAGAAAATTAAGCAGCCCTGGCTTTGTCTGTATGATAAAAAAATTAATCAGGAGGCTCTCTGAGCTGCACATGCTTTTGATCAGCATCTTTACAAAGATCCCTTTCTAATCCAGAAGGAGACAGTTCATATCTGGTTTTAATTTGTACTGTTTTAATCACAGCCATGTTCTCTACATTGCTCTGCTTCGGAGTGCATTGAGGTGGAGGATGGGTTCCAGCAGACAGATGCCTTTTTGCTACTCCCAGATTGGGCACAGCACCAGCAGATAGCAGCATATGGTCCCCAGCACCGTGCTCCAAGTCTCCAAAAATACAAATATCAAGACGGTATTTTGCTCTTTGGCTTTCCTGTATTGCTCACACGGTTTGTAGCACCAACCAGCAGAACAGTCCTGACTCACAAATGCAGCTTTGAAAGCGCTGCCCCCAGGCTCACAAGTCCCTTTTGGGTGTTTTCTAACCTGGATCCCTCCACGGCCCCAGCAAGCGGTGTCGACCCGCAGATGCCCCCAGGGCACATCTGATGGGGTCATGCTCCAGCAACAAGGCCAGGAGCGAGCACCAGGCATCTGACAGCAGCTTCACTGCCCAAGTCACCCCCCGGAGGGTAATACCCTGAAATATCCCCAAAAGGCACGGAGGATGTGCTAGACCCTGTTAGGAAGAAAATAACTCCCTCCCATGAACAGAGATACAGCAGTCTAAAGAAAAGTTAAAAGGGAAGACAGATTAAAGAAGAGGTACAACACAGTCTTCAAGGGGACGTTTTGTGGGGAGAGCTTCTCAACTGAAAAATGTAGAAGGATTTCCCTTCATCTTTCCCAGTCATAAATATTTAGGGTCTGTGATGGTGTTACCATTCTTTGGAAACCTCTCCCTGTATCTTGTGATTTGGGTCAAGATGTACAGGTTTTTCCACTGAACTTCTATTCAACAAAAAAAGAAAAGAGTTTGGGGAGGAAAGGAAGTCTCTTACCTTTCTTTCTGGCCAGTGCAATGATATCAGCTGCACTCTTGCTCATCACCTTGGTGATGTACACTGGGCAGTTTATTCGACTGGCAATGGTGATGGCACGGAAAACTGCTTCTGCTTCAAGCTGAGGAAAACAAGGAAGAAAAAGTTAACTGGAAAAGCAGACTGAAGAAAAAAATTAACCAGAGGACTGAGACATACTTCTCACTGTTTAGCAATGACTTTTCAGGGGTTGATCCTACTTTTTCCAGGGAAAGAGACACAGTGCTGGGAAACAGGGAGCTAACCCAACCCCAGACACTTAACGTTAGGAGCAAACACAGCCAGGCTGTACTTGCTACCAGGGTACAGCTGCCCCAGCACAAATACAGCTCCTTGGCTCCCTGCACCCCAGGAAAGGTCGCATTCAAGCAACTGATGGGGCTCCTCCTTACCTCCCTCCCACCTTTCTACTTCGGACTTCTACCCTACAGTTGAAAGGAGAACAAAGCAAGGAAACATTGCCCCAGCTGAAACAATCTCTGAGCTCTCCCTGGCAGCTTACCCTATGTAGTCTTCACAGAAGGGTAAGATGACAGTGAATGTAAAGCATTCTCAACCAGCAACTTCAGCACTACGGACTGAATTTAGCCCCTAATCCACAAAAGCCTTTGAAGCTTCGCCCAGTAAGTCCCCTCTGTCAGCAAGCGTAAAGGCAATCTCCTCCAGGGAGCCGTCTGGGATGCAGGCACACCAAGCAGTCGTCTTCAGACAGAGGAGCAGAGGAGCTCTGGAGACCCCCTTCCCCAACCAGCAGTTTTATACCTCCTTCCCAGATGGACCAACAATATCGGCACTTTAATACCTAAAGCTCCATCATGACTGAAAATACTGACTCAATGGTACAGAAATTTCTCTCCAAGAATTGTGCTAGAAAAGTCGAGCAACTTAGCTCTTCCAAAACCACATGACTTCATTCTTCACAGTTTTGTAATACATTTTTCCTTAAATCAGACTGTGGCTTCAGGTTTGCCTAGGACCTTTATCACAACATTTGCTCTGGAAGCCCCAAACGCACCCACAGAAGATCAGGGAAGGAGGCAGGACCCCTGTACCTCAGTGCTGGGGCTGAGGTGGTCAGATGCACAGTTAGAAAGACACAATATTCCTTTCTGGAAACTGAAAATGCAGATTTTCCTTAGGCCCTTGTTCCAATTAAAAGGAAATTACTCCATTTTTTAGAATAATTTAGGTGGAAGTTAAACAGCAAAATGAAAAAGTACATAAACAGTTCAATAGAAGAATGTGACCAATTAAGCTGATTCCTTTTGCCCTGGGGAGAGGTTATATAAAGATCTGCAAACCACAACAACCTCCTCAAGTTTAGCCTCAAAACCCCAGGGCCCTGTCTCTTTAGTCTTCAAGGAAAGCAGTCACTTCCCACTACCGCCCTCCATCATCCCATTAGCGGTCTGAACTGTGTACATTAAGGGACATCCACATGTCTCCACCTTTTCCTTCTCATTAAAGAAGCCCTTTCCAGATGCCTGAGATGGTCCTTGCTAGAGCCTGGTTTTTATTGTAAGAGAGTTGCATAAACTAAGCTGCCTCGCAGCATCTTTCCATTCTCATGTATTTGCATTTCTGCAGCCTGCGTTTCTACTACAAATGCATCTGCTGGCATAAATGTAGATTTATATGTGGGCGTATGCACATGCATGGTACACACATACACATGCGTCTTGTAGGAGGTTTTCAGCCAAAGGATTTTAATGAATGCAATTCCTCCAAAGCCTATCCCACAAGCTGCACTGCTGATTTTTACCCTGATAAGCCCATTTTTTTGTCATCACAAATCAAATCACACGGGTCGCACTCAAAATGACATGCATGCTCGTGCCTGGGGCAGCAGGAGCTGCGACTCCTAAGTGCACAAGGACCACGGGAACGTACCTGCTGCAGCAGCAAAAGGGTATTTCAGGCAAGCAAACAGGCTGAAAGGGACCTGGACTTCTCAAGGCTTTGAATAATACTTGAAGAGGCCATGGGAGAAGCAGATTGTTGCCTTTCCCCACGCACCCATCTATTATCTGTGCATACAGAGCCCAAGCTCCAATACTACGTGCTCAACAAAATATTTCCATGAACAACAAAACGAGTGAAGCCTCTTACCTCCTCGGGCCTGCTCAGGGCATGTCCCTCGGGTCCAGTGATTCCCATCTCCAGGATACGCTTTTGTTCCTGCAATGTAATATAAATGCTGACAACCACTGCAGGATGAGACCCTCGCACCAGGCATCCTCTGGTGGCTCAACAGCCATATTGCCTGACTGCCCCTTTTTTGCCTGTGTCAACGCAGCTGCGCAAGCCTGCTGCTGGGGGAGGAGGACTGAAAACACTGGCTATAAACTGGTCCCATGCCACCCCAGCATCTGCTCCACGTGGCCAGCACAGAATTCAGGGGAAGATTTGTTGCTGCAGTGGGACAGAGCATATTTGTGCCTCGAGCTGTTGAGCTGCACCATCGGAAATGTCCTCTGCTCTCCAGACACCAACCCAGGGTACATGTTTCAATCAATATACTAAACAGTATTTGTGGATATTTCCAGCCCACAATTCTTTCTTCACTCACACAAGTTTCTCTCTGGCTGCAGTCCACAAAGCACTGTTACCTTCGTTAAACTTCCAGCACTGCTGACACTTCATCAAATAAAGTCTTGCCATTGGCATCCAGTTTTCTGTAACACTTTTTTTTCCTACAGAGTGAATCACTAAAATTATGCTTCCATGAAAGCAAAACAGTGCCTTCCGGTTGTGAGGGGACTGTGTCCACACCAAAAAGCCCATTTTAGGACCAATGGGGGTTTGCCAGAAAAAAAATCTGTGCCTATCATTCTTTACAGCAGTGAGATAATCTTTTTTAAATAGACAAAAAGCTTCGCCTATCTTTTAATTTAAGGTCAAACAGTGGCACTGGAATAAATTTCCTTTTTTGTAGAAAATGGTGGCCAACCGCGAGGTTGGTCCAGGTCTGCCAGCAGAGCAGAAGTGGGACCAGAGCTGTCGATGCACCCCCTGCCCCAGCCTGCCCCACTCACAGGTCTCTAATGAGCCGAGTTTAACAAATGTAATGACTCTGTGATACAGCCAAATGCCCCCTAGAGACCAGGATGGGGTTACTGACCATACTTTACTGTGTCATCTAATGAATATTTGATCCCAGGTCCCCGAGGGTGAAAAGCTCACACATTACCAGCATAGTTCAGCAAAACCTGAGCAAGTTAATATTCACATGTACTTTGCCTTTGTTGCAATCAATCAAGGCTGAAGAGACTTTAATAGGAAAGTATTAATCTGACTCTGCAATTAAGATTATTTTGGTTAGAAAATCATAACGTTTCATAGGTATTCTTAAAAATAGCTATTCTGAATCATTAATGCAACAGCTCTGAACAGTGCCAGTTAAAGATTTCAGATAATTAAAATACAACAAAAAATAAAGTTGCAACCCTGTAATACAAAAAGTAGCAAGATGGCAAAGAATGGAACAAGAAGAAGGATAGGTTTGCATCTTGAAGGAAGTCATAAAATCAGATCATATGATAAAATTACCCACTGTAAGAGGGTTTGATAGTTCTAATAAGATAGAATATTTATTTGATAAGATCTAGTCCTAAAACCCCCTGGGCAGCTTTCTTTTCACTATCCAAATAATCTTTCTAAATAAAAGCATAAGGAAAGACTGATTTTATGAGACATGGCAAGGCAAAGAGAGATGTTGATGTATAACATAATCTACATTTCTTTACTACTTCCTCTTTTCCTAATAATTTTTCTGTCCTGTATGTTCATAGTCCATAGCTGTATATTAAAGCTGATCAAAGAAAAATGTAACTGAAACAGATTTCAATCAGAAATGCAATTCCACAAGTGCACCTTGATTTTAATGGAGAATATATCAAAACATCATGCGTGCCATTTGATTTGTTTCATTTTGCCATTCCTACAGTAATATTGACTTATTATGTTGCTTCTTATTAATTTGCATTCTACTGGATATTTTATATTGTATTAAAACTATAAATTATATATGAGCGTTTCCGCCTGGTTTCAGTGGGGGAAGGACACAGTTGCAGCGTATGTGCCTGTTGACTCTTCGCTAGTAAGTTTTAAGCTCAGTGGTTATTTTGGCCAAACTTGAAGGGAAAAGGGAAAGAAGGCTCTCGAAGGTGGTAAATTCCTACCAGGCAGATGAAGGACAGAATCCCACTGAAGGAAAACCAGTGAAATAAACCAGAGCCCTTACACCCTGCCCAACCACTCCAACATTCACTTGAGGTTCTCCCTGGACCATGAGACAAGGTTCCTAGTCCAGATCTCAGAGACAACTTGTTTTTAGCTATTGTAATTTCCCTGTCAGCTTTGCAGCCTAGTCCTTAGAGGGTAAACCAGCAACTAAAGAGCTCAGCAGATAAATCAATCATCTCACTCAGAGCCTCACAGCCCTCAGAGGGGCTCTTTGCACATACATGGAATCAGAGGAGGGAGACATCCCCGCAGCAGCCTTGAAAGGTTAATCTGCCATAGATGTATAGAGTCATAACAATACCCACCCAAACCCGCCCACTCTGCTTTGTAGAAAGACCAGCTGGAGGTTCACTATCAACTGCTGTCCTTGGGATATCTCTATTGCACAGATCAGAGCCTCGATATATGGCAGGGTGAGGACAGTACCTACACAGGGGACCTGACCTGCACAGAGTGCACTGGGGATCCGGGACATTTTAATGGATCGTACTGAATTTGAGCCCAGTTTCCTGGTTCTGACAGGCATTTCAAAGATGAAGCATGACTTACAGTCAATGCACATTTTTGAAATGTTTAGAAGATCACAAGGGTTTCTTATTCTCAAACCTCAGAGATTCATAAGAATATTCTCAAAAATAAATAGGTCTGAGAGCTTTACCACTTTACCCATTCTAAACTCACTATGCTGCTTACGCAGCAAGAGACATTAGCATAAAGCTTCCCAGCTCCACTTTTTGTCCCCAAAATCTCTGGGCGAGCCTTTAAGTTGTTCTGCTTCACTTGTCTTTGCTGGATTCAGAAGAGATCTTCTTGCTTCCTCCTGCCCCCCTCACCCAGTCCTCATCTGCTGCCCAGGCAAGGAGCTTCTGGATCGCTGCTCTCCCTTGCCAATGCCCTGCCAAAGCACGCAGAAGGGCCTCCATCCTCTCAGCCCCAGGGTTACACCAGCAGTGTGCAGGGCATCAGGCCCAATTAAGGCACTTACCGGGTAGTTCCTTTTTCCCTACCCATACTCTGACCGGAGGGTTTTACTTCTCTCTTGTGTCTATCTTCTCACAAAATGAAGCAAAATTGACAATTTACTCACCTGAGCTATCAAGTCTCCATTTTCAGCATGGACCAGGATAACAGCCCCAAGACTTTTTAGAAAGGTGAAGGCTTCATAAAGCTGCAGGTAGTACAAAGAAGGAAACACTACTGAGTAAGGAAAATACATTACTTAACACTCAGACCTCTCTGGTCACCTCGGTTTTGCTCCTTCTGTGCTGGTAATTATCTAGGCAAATGGCAAATTATCTCTCTTTTCCACACTCTCTGCTTTCTACATGGAGTTGGAGCTTCTCTGCTCAGTGCTGACTGACCCACCCCTCAGGCACTTTTAGTACAGCTAAAACACCTCTTTTCTTAAGTGTAGGCATTTTGCACCAACTTCATAGAGCAGAGTGCGTCAAGCTTTCACTAACTTCTCCAATTCTGCAATTAAAAGTTGTAATATTTTTCTAGATGATCCTTTTTTTTCTTGCTTTCTAAGATTCAAACCCCACCCATACAGAAGGGAAACAGTTGATCCTATTGCTTTTACTGAGAATTTCTAAGCACAGAATCATGGAATGCTTTGGGTTGGAAGGGACCCCCTAGAGGTCATCTAGCCCAACCCCCCTGCAGTGAACAGGGACACCTTCAACCAGATCAGGTTGCTCAGAGCCCCGTCCAACCCAGCCTTGAATGTTTCCAGGGATGGGGCCTCCACCACCTCTCTGGGCAACCCATTCCAGTGTTTCACCACCCTCACTGTAACGAACTCCTTCCTTATATCCAGTCTAAATCTACCCTGCTTCAGTTTAAAACCATTACCCCTTGTCCTTTCACAGCTGGCCCTACTAAAAAGATTTTCCCCATCTTTCCTATAGGCTCCCATTAAGTACTGAAAGGCCGCAATCAGGTCTCCCTGCAGCCTTCTTTTCTCCAGGCTGAACAACCCCAACTCTCTCAGCCTGTCCTCATAAGAGAGGTGCTCCAGCCCTCAGATCATTTTCGTAGCCCTCCTCTGGCCCCGCTCCAACAGTTCCATGTCCTTCTTGTGCTGAGGGCTCCAGAGCTGGATGCAGTACTCTAGGTGAGGTCTCACCAGAGCAGAGTAGAGGGGCAGAATCCCCTCCCTCGACCTGCTGGACACGCTTCTTCTGATGCAGCCCAGGGTATAGTTGGCCTTCTGGGCTGCCAGCACACATTGCTGGCTCATGCCCAGCTTTTTGTCCATCAGTACCCCCAAGTCCCCCTTGGCAGGGCTGCTGAGGTCTACTGAAATTCAGGTCCCCTTCCAGAAGGTATTCAGCTAACGTGTTCCCTGTTTAAACCAGACTCCAGCAAGATGGGAGCCCAGTTTCCAAACACAGATCAAATAATGAAGCCATGGTTTCTCCAGTGCCCACTTTTGCGCTAGGACACTTCAGCTAACATTGAATGGGTCGGCACACACAGCCCGCAACATGAGCATTTAAACAAGGTAACAGGCATTAGTGTAGCCACACATTAAACATTTTGATGTATTTCCCTTGGCAATTCCAACAGGGAGTTGAATTTAACAGGCACTGTCTCTCAGAAAATATTTATATATTATTATGTCTAAAATTCCAATTAAAACCACATGGATTGGAGGTGTAACAACAGTTATTTAAGAGACCAAGAGCTATAGCTCTGGGAAAAAGTAAGAAAGAAACATTTTCTCAACTGAATAAGCAAACATTATTATTACTAACCACTTACAATGACCTGATACTTATGAATAGGAAAGCTGAAGAGTCTGGAATCTGTAATGAGCTCTGGACAAACAAGCTCATTGTTATCTTCAGCCCTAATGAGAAAAGGCCATCTCCCCCCAAAAGCAACTCCATTTAGCTGTTTGTAGCAACCCAGAAACTCCTGAAATCTTAAAACGGCCACTGCTTCGAGTGCTTCATCTTTTCTTCCCTCTCTGACCTACAGTTCTTGAAAGGTAACAGCGAAATAAAGTGCAGGACAAAATCCTGAGCAGTGCTGAGTGGTTGTAATGTTGGGAGACATCAGGTAATCCTTGCAGAAGGTGAATGTCACACACTTGAAGGAACGCATGCAGATGTTCAACGCTCCTTGGCACTGACCCTCCAGAGAGAAGAGCACCTCCACTGCACATTTTCCTCCGTGCCACTCAGGTCAGGGGGAACATTTCTCTGGGATTCAACCTTAGCAAGTCCTCAAGTGTTGGGGGGAGATCACAGGAGAGAGGACAGATCACAGCAATGAAAAGCATTCAGAGCCATACCTGGCTGTCGGACATTTGGTAGAGGTCTTTGTAGGCCATGTAGACTTGAAAAGAGTTCACACCTGTTCCAAGACAAAATTCAAAGGTGTTGCCATGTAAGTGGATTCTTAAATTGTATTTGAACAAAAACTTCAGGAAAAATAGATCACAAAATATTCATCTGGACCAGGCTTTTCACCAGTGATCAAGCACAGCTCCAAGCTGCATTACAGCTGGTAGGACTGGAAGCCTGAATCCCCCCTTTTCCAGGGGAATTGCTGGACTCAGTGGACTGCTTGTGTTCAGCCCTGGAGCAGCCCAGCCACCACCGCACATGAGATTGCTTGTAGCCAAATCACAGACAAGTGACAGTGGCTAAAGCAAGCAAGCTAGTTTGCAAAGTTTAAAAAAACTTGTGAAAGCTTCTGTGAATCACGGGTTTTCTTTTTAGCTTTCTTTAGCTAATCAGGGAAACATTTCAGCTTGACCTTAAACTGTGCTTTTTAATCAACTTCTCGTTAAGTTTCCCCAAAGTGCTGAGAAGCTGTAGGAGCTGCGTTATGTGAATTTGCATACAGACTTGCCCAAAGCATCTGGCTTAGCTGATGGCAGACACTGGGAAGGAGTGGAAGCAAAGCTTGAAACCAGTTACAAGGGCAGCTCACCAGACCTCTCCATCCACCTTCCAAAGATGGAAGTATTTATGTTGGCAATCATACAAATCCATGAAAGATGAGAGCGCAAATTTCAGAAATCAGTAAGAAATGCTAGTGTTGAGTGTCGGTTGCCAAGAACCAACTGTATTCAAACCCCTACAAGTTCTGCTATTTATTTCAAAGATTCAATTATTTACACAGCTTCGTATTTTAACGGAACAAGAATTCCAAACATCTTCTGTTCATATTTTCTGTACATATGAAGCCATATTAGTTTATAAATTTGCCTTACTCTTTAGTCTACTGACAACATCCCCAGTTTGGTACCAGGACTGATCTCAGAGTTTTCTAGCTTAAAAGTAAATTCTAAGTGGTCTAAGCCGTGTATGCTGCATTTCAAAATAGCTGTCATGAAAACTTTGCCTCCTGGGGCAAGAGGAAAAAGAAAGAGATCTGTACGTGTTATTCATGTGGCTACACCAAATGAAAAAGGCTCTCGGATGAAGATATAACTCCTTTATGAGTCTAGAAGGTGCAGATATAGCCTCAGGCAGAGGGTATGGCTGTTCATACTCACACAGAGGATTTGTTTATTCACAATTACAAGATTAATACCCTAGGATACATGCAGGATAAAAAGTTGAAATGATCCCTGGTATTATATCTTCCTGCTAAAGCCAGGCAGCTCAGGGAGAAATACAAAGCGGCACCCAGCCTCTTCTTGCTGACTTCCACACTGAGCAAATCCCGCCTGGACTGTGGAGCCCCGTCAGCCTGTAAGCCTGTCCTTTCTTCCTATTTTCATGTTTCTCAGGTTCCTGGAAAACACACATGGCCTTTACTAACTGTAATCCCTCAGCCTATTCCTCATAACACAGTTTCAATGTACTTAGAATGTCCCTGCTTTAACACCTTTAAGCTTAACTGCACCTTCCCTGGGGTGGGTGCTTCCAGCCTCGTGCCGGCAGCACCATCTCCCCTCCGACTGAGGAAAGCTCTGTTTCTCGTCACAAACCCACGCAGTGCCTCAGATGTCAGCTGCACCTGGGAGCCGCCTTTCTGCACGGGTGACGATGCACATGTGACGCAGTGAGAGACGTGTCGAGGCTGGTCCGAGCCATGCCGGCTGGCCGCAGTGACGGCGTGGGACCGAATCCTCAGACACGTTTCTCTGTAAGCGGAGAGCTGGGTTACCTACTGCTCTCCTGTACCCGCTGGGGTCTAGCCAAAGGTAACCCATTTAATCGCAGTCCCGCAGGAGATAAGGCAGCTTTCCCTGGGTACTGCGTCTGGAAGACATACAAGTAATATATACTCTCTTCCTTTTTCTTTTATTGCCTTTCTATCTCCTTAGGCCCTTTTCTGACCTTCGTAAAATGGCTGAGTTTTGCTCCCACTCGTGTTAATGTTCTCCCTGAAGTCAATGAGAGTAGAAGGGATCCTGCCGTGGGATCTTTTTCACAGTGAGAACAGTCAACCATTGGAATAATCTCCATTGGAATAATCAACTATTGGAATAATCTCCCCAGGGAAGTGGTTGACTGCCACATTGGACACTTTCAAGATGCAGCTGGACAGGGTGCTGGGCCATCTTGTCTAGACTCTGCTTTTGCCCAGAAAGGTTGGACCAGGTGATCCTTGAGGTCCCTTCCATCCTGGTATTCTATGATTCTATGATCTTGAGCCTGTCCCTTACTGACAGCTCCCACAGTGCAGAAGCAGAGTTCTCCCACCTAAATGCACATCCACACACTCGGCTACCACAGCAGATACACACAAAGTGGAAAGGCATCTCACGGGCTGCCTTTACAGCTAACAGGAGGGATGGTTTGAACACCGTGCCTTGCAAAGAGAGTACCTTAACAAGATACCAAGATAAAATAACACCAGTTTACATATACAGGTATCCAAGATTAGACTCTTTGCCTAATGCCTTGGTCTGGTGTCTTGATCTACTTATTGGAAATATGTGGCTTTTCAAAAGACCTGGTCCATGGCCTATTGACCTTAATGCTTAACATTTGTTACACACTACATTCTTGTTAATATCCCGCTTGCTCCCACACTCAACAGGAGTACTCAACAGGATCCTCTCCAAATTGCAGACAGTGCTACAGGTTTTTGTGAACTGTGACAAAGCACAGTAGTCAAAGGAACAAGTGAGGTGTCCGTCAACACATTTCAGGCTGTTGTTCCTTTGCATGTACTGAAGAAGCCCAGTCCCAAATTAGCTGCTGAAATGCTACAAGCCTGAGTCTTTACAATCAACATTTGGTTCTACAAAATCTCCAGGCCCTTCCAAAGCTCGTGTCTCCTTAAATTAGCTTTGTATTGATTTAAAACTGATTAATTATTCAATTATACCTCATGACAGGGCACCTCAACAGCAGCTCTGTGAGCTCCTCTGTTATTCACTCTGAGATTGTATTAGGCGCATGCAGCATTGAAACGTGATTAACTGAGCCCTGTTACTTGGCTAACGCGCCCACCAGACAATCAGCCGAGAACAAATCCAATCCAGATTCTCAGCTGATGAAAACCATTGACATCAAATCTATTTGCACCAGAAGGCTCAAATGTTTCCAATTATCAGCAGATATTAGCCATTAATTTGAAAGCCCCTGCCACACTGGAATATTTCCTATTGTGCTTGTGCTTTCATACTCGCCCTTATGCTGCATCCCCTAACGCATGAGAGTAATTCACATTGACTGCCTGAGACATACTGCGGCATCCGTGAGAACAAAGATGACCTCCCAATGCTACTGCCACCAAAGAGGCCACCAAGGGCCCCGTCGCACACCCTGCTTCAGGAACCGATGAACAGATTCCTGTTTCCCCTGAAGAGTGAAAGGCAGGTCAGATTTATACTGAAAACTCACATTTCAATAGTTGGAGAAAACTATTAACCTAACTGTCCGCACCAGGCTTTCAGTGTAAGCCCTCAGGCACGTTTGGGAGTGCAGAGCCATCTATGATCTGGGAGCTCTGGAAAATAGAAGCTAACCTTTGAGACAAGGCACGGTACACTTGTCTGAGAGTACAGTCAGCTAATGCACAGCAGCGTACCCACATTAACGCTGATAGCAGGGAAACAGCACAGATTTGGCACCATCAGGATTGACAGATGTCATCGCCTTGTAAAAATCACCTATATTATAAAGAACTACGTAAGACCAGCTGCAGTTTTTCTAAATGATGTGTAATCTTGCTGATTGAAGGGGTTTGTTGCCTAAAATCTGGTTATACGGCATATGTACTGCTAGCATCCTGTGATAGAGGATAAATTCCCCTACGTGACTGCACCTCCACAGTAACTCAGGGAACAAATGCTCACTCAAAAATAGGATTTTGCTTTGTTTTTCTACTTTGATAGTACATTTCTATATAAAGAGTGTTTTTCAAATCTACATTGTCACTAGTGCTACACCTTACAAAGGACGTTGCACACACATATTACTTGGACTTTCCAGCACAAGGGTCATTCTGATTTACCCATGGTAACTAAATACCATTTCAGGAAATATTTCTTAATTAATATCCATGCATTTTAAAGTGAAAAATATTGGAAAAAATATGTTTCTGGACTGAAAATCCATGCTGTTAGGCAGAATTTTAAGGAATTACATCAAAATTATTATTTTCTGAAGGCTAGATTCAATTGCTCATGCACACGTATCTGGTGCCACTGAGATGCCCTCCATATATGAGACTGCCACACTGAGCTGACACGTACGGAAAAGGATTTAGGAGAGGTTTTAACTGTGCTATTCTGGAGTGGCAGCTGGAGTCCAGGTAGGGCAACCTACAGCATCTCACATGATAGTAGACCTGTTAATTGAACTGAATCAAGCCCATATGTGTCTTTAATTGATTCCCAAATAAATGGCCTGGTTTTTGTAAGTTCTGAAACAAAGCATCTTCTAGTAACTTCAGGGAAAGCCACTGGAGACCAAGCACTTGAGAAAATCAGGACATTCTTTCAATATTAGGTACCTAACTTTAGCTTCTCTTTTTTTTTCTAATAACTTGAACCTATTTTTAGAATATAGGCATGTTTTATAAAAAAATCTAGTCTTGGCTAGTAAATTATCCTAAGCCATTGCTGAGAAATGAGATCTAGCCTGTGATGACAGTTTCTCAGACACACATGCCCTTCATATTGGGGCTTAATTTGAGACAGCTAAATGGGCAAATTCCAGTCTAGTTAAAACCTGAACCGCTACCTTTAAATGTCTCATTCTCTCCATTCATGAAACAGAGGATCTAAGGTGACTGGACTGATGACCCTAAACGCTGATCTCTGAGTTTCATCTTAAAATAAAACCTAAGTATGCAAAGTCTGGGCCTATTTCCACCTGTACAAGCAAGCGTAAAGTGATAAATTTGTATCTGACAATATACACATCTCAACTTTCCGTGCCTATATTGGGGTAAAAGTACTCCCTCCATTGGCCTTGCTGCTGACTAGCACTAATGCACAAAGTTTTAGGTCCATTTTTCACAGCAGCAAGTGAATACAACAGTTCCAAAGTAGTGCAGAACCTCAGGGAGCATAACCAGCGCCTGTGCATGTCTGTTCCAGATGATACGTTCATTAAAATACTTCAAAGTTTCACCTCTATATGATATTTCAATAAAAACAAAACCCACTACTAATTTTCACTCACTAACCTTTGTCTTGCACCAGTATTTCCAGCTCTTCTCGAATCCCATCATACCAGCTGGTGATGTCCACATGGAGAGAGTAATCACAACAGGATTTGGTGTCAGCTGCCTCGTGCCACTTCTCAAAGGAGGTCAGTAAACTCGATCCAGGTTCTGGAAGCACATGGTCAACTGGAAAAAAGATTGAGTGTCTATTACCCAGACTGCACACTGTCCAGATTTCCTCAGTGCCTGTGAGTAGCCTTCCAGCACCTCAGCCGAAACAGCAGCCTTGGAGGCAGTCTGTGGGCAGACCGTAACTTGGGGATGCTAGCCAGGTCCTGCTGCCTCACATAGAGCAGACTTTGTGGATAGCCTATACTAAAGCTGAGTCCGGCAACCTGCTTGGTGCAGCATCAACAGACACACAGTGGGAGAGCCAAACATCTTTCAGTTTAGGAAACATTTGGTTTTCCCTTTATTGTTTTGTAAGAGACCGCAAGTTCTGGACTTGCCTGTATTTATTGTCTGATGTGTCCATTTCTATGTATTTCACAGTAAGCGTTACTATTAACCAGTGCCTCGTAGTTACTGAATTGGCCCACTCTGCCTTACCAATATATCAATGGAGATGTCGAATGCCTTCTCAGCAGCCAGAATTGGGAATACAGCCAAAGGTCTGAACAGAGATGATGTAGGGCACAAACACTCAGCCACACTATATGGCAGATCGAGTGCGCTGCAACTGTGCATCTTCGCTGCCTCAAGGCTTTCTGCATCTGATGATGCCACAGTATTTACTGACATAAAATAAAGATATGACTACGTATGCATGTATACTTATCTTTGCAGGGCTCAGTCAAAAGTAAGCATGGAAACAAAGCAAGATGGGCTTATCGGTGGCATTTGCAAACCTAACGCTGCACTGGAAGCCTCAACTGAAGAATATGCACTAAAAATATTATTAACAAAAGTAATGAACAGCAGTGCATTTTGTGGTTATTGCCAGAGATCCTTTCAGCTAATACTTGCTGCTGAACATAGGTAATAGATAACACCACTCAGCAAAAAAAAAAGCCAAATTCCAGTTCAGTAGGAGTAAAACCCCACCGGGCAGCTCCTCTGCACAAGGAAGCTATGACCATTTATGTCACCTGAACAACTGCCTCATGAAGTCTAACCAAAGGCCAAGCCACTGCTAGTAGGAAAGAGATAAATCTCGTCCTGCCATGTGGTAGACAGAAGAAGGGTCTTTAACAACAAGAAACGCTTCTCCCTTCTACCAAGAAAGATGTTCCTCCAGGACATCTCTGGTAAGGACTTCCTCAATTCCTGGTGCCAAATCCAAGTTCATAAATAAGCATCTTGTTATTTCCACAGCCCCTGAAATTTCCCTAGGTGGGAACAGGAGATCTGTGTCAGATTTTCTGTGCCATATACTTACAGCACTAATTACATTGTTTTTCAAAAATCCCAGGAGTAGGTATATCATCCCTCAGGGTTTGTTCTCTATTTCAGAGGGAAACCCAAGAGACAATTGCTCAATTGTTCCTTTCTGAGGGCAGGCTCGTTTTCAGGCCAACCCTGGGTGACAATGATGAATGGATCTCCAACACAGTGCCCGGAAATTTGAAGATTCATTGCAGAAGATCTCAGAAAATCGGTATGGAGCCTCCCGTAGCTATCCTCACGTGTGCTACACGAGCTTCAGCTTGGGGTGGGAAGAGTTAGTATTGCTAGTACTCACTGATCATGGTGGTGCCCCCTGCTAACGCTGCTTTTGTGCCTTGATAGAAGTCATCGACAGCAGTCATTCCCTGGTAGGGCTTCTGTAGGTAAGTGTTGACGTCTATTCCCCCAGGAATAACCATGCGCCCATTAGCCTCTATGGTCTTGACTCCTCCAGGAACAATCAGATTCTCTCCTATTTGCCTAGGCAACAAGGAAAGCCAATATTATTTTACTTAAACAAAGAAGCACAGGGGACAGAAGCTATCTGAGGCATGTAGGGGAGGGGAACGTAGGGGCCATACAGAAAGAACTGGGACCCCAAAAGAAAGGTGAAGCCCAAATACCCGCTCTGGCCGCTCAGAACAAAGCATCCGTGAGCCTGCCCAGCGGGGCCGCCTGCTCGGGTTGCTTTGCATTGCCGTAATGCACCAGCATTAAAAAATGATTATTTTTAAATAGGATTCCTATCTTTAAACAATTACAAATAGGTACAGTTAACGCTCTCTTGGGGGCTCTGGTTTTGTATATTAAGTTCTTAAATGAAAACAGGAAAACCTAGATCAAATATGACAGCAAGCTGGAATTGTAAATATATGGCAGAAGCACAAAGCACATCAGAAAGGAGTTATAATTACCTTGTAACCAAGCCATGCAAATTTATCCTTAAAAAGAAATCTAAATATCCTAAGATACAGAAATACATATTTAAGAGACCCAAACACCTTTAATCTACCATGTTACATTTCCGTCATCCTCCTCTTAAATTTAAAGCTTAGTGAAACGTTCTGCACAACTGTGTGGAAAAATGTTAATTAACTGCTGGAATCTGTTGCTCTTCAGTTCTTCAAAACAGGATTTTTTTTCCACTATTAAAAACATTAATCTGTCCCCCATACTGATATCAAGCAAACTCCAGACACTTTTAGTGTTCATGGACACAACTATGAGTAAATTAACCTTTAACTTTTGAAGCCACATGACATTTTTATTGTCTACTTTGCATGGTGCCAAACAGGAAAAGGTACGGCTCTGTGTGGAAGCCATGTCTCTGCCTTGTTACGCTGTAATATATTTGGGCTTAGAGATAACTACAAGGTGGTTTCAGTTCACTTAGTTTATCTCTTATTACAGACACACAGTCCTTGCCTTAATTTCCTTTTGTCTGGGATAAAATAACATTTATCCACAGCTAAACAAATACCCCAGACATCTGAGCTGCTGAATCCGTTTCTCCCACGTTAAAACGCAACTCCCACCTACAGAGCAAAACACAGCAACTGATTAACAGCCAATTGCAACAAGCTAGAACCGAAAATGAATATAAACGTTAATTAAAACCAGTGAAAAAAACAGGGATAATTATTCACATTGGAGTTTGGCCAAACCGCCAGAGTTAATAAATAGCCCCCAGAGGTCAAGAATTTGTTTCATATGCTATGCAAAAATGTCACCTCCAGCAGCTTGGCTCCCCCGGTGCTCCGGGTTTCAGCTGGAGGGAAGCACAGCCATTTGGTTAGCAAGCTCCCTGCCAGCATCCCAAGCTGGGTCTCAGCCGCTCAGCACTGAGAAGCTCCAGTCCAAAGGGGCTGACTCGTGAGAGCTGAGAATATCACGGCTTGAAGCCTTACAACTCCATGTCTGGCGTCTAATATTCATCAACACATATAGTACTGGGAGCATGTCATAACCTGCCACAGCGGCAAGGAGCGCTGACGATACCACGGCAAACAGGGAATTGATGTCTACGCAAAAGCCAGCAGCAGCCCAGCACATCCAATTGCACAAATTGCAAGAAGCTTCTCTGCTCTGACTCGCAAAGGCATACCATGAGGCACTCCAACCCGTGACCACATTGAAAGCTTGTACAAAGTTAGGTATAATAATGGTGCTGCGCTAATTTTCATTAGTTGAATTCACTCCCCGGATTTTAAGCAGAACAATCCTCAACCTTTTTTGTATAGTGTTTGGGTGGCTAAAAAACTTACCTGGGGAATAAAAAAAATTACTATGACCAATCTCCTCTAAATATGTCTAAGATGGAATTGCACTCCAAGGGCTACCACAACTTCTGAAGATAACAATATTAAAGAAAACCTACACAAAAATATAAGCAATTAATTTGTATTTTCTTCCACAATCAGTACCTACTAGTTCCCTGTTCAAGGAAACACATATCCTAATGAAGCGAAAGAGTGCTAAGTGTGTGCAGAAGCTTTTTGATGATTCATTGCTCATTATTTTCAATGTACAGTTGAGTAACAATTTATTTGGCAATGGCTGAAGTCATCCATGCTGAAGTGACATGGGACCACACGGCCTTTGTGGAGGATGCTGCGCTATTACCTGTCAGGAGCCTGTCTCATCTCTTGCCCTGGCATCAAGAATAAGGCTGGGAGAAGGCTGATCTTCACTGGCACTCAAGGTTATTTTTATTCTGACTGACTAGAACAGAGAGTAAGAGAAAATGTGACAGGATTCCTGAATTGCTCACTTGTTAATGCTAAATGTATGTTAATAAGAATGGGGTTCAGTTACTTGTGGGTGAAAAAATACAATAGCGCAGATAACTGTGTTCTAGACACCGCACAAATGATTGAGCTGGTTTGCTGATGCACCAGCAGCTAGAAAACTCAGACTCACAGAAAGCTGATGCTGTCTACCACCTTTGGTTGAACAAGCTGGCGAATTCTGTTTTACATGAGCTGATTAAAGCCCAATGGAAACAGCAGGTTTCAACTCTTCCTAAGCTTACCTTGAGAATGCTGAAAAACTCCCCCAGAACTCAGTGGAGTTATTTCTGTCATTATCAAGCCCAGATCTCTTTTAGACATCTGAGGCTCCCCATAACTTGGCTCACTGCCTGCGCAGCTCTGGAGACCCCGTCCCCAGCCACCCATCCCACACGCTTGTTAGTCCCCTCCAGCCCAGAGGGACCCAACCCTTCCCCTTGGCAGGGAGGGAGCAGAGGACAGCAGGCGCCAGACCATGGCCTGCCGCTTGGCGTGGAGGCCGGGGCTCGTTTCCTCATGGGGAAATGAGAGACAGAACAGATGTAAGCAAAATGTATTATTTACGTACCAATGGCAATTTAAATTACTAAATATCTAAATTACTATTTAGATACCGGAGAACTGCCTCTCGGCTGCCACCTGAGTGTGCAGGGCTTAAGTTTCAGCTAGGAAAAATCCATATGCAACCACTGCTCCCTTGTACCTAGGAAACCAGTTTGAGCATTGAGAGGTAGGAAAAAGCATCTACCATGCTCCAAACTATAGTTAATCTTCAAACACATTCAAGGTTATATCTACATTCCTCTGTGCAGGACGATCTGCAGGGACCTAAGCCTTAAAAGACCCTACTTCATTTCATTAGTCAGCAAGAGAAACCCAACCCTCTATTTTCCAATCAGTTTCCACTGCAGAATAAGAAAATTAACCCAGATCTTTTATATCCCAGCAAAACCAGAACACTATTGCCTATTCTGGGCTGAGTGGTTTGGTGGCTGCTCCATTCTGTGGAAAATTTGTATTATCAGCAGGATCTGCAGCTGGAGAGTTAGGGCATCAACTGACATGTGGATGCCTGAGATTCAAGGTCCTGCTCCAAAGGATCTTGAGCAACATTTAACAACTATGTTAAATATTCAGACACAATGGCCAGTTAGCACTGGAGAAACTAAAAGAGACCAATCCCAGAAAATACAGCGCTTCCCTAGACTCCAGAATTTATCATCGGAACACAGTTAGGACCCAAGCCCATCTCAGGCCAGGCTTCCCTCACAAATTAGCTGCTTTTTCAGAGCAGGACTTCTTGCGCAGCTTACAAAGAAAAACCTCAGGTCATCTAAGGAAACCAGGCACAACTCAGGGTGTTGAATAGTGAACTCGCCTCCTTAGGCAAAGATAAAGACATTTTAAAAACTAAGATCTTGTCTATCTATTCAATATTAATCCTAGCTATCTCAGGCAGCTGAGATACTTTCTGAAGGTATGGATTTCAGAGGGAGTCTATGCACTTAGCAAGGGCTGCTAAAAGTCAGGGCAGTTGAAAATTTGGCATTGCTAACCTGCCCACCAAGTACCATGGCATTTCCAGAATCGAGGCCAAAAATCCACAGCAGTTTCAGACTCACAGCATCTCATGCACTTAGTTGTTACATCAGTTTGGATGCTTACAAGTGTTACTAGGAAATCTTCATCTGAACAAACAAAAGCAGAGAAAAACTCAACTAAAATGCCTATCAGAGAGAGCACAACTTGGTCGATTGTTGCTATTAAAAAAAAATATGTGTTCATAATTTTGTGCCTTCTCCACTTAAAACGATATGCTCCTTTTGCCACTTCTGCAATCCAGCTGGAAAAGCAGAGTGCAGTATTAAAAAGAAAACCACATAGTCTGTGGATACAAGCATCCAGAATTTTTTTCTGTTGTAATACCCTGGATCATGAATAATGTAAGTAGCCACAGACATGTAAAGAATTGGACTTCTAAAATGATGATATATTCTTAAGAAAAGGAGCTCTGAAAACACGTAGGTAATGAATTATTTACCAGATAACCACAATTATGTTTCTGTGCATTAAATTGTAGCCTCTGGAGGCCAAACTTGTTAGGTTACTAGTGAAAATGTGTAGCAGTCAAGAAAAAGGCTTTGATACATCAGAGTGCTTGTACACGCTACGTAACTTTGTAAAACTAGAGACCCCCATCTCCACTAAGCCAGGGTAGGAGCAGTAAGTAGAGCTAGAGGAATAGATATCTCTGTTTCCCAGGCTATCAGTAACATGTATGTTATGTTTTTTCACCTAAGGAATATTTTCCTAGGTCCTGTATTTTTATATCCTGATAAATCAGTAGGATTTTCTGTCTAATTGTGCATAACAATGTTGTACGAACAGAATATGCTGTGCCTCAGCACTAACCAACAGGGGAACTGAGAAGGAGTAGGTCCCCTCTAGCACTGCGTAATACGGGGCATATTCTGTGCCATACAGTCCTTTAGAGCACGGCTGCATTCGCCCTGAGTAGGTATGGGGAGAAAAGCTGTACTGAGCCTGTTGTCATATATGGACTCAAAAATATCCGTTGTCCTTCGCATTACTTCTTGAGAGAGCCTACTTGCCTTGGCTATGTTGGAAGAAACTAGGATTGAACTGTTTGAAAAGTAAATACCCCCAATTTACAGTAAAGAAATTTTCTACTTCTCTAATCTTGGTAAAAATAAAAAGACAGAATTTGATAATTAAACACCCCTCTACTACGGCCCCACGTCTAGAGGTAACCAAGGCGCTGGCTGCAGGTCAGCACCATCGCAGCAGTCTATACTAACAGGCATGCAAAACAAGTTCAATATTTAAAAAAACTAACTTTATAAGTCCATCTTCAAGGTATATGTCTGCATAGAAGGAGTGGTCATCATTGATAATTCTTCCACCTTTAATGAGTAGTCGGTCACTCTAGGGGAAAAAAAAAGGAAGAAATGTGGGTTTGTTGAAATAAATAAACATAATAATGTATTGATGATACCAAATAGGCTTATATTACATAGAAAGCCAATAACATCAAAGCACTTACCCTATATAAAGGACTATGTTCAGGTGGGTACATAGACACTGGAGAGGAAAACCAGAGTTTCACTGAATGTTTATTTCTGACTTTTGGACATGAGGCCTCATGGGCACCACAGTCTTTTTTCCTCAAAGCAGAACTCATTGCACACGGAAACACTTGAACTCCTACTACATCCCCTTTTTACCACCACCTTATTGTACAAAGGCCAAAAATGGAAAAGGCGGCCCCAGAATAAACTGCCCAACGCTGGAATGGCCAAGCCGAGCTCACATGGGCCTCTCGGCACCCCTGGAAGAGTAACAGATCTTGAATTGGGAAGGGACAAGGCCAGGGGAGGCTGCCAAGCTCTGTAATGCAGAAATTCCTGCCCAGGGAAGCTCCTTTAAGCAACGTCAGCTCAGAATGGTCAACTCAGCTGCTCCACTGAGGTGGCCAAGGGACATAGCCCACAGCTTGGGCCTCCTGTACTGTGTTAGAGACTGACAGCAGAAAATCTAGTTTCTGGTGGGCATGAAGAACAAATTGTTGTCCAATTTGTGATTCGTGCAGGTCAAAGGCTGCTGATGAGTTGGGGGCACTCTGTACTAAGGCTCACCATGCCAATTCTTACTCCCTCCATGAATGAGGACGGGATTGCAGCCTCCAAAGTTCAGTTTATCTGAAATGTCATATGAGCAGCAGAGCGAGCTACTGCCTCATGGTATTTTCTGAAGTGCCAGAAAGCAAACATTTTTTCCTGTGAAGAACTGTTCAAATATCAAGGCAGCTGGGGCACTCTTCACAACAATCATCTGTTTCCATTTTTCTCCATTCAGATGGTTACACTCTGTACTCAACAAATTCATTGTACAGAAAGCAAATTTTACTCCTGCATATTCCTGCGAACCAATATTTGAACTCCCTCACTGAAGAAGCCGCACTGGAGTCACCATCACGCTACCACCTACCCAGAGGCAGGGCAAGTCTGAGGCTTCAGCACGTAACGCTTTTGGAAAGACTTTTGCCAAGGACTGTGAATGCCAGAAAACTCTAAAGCCGTCAGAGCCTTCTTTTCCCATTCATATATAAAAAAAGCCATTTATTGTAAATTATTTCCTTGGCTCACTGAACAATAACTCAGAACCTCCATTTTGTCCATGTTTTATACCCCTCGCTCCAGACTCAATTCTTGGATTAATTACTGGATGACTCACGCATATAAACCATGCATGTCCCAAGTTCCCAGTATAGAAAACAATTGCACAAGTTGATATGTTTCCTCATTTATAAAACCAGTACAACAATCCAGACCTCCTAAAAACATATTGATTAAAAAGTGCCAAGTCAGAGGTAGGGGTGTTACAACAACCTTGCTTCCATGTAACTTCTTGGTTATATGTAACATATTTACTTTTCAGCTTGTATTTTAACATTTTACAGTTTCGAAGCCTCTGTAGCCCTCTATATCGTTCCAGAAAAGCAAAAAGGGAGAAACAGGCATTTTAAGGGGAGAAAGAAGGGGGAAGAAAGACGTTTTAAATACAGTGCATGACAAAAGAGTATGTGCACAGAAAGTTTGAGGCTCTTCTCCATGTGCTGCAGCAGCGAGATGGCTTGGGCCGGGGGGGCGGGGATCAAATACGTCCCCAGGACCTGCCTCAGATGTTGGTACCCAGTTGTTGAAGGACGGAGGCAAATGCAAGTCCTCAGTCTGGAATTTGCCAGAGCAGGCTCCCTGTCCCCTCCCCAGCCTCTCTGCTGTCCCTTGTAATTGCAGGACGTGTGAACCAGCAAGCCAGATGCTAATCAGTTATTTTGCCACGTGCTGGCAGATGCATCTCCTCACCAGGACGACTTTCTACACTGCCTGCAGAGACCACCATCTTAGAGCTCTTCTTAAACCCACTCAGTTGCCTTCCCAAACATTAATACTGCCCACTTACAAGAGGCAAGAGCTTATTGATACAGGCAGGGAACGTTACCAGAGCACTGCATCTGTCACTGCTGAGGAGTCAAAAATCTACACGCTCATCAAGATGTTCTACTTTTTAGTTCTTTTAAAACAGGAGAAGATGCATAATAAATAGAAACAAATGTAACAGGCTGAGAAAATAAGACAGACTAAAATAAAGCAGAGGTACAACCTCAGAAAAATAATTGTAGACCTAAGGGGTTTTATATATTTTTTATATATATACACACATATATATATATGTGGCAAAATTAGGCATCAGAATAATCTGAAACTAAAAAGGATACAAATCCAGTTTCAAGAAAGCACTCAATTATGTGAGTCATCCATTAAATTAAGCCTCACTTACAGTTTATAAAGGATTACTGGATGTTTAGCTACACAGTCGCACCTTCCTCAGCATTTCAGAGGGTCTAAGAAATTCTGGTGAAGAAAGAAAACTGCACTTTATGTAGACTTTCAACATTTTAATTCCTGACACCTTCCCACTCAGGAGAAAATACAAACTGTTCAAAATTGTTGCAAAAGGGAGCAGGTCCTGCACCTGAGCTGGCCTGTGGCTAAGGTTGCCCCCAGCCAGGAATGGGAAGCCACAAGAGACGAGGCTGCCAAAACCCCACAAATCTTGATGCTCCCCAGGTCATCTGCCAAGCCACCAGGGAAGGTGGCGTGGAGCCTTGCCCAGCTTTCATTGGGACCTGATAGACGTGGAAACATCTCTGATGCAGATTTCCATCCCAGCAAATCAGCAAATTCAGAAGAAAAAGGGTTTTGTCGGAACGTTTCCCAACCAGCTCAAGCTGTTGGTGTGTCTATAGGACACGTTACAGATTGCTACAAGCCAAAAGCACAAGCAAAGCAGGGTACCTTTACAGAGGTGATGCTGATGGGCACAAGCAACCCACACTGTGCCCAAGCAAACAGCCGCTGCCTCCTACACCCTGCTCCGGACCAGGGGTGGCTTGTCCTGAGCCAAAGCAGCGGTACCAAACGCCACCTACCCACATAGATGCATTTCCACCAACACGCTGGAAAAATTACACAAACATAACTGACTAGCAGGGAGGCGTGGGTTAATGTTGACAAGCAATTGCTATATTCTTCATGAAATAAACTCTCACACAAACCCTTGGTCAGCACGTGAGTAGTCATTCCCCGCCATAGCCTACACATGGGCTTCGGGGACAGGCACAGCCCCGGCCTGAAGGCAAAGGGATGCTGCCACCCTGCACTGCTGCCAAGGCCACCAACACCTGGATGCTCCTGCACTGTTTTGGGTCACTGGTACTTGCAGCGGTGAAATCCTGGGCAGAAATCTGGGCACACTCAGGGTCTGTGAAGTAGGTTAGCCTCCTCGGGTGCACAGCCTGCCTGTGCGTGGTCAGGGGCCATTTGTTTTTTACCAGGGGCTTGATGTCAGGCAGGCTGTTTGCAGTGCCAAATGTCCAGAAAAAGTAGGGACCAAAGTTGTCTTCTGCCTGGACAATGTTCCAGGCTGGTGGACAGCCACACTGTGGCACCCTGGGGAAAGCAGGGGGGAGGGACGGAGAAGTGACCTGAAGCTCATGAATCCATCACGCAGCACTAGCCCCTATTTTCCCTTCCCAGCTGTAAACCCCTCCAGGCAGGACATGTTCTTGGCCCAGCTCTCAGGTGTACCCTCAGCCACTGGGAGACCTTCGGGGGCTCTCACAGTGCAAACACCAATGCCCTCATTACCCAGCTCAGGAGGCGACAACTGTGTAAGAGTGGCTGCCACCTTTCTCTTCAGCTAACTGATGGCTCAGCCACTGGTCCCCTGCCTGCTGAGCCCTGAAGGCTCCATATCAAGTTTTCAGTGCATTGCCTAGCACAAGGAGCTGACAGCCCAGCTCCTCCCGGTGCAAGCCAAGGGAAGCTGCCTGGACCATCTCCTCCCTCCAGCCTGCCAAGGACAGACAGTGGGAACACGGCAAAACAGAGAGGGGGTATTATATTGAACATATAAACTGAGCAATTCATTAGGTGCCAAAATTCAAGGGGGAAAAAAGCCCTGCTCTCATTGGCATGGGAGGTGCGGAACACACCACTGTAAATCCACGCCATTGCTCAGCATTCCCTGCGGGGTGTGGGAGCCGAGGTGTTTCTCCTCCACCCGGCGCTGCTGCAATGATGTGACCGCACCGATGCAACGCTGTTTGCTTCCGGGTTTTGTGCCTGGCTATGACACAGCATCAGCAGAGCAATGATGCTTATCTTCTGTCCCCCTGCAGCTCCATTTTACAAGCGCTCTGGCACCTCCCGGCTCAGCTCGCTGCCGAATGCGATACAGCCCTTCCTATTATTCACAGCTCTTCACCTTCAAACCCCACGCGCTGCTTTCCTGCTGATTTTTTTGCTCATCATGGTCCAGCTTCGCCTGCTTAATCTGGCAGCAAAGCCATGGAGCTTAGTCTGTGACACAACAGCAGTTTTCATGGCAGTAGAAGGAGATGCCACAAACTCAGCATCCTTTGCTGCAGAAGGAGGGGCCGTCTGCTCAGACACAGGCGGTGGCTTTCGCTCTCTCACCACTATTGTTTGCATTACAGTAAAAGCAACATGAAACATCTGTAAGCTGGAGGCTGGCACAATTTGTACAAATCGCCTGTTTTGCTGGGTTTTTTTAAATCAGCTTGGCTCAGCTCTTGTGAGGCGTGTCTGTATTTTCGTACGCTCCCGATGGTACAAGGCCAGCAGAGACAAGCAGCATCTGCATCGACCTGCCAGCTGATGCGCCCAAGCCCTGCTGCAGTCCCAAAATCTGCAGTGGGCTCTAAGCAATTACAAGTGAAGTCAAATTCCTTTGGTCAGTAAATCACTCAACTCTGGATAATTTATAAATATGATTCAAATGCTAGATTCAAATGTTAGAGCAGGAACAATTGCAAAGAAATTGAAAATTAGCCTTTTTTTCATTCACCTACTCCACTCAGAGCTAGAGGTATTTAAAAATATTATACACAACAGAATTCAAATACATTTTTTACACATGCAGTTCTCAGCATGCTTCTGGAACTACTAAAAAGACCACAGTAACAGAAAAAAAATAAAACTGCCATCTTCTGAGATGAGATTTACTAAATAAGTATTACTTCAAATTGGTGTAGCATGTCAAAATAAAATGCAGCACAAGTCATAGCAAACCACACACTTCAGTATCGACACCCATGGTACTGCACAAGCAGGCACTTTTCAGGGAAAACCACACCTCTATCGTACAAGATGGAGCTTGGAAAAAAAAAAAAAAAGGCAAGAAAGAATCTGCCATTATCTATTCTGGCCATATGAAAAGATTCAAAGAGATTTCAAGAGCAGTGTTTCCATCAAATAGCAGCATCTATCCAGACTGTAATTCTGATATATGCTATTACATTTTTCTTTTTTCTTCCATGAAAGGAAGATCAATCTATTACATCTCCAGCTCTAAATCAAGTAAAAGATGTATTTTTACTTATTTACAATTTACTTTATAATTTAGCTACAATGAACTTCATATAACATACACAGCATAGGGATCTAAGCGCTGCTTCATTTTTGGACTTGGACTGTTACGATCGCTGCATTGCAGACATTGCCAACTGAAAAACTCTTTGCCACACTCCTAGCCCCAGATTTTCCAGGTCTAAAGGAGGAGGAGACACTCAGCAGTGATTTCATCTTTTGCATAACTCTAAGGACTTACTAGAATGTACCCTTGTCCTTACATCTCCAGAGCAACAATGGCTATATTCTCCAAAATCCACACTAGTCAATAGCCCTGAAGATGACTAAGGATTTTACACTAAACAGCCATTTGAAAACAGTTTAAGTTCCAGATCCACCTGTATTTCCAGTTCTCTGCCTATAAATGTGTGTGGTTTAAAAGACGTCAGACTAAAGGCAACAGACATAAGTAAGCATTAGATTAGGCTACGTTATCACACTTGCAGCCAAGGCATTCATCTTCACTTTTTTAGCATTTGAGAATCTTTTGTTGCTTTAAAAAGGCCGCTGAGAGTTAGAAAAGACACAGAATCCCCAGTTTATAGGGAAGGTTCAAAAGCCACAGGCTGAAGTTTGTGTTGCCCTTGATTATCCAAATCCCCACAAGAAGACAGTTTGTGAGGGAAGCGTCTCAAAGGCCAAAGTCTCCCTGGCAGGCAATGGAGGGAGACACTCAGAGCTCCCCGGTGCTTCTGTGCATTCCTCCTTGCAGAGCTTTTCCCCATAATATACGAGAGATTTAAAAGATATTTCCTTTGTAGATATATTTGGTTGTCTATTATGAGAGCTGTTCAGATTCAGACCCAGCTGTGATACAATACAGTTAAACTGCCTTGCTTTTAGCAAAGTACTGATAAATAAGGAACATTTTTAAACTCAATGGCAAAAGAAGAAAGACCTTCTTCCCAAGAGGTATGCGTGCTTAAAATCCTTTCATAAGGATCAAAGAGCTGTAAATGGGATTTCATGAAGTACTGCCTGCTTATAGAAGATCTGCTTTTAATCAGCACTATCCCTCCTTTTGAATTTCACATCTAGGTTACCCTCCATAGGAAGCAATTTTTAGCTAGGGTGATCCCTGAATCAACTCAGGGAATTGCTTGTAAAACATTGTACCCCTGAAGTATCATTTCTGATGGGCCACTAATGGAGAATCCTGCTTCTAAGGTCCTTTTCTTAACAAATGCACACCAGTATATGGCAATTCATTTAGGAAGGATTATGTTGATTGTAGTAATGCCATATGTTGGTCTACAGCCAATATATTCATTCATCTTTATTCATTTAAAAGATCTGATGTTCTTTTGTTTCCCCTTTGGAGACCTGACTTTCCATTCAGCTAACAATTTCACTCCTTAATCACATAGTCTAAAAGGGCTACTCCTACCGCTACTAACCCCATGGGGATCTCTGCACTGTAAATGTCATCTCTGCTTTGCTTTGAGAAGGGAAGCACAACAAACATCTCACTGATGGCAATATTCATTGGCATCAGCAGGGGCTGCACCGAAGCACAGGCTGGGGGATTGAACCCTCCGTTGTGTGTTGTTACGGGCACGCCTTGGGTTACACACGGGTTACGTCAATTAGAGCTGATCTCAAAATCTCAGCAAACCATCCATAGGAAAGGTTAAACTTGGGGAAAAATAACAGCCATTTACAGCGCAGCTGGCTGCAGCATGCCACTGAACTGAAGAGGAGTTTTACCTAGGTTCTAGCCAGAATCCTGCATCAGGTGACCGGGACACATCAGCCTTGGTACCAGCCATGGTCGAAATCCAGCTAAGACCACAAGGACCCCTTCTCTGACAGAGGAGGTGGATGCAAGGGAAATAGAACAGTAGAAAATCACAGAATCACAGAATGGCAAGGGTTGGAAGGGACCTCCAGAGATCATCCAGTCCAACCCTCCTGCTAAAGCAGGTTCTCCTGGAGCATGTTGCACAGGACTTCGTCCAGGCGGGCTTTGAATATCTCCAGAGAAGGAGACTCCACAAACCCTCTGGGCAGCCTGTGCCAGTGCTCTGTCGCCCTCAAAGTAAAGAAGTTTTCCTCATATTCAACTGAAACCTCTTGTGTTTCAGTTTGTGCCCATTGCCCCTTGTCCTGTCGCTGGGCACCACTGAGAAGAGTCTGGCTCTGTCCTTGTGACATTCACCCTTAAGATATTTGTATGTGTTGATGAGGTCCCCTCTCAGTCTTCTCCAGGCTGAAGAAAATGTCCTTGAATATGATGTTAGCAATGGTAATTCATGACCGACTCAATATGGTGGATACAGGTGGGTATTGCTGGCAGTTAGATGCTTTTTGCTCTTGTTGCCTCACATATCTACTTTTCCTGCAAGTCATAGAAAGCTGCAACACTTGCTGCTCTACCTCCCATGGTATCAGCGCCCATCCATGAACAGCCTCTTAGCTCTGAGCACTGCGCACGCCTTTAGCCAGCCACGTGCAAGGTGGGCAAGGGCGATCAGCTTTACATAGAGACATCTCACATAGAGACTTTACTGAAATCAGCGGGGACATTTACTATTTGGTAGGAACATAAGCAAGAGCTGAGGCCTTACATCTCATCAGGACACACGCTACAGATCAAAACTTTGTCTTGTGACAAGAGCATCGCGTGATGAGCAAAAGTAATCCTGAAGTATCTCTGTCCCAGGGGGACAAGGCCACTGTCTTTATGTGTTGCAAGATGAGAAACCTGCAAATTATTTTACTGCTCATCTCTGTTCCATCTCTCTCATACCTACAAAAGCAGCAAGAAATTGATCCCAGCTAACTCTCAGTGCCTGATGGCTTCACAAGCCAGGGGGCTCTCCCGGCTTCTGCTCCCGCTCAGGAAAATGAAGCTTCTCCCTTTTACATGTATAAACTTGCTTATGAAAGAAACGGCAGCAAAGCAGAAAGCAGACCCTGACCTCCTGTCAGGAAAGTGGTTCATTGCCAGCGGTCACTGTCGGCACTTGTAAGAAGGCGATTCAGACTTGCTGAAGAACCACCTCACCGCATCAGTTGCCTTCCCTGCCAGCCACTGTCCCCTTTCCAAACCTGCCCGGCTTCCAGCGAAACACAGCTCGGTTCCCCGTGGTGGCACCAGCTATGATGCTGAAAACCCTGATGCCCTGCTGAGGGCACCGGCTGACAAACTTGCTGTGGCAGTTAAAGGAATCAATGCCCCAAACCCTTCTTTCTGTCCCTCTGCCAAAGGTTTCAATCTCCACAGAAATGTGCCCAGAAGGACCTACTCTGAATGTACTTTAAGAAACCAGATGGAAGTGGCTTAAACACTGTTGCCACTTTTTCTCCTGCCGAAAAAGTAAAAGAAAAGACTTATCACAGAACTACAGAAATGGTGGTTGGAGTCCAACAACTTCTACTGAAGCAGCTAAAGTATCTCCTGAGCTGCCAAGTCCAGTGCAATATGTAACATGAATTCACAAATGCTCATTGACAGACAAGTAAACTGAGAGGGGCCAAGACTACTAAACAGCTACAGATGGAAAAATATAACTTTGAGTATTAAGCAAATATTCAAGAGTAAGAAGGGATCCAGAAGTCCCAAGCCTTGGTGTTTTAAAGCAGGACAAAAAGTGCTGTCTAAATCAGTCCAAATCTTGCGCCGTTAGCAGAATAATAATGCGAGGTGTTGTTCCCATGCCCAGCGCTCGGTAGGCTTTTCAAACACTTTTGGCAAGTCACACACCAATCTGTGCGTAGCTTCATATCGTTAAGCAAAGATGGGGTGGGGGAAAGCACAGCCAGGGGAGATACAAAATAGATCCAAACTTAGACGAAGACTTTGGTTCCCCATTCCAGGTACTCGTCATGTCTTGCACTAATGTCCCCCCGGTGTCCAAAATGAATTAGCTGGCAGCTCTCGCACTGCTGTTGTCTCACACCAGAACACCTCTACATTACCCCAGCACTTTGCTCAGGCCAAACAGAAAGTTTCCCATCTTGACCCTCGGTAGTTAGCTTGAGACCAAAGTCTCACATGAATGCATTTTTTCTCTCTTGAAGTATTCTGTCATGTTCAGAATGCCATGCCTACTTATTTCTCAGCTCTCTTCACGTCAATCAATTCAAAAGGCTACAACTAAAATTATTCTCCGTGCCCACTCCTCTGAATTTCTCCAGCCTCTCCTCATTTTTCTGCATTTGCTTCTTTTTCTCATCTTGTACCAGCTCTTCTCTTTACTTGTTAAGCTCAGCAGTGAGTTCCTTCCTCTGTAACACCTCGGTTTTGTGCTCCCTGTCTCCCCGTGCCTTACAGTCTGCCAGCTCAGGACCATTCCCAGGAAAATTATTCCCTTCTCTACGAGATTTGGGCGCCATTTGCCTCTTCCATGTCCCTCCTCACGTTTGCTTTGGTGACTAGCTATTCTCCCTTTGCTCAGTAGAGTTGTCTTCACACCTCCTCTTCACTGAGCTCACGCTGATTATGTTTTAATGATTGCAATCGCTACTGGAACAAACAAGTCCTGTAACAGACATTTTGCATGCCACATGCTTTTTTTAAATTGTGCTCTGTATATACTGTAATTTTGAGTTCATCTGGGCTCAGGCCTTGCTTGAAAAGTGCCAAGCACTACCAAAACAGACAAGCCAAATTAATTTGCAACAGACCTTACCCCATTGATTCCCTGTACTATGTTGCGCAAGAGGGGTATAATAGCGACGTTAAAAGCGACAGGCGGGGGGGTGTATCCTGGAAAATCTGCTCTGCATGAGAGCATGCCTCCACAACCGAAGCACAAAAGATTGCCACCTCATGCAGAAAAACACCTCAGCAATGGATGTGGTGGCTGACTGTACTACACAGCCTGAGAAATACGCCCCTGCAGATGCATTCTTGGCCACCCCTACATTATGCACACCCTGCTCCATCCTCAGCTAACACTCCTGAGCCAGGGGAGTGAGACGCCCCCCAAGGACCTCAACGCAGTGCAGAGGACATGACCAAAGTGCTTACACTTACTGGTTCAGTGCATCTCTATTTTACATTCCCCAGAGACTGGTCTGGTGCTTCACATAGAGAGGTCTTCCCCACAGCAGTTACAGCAAAAGGGCCCCATTTCTCCAGTCTGACTCACAACTGAATAGCACCTTACACCAAGCCTGCTGCGTGGGGTTCATGAAGGGCAGCAGGAGGGTCACAAAAAGGATAAATTGCAAGAAGCATGAATTTTCAGGGGCTGAAATGGAAAAAAAAAAAAAAAAGGTAGGTGAAATGAAATGAGAAAAAGCAGGTGCAGAATTGGTAAATGAGAGCAGGGAGATGCCCGGTGCCAAAGGGGGCCTGTCTGCAACACTGTGTCTCTACTGTCCTAGATACTTCCAGGCGAAAGGGGAGAAGTGAAGGCAGGACTAAAGCTGCTTTGGGAAGAAGGGGTGAAGGGAGCATCAGTCAGGCACTGCTGATAGCCTGAAGGGGTCAGGAGGCGAGGCGCGGTCAGACAAAGCACGAGGAGGTACTAACGCCCCCATGCACCAAGGGGAGAAACCCAGAAAGGACACCACAGGGTTCTCTTCCCAAGTGTGATACCTGCTCCCACGCTGATCAGAGCTGAATCCAGGCCCTGCCTCTTCCTTCACAAAGTTCCCGATGCTGCAGACCTGACCCCAGAGGGAAGTTTTGGCCACGTACTGGCTGCAGGGAGTGCCTGTGGCTGGGTGCTGTGGCAGAATGCCAGGTGCTGTTCTCGTGTGCTCAGGACAGCTCCTGGCCCTGTGCAAGGAACACAAGCGTGGTACGGGAAAATCCACAGCAAAGTATCAGCGCACAGGACGCTGCCAAAAATTAGTTTCTTGCTATTTCAATGAATCCAGGAGCTGGTGTAGCTCAAAAGAGCATGAGTATGTGTGTGGGAGAAATGTTAAGCACAGCAACAAATGACATTTTTATATGATTTCATCGTTGCTGTTGTTGCATAACTTTAGAGCTATCACATTTCCTCAGAGCCCAGAAGGCTTGAAGCTCCAATGTATTTCCTTAGTGGCAGGATGAAACATCCAATTTACCATACTGGAACAGAGCTGTCAGAAGATACGCGCAGACGAATCCTGTGGGCTCTTGTGGGATGGGCAGCATGTACAAGGTATAACACAGTGTCTGACTTGCTTTTGCTGGAGGAGAAGAAGGGCCAGAAGTGTAAAATATTAAAACAAAAAAAGGCAGTCCAAGTCTGATGCCTGCCAACTTCACTAATGTTAATTTATGCCTTTGATTTGGTCACAAAACTCAACACTAGCATTAATGAATATTCATTTATAGAAGCTTCAACACATCCCATTTCAAAGAGAGCAGGCTGAGGTTTGGGCTTTCTTTTTCCCAGCAATCCTCTCACCAGCACAGAGAAGGAAATTTGTGAGAAGTGAAGAAATTAAAACGAACTGTTGATTCCAAGGCAAACACTCATGATTCTTACAGTCTCTTCTTTTCTGCACCAAACTGGAGAGCAAACAACGAGCTATGGGTGGGAACCTGTTACACTCCAGCAGCAGATGAAGGCTGAGCCACACACAAAGCACCTGACACTCACCCAGAGGGCAGCCAGGCCCCCCCCAGTCCAGAGGTACCCTGAGTAACTCCAAGTCACGCAATGCACTGAGGACTGAGGCAAGAGGAGCCATCACCCAAAGAGCCACCGCAACACTCAGGCTCAGCTTTGGCCACCAGGCACCGCTGCCTGTTGATAGCAGGAAACTGTATAAATGCACCATTTTGGTACCATAAAACTCTTCTTTAGAAGGAGGCTGTTCCCCTCCTGACCAAATATTCGGTCTAAAGGATTTTTTTAATAATGAGAAAGCCTCGAGGTGCTTACAAGCCTTGTAACGCTGGCTCAAATAATGCCTTTAACCACCAGGCTTGCTCAGGAAGCCGCCACACCCACCAGTCAGCCCACTCTCCAGCTCCTGAAGCTTGCCCTGCTTCCCAGTGCCCTGACGGTGCCAGCGTTCCTGGGAAAGCTCCACGCACCCCCCAGCCTCGTCGAGCTCACCCCGCTTCCCCGCTCACCTCTGTCCTGGGTGCCCCAGCAGCAGTGACCCCATCACCCACTGATCCGGCCCCCCCCAAGAGGAAAGCAGGCCTGCAGACCGACACTGGCTCTGGGGAAAATCCCCCTGAGACCAAACTCCTGGGGAGGCTTCCCCTGAAAACCCCCTCCCCACCAGCTCTGCCTGTTCTTCATCCCCAGCCCTGCCGATCCGGTGTATCTCAGGGAAACAATATATGGAATCGAAGGATGCCAGATCCTTTCTTTCTGGCATGGAAAGCACGCTCTATTGTAGTCCTGCTCGGGGATAAAACCATCTAGCGGGAGGCAGGCACAGACTGGCAGAGGATGGCTATGATTAACTCTTCGACTTCTGATCCCCACCATGCCCGATGTATTAATAGCGCGCAGAGGTGTTGGTGCTGGCATCATGGCGCTCTTTGATTTTCCACGCTCCCCGCCCCCCCCGCCCCCCGCGCCGTTTCTTCCCCCCTCCCACCCCTCCGCCGCACCCCCAGCCCACCCCGGCCCACCGCCCCCTGCCCCCGCCGGGGGGCTGCGCTGCCCCTGCCCGCTGCCGGGGGGCGGCGGCGGGGGCACGCTGTGCTGCGGCTCGTCCCCTCCCTCTTTTGTTCTGCCTCGCCCGGCGGCCGAGCCTCCCCGGGCCCTGCTCCTCGGGAGGGCGGCACCACCGCCCCCGGTCCCCGGCCCCCGGCCCCGCCAGCGCCGGGGGGCCCCCCCGGCCCCCCCCCCCCCCCCCCGGCCCCCCCCCCGGCCCCGGGCTGGCGAGAGAGCACCCGGCGCGAGCCCCTGCGTGGGGGGGGAGGGAAAAAATAAAATAAAAAATATAAAATAAAATAAAATTAAAATAAAATCAAATAAATCACTCCCAGCCCGGAGCGCCGGCAGGGAGGAGAGGGCACCGGCACCCGCACCCACCCAGCGCCCGGGAGCCCCGGCGGCGGCCCCGCAGCCCGGCCGGCTCCCCGCCGCCACCGCGGAGCACTGCGCGGCCGCGGCGCTCCCGCCTCACGCCCTTCCCCGCCCCGCTAACAAAGGAGCCGGGGCAGCGGCTCGCTGCCTGCCGGGATCCGCTTACCGTTATGTGGGGGATGCTCTTCTTGCCCTGGTAAGACATGTCGGCTCTGGCTGGCGCCGGGCGCACGCAACACACCCCGAGGAGCGAGCCGAGCCCGGCGGAAAAGCGCCGGTGCGGGTCAGAGGAATAATAATTCGGAGCCCGGGGGGGCGGGGGCGACCCGGCTGAGCTGGGTAATGGAGGCAAAGTTTCCTCGCCCAGAGGACGGGGAGCCCGGCACACCCGGCACCTTTTTTCCCGGCTGCACTAAAACAGGGACGCGGCTCCCGGGGGGGTCGGCGGGCGCTGCCTCTCCCGGCGGCAGCAGCGCCCTCCCGGCTGCAGGTCGGAGCAGGATTCGCTCAGCGCAACCCAGGAAGCGTTTCCTTCCCTCCTGTCCCCCACCCCTACCCCCTCGGCCCCCCCCCCCCTCCCCCCTCCCCCTTCCCGCACCGGCGCTGGAAACACCGCCCCGCCAGCTCCGCCACCGCCCCGCTCGCACGCCGAGGTCACCGGGGGGTCCCACGCGTGGGCTCCCGCGGGGTGGGGACCGGGGGTGGGGTGTGTGTGACCCCCAGCTGTGGGTCCTACCGGGCAGCACATGGCAGGGGCACTGCCTGCTCTGTCCCGACAGCGCTGACCCCGATGGCAGTGCCTCCCCATGGCGCTGCCCGCTCTGTCCCCATGGCCCCGGCTCCGGCGATACCTGCTCTGTCCCCATGGCGCTGCCCTCTCTGTCCCCATGGCGTGCCTGCCGCCCCTCAGTGGCACTCCCTGCTCTGCCCCGTCCCCAGGGAGGGCGTGGGGGCTGGCACAGCCCAGCACAGGCAGGCCAGGCCAGGTAGATGCTATGCCAGCAGCTGCTGGAGAGGAAAATTGGCTGATCGAAACCTTTCCGTCCTTCCTGGCTCACAGAATGCATCCCTCCACCCACGGTGCTTAATGAAGGCTCCGCAAACAACTGCAGGGAGGGTAAAAGGCCCTGCAAAGCTGCACCCGAGTTAATCCCCCTGATGAGCAGCCAGGGGCTCTGAGCACACACACACACACACACACCCCCAACACACACACAGACACAAGGCATTTCCCACCCAGGCCACATCCCTGACACACCTCCCCTCAAATCGCCATTCAGAGCTTGCAAAAAGCTCCGGCTGCCGCTGTGCAGGGGTCGGGCACATGGCTGCTGCGTACAGTGCGCCTTCCTAAGCCAGTGACCAAACCTTGCCTGCTTTACCCCCAACCTCCTCCTCACCCCCCCAAGCACATTCCAGAGCCAGACAACTTTGGAAGCCTAGTGAGATCCGGGGAGGTAGTGTGCAACGTCCTCACTACCCTGAGTCCCAGGCTGAGCTAGGAAGCAGGGAAGATGGGGAGGAGGCATCAGGGAAGTCCCAGAAGATGGGAGACGTTTGGGGTGTGCCATGCCCTCCCACTGCCTGGGGGTCTGATGCAAAAGACACAGGGGTTCAGGTGAGCTGGGAAAGAGAAGACTGCACTGCAGCTGGCAGCCTCTGAAGGCAACCCTGAGGTCGTTGCAGTGAAGCGGCACCATCAGAGGCGCAGTGTCCCACCAACCCCTGCCTGCTTGTCCCAGTGTCCCACCACAGCAGGCACCTGCCAGGCTGCATGGGAGGCCATGTGGCACCTGCACACAGCCCCCAGGCCAGAGAGGACCAGCGCCCCATCTGTGCTCAAATTGAAAAGGGGGAGAAAAGGGAGAAAACTCCCAGTTTAGCCTGTGGAAAGAGCAGAGTGTGGAGAGGCCATACAGCCTCCGAGCTGGGTGCTAGCAGAAAGGGTGCCTCTGTGCAGGGACATGACTGCAAGGCGGCATTCTTTCTAAGGGGAGATCAACGCCAGCCCCGGTTCCCAGCAGAGCCATCCCCCCGGGTCTGCCTCCAGTTTGCGTGCCACAGACAGGGTTAAGATGGAGAGGCACAGCTGGCAGGGGCTAGCCAGCCCCACCGGCCTCACTTTGTCCTTAAGTCTACAAGATGAGCCCAGGTCGCAGCCCCAGAAGTGGGGAACCCCCCAGGCAGAGGTTTCGGCGGATCCTCCCGCCCTACGCGCTCCCTGCCGGGGAGACAATGAAGGCGCATGGGGAGCAGGGGGAGCCAGGGGCAGAGCCGGGGCCGGGGCAGGGCCGGGATGGGTGCCCGGGACAGGCTCCGGGGGGGGGGGGGGGGGGGGCCCTCCAGCCCAACCGGCATGGGCAGGGTTTTACCGGCAGGAAGGGAAAAGGAGAAAACTCATCGCCATCACTTACAAAGGAAAACGATTTGTGGGGTCGCCCCCCCTCCCCGCCCCCCGCACTAAGCTCAGGCAAGTGAGAGTTTAGGGGCCAGCCAGGCTCTTCCGATAGCACCACCGTGCCGGGGAGGAGGGGGCCATGCCTCCCCGACCTTCCGTGCCGAAACTCCCCCGCGAAGGCGGCCCCCGTCCCCCCGCGCCGGCGAGCGGGGCTCTGCGCCCCCCCCCCCCGGGCCGGGGCCCCGCCCGGCGGCCCGCGCCTCCCCCCGGGATCTGTCTCCACGCCCGGGGTCTTGTCCTCCCGGTCTCCCGGGGAGCTGATGACGGAGCCGGAGACCTCGCTGATGTCGCTGGCCGTCTCGCTGTAGTTGTCCCCTCCGTCCAGCATGTCGTGCCGGCTGCCGCTCCGCGGGGTCCGGGACCCCTTCTTCCCCACGCTGTAGGCGTCGAAGTCGATGGTTTTGTTCTCGTAGGCCCCCTCCACGGAGGCGAACATGCCCCCGTATTTTTGCCGCGGTGTCTGGGCTGTCGTACCCGGCCTAGCCAGATACACGGGCAGGTCATCTTCTTTATTCCAGTTCCTCTTTCTCTCGGCCATTCTCGCTGTCCGGATCTCTCCCTCCCTCCCTCTCGCTCTGCCTCCCACTTCTCTGCACCTTCTACTACCGGGATAGGCTGCTAGTGACCATAAAAATGAATGGATGGATGCAGCAGTGGCGGAGCTGGGTTGGCTGGTGGGATCTTTCCCTTAGGGAGATGCAAATGTTAACCTCCCTCCCCCCCCCCACCCCCCCCGGGGAAAAAAAAAAAAAAAAAAAAAGGAAGAAAAATAAGAGAGAAAGAGGGAGAAGGAAATAAATCCAAGCGGGATTTAAAAATAGCCGTGTTAGTAAAGAGCACGTGAAAATAAAGTACAAAGAGCGGAGAGGAGAGGGTGGCAGAGGCAGGTGATTGGAAAGCCCCTGACGAATAGGAAGAGCAGCAGCAATTCCCAGAGCAAGGACCGCAGTGCACACGCTCCCCCGGTATAAAGAACGATCCGGGGGGCGGGAGGCAGGGGGAGGAGGGAGCCCGCTGCATGCACGCAGGGCCGGGGCGAGCAGGGTCCTTCCCGGAGGGCGGGCGCCAGTCACCTGCTGCTACGTGGTTTGGGGGGGGGGAGAAGAAAAAAAAAAGAGGGGAAAAAAAAAAAAGCAAAGCCCAGAACCTCCCCGGCCCCCCCGAGCGAGCCGGAGGGAGTTTCTCCCACTTCGCACACTCTGGCTCCCCCCGCCTGCCTCCGCAGGAGGGGGCTGCGGCGGGGCCCGGGCGGGGGGCGCGGCCCCGGCAGCCCGCGGTGCGGGGCGGGGGCGGGCCGGCTCCGCGCTGCCCGGGGGGCTGGCGCTGCCCTCTCCCTGCCGCAGCTGCTGGTGCCCGGGGGGGCGGGGGCGGAGTGGGGCCGCCCCCGGCCGCCGCCCCCCCGCCGCTGCGGGCGCAGCCGGCCCTGACACGGAAGTGATCGCGCCGAGCGCTGCCCGCGCCGCCGCCCCCGCCGCCGGGGATGGGGCACTGGGGGGCAGCGGCTCCGCGGACCGCGTTGCCCAGGCCGCGGAGCCCGCCGCGCCCGGCCCACCGCCCCGCCGAGACCCCCGCGGAGCCGGGGGGGCCCGGCCCAGCCCTCCCCGGCCCGGCCCGCCCAGCCCCCCCGGCCGGCGCCCCGCGGAGCTGTCCCTTCAGCACCCCGGGCGGCGGCCCCGGCCGGCTCCTGCCCGGCCTTCGCTCCGGCAAACGAGAGGCAGGCACGGGACCCCCAGGCGAGGGGCTGCGCTTCGCTGGGGACGGGGGGGGGGGCGCCAGTGCCCAAAACCAAGGAGGGTTTCCTAAAGCAGGAGGGGTGGAGAACTCCCCGCTACTCCCCGCACAGCCCACTTCAAGTCCATCTTTACGCCTCTACCTGTCTTACAACGCCTGAGGGGATGACCCACTGAGACCACAGAACCTTGGATGCTCCTCTCCCACACACGTGGCCGATCTCAGACAATTCTGACAGGCCTGGAATGCACCAGCAGTTACATAAGGAACATTTTCTACGGCTCTGAAATGAGGTATTGGAGCAAACTGGTCTGAGAGGGGTTAAATGACTAAGCAAATTCAAAGCATCATCATCAAGATTTGATCAATCTCAAGACCTGTTTACCGCTCACGTACAACACGGATATGCCATTTGAATACCAGCCCAGCCACACAGCACTATTGTCTACAGCCCACCGCCATGCCTGGTGGTCCCAGCACGAGAAAAATCACAAGTTATTAATTGATGAGGAAAAGTGGGAGGTTAAAGATGGAGGTCCCTGAGATTTCATCAAAAGCAAGCCCAGCTAACCATCTTTCTCATTAACAACTACCCCTGGACAAAAAAACATGTAAAAAGCAGTGATGTAACATACTTGAGGACTGCCAAAAGACATCAGAGGAAAACATCTTTCTTTTCTGCATTTGTTATAATGCAGTGGTACCTCCTGCCCTGGCACACTGTGTGTTGTTTGCATGGGGGGAGTTAGGGAATTAGTCAAAAGTTCACTGATCATTGGTTATTAACACACTGATTTTAGTAGTCGCAGCACCATGACTGAGATTTCTGAGCATATATTGCCCAGGATTCCACAACCTGCTACCACATTAACACGAATATCATACGGAGGTTTCACTGGTGTGTGGAAAAACAAGTTTAACTTGCAAGACATTGCTTTCGTGCTTCCTTAAATTATTTTCTTGTATGTAGACAAATATTGATTTTTTTTTTTTTTTTTTTGTTCCTAATGGTAACATTGAGATTTATTGATCATGCTGGGAAAAAAATGCCAGTTTGTTCCTCCACAGGACACCAAATCCTAGTAGTTAGTGAAATATACAGGTTGCACACAGAGTGTGATGTGTGACCTGCATGTCTTCCTAAGTATTGGGAAAATTCTTCATTTTATGAGGTATTTCTTTCCAATCAAGAGCTAAATTTAAACCTCAAAAAAAAAATAAAATCTGATGGTCCCATAGTAGGTCCAATATGTTGTACATAGTGCATGTATCTGCCAAATGAAGAGCGTTTTTTATTGAACATCCATAAAGCTAAGGAAGATGGACTCTGTTTACACTTGGGATCTAGTTAGATAACATTGTCCAGGTTTCTACAACTGCTCAGTTTTTTTAAATGTCAAAGAATAATGCTTTTTTTTTTTTTTCAGTACTAAGCTAGGACATTCATATTAATGCTAATACATAAGGAGACCACAAGACTCAGAGAACATGTCAAACAAATTCTTTAGAAAGCTGCATTAAACTTTCAAGTTAGAAATAAGCAAAAAATGATACCAGAGTCTTTCTTTGATTTGAAATGGATTTTTTTTTCATATTGTAGCCCTTAGTTTATTAAAAACTAAGTCAATAAATGTACACTGTTCTTCTGACCACTAAGAGATAAAGCTGCAGTTTTAGGTGCTACAGAAGCAGACCCAGTTACAGCCTGACACCCTGTCACCCTGCCAGTTTACCTAAACACATGTATGCAACGTGGGAGAATCACATTCCTTTGGTATATTGTCTTGCAGGCACTGCATCTCATCCTGTCTTGACATAGCTTGATGAAAAGAGGACAGAACCTGATTGAAAGTGCACCCTCTTCCTATAGGGCCTTTAATCTTCATACCAGTATACTATCAATGACAAATGAATTATATTCTGAATAGACTAGATGAGAGAGAGCAGAAAACCTAGAGACATGCTTGCTTCACGTAACAAAAAACATCGACAAAAGTCCAACAAGAAAGAGATCATTTACCGGCTTGGCTCCAGTGGTAGCTGGAACTCCTCTTGCAACAGTGTGAATATCATGAGCTGGAACAGGGCTTCCCTGGTGCAGGGGCTCAGCGAATATGCAATGTACACTTTGCACCTATTTTTGCTCTTGTGCATTCCACAGCAGAATGATCAGACACGATGAATCACAAGGCATGAACAGCCCAGAGTGAGGGTGAGAGACCCAACTTTCCTTTCTCCCAGAGAGTGACGAGTCACTAAGTCACGGAGCCAGCCTCCCCCTCTCCGCCCTACGTGACTGTTGTATCTCTGGCTGCAGTGTCCCCCTCCCCCCCGCAAAACCCCATCCCGTGGACTGGTGATCTGCACTGTCTCCTGACATGTAGGAACCGTGGATCCAAAAGCCCCCAAGCTGGGCAAGGCTCAGGTTTCCCACTTCCCGAGCAGTGATCGAGCCCATAGTATCCTGCTAATTCATATTAATTCTGTTAAATCAGCAACAGTTGAATGGCAGCTCCTCCACCAAGAGCTCAGCAGTAACAGTTTCCTTACCCTGTTAGCAGACGAGGTGGCCCCTTGCTCAAAATGGAGACTTTCTGGGTTGCTACCCAGGGATACAATTGTATTTACAACTATATTTCAGAAGCTCCACCACCATTTTAGAGTTAAAAATAATTAAAATTATAAAGTTTTTAATTTAAAATATGCATACATTTAATATACAAAATTATACAAATTATACATTTAACTAACATAGAAAAATACATCTTGTTAACAAGATAAAATGTCAACATATCTTACATAATTTAAGTGAGAGTTACAAATCTGTGATAATAATCAAGTAGACTTTGTGACTTCATTACAGTTCTGTACCTTGCCTAGTTACACTGAAAATAAATACATATGTACAGTCGATATCCATGACAATTGTCTTAGAGTGGAAATCTTTGCTGAAAAGTTACCCAGAAGGTTTTAATAGTACAGATCAAACCAAGAGTGGCCTCTCTTATACTGCTGAAGCTTCTCACTTAGCTGAGACCAATCTGACACCCGGTTACAGGGTGGTCACGGGTCAGAGGTTAAACTTTTTGCATATATTTACAAACACCCCTCCCTCCCCGTTCTAGCTGGTACATCTGGTTAATAAGTACCACGCCATAAACCCCAGCCTTTCTGTGCATTCTTCGGCACCTCTCCAAACGGCCCCCAATTTGTGGCCCTAACAACTGCTCTGGACGACTTCTGGTTACCATCCCACTGTCGGTTGTGCAAAAGAGTTCAAGAGCTGCGCAGCACTCGAGCTCAAAAGGCAAGATCTCCATACACTGTTCACCCCAGATTTCTCATTAATACCTCAGGAGGTGGGGAAATATCTTTGTTTCCGTCAAATAAATGTGTGCAGTTAGTCTTCTTATTTAATTTACATGGTTTCTTCTTCCGAGTTCCAAACAAAAGACAGAAGTGTAATTTATAAACAAGCTATGAAAATCTGTTCCATGCTGCGTCTTGTCTTACATACTGTGAGCCATGTAATGATTTTCTTTTAACTATTTACATATTTTTTTAAAACTTGCTTGTCATCACAGGGAGCAAAAGTAGAAGACCACCACCACTCTGATTTTCAGGCCCTCATTTTTTTGACTTTTTTTTTTTTTTTTTTTTTTTTTATTTTAGCTCTGTACCAACAAATTGCTCTCAATTCCTAAAAGGTATAATTCACTCATGAGCTAAAAGCTTATTCAACTTCTCCTAAGATCTGCTCAGGACCACCAGTGAGTATGTGAACAGCTGCACAGATGTTTTGGGTTTTTTTACAGGAGTTAACTACATTTTTCCTCTTTTTAAAAAAAGACAAAACCACAATTCAGAGAGTAGAGAAATGTAGCTGTTCGGCATCAGTTAGTGCACACTGCACAGTAACCTCTCACGTCGGAATTCACATTTGCATATTCATATTCCCATAGCAAAAGTCTATGTTACACAGAGAAACAATAGCAAACACAGATTTATACCACAGATCCCAACACCTCCAAATCAAGGCAGGTCTCCACAACAGCTAATCTCTCTTCTCCTCTTCTACGTGCATAGAAAACATTAAAGCATGATGCTTAAGTATCTATCATATGTGAGCATTTCTTAAGCCAAGTAGAAGCAAGCATGAAATCTTGGTCCCAGGCAAGCAAGTGGAAATTTGCCAGTCATTTCAGTGGCACAAGCATTTCATCCAGCACATAGAAATTTTCTCCTTTTTTTTTTTTTTTTTTGGCTTTACCTGTGACTTGCAGCTCTCATAGTTGTCAAATAATGGTTTATGCATGGATTCCAATGGCAGAAATTGTTAGCTATATTTTTACTCACATCCTTTGCAAGAAACAGTGTACTCTCTTTCTTAACGTTTATGCAGGGACAAAAATTCCTGTCCATAATCCCGTGGCTACTGATTTCTAATGCCAATATGTTTGGAGCCAAAGGCACAATATATTTTAAAGGAATTCTGCTAAAGCAAGAAAGAGGTTTGAACAAGTTTCTGTAATCCTAAGGTCTGTTCCCCCTCTGCCTCCTTAAGGCACTAAAGGATTTCCAAAGGATTAGTGGCAAAACCCAGCATGCACATGTCCCTCCCTCCCTCCACCCCACAACCACGGTAAATTCAAATACTAAAATCCTTCATCTGCAAGCAAGAAATACCGGTAGATTTATGAAACACGGATCGGGGTTTCCACTTTTTAAAAGGCCACAAAGACAAACATCAGCCATGCCTTAGCAGGAGGTTTATCCTGGGAACTCTGCTGCGTCTGTGAAATATTTCCTGGCATTTGTATTATTCTGCATGTGACGTGATTATCATGTCAGAGTCCATCATTGTACTTCCAGAATCTCCATCCATAGTGGTGTGAAGAAGAGCATTCAGGATTTAAAGGTTGCGTACGCTTTTTAAAGGAGCTGTGGAAATGCTGTAAGCTGTATTTTCAATATCCTGCAAAGCTCTATACAGTCGAGTATATGTAAATAAGTGAACTGTCAAAGAAATCATATTTTCCATGTAACACTGCCCATTTTGTCTATTTAGGGAGACAGAAGATTGTATTTACTTACACAGAACTTAGCAGCATCTTAAGTTTGGCTGTAAGGAATTTGGTCAAAGCAATATTGTGCATATAAAGCAAACAGAACAAAGTGCCCACTTTTGCATTCTGAGAAAGTTTAACACAAAACAATGATACATGTAAAGCATCCCCGGGCATGTTTACCTTAGACAGTACATCGAAACAAGTTATCTTCTGCTTAGTGAAAGCAAGCCAAACAGACTGGAACAGCCAGACAACACTTTCCTCTTCACTGTAAGGCAACTAGAAAATAATAGCTAGGCTCTCTGTCTCAGCTAGTAATCTCACATTCAAAATTTTACTGCTTTCTTACAATGATCTGAGGTAAAGTTGGGATTTCAAATCCCAATACTCAGCCACATGAAATGCACCCACTGGTCTATCAATTTAATTAATAAACAGGCTTTTCCAATATCGGTGAGACAATTTTCATATTAGGAGGTGGCAGAATTTAAAAGAGGTCAATGTGGTACAAACCACAAAGAATGAGGCATGTTCTACATTCCTTTTGCTAATTGTTTTAAAATGAAACCAAATGGTAAGAAAGCCTAAGATGTTACAAAATGGGCAGGTTCATGATCAACATTTATAATTTATGGTGGGAGATTATGCTTAAATACTACTCCTTTTTTCATTTACGTGGTTTCTTTTTCCAAGTTCCAAACAAAAGAGGCATGAGATTTTAGGTCAGCACATAATTCAAAAGAAAGAAGTGGGGTTTAATTGCCTGAGTGTTGTGGAAATGATGTGTGTTTTCAGGTGGATAGTATGCAAATGGATAGAAACCTACACATATGTCAGTGCTTTATTTTAAGAACTTGTAGTTAAGCTTCAAGTGTTACCATGCCAACGTGTCATCTTGTTACTAATCATAATCTAGAAATGCACATTACATTAATCTGATTTGGGATTCCACAGTTTATTATCCTTCTGCCTCCTTTCAAAGGATATCTGGAATTACCAGGCGACTAAGCGTTGTAAAGACAGCACATTCCAGCAGCTAGCTCAATATTAAAAAAAAAAAAAAAGCAATACAAGTTATAAACCAGTTAGAGAGCAGTACCCACAGCTGCTCCCATTCAGGTCAGCACGAGTATTGCCACTGACTTCAACAGTGCTGTGTGCTGTTAGTTAAAGAAGGAATCAACGTCCCCATATGATCCCCTATGCATAAGTCTTGTGCCTGCATTGACGTCTCCCTCCTTTCACAAATGGGCACTCAGATATGAATAGTAGGAGTTGTGGGTGCATAAATCTATGTCATATGTTGTAGCTGCAAAATGTGCTTGCATCACATGTAGTATTACCAACCAGTGTGCACAAACCTACCTATTTCAGGAAGAGCACGTATGTGTGCAAATACCTTATCTGGAAGTTAAATTCAGTGTGGCCTATTCATGTGATTGAAATAATCAATCTAGAGCACTAGGACACAGCGCTTTGATGTTCCAAGTGCCTCTCAGTGCACATGAAGTACATTCCCAGTTCCTACTTATTCTTGTAAAAATGCAGTTCTATCTCATTTCCTAGACAGTTTGTACCCTCAGGTATGACGTCCTCAGAAATACTAAACATCCTAACTCAGATCAAAGCCTCTTGCAGGAATGCTAAAAGCCATATGAGACTGAAGATACTACACACCCACATAAGCAGACCCATGAAGACTGAGATCTGTGCTTAACTCGATAATTTCTTTAAAATTCAAATGCTGAGATCCCAAGAAAACAAAATAGAATGAAAACGCAAACCACACACTGGGTTGGCCTGCAAGACAAGCTTCTGCTCCAGGATGTGGCTGAACCGTGGCAGATGGTACCTCAGGGCAACTTCTCGTTTTTTCCCATAATGAAGCAGCTGCGGTCACCACCAGGTCGAAGACCTTTCATCATTCCCTCAGAGCAGTATTGCTTCTTCCATGTGATTGATACATTCTTTCCTGGGTAAGAAGAAGGAGGAAAAAAAAAGTGGGGTGGGGGGAGAGACAAAACCATCGGATAAGTATCTGGATTTTCACAACTGAAGGAATCGTTTGTTACTCATTCAAGGCAAAAATGAAGCATTTGGGAAGAAGTGTGCCTAGGTGCTTCCATACAAACATAACATAATGGCAGCATTAAGAGAACACATTGTAGAACCTGAACTGTTTGAAACATGTTGATCTGAAGATGAAAAGCCCATCCCATACCCTTTTGCTACTCCTTCATGTAAACAAGTCCCCATCATCCATTTATCAACATAGGAATGAATACTCCCTGCCATCTTCCCAACACCATTTCATAATCCCCTTGGCAGGGATCTACAAAAGCAGTCTCATGGATAAAGTTCATCCCAGGGATGACAGCCATCACAAATCCGACCTTCCAAGTAAGTCCTATTTCTATGCCTCTTCTCAGAGCAATATTCCTCATTTGAATTCTCCCTCAGATATTAAGTTCCAAAGCCTGCAAAATATTATATCTGGCTTTGCAGTTTCCAGTGAGGCTGTCATTATTACTGTTAAATATCACCAGTGATGCACTGCCTGCACACTTAACTCTGGCTAAAACTTGATGTCTAGTACATCTATCTTAGTACATCAGGAGCACAGGAAATGATAATAACATACAGAATTTTAAAAAATGGTATATTGTAATTATTATTATAATAACCAACCAGTGATTGTAATTAACTGTCATTACTAAAATATGTCTCATTCACTGACATGCCCCCCAAAAGAGAAAACATAAAACCTGGGAACAAAGAGAGCCTTTATGGCTTGTAATTTAGGGTGGAAAGGTTTTTCCAAGCATGAAGAACAGAACGGAAAAAGAAAAAACCTGCAGAGCAAGGCAGGGTAATAAAGGGGAGGCCATTATTTTTGGAGAAGCAGCTGGGTGGGATATTTTAGGACACAAAAGCAGTGAGGTATGAAAAAGTCAGTAACTGAGCCAGGAGAGTGCCAGTTGGGCAGGAGCACATCTAGGAGTCATAGAATCACAGAATCATTTGGTAGGAAAAGAACTTTAAGATCATTGACCCAACTGTACCTGTCCACTACTAAATCATGTCTCTAAGCACCTCATCTACCTGTCCTTTAAATACCTCCAGTGACTCTACCACTTCCCTGGGCAGCCCGTTACAGTGCCTGATAACTCTTTCAGTGAAGAAATTTTTCCTAATATCCAATCTTAACTTCCCCTGGCACAACTTGAGGCCATTTCCCCTCATCCTATCACTTATTACTTGGGAAAAAAGACCGACCCCCCACCTCGCTACAGCCTCCTGTCAGGCAGTTGTAGAGGGCGATAAGGTCTCCCCTCAGCCTCCTCTTCTCAAGGCTGAACACCCCCAGCTCGCTCAGCTACTCCCCATCAGAATTGTGCACCAGACCCCTCACCAGCTTTGTTGCCCTTCTCTGGACACGCTCCAGTACCTCAATGTCCTTCTTGTAGTGATAGGCCCAAAACTGAACACAGTATTCGAGGCGTGGCCTCACCAATGCCAAGAAGGGAAGGATGATTTCCCTCCTCCTGCTGGCCACACTATTTCTGATACCAGCCAGGATCCTGTTGGCCTTCTTGGCCACCTGGGCACACTGCTAGCTCATATTCAGTTGGCTGTCAACCAGTACCCCCAGATCCCTCTCTGCCAAGCAGCTTTCCAGCCACTCTTCCCCAAGGCTGTAGCCTTACATGGGGTGTTGTGATCCAGCACTTGGCCTTGTTGAACCTCATACAACTGGCTGCAGGCTATTGATCCAGCCTGTCCAGATCCCTCTGTAGAGCCTTCCTACCCTCAAGCAGACCAACACTTCCACGCAGCTTAGTGTCATCTGCAAAATTGCTGAGGGTGCACTCAATCCCCTCATCCAGATCGTAGATAAAGATATTAAACTGAACTGGCCCCAACACTGAGCACTGGGAAACATCACTTGTGACTGGCTGTCAGCTGGAGTCCTAGCGATGAGAGGCATTTGGAGCCCTTCTGTACTCCCTAGTTCAGATCTCCATCTTGGATCAGAAGGTAGCAAAAATTCAGACTTGCTTCTGATTCAAAACAACACCAGAAGCTTTCTGCAGCCTCTTAAGTTGTTATACATTATTCCTGCCTCTGCTGTAGGTGGTTTTGGAATTTCTTCTCTTTCCATGGTCTAATAGAGCTCTAGGCTGTACTGCAAACAAGTAAAGTCCACTGCAGTTCATTCTTATCTCCAGGCAAAGAAAGGGAAGGCTACTAGAGTCTCCATGGATCATCTTCTTTTTTGATTAATATCTTTGTAGTCTAAGTGCAATCAAAACAAGACCTAACAGAACACACTTATAGCCTTTGCTATCCACAGATTCCAAGGATTTCTCAGGACATCAGGCACTTTCCCTTTTATAATTAATATTACAAAGAGAAATGTGACATGGTAACAGCAGAGCTGGTCTTGTATTCTGGGATGGTCTGGAATACATTTCTGCCTCTCTCCTATTCATACACAAAGTCTCTTCTCTGTGATCCCATCGCCTTCTCTTTCACATTCCTGTCATCCTCTTTGTCTGCCCTTGCTCCTTTCTGTGTGACATTATTTATCCCTCCTTTCATTCTCCACTCCAACTCTTTTTGAAACCTTGTTCTCCTTGCAGTCTTATTTCCCTGACATATTTATCCTTCACCCTTCTCTTATTCTTTTTCTTCATACCACTTATCTAATTAAGCAATGCGGCAACCTAAACACTGTTGAACTGTTTCATAATTACTCCAGTCAGGGAAGAAGTCTGTTTTGTGAAATGCTTGAGGAAAATAAAAAAGGTCTTCATGATGTCACTTTAGCAAAGAAAAATACTGACCAAGCATTTCCATTGCTTAAGGACCAAGGTGCAGTTTCCAACCATGCCCCACAGTGATTAAAAACCAGCTGAGTCTTTATCAATAGTGGAACTAAGAGTTTCAGCATGGGTATTTCTGGTACTCAGAAATTTGTTTGCCTCCCATTCTTTGTTAGGACTAAAATGTATGCCTGAGCAATGATGTGGAGACTGGGCTCATGTTCCTTCACATCAGAAGCAAAATCAATTTCAGTCACCAACACAAAGAACTGCTAATGCAGAAGGTCATTAAACAAAACTGATTTCTTCGTGACACTAGAGCCTTAAAGGGAACCTTGCAAAATAACAGTGGTAAGACTGTGCACTGGTTTCTAAGCCAGGACTGAACAATTTCCAACATATCAAAGATCAGTGATCCATTTCCATGCACGCACTTGGTGTTCTCCAATCTTTTACCACCTCTGTGAGCTGCCAGCATTTATTTGTTCCAGCTGCTCCCAATCGTCCTCATCTAGCCTCGCTCATCATGTGCTAAGTCTCAAGAATCTATAAGATCATAGGAAGAAACCTCAGAAGGTCTTTTAGATCAACCTACTCGAAGCAGAGTCAGTTCTGAAGTCAGATCAGTTTGCTCAGGGCTTACTTAGTCGAATCTTGAAAACCTCCCTGGGCAGCCTGTCCCACTGCTGGGCTGTCCTCATGAGGGAAAAGCTTTTCCTATATCCAGTCTGAACTTCCCTTGTTTCAGCTTACGCCCACTGTGCCTCATCCCCCCACCATGCACCACTGCGAAGAGCCCAGCTCCATCTTCTCAGTTATTTCCTCACAGGTTCAGGAAGGCTGTCGTGAAGTCCCTCCAAAACTGGCTCTTCTCCAGGGTGAGGAAGCCTAGATCCCTTGGCCTCTCCTTACAGAGCAAGTGATCTACCCCAAGTATCTAAACTAACATTCTTAAGGAAGCCCAGAGAGCACCAGTACCGTCAGCCAAGACCATTGCTATCCCCCTGGCCAGCTCAGCTCGTTCGGAGACAGACGATATAACGAATACAATAATAGAGATGGTACTGACTGGTCTGCAGAAGCTCATCTACCTCAGCTCATGCTGGTGGAGCAGAACTAGTGCTGACCAACTGCACCTCCTCCTAAAGAGGGCTGTCCCATTTAACTCCTCCACTTTGACCAGTTCCCTGGGGAGCACAGCTCTGTGTCCACTGCCAGGGTCAGTGGTCTCTGTCCCTTGCAAAGCACAGGGTAGAAGCCACCCTGCTCCACTGAAGAAGACACAGTATTAAAGCTTTGTGAAAACTGTTCTGAGTGTGTATCAAAGCCAGAAAGAAATGAGCCAATATGGAGACTTTAAAGACAAACAACAGCAGGGCTGGAAGAAAAAGAAAAACAGCTGCAGGACTGTACACACATTCCTAAAATCTCTAGGGCATCTTCAGAGAGTCCCTGTTCTCTTTTTTAATTAATGAATGCACACACAAGATTTGAAGTTAAATAGTTCCTTCCATTGAGAAGATAAAGATGAAAAAAGGAGGATGCTATTTTATTCTGTTTCTCTGAAAGAGGACACGAAATACTGTGATATAATGTCTGATAATACTGTGAATAACATCTGCTAACCTTCCAAGTGTCTGAGGAGGATTTAGGTGTGGACCATCATGCAGTTCCAACTGCTTCGCTCTGGCTTCTGACTGACCTCAGGCATTACTGAGATTGCATACTGGGAACATGTCCTCAATATGTAACACACAGCATCAGAGATCACAAGTCGTCAGTACACAGCGAGTGCCCTGTACCTCAGCAGCACCCCTGATACGCAAGGTGAATACACCATATTTCCGTTGCTTTGTATCGTTAGAGGTGTTTAAAGGGAATAAAGTGAAAAATTCAAGGAATTAATAAAATTTCTTTACATCCAACAAGGACATAGATATTTTTGCTTTGTGAACAAATATTTGAAGAATATACTATGCAACACCTGAAAAGAGTTTCTGCTGCAAAATATGAAAGAATTACTTTGCTGGGTCTCTGCCCTTGCTAAGCATCACATATTGTCTTTTCTTTAGTATCACTGAAGTGTCACTGGTTTCTGCCACTATTCTGGAGCTACAGTAGCACAAATGAAAGAAAATGCCTGGCATGAAGACTTGTGCTGTCCTTCAATATTTGATAATGAAGTTACAGATATTTTACTTGGTCTAACTAATATAATAATGAGCATCCAGTCATTCTATCATTTCTATTAATTACAGAAAATCAAATGTGTCTGTGGAACACACATCTTAATAGAAAATGATCTACCATAAATTATTTCATGCATGGTTTATAGTACCTTATTTTAAAACGTAAACATCTTTACCTAGAAAAAATTTGATTACCTGCAAATAGAAAAACAGGTAAAAAAGAAAGGGATTACAAGCAAGGAAAGGCTGCAAAGCTGCATTTTGCCATAATACACATGGGATACCTCAGCCACTTGATAAAGAAATGCTATACAGCCAAGAGCATACTGATCTTTGAAAAAATGTTTGATTTCTGCATTTGGAAAAAAGAAAATCAAATAGTATTCATTGTAATCTTCTCATTCACAGCTTGCTGCTTATAAAATTCATTTCTAACTGATGGATTCACATTGTAGCTCAAGAGGTGTGAATCTCATTAAACACTGAATGAAGACATATTGATCCCAATTACAACCAAAGGCCAACAGAGCTTGCCTATATCTCAGAGGAAAGGAAAAGCTACACCAATTGCATCCCAGGGAAAAAAACCAACCAGTTAACCAACCATGGGTGTTGAAAAACACGAATAAATTATATTCTCTTCTGTTAGAAAATGAAATCATGTTATTCTACATTTTTGCCCTTAATAAAAGTATTACTAAATACTATAACATTTATAGATCTGATTCAACATCATTGCTCTGGCTTTATGCCAGTTTCTTCCTTATGAAACTGATCTAGTCACTCGGGAAAAATGAATTCATGCAGTGATGAATAAGGTTTGTCTTGATCATACCCTATGCAAAATACATTAATTTCATTAACACTTGAATCCACAATACAATCAATATTAAACATACAAGCAACGCTGCTGTTTAATGATACTGAACTCCTCAGAAAAATGTCACACACACTCAGTTTGCACTGTTTGGAGAAGAACACTTTAACAGTCTTAATTAGGGTTGGGTAACCACAGTGAACAGGAGTGGCAAATACTAAATTTATAAATGTTGAATTCATTACTGTGCTGAGTGCCATTCTGGAAGTTTATTTCTTTTGTTAATGTCCTATCAATATATATAGAAATAATACATTTGCTTTCAAAATTGTCTTCTAAATATCCTTCCAATCCTTTGCAGCTTTGAGATGCATATGCTTACAGAAGAATCCCAATGTCTAACCTCCTGCTCATCAAATATTCCACAACTTTGCAGGCAGGCAGCAGTAACATACACACTTACGAGATCAGTCACTAACCCAAAATCTTGAAAACGCAGCCAAAGCAAGCCAGCTTGCCAAGAAGCTTAGGGTGAAACTCACTGATATGAAGCAGTCCAACAATTTAAAATGACAAACTAGGAAACCTCGAAGTCTGATCACAGATTGTTGAGAACACACAAAAAAAGGAAAAACCAGCTGGAATCTTTTTTTTATGATAGAGTTCACCCAGTGCTATTCCTAATTAAAGAGTGGCCCTATTCCAATTTAAAATAAGAAACAATTACAACACCCTTGTATTCAAAGCATCTTCCACAGGACCCCATTTACTTTACTCATTCCATTTTCCTGTACAGGCACCACCCCATTTCTATATCCTAGAGCTTTTACTAGCCTTGAAAATCTAATGGTATTTATTAAATATAGGCCTTTTTTGTGCTAAGGTAAATCGAGGACATGAACTTAGTGTTATTTACATTTCTCCCATTAAGACAGTTGGTTTTAAAGGCCACTATAAAGGAGTTAACCTCACACTAGAGACAATAACAGCATGGCATGGCCAAATACAACAGCAGTCTGGTACCTTCGATATAGCAGGTATATTGTTTCTGAGAAACATCTCACAACAATAGTGCAACTCAATACAATGAAAAAGCAAATTCCAGAAGGATTATCTTGTCAAGTCAAAAATGGAGACAAACCCTATCATGTGCATGTTTCACTGAGGTTAGTTAAAGAAGTGAGCATTAGCAAAAAATTACCAACAGTAACGGACGGTAGCAACAACCGCAAGAAATACTTCATGTCTAATGCTTTAGCACCACACAGCCAGTTGCAACTGGGAAATAAGGTGTTCCTTCCAGTGCTGAATATGCAGCAGTCAGGTTGACCCACAGCAGTCCCACAGCTCCAAAACCCAATATGCAGTAGAAGCGTGTTCAGCTTGGTTGTTTCCCAATTTTCTGGCCTGGTGGGCCACTCCTTTCCTTACAGTTTCTCAGAGAGCTATTCTTAATATCAAAATCCTAGCGATAAGATTCTGTTGGTAATGTGTAGTACCAGTTTCACAGACCAGTTGTAGAACACCACTGGAACAGATATATTTGCAATAGGTAACAGCCATGAATCTTGTAAAAACATTCTTCATTTGCTGAGTTTGATTCAGCCTCCTTGCAGCTTGGCATTGCAAACTGGATTAACAGACTATGAGTGGAAAGTCTGTGCCTCAGAGCAGCACCCTGGTCTGGGGAGGATGCTGGGGAAGCCAACAGGTAAGTACAACCATGAAAATCTGAAAGACCTGCCAGAATGAAGAGCACAAATTGTGAGCCGGACAACATAAGATCCTTGGAAGTAGAGGCCATTTGAGCCCTTCTGTCTCTGAAGCATGCTATCTCTTTAGCAGATGATCTTGCCAGCCAGTCCTATTCACATTTGCATAGGTAAATGCTGCCCAGAAGACCAAGGGTTGCATTCATCTAAGCCACAGCAACCTTTGGGCCAGAGGGTCTTTGTCCTGAGGACAGCAGAGATGCCTGCAAATGCAGACCAGCCCACTGTCCTTCAGGAATTTTAATGATCTGAAAAGCACTACAAATGTACTACAGAAACCCATTCATTTAAATTATTTGACTTAGGGGGTGTCACAGTCATTTTTTTAAAAAGTCAAGGTCATTAAGAATGGCTTACTCAATACGAGACAGGATTTTATGACTCACAGGAGACTGGGAAAATCAGCAGCAACACTGCATATTTAGAGTATAATGTTTAGTCACCAAAGACACTTTCAGAGTTATTGCCTCCTCCTTAGACACATTTTTTTAATTGCTGCAACAGAGCTGCAGCAGTAACAAAGAAATACCTTCCCCTAAACCGCACAGTCATACAAGTAATTGGGCAGCACTTGCCTTGCTGCTGTCAGCCTAGGAAAAATGGGCAAGTGAATTCCCATTTCAGAATAGCATTTTTGCATCCCACTACCTCTCTAACATGCAGGGAAAAATGATGTATGTGCATCCAGAACAGATTAAGTAGCATCTGAGGAAGAGGATTTCTAGATGCTTTGCACCCTGTAGCAAAAGCTTAGGAAGACAGGAGGACACTTCTGTTTTGCTTTGTTTTCCTTGCCTGACCTTTACAAAGCCTGTAACAAGCCAGAATAACTGCTAGAGAAGGTTGGATATTTTTTTAAGGTAGTAAAATCAAAGCAGCATCGTCACAAGCCTGTGAGCAAATCGTAGGCTTTCCATGGTTACTTCCTCATCCTGTTCCCAGGCCAGCCTACAGCAGATTTGTGTGTCCACCTGCACAGCCCTGTCTGCCAGAGATGGCAGACGGACAGCCATGGCCACAGGAGCACCGGGGGGGTGTTACCCTTGAACACCCCATGGCAGAGCCAGACGGTCCGCTCATCGCCCCAAAAGCCTCCAGGCCAACAATGAATGTTGCTCAGAGGCAGCAAGCTAAAGACTGCAGACTTTAGTAACTGCAGCACATTGTTACTGCAAAGTATTTCAATGCACCACCGACAGTAAAAGTCTAAATGGTTTTATCCCAAATCTAACTACTTGAAAATTATTAATAAAAGAAAACCATTTGCTGTTCCCATCAATATTTACAGAGGCAAAGCAAGTTTCCCTGGTCCAGCTTTAGCCCTTGGTGGAGGATTCAGCATACAGCATATGACCTACAAAGCAGGAAATCAAACTTTGCTATAATCCCGTCCCCCTGAGCACTGAAAAATTTGGAAATCAGACAAGATGAATGCAATGGCCCAGATTCTCTCTGTCATTTGGGCAGTTTTGCATCACATTATTAGTCCTAATTCACCCTGCAGGGGCATAGTCCCGACAGTGAGCCACAAGGCCTGTTTTGTTATCATCATCCTGCTCTATGGTTAGAAAAAAAGAGAGGAAGCTCACCTTCCAGGGATCCCCAGCTGCTGAAACGTCACTCCGTAGCTGCAGATTATAAGTATAAATTACAGTAACCTTTAGGCTGCTATAACTTACATTGTAAATATCTGCACTGAATTTTAAGTACATGCTTGGGACACACGTCTGCCCAGAGAATCCTCCTGTCCACTCTGTTTGGACCAATATCTCTACTGAGACACAGACCTCAAGGTCAGTCATAAAACAAGCATGGGAAAAAGTGCAGGGTGCCAACGTGTATTTCATCTGCCTTTCCAGTACCATCATATTAGCTGCGATGCCAGTCAAGAGCCTTCCTAGAATAACCATGTCCTCCAATACCATTAGGACAACTGGGTTTTGTAGGCCATCTGACTACAGGCAGCCTAGTACTATGCAAAGAGCTGTAGCTGACCATATCCCAGCTACAGAGACACTAGGATGGTGTAAATACCTCTTCATCCTCTCTTCTGCCTCATTGAGATTTGCACCCATTATATCTAAAGCACGGGGATGCGGGAACTCCAGGATCAAGTGCTGACATGTTAGGGTTTCTGCATGGGATTATTAAAAGTGGTCAGAAACATTTTGCATGGAACATTTGATTTTGATGAGGCTGCAGGAATCACGCCTGATTTCCTGCCAGGTCCCCTTCCCTGTTCTTCAACAGTACTCCTGGCAGGTTGACAGAGAGTGGGAGTTTGAAAGAAGTTATTGCTCCAGGATTGTCTCAGAGATTGCAGAGCTCCTAAGCTGCTGGCTCCTCTACAGATCTCATTAGGCAGGATTCCAAGAAACTCAGAGTGGAGTATCCCCACTCATAAACTCCAAGGCTGCCAGCTCTGTTAGCCCACCAGGCAGAAAGACAAGAAGCAAAAGTCTGGAAGTTCTGAAAACGTACAACTCTGGCATCCCAGGCAGCCAGAGGATCCAGACAGACTGCCTTGAGCTAGGGACCCCAGAGCTTCTGATGCCTCCAGTTCCAGGTGTCATTAACTTCGGACTAGATGATCGTTGCAGGTCCCTTCCAACTGAAAATATTCTATTCTATTCATTAAGAACTGAAGAAAATACTCCTTTTCATTCTGAATCAGAATAAAATCAAATTAAACAAATCTATCAATATCCTCTGCAAAATGGTATGACCTTTTTCCATGATGCACCACGTAAATAATGGGCCGTTATGGTGGGTGTACAATACATCTTGTGGTCCCCTTCCCTAAACATACAGATTGTACCATTACTCAGCAGACTGAGCTTTCATCACATTCATTGCCTCCTCGCCCTTCCTCTTTATCCCAGGTCTTCATGCCCTCCCTATTTTATTTTCAAAAGCAAGCTCTTTAGGGAACAACATGTTTTCCCTTTTAATCATACCTGTATAGCCATGCAACTCCAGAGAAAGCAAGCAGAAAGTAACAAGACGTAAAAAGAGACTAATTCCATATCTTCATGTTGATTAAGTTGAACAGGATTTATTTTGCTCAAACTCCTGCTGCCACAAAGCTCTATATGCAGGGCAGCAGGCTTATGTAAGAGCCATGCAGCTGGCTTGCTGTCCCAAATAAGTAAGACAGAATGTGCTGTGACTGCTACATGACCTTGTGTGCTGTTCATCAAAGGCTCATATCCATCTTTTTCCCTGGTGAAGTAGACCCACTGAAACCTCAGCCTTCAATTTTGCAAAGACCTGTAATTGTTACATGTTCATAGCCTGGTGTTACTATCAGACACACTGGATCACTTTCATGAGGCTTTTTTTTTTTTTTTTTTTTTTTAACACTAGTGCCCATCCACTCCACAAGTGCAGTTTTGTTTCTGGAAAGAAAAGGTTTTGAGTTTATTCATGTTAGTTATATTTTAATATACTGGTTTAAGTTCAGTTGTTAACGTGTGAGTTCACTCCATCACATTTTCTTACTGCTGCTCCTTGCTCTGCCTTTTCCTTTGACCTATTCCATTTTGTCACACACCCAAAAGTCACCCCTGTGAAATGGTCATGACAATGGTCAGGGACTTCATACATGTCCACAGGGCACAGCACGGAGGAGACTCCATCCAGACTTGGATGTTGTAAAAATCTTCTCTCCATTAAAGCTAGGTGAAGGAATTGCAAAGTGAAGGGGACACAAGTCAACAGCAGGTGCCCAGCTCTCACACTGAAATGAAGTATGTGTGGATCCATGACATGCACTCATATTTGAGAACAAAAAATTTGACCTACTACAGTGGGCACCATAACATGTTTTATTCAGGTATCAAATGCATGTAGACATCTATGCAAATCCCATTTCTAGACCAAGAAGGTAACTCTAACTTGTTAACTTCAGCCTCCAGCTAGCGTGGAAATGAAATCCCTGATTTTCTATAAATATTCTAATATGATTAAATGCAAGGTGATGCACTAGGAACAAGGCATGCATCCCATGCCTGCAGAATGCTAGACGGTGTCCAGAACAGCACCAAAGAAAGGTCAGAGGCTGCTCTAGATGATGAGTCAGCATGACCAGCAAGCACAAAGCAGAAAGACCGAACAGGACTTGGCAGGTAAACTAGCAGGCTGACTGACAGACAAGCCTTTGACATCTCTCAGGGGTACCTACACTGAGTAGCATATGTGAAGTAGGATTTCCTCAGCATGACTCCTAAGTTTGAGACTTTTCAGAATAAATGCTCCATTCTGTAGGTATGGCTTCACCTCTTTTTTTTTTTTTTTTTTTTTTGCATTTGATTCCATTTTTACCACAAAATAAAATATTTACAGTAGGCCAGGACAATAATTCGATACCAAGTTCACCAAAACCAATGGTTTTATCTGCAGAAATACAGCTCTAAAACTTCCTAAATTCGCATCTGTAATAACAGCCAGAGCATGGCCTGCTAAGTTCATCCACAGAGCAGGCTCATCCACTGAGCAATTTTATGCTCCGTTAATATATGCAGTGCTACACTAAGCCCAGTTAATCAACACTATCTATTCTGAAGGCAAGAAGAAAGATTCTGTATGTCTATCACACTCCACCAGCTTTCCCCACCCCCTTAAAGCAATTAGCTTGAAAGACTTCCTGACTAATTTACATAAAATACGTCCTTCCCTCCTACACCTTGTTAATGCATCAGACTGTAATTTTATAAGGAGTTCTTGGAGATCACCAGTGGCAGCCAGGTATTGGAGAAGGCACTATGCCTCGAGCACACTGTCCCGGGAATTTATGAGGGCAGCAGTTTCCCGGATCACCTCATCACCTTCAATGGGCTTACATGCCTGCGAAGCAAAAATGATATTTACTGTCAGAGATCCTCTAGGTCTGTCTGAAGAGAGAAGGCTACGGATGCAGATAACCTCTGCATTTTTTAGGCTCTGCTTTGAATAGGTGGATGAGAAAAAAGCAGCTGTCAACAGGCATGAAGCTGCAGCTGAAAGATCAGCGAGACTCACTGCAAAGACTCTGGAAGAGGCAACTTCAATCATTTGCAAGAGGCGAAGCAAGTGGAACGATCTGTCTGGATAAGATTTGAGGGGTGGGCTTCTTACGGTCAAAATGTTTGGTAACTAGGGGGTTTTTTAGCCGGACTTCAGCTGGCACAACCTCCTGAGCGAGCTCAGTTCTACACTGATGGCTTAAGCAGGTGGTGATGTATTTGTGGCTTTCAGTTAACAACTTAGTCTTGCAAACCCTCCTCACACCGTTCTGTTCAAGGGTGTTGGAATGGGAACAGCGCATGCAGGAGACTTACAAGATTAAGCCCAAAGTACTAGGACACAACAGTTCTGTTGGCAATAAGCTACTGCAAACAGTTGCATAAGCTGAAGAAAAGCAAGAGCAATAGTTCCAAGCGTCTGCTTTTAGCATTATATTTACAGCTTTTCCCTGACTGTGCATATATTAAGCAGATTGCAAACTTGTAGCGAGTGGAGGGAACAATCTGGCTATTTATAAAGCAGTTAGCCTTTAGGAATGACCTTTGTTTTAACATTAAACTGGTCTGCTTCATGTTCAGACGACCAGCATTTTCATGGTTTGAAAAATGAGAAAATATTCCAAAACTAACTGTGAAGATAGCCAGAAAGATTTCAGCCTTGCACTCTGAAAGGTCTTGGCTGATGCAGCCTGTGTAAGGATGGAGTCAATGCAATCCTGAGACTGCGACAAAGCACAGAAGCAGAGTGATGTGACTCCAGAGCACATGCCAGGATGGGGGAGAAAAACACATTCTTTTAATGTTTTTCTGACACGATGAGGCTTTGCGGCAGAGTATTCCTGTTGTCTGTCTTCTAATCAAAACAAACACACCACACCTATCTTTGTTCAGAAGTTACCTGCCAATATCAGCTAACAGCTGGACTCCTCGGCCTTATCATTTATCTAGCATTAAGCTGGGACCAAAAAAGCCTAGAAACAATCATTGGCATGACACCATTTTTCTGACCTTACTTCAGTGTTTTCTTGTTTCCAGGGCAACTCACAAAACTCATGTAAGAAAATCCCTGTCAAAATTGAAAAAGTAGACCTTTATTTTTAGATTTGGTTAACCCATCCATTAATAAAAGGAAATTAAATCAAATGAAATTGAGAGCTGCAGTCACACTACTTGTGGGATAAACACAACATTGCCGTTGACTGCATCTGCGGAAACAATTAACTGAAAGTGCAAGACACTTGTTTACGGAGCTCCTGGGCTGATTTACTCAGGCTACTTTCATCTTAGCAAGTTATTTCATAAAAATATTTCCACATCTTGTGGCTGTTATACCCTCATTATGCCTTCTTCAATTTGTTTGGCTGATTCAAAATTAACTAACCGATAAAAGACTATGGGAGCCAAACCTTGCCTTCCAATCACTTTCAAAGACACAAAAATCAGGGAAGTAAACTTCAGTTTCCTCTAGAGAGAAGATATGATGTTCCCAAATTGCATACTAATACCATGAATTATTCAAAATCACAGCAGGTAACAACAAACATTTTGTTAGGCATAATGAAAGCTTAAACATGAAAAACCATAGGAGGAGTAAAACTAACAACTAGAAAAGCAGAGTTCAATTAAGTAGCAATTCCACTGTTGCTTATGCACTTCATTGGTGGTTAGTTCATGGTACTGACCCCAGTCTTCATTAGTGCAGAACTATTCTAGCCCCAAGAGACACAAAGCTTCAGATATTCCCTCTTACTCCATGGGAAGACAAACCCACAGGTCTGTAAGGAGACCAGCTACAACCAGTCCCACTTCACTGCAGCAAACAGGAAACAAGAGACAAGTCTCCATCTGCTTCCAGTTGGCTTGTTCTCATTGGGAATATTTGGAGAAGAATTTGAGGCAGGCCATACTCCTGTCCCTCCAGCACATTTTTCCAGTACAATCTTGCCCCAACTAACTAGGAGTCGCCACCTTATATGCTATTACCATCAATAATTCCAGCCCTATTTTCTCAATGTGAAAAATGAGGTCTGGAGTTTAAGAAACATGCCCTCCGTCATTCAGCAAAGCATGAGACTAATTAGTGCCTCTCCTACACTGCTGTCTGACTCAGCGTAATGTAAGGTATGTTGTAATAATGTATCTGGGAAGAAAAGAAAAAATGAAATTCCAACACAGGAACATAGATTACTGGAAGTGAGGCTTAATGTTTTCATGGCCTGAATTGTTCACACAGCAATTGTACAAAGACAGATTGTTCAGAAAGGAAAGAAAAGGGAAAAATTACACATTTCCAGAAAACTAGTGAGTATCAGTCATTCAGCAAAGTACAGATCCCCTGCTTCCTCCATCTTATAAATTATGTCACAAAATAATATAGTTTAGGAAGTCTAAGAAGAAGTCATGGCACATGTCTCCTCAGAAAAGTGTTGCACTGTTTATGAGGAAAAAATTCAACTCAAAAAAAGAAGAAAAAATAAAAAATATATATCTGCTGCAGTGCTCTCTAACAACAGATGACCTTCTCTTTTGACTGAAGGCCTCAGGTTGGAGATAATACAGCTAACATATTACCAGCTATACCTCATTCGTTTCCAATTTACATTTCGTATCTCCCCAGGTAATCATTATTTAGCAATACAGAAAAGACAATTCAAATCTTCCTTACACCCAGAAGTAATTTTATTCTAAATGATATGAATTAAGGGATGTTGGGAAGCTCACAGGGAAAAATAGACCTTCACTGAAAACATGAAATAACTTTTAAATAAAACGGTTCATTCACCCTTATTTCCTTCCACCCTTCCTCACCCCATTATAAATAGATTTTCATGTGATGTCTTCAGAAGGTTCATCAACGGCACTGGGATGAACCAGTTCCACTGGTGTGCTCCTCTGACAGGGAGCAGCTCAACAGACCACAGCCTCTTCCACAGCTCATGTCTGTGTGCAGGCAGCTATGGGGAAGGGAATGATCATGCTGCCTCCCCATTCAACCCCCAAACCAGCATTTAACTTGCAGTACCAGACACCAGAGACAAAGGGCAGTTCTCTAAGTCATTTTTAGCCAGAAAAGCTGGAAGGAGGTTGTCACGGCTAATTACCCAGACATTCTGTATCCTATACCTTTGCTTGAACATACAAAGCTGCTGAGGATTATGTGGCTGATTATCCTGTAAACTCCATAGCCTTGAGCCTGAGAAAGGGCACCAAGCTCACAATGACACCAGAAAACTTTCAGGTACGCTCACCTCATTAACATTTCCTACGGAGGCATTACTTTTTCTTTCTTTGCTTCAAAATATGTAAACCACCATCTTTTGTGGAAGCAAAGGGATGGACACACATTCGTCCAAACTTCCTCCATCATTGCCCAAGGGATTTAAGCACAGAGTTGGGCATTCAGTTACCCATCTGAGTTTGGTGCTCGACTGCCCTGGGTACACGGGCCATGCCTGTCCTCTTACCACTGTAGTCTGAACCTTGACATGCGCTCAGCAGCACTTTGCCTGTGGCTATCTTTTCATAAGACTAACACACCCAGAAGACTCCCCTGTATTCAATACATCTACCTCATCTCAGACAGGAAGAAGAATAATGTGGCTTCTTCTCTGATCCTGCAAATCCTTGGTTACACAAGGAACGAGCAGTATGAATGAGAGCTTTGCAGGGACAGAACCTATTTTATCAGCAGAGACTACACACCAGTGGGAACTACGGGGAGAATTTTTATTTCAGAGTCAAAAGTTATTCAGTCTGCTCAAGTAATGACCATCCTGAGATGCCCAGGTGGGTTGGCTGCACGGGTTAACTGCTCTACCTCTCTCCCACCTTTCTGACAGCGCCAAAGATTCTGAACTGAAGCAAATACCAATGTGAGCAAACCACAAATACCCAACCATTCCCTGTGTCCCACCAACAAGGGGGAAACACCTTTTCTTTTAAGCTCTCTCCTATCTAATTACATCACAAAATTAGGATAGTATATTCTAATTTACTAAATTGTTTCTGTCAAGGATTCAAACCCAGCAACCACTGCCTCATTAGCTGCACTGCAGCTGTGTGAAACAACACAACCACCAGCTAATGCAAAAGCCCTCTCCTGCCTGTCACCTGGAGGAGGGAGCAGGTAGAAGTTTGTGTCCAGCAGCCGTATGCCCTATCTTCTACCCCTTCCCTCTTCTCCAGAGGAGAGCTCATTTCACAGCCAAACTTTTTAGTTGGTTCTTGAGCACAAACAAAACCACCTTTGTGCTGGGAAGGAGGGATGGAAAGCAATACGAATGGAATTGCTGATGCAGTCTTTCTTTTCCTTTTCCCCCCTGCAGAAAGCTGCCAGGACGGCAGCAGCCTCTCGCAGGGAGCGGGCTGACAGTCTCAACAAAGCAGGTCACAAAACTGATCTGGCTTTTCAGGGCCAGACAAAAAGGAAAAGAACTGGGACCCCTCTAAAGCAATGAGAGATTTCCTTTGTAGGGCTGAAGGCTGAACGAAGGCTCATGAGAGACTACAACTTTAACTCTTTTATTTCACTGGTTTAGGCTCAAGTGTTATTTCACAGGCTTAGCCAGCAACTTCAATTGGTAGCATAGCTGAGCTGTGGCTACAGGAGTATTTTTAGGCTTGGTTTCCAATGGAAACAGACCATTCGTCGCTACTGTGCCTCCCTGTACCTGCACCACTGCATTGCTTTTGAACCCAGTGGCCATATTTAAATGAAACTAACTTAAGGAAAAAGCCTCAAACTTCCTTCCAAGAACTCAGAGGCCTGGTAAAAGAAAGCAACACGCACAAGAAGTTTCCTCGCTACAGAAAAACCTACCCAAGTTAGGATTTTTCCCTCTGTAGAGTTCATGTGGATCCTCTGCGTGCCCAACTGTCAGAAATATTCAACGCACAGGCAAATCTGATTCAGAAATCCTTCTTCCCCCTTTCAACTTGTTATCCCTTTATCATTGGGATGGGTCCCCGTGACAGACTGGCAGTAGCATTTAATGCACCTCTTACCTAACTGCTACGCAATCTCATCTTTTCCCCCCAAAGAAGCAGTGCCTAGGCCCCACTAGCACCGGGCTGTGTGCTTCAACAACTGTACTCAACAACGTGGACTTACTTCAGCTTCACAGAAACCACCTTTTCTTGGGTTTTCAAAATATCCAAACTATATCTGCTTCCCCGAGGTCAAGTTCACACAGGGGATCCATACCATGCTGTCTTTCCGCAGCGTGACTGCAGACTGCGACAAATGAAGATGACATACTGTAACGCAGGGGCTTTCCCAGCGGCGAGCACCTCTGTAATTACTGACCTGTTCCACGCGAAACGGCTTCGAGTGCCAGCCTTTCTCATACACCACAAGCCAAGGGCCTAATCCATGTGCGACTAAGTGCTCGTTCAATGGGCCTAGCCACTACATTAATCAAGGTGCTGGTTGCAAGCGCCCCTCGATTTTATTTATCTAGATAGCCAGATCCTTCACTGCCTTTACATTGGCAATGCAAGGTTACTATAGCAACCCCTGTGCGACCTGCATAATCAAGATAGCAGGGAAGAGCTGATAGCTGAATTAATGTATTTATAGCCTTGAACAGGAAACTTTAAAGATTAATGCTCTATGAAGTGCATATATACTCCACTCATGTTACATTTATCCCATTTCATCTCCTTTTCAAAACATATTTCTCTTTAAATGTTAAACTAGAGTACGTGATATAATATATTAAGACAACAGTATTTAAACTTGCTATTTATTTTCTATTTTCAGTTTAGCACACAATTAAAGTACTCCATAAAGTCCAAAGACTAATGCACATTTTACAGTATGGTTGACCAATTTATTAGCATCTTGTAGAATCTAGAGTTCTTAACCAGATTTGCAGATTATATACATTTCCACGATATTTAAAATAAGAAAATTCAGAACTAGTAAGCCAATTTATGGAATATTAAGCACAGAGATCACATTATCTTTCAATTTGCTTTTCATTTTCCTGTACTCAACTTATTTTTCAGAAGTCACTAACTTTCATTCAACTAGACTTAATTGCCAGCAGTCTACTACAAGTACGTAACACAGCAAAATAATACATGAAAGCTCGCTTGACCGTTCTTCAGCAGACAACAAAATACATTGCTCCTGAATCCATAGCTGGATGAAAGTTGCTCACATGACCTGGACGTGACATGAAGGAGATGTACGTGGTGAGAGATACTGGGGAACTGAAGTATTTTTTTTTTCCTTGCCTTTTTCTGGAGTGTCATTAAAATACACATTCAGCTACTGTAAGAATGTCAGGCAGCAAGCATAGTTTTAGTCTGCATTTCCTTCATTACTACTACACAAACTGCCTGAGTGTGCACCCATGAGCTTATATAAGAAAGGCTTGGGTAGCTCTATCTGGCTTTTAACTCCTTCAGATCCAGGACAGGCAAGACATTCTCATGCTGAGTAATCATCCAAGCAAACGAGACACAACAGTGGGCCTTCAAGTGAGACTCAAGTAGCATATAAGTCATATGGTGACCTTCCATACAGTCATGAAATTCTGTCTCCGTGGGACAGTAAATAAATGTTCATTGTGCTCTCTCAGGCAAGTTCCTTTTTTATTTTTATTTCTTTTATACACGTCATGCCAACATAATTCTTCTCTGAGCCAACTCCTTCTCCCAAAGGCAGCAGGATTACTTTTCTATTTTCAGGAAGGAGGGAAATTGAGCTTCAAAATGCAGTGCCTCAAAGCCATGCACTATAATAAATCCCACCAATATCAGTGGAGGAACTGATGGGGATGCACTAAATCCACTGTAAGAATCTTCTATCATTGCAGTCTTGACACAAAATGCAGAAGCTTTTTTGCCGTTGAAGTCTCATAAAGCACACAGTGGCTTAAGGGATTCTTGGACTGAACAGGGCTGTCATCAGATGGACAGTTGGATTTTTTTTGGTTTTTGATTGATTGGTTAGTTGGTTGGTTTTTTAGCTTTGATTTCTTACTGTGGGTGATTTAGCTAACAAAGAGCTTTTGTATCTTCTGCATTTGGCCTTTTTTTTCCTCATTGCTTCTGTTGCAATCCGTAGATGGTATAGGAAGGAGAGGTCCTCACAAGCCCAGTGAAAAATTTGCTTTTGTTAGTCCACAGCCATTTTCCAGCAAAGACACTAATTTCAAAGATACTCAGTTAAGGCTGTGGAAGGTAGAAACTGGTTTAATTGGGTCAATCTACCTGCTTTCCCAGTATTGATAGAGTTCTACTTAATTCCAATCAACTTCCATAATTGACACCAACCCAAAAAACATCACACCATATGTCTAACATCACACTTGTAACATTTAGACTTATTTCCCTTTGATATTTTAAGGCTTTTGGCTAAGATTTTAAAAACTCGCCTTCCTTAGCCTGCCAGTTATATTTAAGTGGCCTGTTTTTTTAAAAAGTGCTGAGTATGTCACACCATCACAGCGGTCTGAACGGTGCTTAGCTTTTCCTGGTTGCGGTCTCACATGCCATGAGTGGATCTTCAGAAAGTCTTAGACCATGCTTTTTGCAACGCTCATATCAACCACCAAGGAAAAATCTTCCCATATTCCTAGCCTAACAGAAAGATGACAAGATTTTTTTTCAGCCCATCACCATTACATTCCCTTGTGCCTTTGAAAATGAACATTACATCTCTCCAGCTAATATGACGGTATGAAAATGAACATTACATCTCTCCAGCTAATATGACGGTACATCAGTTCTCATCACCTCTTTGCACCCTCCTGTGTTCTAAGCCTTTTATTTTCATTGACTTAGGAAAAGGTTTCATTAGAGAGAACAGCACTCTGACTAGCAGTTAAAATATATCAACATCATTTCTGCAGCCCTCCTTTGAATCCCAGCCCATCTCTCTCATCTTTTGCAGAAAAGGGTCAAATAGTGTCTAAAAACAACACAAAGACAAGGAAAAATATCCACAGTTGTACTGAAGTGTTGCCTAAAACTTTTACAAATTATTTTTGTGTTAAAAATTTCAGTCATTTTTGTTGATAAAACTAGCTTAAAATATCTTATCTAAAATATCTGTCTAAAAATGTCTAGTAAAAGTCCCTACTTGTGTAAAGACTGGTGGGTTTTTTTTCCATCTCACCAGGATTTACATCCACAAATAGCAATGTTGACACCATCTGCATTTTTAAGGGTGACTTTGTACATCACTCTTGAGTCTAACCTAGTGTCTAAAGCACGAGAAAATTGGGTTCAGCTTCTTTCTCTTCCCCAGACTTCTTGGGAAATGTTGGGGAAGTCACTCAGCCTCTCTATGTCTTAATTGTCTCCTTCTAAAGACAAGGATGTAAGAACTACTCCAATGTTTAATCACATGCTTAAGCCCTCAGTTTATCTATACCGTTAGTTAAGTGTCATTTGCTATTGGAGTTCATCAAATGTCATTACATGCTTAAAGACACACTTCCGCGGTTTTGCTGCAGTGTACAGAGTATTCCCATCTCTATGGTAATATTAAAAATATTTTAAGTAAATAAGAATGTATTTTAAGCCCATGAACCAAGTCAATATTTTCTTTCTTAAATCCCAGGCAATCATGCCTGTGCTGCCTTTGTTAAAGAATCAGTGTGGTACTTGGCTGCTTGTGTCCAAATTGAAGCCATTAATCTCTCCTGTTTGTCATCTCCAGATTAAAATGGTTTTGCAACAAGGGATAGTGTAGCACACTCCTGATGTTGAAACAAATCTCTCTCTCTCAGGAGGCTCTACTTACGTGTAAAGGATAAAAATTTTATATTTTATAAAGAGCACCACAAGCAAGAAGGAAATTGTGTTCATTCAAGTTTTGATCCTGCCTAACTGAAGTGAACTGTATTTTACTTTTGATTTTAACAGGAACTATTTTATTGCAACTAGAAGCATGCGAGTAAGTATTTAACACACTGTTAACAGCAAATAGCCTTTTGGTCCCAAGTTACCACAGCTTTTTCAAGACTGTATGATTATGAGACTGTATGTTTGCAACTGTCTGAAAAATACCCGATTACAAAATATTTAGGGTTTTGGTTTTTTAGCAAATACCTGCTTTTAAAGGCATTTCTTATTTTGTGAAACATATTTAGGAGAAAAGATATATATTTTTATTTAGACAACTTTTTAATATTTTGGTACAGAACACTGAAAACAAGTTTTCTGTCACAGAGTCTGACCTACTGAGATGTTTGAAAGTACCTTTAGGGATTTACAAAAGCATATAATATGCAGTTAAAATATTAAATTCCCATTAATATTTTTGGCTTTGTCTAGCTCAACAAGTAATGAAGAACAATAGGAGCAGATAGAACAGAAAGCTTGTGTTACGGAGCCAATATCCATACTGTACAAGTTTTGGGGGCTTGATTTTGGAATAGCTTTAGTCTGGTCCGATGGACAGAAAGCCATCAGCGGCCAGAGAGTGTTTTCCAGTTTAGATTCACTTCGAAGAAATCCATTTTGCCTACTCTACTATGTTATCTATAGTGCAGCAAAGACAGACTGGACAGGAGATTAATTTCAAAAGTGCAAACTAAACACTCAGGCCCACACATCCAACCTGAGTGCAAGCTAGGGATTTACACCAACTAGACATCTATCTCCGTACCTTCATAAATTTGGCACAGCAGACATTATTCATCATGTTACTCCTGAAAATCAGTGAGGTCTGGGGAGAGGGAATCACTAGTGCATGGTGCACTGCATAAATGGTGCTACATAAATTAATTTACAACTTAAGGAGATGCCTTCACAAAAGAAAGTCACATTTCCATCTGAAAAAAATTCCACCTACTGTACTTAAAAGCACAACCGATGTTGTTACAATTAATGTAAGTATGTATTTCTTAGCTAAAGCTTAGATAACAATTTCCATCCCTTGCTGAGCATGAAGCTCAAGGAAGCTGACAGACTGGCCCATGCAGCCCAAGAGAAGTGTTACTTCACTTCTTGCACTTTTCTCACATTGCTGACTCTACATCTTCCCCCAGATGAACTCTCTAAACAAAAGCAAAAGAGATTGGGGCAAAGATGATCAAAAACATGCCTTTGAGTGTCCAGCTGGGGACACAGTGTACACAACATCAGTTCTTCACCTCTGGAGACCCCCTCTACAACCCTACTGGATCAATTTGTCCCCATTACAATGTGAGTCAATCATGTCTTATAAAAAATACGAAATAAAAAAGTATTGCTCATCAGTACTCCCAGAATTTGTCCTTTTACCCAGGACAGCTAGTTTTATCCATCATTAGCTTTCTATTCACTTCCTTACTACAATCTGGTATGGTATTTGCCAAGACTGTTGTCATAGGTCAAATGACATCTACATTAAAAAAAAAAAGGGTCTTAAGATGTATAAAGAAGTTTAAAAAAGAATTAAATCTTCATCTGTTGAATAAGATATTCAATAGAATCAGAGACTTTAAACATCTTGTGTGAAGAGTTTCAATTAAAGCTTTACAAGCATTAATTAAAAATAAGCCACCAAACATGCAGTATCTACTGTATGGCAATAAACACCCAAGAATCACTGCTTTCTCACTTAGGTGGGTAAAATTATTTTGCTTTGACTAGCACACAGCATAAACAAGGCAGACATCCCTCTCATTTCTCTGGATCAAAATCATCTCCTTTTACTTTTTTGGATTTGTCACCATGACTAATTCGACTGCAGTTGTGTGAAATGAACAGGTTTTTTCATTTTGATTTGAAAGGAAAAAACAAAAGATCCAAAAGCAAACAAGATTCTGTTTCAAATGAATAAATTTGTATGGCATTTGTAATCTAACAGGCTGACTAATTTCATTTTTGTGGCGATGCACAGCACAGCCTGAGCTTTCCCCTGGACACATACAACGCAGGGACACTTAACGTGGGAGGCATGTCCAGGAGTAATAAATGAGAGGATCTCCTCTCTGGAGACAAAACAACAGCAAGAAGGGAACATTACAAAGCATGCCCATGCCTGAACATTAGTCACTCAGATCTGGGTAAAAAAACCCACCTTTAGACCAAAATAACTATTCATGCATAAAAGTTAGAACATCATATATATTCTTTTAAGCTAAAGGCACCTGCCACAGCTCCCTGCTGAAGGGCTGGCTTGGTGGCTTTTCAAAAGCACTACAGAGCATTTAAGAAAATGATCCAATTAAAACACTTAAATAAACAACTATCGGTGCTTACTGATGTCAGCCTGTGCATGCAGGGGCATGTAATAGCAGGCATTTATTATTTCCCTTTGCATTCTAGGATGTGTCTAGTGCAGAATTGCTTGGGCCAGGGGGATTTCTCTGGGTAGCCAGCAATGTGTAACACTTTCACAGAAAAACCCAAAGTCAAACTCAGATGTCACATCTTACAGACCAGGCATTCTTGGGAAGGAAATCTGATCTTCTCACTCTTTTCCTTCTTGCACTGCAGGAACCGGACTTTTAAAGACATCTGGATTACCATGCAAGGACTTGACTAAAATCTCTTTACCAGAAACACTCTCTACCTAGCCAGTATTTTTCTCAACTCTTAGCTAAGACATAATGCCTGCCTCTTACTTTCATCAGTAAGAGAAATCATAACTTTCTTAACAAAGCTTCAGAAGGTCTCCAAACTTTGAACTCCCTGTATTTCTAACCCACAAGTCTTTACATATTATTTTTCTCAAATCCTCAAAGCAAACTTCACCATGGCTGAGTACCGTGCCCTTACTAACAGTTTTTCCATGTTACAGTGAATAAAACCAGGTCCCAGTCAGGTGATCTGAGGTTGCTCTTTATCTCTGCAGTCTGGTAATCTCCTTATCAATCTGTATAAAATCCAAATATCTCAGCATTAACCAGGGCAGGAGGTTTGATTCTTAAAACTGAAACCAAACACCCTCAGCTCTCACTTTCCTTACAATTAATCCTAGCTCCAACTCCATCTGCTGCCACTAGGAACTTGCTTTTAACGAGACACTGAAACTCTGTTCACCCAGATACATGATATCTACTCAGGAATCACAAACAGATGCTTCAGCTAAAAAAAAAAAAAAAAAAGTAGCACTCAAACACTTTGCATTTCTTGTGAATTACCTTAATGTACTACTGGCCCTTTATAGGTTCTTTGATGTAAAAGTGTCTTCTCATTAGAACATGCATATATTTAAATTAAAGATGCTCTTGCAACAAAAACAATGGCATGGTTTCGCACAGAGATGCTCTGAGGATAAAGTCGGCATTCGCTCTCACATGAAGAGTACAACTGCTACCTTACAAGCGCTGGCAAGAGGCTGTTGCTTCATAGAGCAAGGCTGAGCTTCAGATCACAGGACTTCTCTCCTACAACTGCACTGGGCGCTTGACTTCTCAGAAACCAAGCCAGAAACACCAGCAGCTTGAACACTGGTTTGAAATGTACAGAGAGAGCATGAGTTTTCTAAGACAGTCTGGAAAGAGAAGAAATATTAATTGCAAAATAAGTTAATTTCCTACAGCCCTTTTAGCTACCCTTTATACTACTCACTAGGCAACGTTTTCTGATACAATACTAGACCAAGCTAGTAAATTAGTACTAATCCTTTGACTTGAAAGGAGTTTTACACGATTGCAGCAGCAGAGACTGCAGTACTTTGTGTGCTACATAATATGCGTGTGTAATGTGGGGTTATCCTGGTTTTGGCTGGGATAGAGTTAATTTTCTTCCCGGTAGCTGCCATAGCACTGTGTTTTGGATTTAGGATGAGAAGAATGTTGATAACATGCTGATGGTTTAGTTATTGCTCAGCAGTGCTTACAGCAGTCAAGGACCTTTCAGCTTCCCCTGCTCTGCCAGGGGCACAAGGAGCTGGGAGGGGGCACAGCCAGGACAGCTGACCCCAACTGGCCCAAGGGCTATTCCAGACCATAGGATGTCATGGTCAGTATAGAAACTGGGGGGAGTTGGCTGCGGGGGCAGTGATCCCTGCTCAAGGATGGGCATCGGTCAGTGAGTGGTGAGCAATTGCATTGTGCATCGCTTGTTTTGTATTATTATTATTAATATCATTATTATCATTATTATCATGATAATGATTTTTATTTCCCTCTGCTTTTTTATTAAGTTGTCTTTATCTCAACCCACAGGTTTTACTTTTTGTCTGATTCTCTCCCCCATGCCACAGGGGCAGGGGGCAGCGAGTGAACAGCTGGGTGATGTTCAGCTGCCTGCCCGGTTAAACCACAACAGGGGTACATGAAATAAGATACAGAGGAGAAATAGCATCAAGTTTTATTTTATTCTAGAACACTTAGGTTACACAGGAGTGCCAGACCACTTGTAAGTAATGCAGGTCTTCTTAAATCCTTGCCATTTAAAGTCTCTACTTGTCATTCTTTAGAAATTTGTAAAATAGTTCTGGCAATGTATTTAATGGCTTCACTGCTCTAGGTTTTGGCATCTGGACTCCTGCTGTAAAAAGCTCACAAAAGATCATAACATTGTTTAAAAATTAAATTAGTTCTTTCATACTAAAAATTGTTATGGCTTCAAGTCTACGATCTCAATCTTTCAGGGAACAGAAAGCATTAGATCACACAGAAAAAAAGTTCTCCCTTTCCTGTGGGAGAAAATCAAATAATATCCTGGACTTCAACAACTATCCTCGACATATCCTTGATTCCCTTCACAGGACCCACAAAGGAGCAATTTGTACCTGTGAGAATTTCACAAGACATAGAAAAAAAAATATCTTGCCTGTTGTATTTTTCAGTGGCAGCTCCTAGCTCAGTGGCGTGGAGTGCTGGAAGAGCCTCCTGGAGCAGAGATCAGGTGGAGGGGCCAAAGGGACAAGATAAACTAATTTGTCATATGGCTGTATGGTTTATGGCATTTCCCTATTCTTTTCCCATATGACTCCTGCCTGCACATACAGTCGACTCATAGGTAGGAAGACAGAGAAAGGCACCAGTATCTGCAGTGAGAGAAGGTTTGCTACTGAATTTCTAAGGACAGATGCAGGGCATTGACATGAGAAACTGAAAGCCAAATGAGCTAACGCATTTTTAGATCACAGAGTCAAATAATGGCAGACGATTAAGGCATCTGGGGAAAAAAGGACATATAGGCAAAGCAGCATGCATGATCATGTCACAGAATTTGTTTTCAATAATAATCAGGGTGAACTGTAAGTAGCTCAGAGAAATAAACCTAATCTCGGTGTACTTACAGAAATAACTGCAAGTGATGCTGTTAAGGAGCTGCCATAACAGACTCAGAAGCTGCCTTGGCATTCAGAGCCAAGAAGCAGCATGGAGAAGGCTAACCAGGAGTAATGCTACCAAGAGCAAACTGGCCTACTCTCACCCCACTGCTTACGAAGGCTCACTTGATGTCTGCTAGGGGCTCACTGGGGGAAGAACCACGAATCCCCGGAGAAGCTCATGTGTGTCTGAGAAAGCACATCCCATGTTGTGCCCTGAGGACCAACCTCGACGTGCCAGTGAGCCCCTGAGCAACCAGCTGGGCTAAGAGACACTGCTGAGCTCCCAAGAGAGTTTCACAAAAACTGCCAGGAGAATATATGTGCAACACCACACACTATTATCTTGTTTCACACTTTTTTTCCAGAACACAGCCTTTGGAGTTTATTCTCTTACATCGCTTCTAAAAAGTGAAGAAAGCATGACAGCATTAGAGGTATTCAGGGAGCAGCACACCCATCTCTATCAAATTATGCAGTTCAATGGTTCCTCCACATTAAATATTGACAGAATAAATAATATTTTTCAAGAAAGACTTGGGTTACCTTGGTACTTGCTGAACCCATGGCAGACTTACGCAATTCCCCATCTGCGTAAAACCATGGCACTGAACAAACATAGGTAAAAACTGCAACTTGTTTAAATGACTTAATATGGGATAGATATTTTCCTTTGGTGGTCCTGAAGTCTTAGGTGGATATTAAAGGGTGATTTATGTTTCACAGCATCTACTTTATCATTATTTGATTAGATGGGCTCAAATGGCAAGTAGATTTTCTGTCAGACTTCGAGACGAGCAACATAAAAGCCTCTCTGACCCTAGCACAGCTGTGGTATTCACATGACTGACTAGAAATTGTCCTATTAAAGATTTCTAATGTCTGATTCCAAACCCATCCTCAGATCCACACCCACTAATGACTGCAGAAAGGCAACCAGAGACGGTAATATATATGTAAATATTTAAAGCCCAGGCTAACTATATTAGACCAAATCCTGTAGTCACTACTCTTCCTCTTCCTCCCCACATGCATATCTAATTAAGTGACTTGCTTAAGCATCTTTAAATAATTAAGCGTCTTTAGCATTCAGGCAAATCTCATGCTATTTTCAAGCAAAAGATGCATTTCCAGGCTTTCATAGGAAGCTGCCTGTGCCTGTGTTACAGAAAGCCATAGGAATGCCTCCGACTTGACCTGCCGTTCCCTGCATAAACAAAGTGGCACACGTTCCTGCCAGCTCCCCTCTGCTTGGGGCTGTGCAGATACGTCCAACTTCTCTCTTAAGTCAATGTCTGCATCTTCAGCCCACTCAGTTCAATTTGGGGCATTTGGATTCAACTTCAGCTTTGCATGGCAAGGTGCAACTTAATCTGCAATGGATTTTGAGGGGACTGCTTGAAGAATCAGCCCTTAGTGTAATGTACCACAGTATAAACACTGACCAAGAACCCCAAACATACGGTAACCATGAGCAAAAATAATTCTTCAACTACTGTCTTAGTGTGATGAAACACACACAGTTTAAAGAGCCTCAAGAGCTGCTCCTAAATGTGCATGTATATACAGAGATCTTCTTAAACCACAAGTTATGGAAGTTATTGTATTATGGAAATTGTTCTTACTAAAGAAAAAGGGGTCTTTAATAAGGCAGGACCAAGCCCTTGATAAGAGGATGGAAACAACATCCCTTTGAATGTTCATAAGTCATTTCAGATAATACATGCATAAATCCAAATGACAGGATGACTAGGAGTAGTGACATTATACTCACGGGTACTATGTTTAGAGAACTGGAAAGGGCAGCAAAGACATATATTTAAAATTAATTATGCATAGGAAGATGTGGAAGAATTGCAATGAGTACATAATTTCAACCTACAGATAATAGTGGCAGAATACCCTGAGTACCTTTAATATTGCCTCTATACCAAAGTACTATAAAGAAGATAATGTACTAAATTTATACATTGATAATAGAACACATTTTCAATAGTTGGTTGGAAAGGGAATTAATTTTTTCTTAACAAAAAAAGAGGCAAGTGATCCTGAATCAGTCAGCACATATGTGCTGGTTAAAATGAGCACATACCTCGGTGAGCTCCAGCAAGTACTGTCCCCTGCCTGGATGGTTGTCAGGAGCTACGAGAAATGGTTAACAGTGTTGTAGGGTCTCTGGAGGGAGCAAAATGGGGAAGGGACATGGTGGGACAGACAGAGGAAACATTGAACTTACTGTGAAAGTGAGGAAACCCTCTGATTTGTGATTGGGGAAGACGGAGCAGCTGGTAGGAAAGAACTTGGACTCTCATAATGAATCCAGTAGTGTGTGTGTCCTCCACTAACAGTAATGCAAGCGTTCAGGCAACCAAAGGATCAAAGTAGGGACTATAAACTCTCATTTTTGTAGGAACGTATCTCTTTCAAACCTACACAAGTTTTCAATAGCTATATCAATGTAAATTATTTTATCTATTGATGAATACAGGATTCCCACATCTCCCAGGTAATCAGTCTAGCACCTTTCACAAGAATTAAATCTATTTAATACAAATAAATCAACATCCAATTAAAAGTATGTCAGCTTTTAATATATTTATTTGTATTGGGTAAGACTTCATTTCTCAACTGTTCCTTCCTGACATAAGAAGATCCAGTGCTTAGTGCACTGCCCTTGGATTTAGACCAGACTGATACCCCAGTTGGCATGACCTTGGAGTTAATCTCTCTGTATCTCAGTAAAAGGTAAAGCTTCTGCATTTTAAAGGCATGGTGGAAAGGGAATAAGGTTTCAGAGTGTGGGGAACTTGAATGTGATCAGAGCAAGCGTTACATAGTTCATGAGAGGCAGGTAAATAATTGATACAAACTGGATGACTCAGCAATGGTGTACAAGGCAAGGCCTGCCTAAGTCCGAGTGTTGGACCAGAACCAATTGAAGACTGAGAAATTGAGCCTTCTAGTGTGAATAGGAAATAGAATTAAACTCAGTATTTCAGCTAAAAATATAATAATTATATTAAGACCAATTTTAAATAGTTGATTTTAAAACTATCCTGATGACATATATTTCTACTTAGTTTGCTGGCTATTTTTTTTTTTTTTTGGTAAGGCAACAGAATAGATTATATGTCAGTGGCAATTGTGCAAAAAATGTCAGGTCTGTGTTTGTCATCAGAAATGGTTATATTGATTTTATTAAGTGTTTCAAGATCGATGTGCTGTATTTGAAAATTAACACTCCTAAAAATTAGCATACAGGGTTTTCTCTATCTAAATGAAAGTATACAAAAAACAGCAAAAAAATTAAATAAAACGTACTTAATGTCTTTTGAGATAAAACATTAAATGTTCATTTGTATTGAACCTACCTTGTATTCTGCAATGAAAGTCATATTGCAACATCCGTATTCATCATCATCATCTCTCTGAACCAACCATCAGGCTGCCTCTCCCCAGTGTTTAATAATGTAGAGTGAACCAACTGGCAAAGTCATCCCTGGAGAGAAAACAAAAAACCATACAGCAGGAATACTATTTTCAGTAGCTTTTCAAATCACTGACATAGCATAAATGCAGGCGCTAGAGCTTTTATCTTTTTTAGTGAGTAAAGTCAATTTAACAGTGTCCCCAGTTCAGTACAACATTTCATATGAGTTCTTAACTATTAAGTCAATTATTACCCCCTGGCCAATACAGCATTCAAGTTACAATGCAATTTCAGCGCATGCTTTAAATGCTTTGGGCCAACAGGGACATAACTTTCTAGTACCAACACTTCCTTATCAATACTGTGAATTTCCCTATTATTTTGGAGAGTAGAAAAACATTAACGGTTACTCGTCTCAGTCACTATCTCCTGCATTAGCTAGGCAGTCTAATAAAAATTCCATTAAAATGTTGGTTCACATGTGGTAGTAAAATTACTGTAATGAAAGGGGACTTTTGTTTAACAGACAAGAGTGAATGAAAAGAAACAGGTGGAATAGTATAGCATGGAAAAAAAGGCAATACCTGAAAAAATAGCCGCTAAATTCTCAAAGCAGGAATCTGAGAAAACCAACACTTCAACCAGAAAAGGCTGATTGTCTGTCTGAATATTCAACAGCAGAATGAATATTTGGGGTAGAAATATGTCTTAAAGACATAAAGACTTTGGCTTTAAACGTTCTTTTGGAATGGGTAGCAAGTGAAAAAGGAAGAGAAATCACGAAGATGTTAATTGTGCATACACAGCTCTAAGAAGTTGACAGGAAGAGACTCTCACTCTGGTTTTCCTATTCACTTTGCCTGGACTGTATTAACCTGAGACAATAATTTGTGAAGCTGAGGGTTTCCAGAGTGCAAAATACTCTGGAGTTGTACAGAGGAGACAGAGACATGATAAATGTAAGATATTTCACATGGAAGCACTTATCTGGAGTAGAAAAGAAATGGTACCCCCTTATTTCCTAAGTCCACCTTCCCACTAGCAGTCATTGCCTGATTTGTCTTAGAAGCTCTGATAAGGAACACAGCTTGCAATATTAGTTACACCTGCAAAAGTTTTAGCTGTGCTTTAGAATTGGTCCAGTGAGTACTTGCTCTTACTTAAAAAGAAAGAAAAAATAGTACGTGACCATTTACACTAAAGCCTGCAATTTTGGAGAAGAAAGGTTTTAGGACTTTTCAAAAACATTTACTCTATATATGGCCTGAAATGGCTTTGGAAATTTGAGTCCAAAAGCTAACAGTAATCAAAGCTGCTGTTTGCTAGGTAGATTTTGTGCAAACCTTGCACTCTACAGTGAAGACTGATTCTTGGGTAAAAGTTCATCTAAGTGGAGAGGGAGAAATGCCAAGAGCCAGGGCACACCAGTTGGTAACAGGTTCATAACAAAGTGGTTCTTAACATGTAGTTAAGTGGTGGAGTTCCTTTCCGTGGTGCACTGCAAATACAGAAAGTTTATGCAGGTTTGAAGAGAGACTTGACAACCTAATAGAAGAAAAATCCATCCAGGTTCCCTGAAGGAACAGGAATCAGCAGCTCTGCTTCAGGGAGTCCTGGAGCTGCAATTGATTAAAGCCCTGGAGAGCATCAGTTCCCCCTGTTCTCTTCCCCAAGGTATCTGCTTTCAGCTGCTGGCTAATTTTTTCATGGATCTTCCTTTTCTATCCACAAGCACATTTCTATCCTTCTATCCACAAGCAAGTTTCCATTCTCTAAGCATGAGAAACAACACAACAATTTGGCTATTTGCCTTCACTGGTTGTGTTCTAGTATATGCCTGCAAATACACAAGGATGTAACCTTGCAATGAATAAAGCCAACTTTTAGGAAATTATGCCTAACATAACTGCATCAATAACTTGAATGCTGTAACTTAATTGCTCAAAGGATGTCAGCAAGTTAGGGATACCACACAGGCATGGCTTGCACAGCCCCTGTGCTGTCACGACTGCAGCAGCAAAGCCCCTTTTGCCAGCAGTAGCTGCTGTGGTCTCATAACAAAAAGGTCTTAAAAAGGCTTCGAGGCAAAAAGTAAATTCTTAATGATGCTGCCCACCTTAATAACTCATTAAGGGCACACATATTAGCCAGATCCAACTGTCACACACTGCCATGATTTGTCTGGATAAAATAGTAAAGAGCACAAAGAGAGCTCTAAGGGCTCTGGCAAAGGACGGAAAACTCAGCTGGCTGTTTAATTTGTATTACCTAATCAGATGTTACTTCTCTCTTATTTAAAGCTACTTTCAGAGGAAGAGAAAAAGAAAATTCACAACTGAAGTGACACAGCAGCAATAAACATCAGCCCTCTCCATGGGAAACAAGGTACCGTGTTTGTCACAGCTGATCTTACGGAAGGGCTGTCAGCAGAAAACAAATGTCATGGGGTTTCCTCAACAGCCAGGTGAGCAAACAAAATGAATGGGAATTCCTGCCTAGAGAACACCTGTTTCTTCATTTTGACCTGTTCCCTCTCCCGTCCCTAAGGAGTCCTTCGGCACCTGGGCTCCACGCAGCCGGGCACGTGTGGCTTCCCCAGCCACCGTACACATGTTTTTGCTGTCTCATTTACCACATCTGAGTCAACCCACCAAAAGATTTTCAATCCTGTCTGTATGCTGTGGAGGGACAAAGGCCTCCAGCATGGCAACACTGAATTTCACATGAAAAATGTGTGCATTAAGTGGATTAGCCATGAGTTCTTGAAACTCTGGGGAACAGAAGGAAACTCTGCATATTCTCCTTTTTTTCCTTTTTAAAGGAATAGCCTAATACATCATATGACATTTGGCTCTTAAAATATACCTACAAGAAATTTAATTAAAAATGTTTTTTCTCCCTTCATAATCACTGCACGAGCAACATACACATAAGGCAATCCAGAATATTTCTGGTGTTACGGTGCTTTGCTCCTTCAACAAACTGAAAATGCTCCATGGAAACACCAACACAGAGAAAGACGAGCAATTACAGTACTTAGATTATTTGTTTCTGATGTGGGTCATTAGGCAGAATGAAAAGCCCTCCATCACTGGAAGAAGCTGTTCATATCCTCACCACAAACCATGTTTCTGGCTTTAGCTGTGCTTTACTGAAGAATTAAATATGTGCTAAAGAACTAAGAATATATGCAGATTTATAAAACACTACCGTCAGAACTGAGAAACAGAGATTCAAGTACAAATCTTTGTCCTGCCTGACACACATTTGCCCATTTTCCTTCCAGACTTTTCCCCCAACACCACTTCTTCTCTTCTTCCATCAGCCTCTGCTTCCAATTCCCAGACAGATTCTTATTTCTACTGTTTCTTCCCTTATGTCTTTTTCCTCTCCCTCCTTACCTCCTTTAAAGTGAGTATGAAAGAAACACTTTTAGCCAACTCAGCCTGCTAGGCCTAAATCCTCAGTAATTTCACTGTGGCTTGGGGACTTTATGAATAGTGAGACCGCATGTCACCAGAAACCCGACCGGATTTTTTTTCCATCACCTCCTGCCACTGCAAGAGTTTAGGACTACTCCAGAAGGAGACAGGCAGCCAAGCCAGTCTGGAATTAAGGCTAAATCCTTTATTTCTAGCCACAAGAAAGCCCAGAATTACTCAGCAGAGAGATCTGGTTTCACCATACCAGGAAAACCTCGTGTTTGGGGAGCTGGCAGGTGAGGTCCAGTGGGACCCCACCTTCCCATGTGGGAGGCACATCAGATGCAGGCTGTGAAAGAGCCGAGCGCCTTCCTACCAGATGCCTGCGACATGGCTGTCTTCACTGCTAGAGACTGTCAGAACAAGAGAAAAGAAGTCTTTTCTGGAAATTAGGAATTGTGCTTGGATTACACATCCCAAACACGAGTGTTATGGCCTGGACTCATGTATAAGCAGTCAGAGCTTGCACCCCCTCAGGTTACTTGTGTCCAGTCTGAACATAACCAGCAAGTAGCAAGGAGAATGAATAAAAATTAGGCATTGAAATCCAAACCTCATAAGTCCCAGGGCAGCGGCAAAAATGCAGCATTAACCAGTATCACCTCATTGTACTATGAAAATAGTATCTCTCTGGTTAGCCAAGACAACATTATGATTATAATGACTCTTCTAATGTTTAGAATATTTTACTGTTCTAGAGGGGGAATTCCGAGACAGATCTTGCTTAATTTATGACAGAGCTTGCATGACTTGGATCCCATGGTAGCAGGGAGCTATGCTTGCAGACCTGTATTCCTCCAGCATCATTGGGCTCATCATCATCTTGCTTTCCGCTCCCTACAGCAAAGTTTCTTTTGTTTTAGTAAATTAACCAGCACCTGTCTATACAGAATAATAGGGATCTTTCCCCTCCCTTATTGATTTCTGGAGAGGGGAGGGGGAAAAAAAGGATATTCAATCCCCATCCCAGCTCACTAAGGAATTAAAACTGCTGAGGGGTCTGAATAAAATGAAAGATGAACAACATGTTTGTTAGATGTAATAATGTATGCCCATATGGAAAGAAAAGCTAAACTGTCCTTTCCCATGAAATAAACTGAACAGATTGCCTAGAAATAGGCAGCTCCTGTTCCTTTTACTGAGGGAAGCAAATGCCATCCAGATGGAAATTATGAAATGGATCAAACAGCTACATTTTATTCCCAAATGATCTTTGTTCTACTTATCACTCATTATACCAGGAAAATTCTTTTTCTTATACCCCAAGTGCAGTTAAGAGAATATTATTTATTGTATGCTCATTCAAAATATTCTGTATCGAAGGTTTCCCTGATGAGATATTGATCTTGTCACACAAAATGGGGGAGAAGAAAAGTGTCCTTCCTAATGGGAACATTCATTTAAGATCTCTGAAATATGTTAATTCCCATTAAGTCCAACATGTGACTGAGGATTACACTGTCCTTGTGGTGTGGCATTCAACTCTGCAGTCGCTTCCTGATGCCCAGGGTGACAAAAAACTTTTTCAACAGTCCTATCGCTTGCCAGGTTTGACAAAGGTGAATCTTCCCAAGCCCCAGGGAAATCACCTCGAGGTTCTTCAGCTATTTATATTTATACTGTCCCATAGGTAAATATTTAAATTGGAAATTTGCACTGAATAAAACCAGAATTTAAAAATCACAAAGAATCCTCATGTTAGGCCCTATATGGTTATATATGGCATGTATAATGAAATTCAGTAATTTAGGGAACATTTGCAAAGACATGAGAGGAGTTAGTTACCAAGTAAAACAGAAAGACAATGAAATCTGGATACCTAATGCCTTCTTAAGACTTTGAAAAATCTCCATAACATTTTATGTGGTAAAAATCGTATTTGTTTAGGCATATCCTCCTATAAGTTTTTTATTATGTTTATGGATGTTTATCTCTTTTCCTGTTGAGTTATGTAAGCTCTGGCTATATATTTTGTTATAATATAATTTTCTTTTAGCCTGAAAACTTACAGCAGCACAGTCTTTTATGAGGACATAAAACCATTAACAGCTGCGGCTGAATGACAGGATGTGATCAAGAGCATCTAATCTAACTGGGCCACATAACACTACCTTTTATTTCAAATTAATCACTGAACATGAGTTTAACTTGTGTCATAGGTCTACCAGGTAGGCCTATAAATTAGGCAATAAATTAGAAGTTGATATTTTAGTGGTGTGGTCATTAACAGATAACACGTGAGTTCAGCTGCAGGAATCCAAAAATACCAAGGACCCCATGGCTTCACATGCAGAAGGCAGCAGTGCAGTTCCCAGGGCCTGGAGTCCCTGTGACTGATGTTTTATTTTCTTTGCGTGCCGATGGATAAGCGTCAGCTTTGCGATGGCTGGGGATGTAATGATTTCGCTGCCAAGGGAAAACCCACCAGGTACATTGACTGTGGGAACAGTATAAACTCTCTGCCAAGGGATGGAAGGGCAGGGGGACCCCTGTGCAAAGGGGTCCCAATGCAAAGCACACAGGTGGAAATGCAATTCCTTCCACTGATAATCAAGGAAGAGATTGGCAAGCAGATTCAGACATTTTTTACAACACTGTGACTTGGTAATCAGTCCCAAAACAATCGTTCTGGAGCAGGAAGGAGCTCCCGATGTTAAGCTTCCAGCGTATCCAGCTGAGACACACAAAACAATGTATTGCTATGACCTCTGTTCAACTGAGAGCTCCAAAGTGGCAATTCATAGTAGGACATATATCATGACATTTCAAATAATTCTGACAGACAAGACAACCTCTTCTGAGGGAAAGCTAGGCTAGCAAATAAAATATGAATGTTTTTACATTCAAAAAGGATCAGATTTATCCACAACAGAAGTTATTGCTCCTAATAATACTGCTAAGGCAATTATCTTATTCATATCCCATTTGTCTATAAAAGGCTTAATTTAAAAATGTACCCCAGCACTGCAGAAGAAAGGTTTATTTCAAAATAGGAGTGTTTATTTTCATGCTAGAGTTTAGAATTTTTTTTTCAAGGACTATGATTAAACTGAGGCAGAGCCTTCTTCTCAAAATAGTTTATTAAACCAAAAGATGTGTCTTGACAATCACATTATTCTCTATCCCCAGCACCCAGTTTGCCAGTGCAAAGAGCAGTGCTCGTCCTTAGCAGACACATCATCTTACTTACACTGATTGCTTTTACTTTAAGAGCAGCAGAAACTGCTTCCCTCCTTTACACTCCCAAGGAAGCATACCAACAAGGATTTGTTTTAATATCACCTTACTTAGGACACAGAAATAAAGAAGAGCACAAAAGAGGTCAGAAGCCCTCTAAAGGAAACCCATGTGCTTATGTGATTTCCCAGTAGAACGGCAGTGCTGCAGGTACTAATCCACTGAAGAAAACTCCACAGCTCAGACTGAATCCATGTGTTTGAATACACTGTTTTATAAGTTGTTGCCCTCTCTTCTCCATTGTCCTATTTTACACTATCCAAGGGGAAGCATTCGCAACTAAGGAGGAGTGCACTGTTCGCAGATAAAGAACAGTGAATCCAGCTTATTTTTATGCAAAAGCTCTCGAGGATTAGCACTAGACCCAGCATATGCTCAATGCCTCACTTGATGAATGCTGTCTCTGATCTCCTGGGGCCTCAGGAGAATTTGTCAGGTCAACAAGGCTTCAGATCTACATACATATTTTATTTCCTATTTAATATATTTATAAACTGGTACCTCAACATTTTACAGTGAACCCAACAGAGCTGGTGACTATAAATTAAGACAAAACTATATAGTTAATCCAAGGTCTAAGTACAAAGGAAGATTCCTCAGGCAGAACATTCAAAAAAGAGCTAGAACAACACAAAAGAGAGGTTCCCAATGGTTAATGTCCATTGTCTCTTATGAGAAGGCTAGTCTGGTGTTCAGAGCAGTCACGTAGGACACAGGAGGAAGATTTCAAGTCTTTGCCCTTCTAGGCACTACCAGATCACCACAACCAAGTCCCATATCACCTTGGTCACATTTACTACTAAAGTACTTTGGGTGGGAATCATCTTCCCTTTCTTCTGCAGTGTAGACTTGACATCTGAGGCAGTCCGCCTCCACTCATCTTTACAGTCAGCGAGTTGAAAAGGCACCTCTAGAGTGCAGATCATCTTGCCTATATCAGACCTCCATTATGATGAGATGAATCCTGTCATAGAATCATAGAATCGTTTAGGTTGGAAAAGACCTGTCCTGTAGATCAAGTGCTGATTTCTCTTCATGACTTTCAGGCACCCCAGGAGAGTAACTCAGACTTATACATGTTCCAAGCAATCCCACTCCCTAGAGCATGAATTAAGCTTAGTTCCTAAACACATGATAACAAACTGGGAGACAGACATCTGACAGTTACTGCTGTGAAGGTTTGCAGTGTTGGCTGAGTTGAAAGAAATAAAGAGCTTAATTCTGTAGCCTAGTAAAGATGCCACGTCACCTGAGAAGAACCAGAAAATGTTGAGACAACCATCTGTCCACATGCAAAAGTCAGTGCAAATCCCAGTCTCACAGAGACATCTAAAATGGGGACTACAGGAATGTGCTGTTCTGGGAAAGATGCAGATGTCACATATAACAAGCCATGATTTTTTCTGGCTCTCCCAAGCATCATCACACAAGATACTTTCTGTTCTGAATTCGACTCAGACCACCTAACACACTGGGATACCTGTCCACACCAGTTGCATCTTTGTTTCTTATGTTTCAAAAACCTGACAATGTCATTGCCTCCAATACCCTCTCCAACACTCTCTCAGGGCCAGCCACCTGCCACACACCACTACTTCCCCAGAACTTCTCATAGAGCTCCTTCTGTGGTCATCTGCTCTTTGGCAGGTTCATTTTAACAGAAATGGCTTCAGGGATTTATCACTTGAGCAGCCACACTGAGAGGTTGGAGGAGATGGCAATGAGGCCATGATGAGCTATGAGATGTAAATTAGGGGATGAAAACCTCTTCAGCCATGGTAACAAAATACATGACCAAGACCTCTACCTCCCAGCTCAGACTTAGGAATTGTCTTCCATGAGACCACATCTTAATTTAGCATTGATAATGCTCAGTGTACTCTTAATTAAAGCTCTTCAGTCGGACCTTGGATTCTTTACACTTCTGCTCACCAGCTATAGGGTACAGACAATATACTTCTGCCTTGCAAAGTGATGAGGTATCCAGATCATACAGGAGCCATATAAAGTAGACTTGTTATTTATTTCTGCCCAGCTCATGTAAATCAGACAACCTGTCTGCTCATCCATACACCGCCATTTGCAAAAGATCCACCATCCACAAAAGATCTCTAATTAACTGTACATTCAGAAGCCACATCACCTTGGTGATCATACCCAGCACAGAAAAGTTATGTAAAATTGTAAGGGTGGCAGAGATGAGCGGACCCCAGCCCCTCACTACCACAGAGCAACCGCACGATGGACTGCAGTTTCTCCTACAAATCAGCTCCTCTGAGAGACAAGAACTGCCTTGTGCCCCTCCAGCAAAGCTCCCTCCGCAAGCAGTCACAAACTATTGGTACCCTCCAGCTAGGCAGCCTCACCTCTAGATTTTAAAGCCCACTCACCAGAAGGGACCGACTGTCTGCAGCCAGCTGGAAACAATGATGTGGCTGCTGAGAGACAGAGTCCCCAGTCCACAGATGGGAAAGCAGAGAGGCAGCACCCAGCAGATGGCGGGGGCAAGGGAGGGCAACAAGAGACAGCCACATCCTCCCTTTCTAGCTGCGGCTTTCACTAAGGGTAAGAAAGAATCATTGCTTACGACTTCCAGCCTCGGGGCTGCATTAAAAAAATTGACAATGTGCTCCAGGAGATTCCCACTTAAAGAAGGCTTTGCCAGACAGCCATATGCTGTGAGGCCATGGCACTTCAGAGCTTCTCGCTCTTGTCCAAATACAATTAGTACAAGCCCAACCCAAGTGAACTTCAAGGAATGTTTTAGTGAAATTCCCCTTTACTCTGCTCTATGTTCTCACACCATGACAAAACCTGAAGTGACTAGGCAGAACAGACAACATCTTAATTTCTGAATAGTTGTTGATTAAATGTTCCCAGTATCCCACCAAAAAAAGAACTCTCACTCCATCCTTAGATGTTTGACCTGGTTTATAAATGGCCTGAACATAAACACAGGTGCAGTGCCTGAGAAGCCAGGCTTACAGCTGCTCCAGATCCCCAGACTGAAACCAAGCTGCTGTGGCACCCTGGTGATCCTGACCCACCATCTCTAATAAGATCCTCTAGCTCTTTTTTGCCTTGTTTTTTTTTCCTCTTCTTTTTAAGAGCTGCTTACTTTGCAAGTTGTAACGTTTTCTCTCAAGAACTTGCCACACTACACTGAGCTTTACAAAGGCAGATAGGTTATACTGCATGAAATACAACAGTGCCTACAGTTCAAGAGATCTCTAACAAGGGTGGAAGTCAGTCAAGCTTCCACTGTGAGAGCTTGGCATTTTCCCTAGTGCTGCCTAACTCCTACCCAGTGAAGGTTCAATAGTTTATGCATATGAAAGCAAGACAAAAATGTACTGAGAATATTTTATACAGCCACTGATCTTTTTTTCTTCCCCTCTTTCAGCAGCAAAAGAGATGATGGGGAGCTAACCTGCTATAGGGCAAGTGTCCCCCCTTGGCCTGGTCCCACCGTCATCCACACTCAGGCTGACGGGTGGAGCACGCACACGAGTTTCCTTCCGATGGAAACTAGTGAGCTGGGGAAAGGGATGACAGATTGATACATACCTGGATTTAAACCTGCAGTGGAGTCAAGGTACAACCAGAAATTCCACTGCACAGTCTTAGTTTCCTCTTATCTAATGGTTTAAATTCAGCCTTTAAAATAATAATAAAAAACCCCCAAACCAGTCTCTTCTCATGTCTCTACTTCTATTAGCAAATCCCATAGGAGAGAGGAAAAAAGAAAGGAAAAAAGAAGAGAGATCTGCAGAAAGTGATTTCTCCCTATTATTTTATACTATATTTATTTATGCTAAACCACATGAAATTACACGTATATAGAGAGATATATATGCACATAAATATTTTATACATATTTAAATGTAAATGAACACATTATTCTACGGTTCACCATTATCCTGACTGATAGCGTCAGAGCCACAGACCAGGAAAGGCAATATTCCTAGCTAAAAGTAATAGGCCAAGGTTTCTGAAATGTTCCATTTTCTGTCCTAGCCCTTCCTGTTCCCTTTATTCCCAAGAAAAAGCTACTACAAGAAAGACGGACTTAAGTCAACGCTACCAGCTGCCTGACCTGCTAAGAATATAGTTGTACAAACAGATGTTGGGAGTTTCTTGGTTTAATCAGGCCTTAAGAGAAAGGTCTATACTGTAGAAATCTTTCATGCCTTACCTGGGTTTAATTAGGAGTTTTAATATCCACCAGCTTAAGGGCTAAATGAAAAGGCTGTTACTAAGAAGATATTAGGTAGTGCTTTTACAAATCAGAATTGCTACCCAAAACATATAAAAAAAAAGTATTAAGGACTACAGACAATTTAATCACAGGCGACTTGTTTTCGTTCTGACTCATACAAGTAGCAGTCCTGAGCATGGAACTGGGTTACCATGGGCTGAGCATCAAATCTGATCCCCAAATCTCCTGTGCGCAGAAAAGCTTTTCACAGCACAAGATAAGCAATAGATGGGGAGTGGCAGCTTCCAGAGAAACCCCTCCTAATTTTCTAAAAATGTTTAATGTCCAGGAGAAGCTAGAGTGGACACTGGCATCATTTACTTCAAACACACTGAGTTTTGTCATCTTCCTTAGTTTCCAGTGCCTTCCAGGCCTTCTCCAGCAGACCAGTTCTGAAAGAGGGATGCAGACCATGTCTTCTTTAGACATTCCTAAAATGTAACTCGCAACTGACTATCTTTTGAACTTGCATAATGAATTCTTGGTGGTTAAGTGTGACTGCATGAACAGGTGAGTGCAGACAAGACACAGGGCAACATTATTTTTTTAAATATTATGAATGCTATTTTCCTGAAAAATAAGAGGAATAGGAGTAGTCTAATACAAGAACTGCATTGACTAAAGAGAACTTTCTGAAAATACACATGATCTGTCATTGTAGGTGTTCTGTTTCTTTTCACCTGAACATAAAAACTGGCATTACATTCCCTGTTTATGACCTCCCCGCCAGAGAAGAACAAAACAGATAAAGCACAAGTGCAGGAGAATTATTAGTTTGCTTTGATTACATAAAACTGTTTGTTCAATTTTGCAAGAAAGTGATGGATTATCTTTTTTTTTTTTTTTACACCTGTCATAGGAGAATGGCTATTCCTTCCATTTTTTTTCAGATTCGAATTCCTCCCCCAAAGGGGTTACGAACTACTCTACAGTGCATTTGTAGCTTCAGGTACCCCGTGAGTTTCCTTTTTAAGTTTATCTTTCACACAGCCTTTAAAAAGCACTATGCACCATTTCAGGTTACTACTTCCATGTATTGCATTTATATTCTATTTCTAAGAAACACTTCTGCTAAAACTAGAGAGAAAAGAGATGACTTTGCCACTAAAATGAAATATTTTTACTTTAGTACTGGGTAGTTCAAGTCTAGAAAAAAAGAACTGGGCAAATATTGCCTGAATATGTTAATAAACACTTGTTTGAGGTGAACCAGTGATTCTAGCAAATAGTTTTCTGTGCTGTTTCAAACACGTTCTTTGTAAGTGGAAGAGCCTGTATTGGAAGCAGGCTCAGCAAGCGTCTGCTGGTAGGAAGGACACTGTCGTCCAGCTTCATTCCAAGTGTCCTGATCGTCCAGTCAAGCACAGATAATGCCATTTGGCTCGGGCGGCTCCATGGATGACAAACAGCAGATTGCAGGTGATTCAACACAAGTCAACTCCTCAGATGTGTTCTGTAAGCACATTGCTACCAACCACCCTCGATTTCAAAAATTTCCAAATAATTTACAGAATAAGGGGCAACATTAATTATTCTGTATGAGTCACTCAGCAAGCTCAGACTCCCAAAGGACCTCAGCTTGGCAGGACACCAATATACGAACCATCTGGCCTGACACTGTACATCTTGGAGCTGGTTTCTATAAATGACTGTGTTTATAGAACTTGAAGGACCTTGTCTGATGGCGCAATGTATCATCTAATCTCCCTGTACATCAATTAGCTCATAATTATTTGGCATAATCTGACTATCACTTCTTATTTGCCCATTCAGTAGTGGGAAAAAATGGAGTAGGACAGAGGTTGAAAAAAGAAAGCCTTTAGCTGACCCACCTTTTCCAATGCTGTTCATGCAGTACTCCAAACATTGCTGTTCAATTATTAACATTCCTCCACTGTAGTGTCTAAATCTTGCATTTTTACTTAAGAGCAATGAAAAGCAGCTGAAACAGCTGCCCAAATGACAACTGTGGTATCTGCACATATTTCAACAATGCTTTGTAGTAGAAAGAATGGGTGTCTTAAAAAATTAAAACCACAAGGGGTAGAGGATTTTAACTGAACTTTGTGACTTGTGAAGCAAAGCTACAAAGTGCCAGCCCAGAATCCATTTGCCTGAGGAATTGCTTGAGTCCATTTTGCATTACAGTGCTTCTGTGCAGGTAATATGCTTGCAAGTGTCTGTTCCCCCATCTACACCTGTGTGTGTCTGCAGCCCTTGTTCAGGATATTACTCATTCCAGCAGGAGGCAGAATGGGGCCAAATAACCTAATTAGCTTAAAATGAAGTCTGAAGTTTAAAACGAACCACCCTTGTCTTTGATAGAAAGGGACTGGATTGAGAAAGTCTTAATTTCATGGTAAGTTACTATGGTCCCAATCACAAAGTAGCTAGCTATGCTAATAAAGACTATCTTATCATCACAGGGTATTATTATTAATACCCTTATTATTAGCGCACTTTATGCATTACAATCTGACCTCCAGCCTGAACTACAAGCTACTGTCAGCAAGATAAAGCTCAAAACCCACTTCTCACAAGTGCTAATTCTTAAAGCATCATTTTATCAATATGAAAATCACCATGTTAAATATTTACAAGTGTTTTTCCACATAAAAATATCAACATTTAACAAGGCAGCTGGTGGCTGGGTATCAGGTATATCTGTCTTCAGAAGTGCTGGCCAGGCATAAAGAAGAGGAAGACACATGAGAACAGAACCTCACTGGCACCTCCTCTGCTCAGGCACTGCTCCAAACCACCATTTCCAGGGGCTGTTTCCTTGGGCACCTGGTGTGTATTTTCTAAAGATCTGTTGGATGAAGACCAATTTGGTTACTGCTGTAAGCAATTGCACTGCTACCATACCGAGCAAATGAAGACGAGTTTCCCACAGTAAAGCGTGAGTGTGTGCATTAATATTCCTTCAGAACCATTTTGTTTCTGTCTCCTGAAGAGCAGCATCAAAGTAGGGATGTACTATGAACCAACCAGAGTAACCAATGGAGGCAGAGGATGGCACAGGAACAGTCCATGTGTTAAAAATGCCCCTTTCTAATAAAAATAAAGATAGCTGGGAGATTTGAATAATGGAGGTTTTCCAAATGCATTAACATTGGTAGGGTCCCAATATAAATGGCAGTGCAGTGTTTTGGGGAATTTACAACCACGCTCAGTTAAACTCCCCAGAGTCAACCTGCATTAGCGCACGCATGCACCAGCACAGAGACATTCTGCCCTCCTCCCTCCATAGCCTGGATCCAGCAAAGGTCCAGGCAGCCCAGACCGCATCTATTTCTGCGCCAGACTATGAGGAAGCCCTGCCACCGCTGCGCCAGCGCAGTGGCCCGGCACTGCAGTCCCTTCTCCCTGTGCTAGGTGCAGGGCTCGGTGGCACAGGGTGCAGTCCAAATTATCCATCCCTTGGATTCAGCTGTTACTGTACTCACGATGCCCAAGCGGTCACCCGAAGAAAGTGGTTGGGAACATGTCCAGTAAAACTAGTTAAGCTGCAATTTGAATAAGGAGCTTAAAAATAACAACTGAAGGATGCTATTTTACATCTACTACCACCTACAGGAATATATTGAGTACCCTGCTGTAGGTCAGCTGGATAACAACAACAAAAAAACCCAACACAAAACCCGCTCAAAACCTTAACACTTCCGCCCCCTCTGCCCCCCAAATCCCAAGACACTAAAGAAACACTAACAGCAAAACTACTCCCAAATTTCTGTAAAAAGGAAGTTTCTGGAAATCCATGACACATTTCCTTAAGTTCCAGAGGAAACCGTCATGCAAGCCGGCTGTTCTTTCAGAACTTGCCACTGCACACTGAAGAAATGGGCTATACATAAAAGAGTGATTTAATAGATTGTTTCATGGTCTCAGTTAAGAGAAAAGCAAATCACAAACAAGTGGTGAAAAGAAAATGGGCAGGCAGCCTGGCTACTGAAAAATCCATAGATTTCAGTGACCTCACATTTTCTAAGAAATTCTGATCATACAAAGTATTACAGATCTTTTTTCATGTAAATTTTCCAGTTACCTCAAACTAGTTGCTAGACCATGCTAACTAGTAAAATATCTTTGTTTTAAAAAATGATTAGTACTGTTGTAACAATGGGAAAATCACGTTGCTGAGATGCTTTACCTTGTTTTATTTCTGCGGGTTTTATTCTTTCCTGTGCAGCTGATTTCCCCCCACAGGATTTCGACCTTTCTTAGTTGCTGACAACACGTCTGACAAACAGCTTTTTGCTGTGGGAGCTGAGGTTGAGCCATCTGTTTTTTCTCTAGAGGGCCATGCCTTATTCATAATGGCATTTTTCTGTTTCATTCCCTGGGGAATAGCACCTGCATGCTGATTTCCTATTTGACCCCCAAATAAATCATCACATTTCGACAACCGATCCCTCCCCTTCGTGGCCCAGAAAGTGCTGAGCTCTGGAGGCGCCAGCGCATCCTTCATCCCTGACAGCAGAGGCCAAGGGGCTTCCTCGTGGATCACAGGCAGGTTGCAGTCAGCCTTCAGATTGGAGCTGGAGGAGATGACAGAGGGTATCTGAGGAGGAAAGAAGAAAAGAAAACATAACCTTGGATGTCCCAGGCCACTCTATGCATTGTGGCTGATTTCAGCTGTAGCTTCCCATATAATTGTACAGTAGGTCCATGAGCATTAAAGCTCACATGATGTATATAAAAAGAAAATCCCTCAGTTGCCAAAGATCAGGTAAAAAGAACTACTAGCATTCTGCTCTCCCTAAGAATTTTCTTTCAGGACAATATTTTCATTGATTCTTTATATATGTGACTGTGATAAAGAAAACGATCAGGAAACTGGATATAAACTGTCACATACATCCCCATGAGTAAATAACTTAAGGGTTTCACATGTTATTGGAATTCTGAGACACCATTTCATTGTCTAATAAATTTCTTAACTAAAAGGCAATTTCAGTATCTTGCATGTTTTTTTCAACTACTAATGCCAAATGCAGAAACTATGCTTTTATTTGTTTTATTAAATTTATTTTAATCCAAATTATAAAGGAAATCCAGTAGAATAATATTTGCAACTACTCTAGCTAGCTGGCTCCAGTAATTGCATACTTGAATTTTTTTTCTCTACATTTATGGAGAGGTTATGTTGTCTCAGAGAGGGTGAAATCTCCTGCCTGTTTAGTTTAGCAGCAGACTGTCACAAATGCAATTGCAATTGATCAGCTCTGTTCTTAACAGGATTCCTGCAGTTAATGGAAATTACTATAAAGAGCTTCAGGGCATAGGAATAATTGGATCACTAAAAAAAAAAAAAAGGAATTGGAGGGAAAAAAAAAGGTAGGACAAGATCAACAGAACAACTTTTTGTTTTCAAACATCCAACAATTTTCAAAGATTGTCTTTCCAGACAGTACACCATGATGAAAAAAAAACCTTTTAATTATTTTTACAAGCCCCAAGCCATTCCTAAACAATGAGGAAGAAAATGCATCATGAAAATCATGAAGCGTTTGTTACCCTCAGCTTGTTTAAACTAACAATCAACTGTGAATCTCTGGAAGCAATCATTCAGATATCCATATGATCTATAAAATGACTGCCAAGTTTAATAGATGTCACTAAATTAAAAACGATGAGAAAATTTTTACTGACCTGGCAATTTTTGTGATGGTTCTGTCTTAGCTCTTGATGCAAGGCTATGATCCTCCCTGGACTTGTTAATTTTACAGGAGAACCAGCACACGCATTTGGAGCGATGCGAGAACTGGAGGTGCTCTCCACCTCTTGCGGGGGGTTTGCAGGTACTGACTCAGTCATCCCATTCCCTTTGACGTGTGTCTCATGAGCCTGGGGCTGCCCAGGGGCCTGTGAAAGGTCTGTGGAAGAGGGCAGCATCTGCAAAAGAAAATAGTGTTTTAAAAAATTGAAGCCAGATGAGGTTTTCCAACACTCTTCTGTTGTGGATTAGTGGAAGCCACTTGGATGAATTAATTACAATAAATGTTCACAGAAAATAAATGTAAATAAACTGCATTTACCAAAATAAGAAAAAAGATAATATACCAATTATTTTAAAGATGTAGCATTCCTGCATCTGTCTAAAAAGGAATCCTGCATTCATCAACTCTTCCCCAAAATGAAAATAATCTCTAAGCTTTAACTACAGATAAATTTGCATCTGGATATTAAGGAAATCTATATAAAAAGTAGAAAAAAATAATCATTTTAAAAATTGCATAGTGTTATGCTAGGTCTCCTCTTGAAGAATCTCAAAATTTCTAACATGATTCTTTCACACATACTCTCTTGCTCCACGCTACACAACAAATTCAGGTTTGTCTACCTATCAATGCTCAAGAAAGTTAAGCTGAATGGACTTAAAAAATGTATTAGTTCAACTGCATGAACTCTTAAGCAGACCCTCCTGTTCTGAATAAAAATAATATTAATTCAGTTGATCTTATTTCACCTCCCAATCAACTGTAACACCACAACAAACATTATCCTGATTGTATATCTTCACTGAACTGAAGACAAACTTAGAAATGGCAGTCATTTAATTATGCACCTTTTCATTACAGTTGCAAGCAGGAAAACATCTCCCTGAACGTAAATCACTACCACAGGGCAGTAGCACTTTATCATCCAAATACATATTTTTATTAAAATTGCACAGGAAAAGAAATTTAAGATTATTAACCACAGTTTCAGCGTTTGGGTTTTATTTATTTATTTCCAGAATTAATATATCTGATTACGAGTTATCACCTTATTGTCATTAGTCCTCTTGCAAAAATTCCAGAAATGCAAATACTATAAATATGCCAGGTCAGGAATTCTTACTTGATATAAAACACATTTTGCTTAAAATAATATATTGTTTTTCCTCTGTACATCTTTAATGAGCATTAGCTACATCACTTGTGTCCATTAAAAAAAAAAATAAATCAAAGGATTCTGAAATGCCATAGTGGTGTAAGATTGCTCTGGTGACCCTCCAAGAAGATGAGCATTTGTTGACAAGCTCATGCATCAAAATATAATTCTATGATGGCATGAAGAAGAATGTGTGGTGTGTAAGCTGTTGCCATTGCTAAGAAAGGAAGTCTTACAGGAGTGATCACCATGGAGCTTTATGAGAAACATACTGCTTGCAAGCAGTTCAAGAGCAGCTCTGATGCCAGGGTTAGAGCGTACAGGTACCAGTCGTGCTGTGCTGTCCCACAGCCTTGCAGATGACACTGAATCCCAGCTGGTGATGAGTACAAACTCGTCAGACCTGGAAAAGCTCATCACTCTTATCTTCTGCTTGCAAAGTGACCCTCAAAGCTCATGGGCTCCCTTGAAGTATATGTCTTACAATTCTTAAGTATGCTAACACGCTGGTATTTAGCTTGTAGGGTCAGGAGGGTGGGCTGTGCCTGTCCGTCTCTAGGCTCGGTGTGCTACAGGACAGACCCTTCCCCAGGACACACCGCGTGAGAGAATGAGTGGTAAACACAAGCAATCGACGCTGCCTTTGATCCTATTTCATCTTCTGTTCTTGGCTACCCACCATGAGAGGAAGGAACCAATGCTGCTGAATTCTGGCCATTGGTCCCATTAAAAGTACCAAATGCAAGCGTGTTTGGCCAGCTGAGACACTCCCCAGTAGCAGCTACCACCTGGATCATCTACTTCAGGCTGAACAACAGGCCAGGGAACAAGACAGTGACATCCAGGAGTTGAAGGACCACTCATATCGAACAACTTTGGGCACATAATTGAGACTGCTGCTCTTCCCTAAAAGATGTGCGCTCTCTACACTGACTACAGAGGAAGTCTGTGACGCTCTCTGGACACAGCACTTATTTAGGTAGGGTGGCACGAACACCCAATCGTATCCTAGCATCACAGGCAAAGATCAGTTGGAAAGAGAAAGCTATATATTTGGACGTTCCCCTGGAAACACCAGAAGCCAAAGAAGGCTTCAGAAGTCCTTGGTTTCTAAGCAAGGTTATGAGTGCAGTATCTCCCCAGCACTCACAAAAAATGCCGGCTGGCTGCAAGTGATGGAGGGGTTACAAAGGGCAGCTCTGAAATGTTTTGAGGCATGAAGAGATTGGATCTAAAATTATTTGATGAGAATTTCCTCTCTCCAGGAAGCACAGTTAGAGGCATCCCTCGTGATGGATGGGAGTCAGCACGAGCTGAACAAGTTCTGGAGCTCAGTGACCCATGCAAAGGCAAGAACTGGTAAAGCTACCAGAAAAAACACAAATCAAAGCTGTGACACTGCCACATTTCATTTCTAGAAAAATAACCTCCTGGCAGGGTCTTTCCTTTCCTTCTATTTCCTTCAACCGTTCATCTCCCAAACTCTTTTGCATCTTGGGATTACTGAATTCTGCTGCAGCCAAGGTAATTAAACTCAGTAGAAAGGTGGGTTAATGCAAACCCTGAGGAGTGAAGCTGCTGCTACCACACTGACAAAGTTTTCACAGTGTGGTCTGTGCTATATGTGAAAGCTGCTATGATTTTCTCAAAAATGCTCATCCTCAGTATTTCATAAGACTGTGAAACACTAAAGATCACATTTTCTATAGCACTGTGGATGTAGCCAAGCAAAAACCCTGCATTTTGCCTCAACGCCCAGACATTAACTTCTTCCATTATTTAATTATTCCCTTTTTATTTATTTATTTATTTACAGTATTGATTCTGTTTTTCTTTAGTATTCTTTGCTTTCCTCCAAAGTTTCCACATATTATCGCACCTAGGAGGAAATGAATTGTGATATCCCACCAAACCTGAATAAGTGTAAACTTGCGTACTGCCAGGTTCTAGAAAGGACTGACATTAAAAAAAAACAAATGTCAGTTTCCCCCAACATTGCAAAAATAAAAAGTCAGTGGTGTCAGAGATAAGAATAAAATGTTTTAATTCATCTGGATATTTTTAATTGCACATTTTATCTTAATCTAAACTCTAACGTTTATCAGAAAATAAAGGAAGGTTAGTTTTTAAAGCTTTTCTGAATTAGAATGAAATAGAGCAACAAACACTGCTAACATATCTGCGTTACGTATGCAGTCAGGAAACAGATCTAAATCTTTGTCAACCAAACCCAATTTTACTTTAAAATGGCACTAACCTTGAGTGTGTACCATCTCCTCAGCCACCACAAATTCTTGATATACCCTCTATGCAAACAGCCATTTACATAATTATTGAACAGCTTTATCGGTTATTTCACTGGAACGGCCAGGCTGCCCTTAACTGGTTTTAATCTGTATTTTATACCCTTCAGTATTCTTAATCTTTCTGAAAGTCAAAAACAACGTACCTCTCAGCAATGGATTTTACCCTTCTTTAAAAAAATTACTAAATAACAACCACCATCTCCTCTTTTTCATCTCCTTGGAATTCCAATGATTCAAGTCACGTTTTCTGTACTGTCAGAAAAAGAAGCCTCTTCCTGCTAAAAACTTTGTCTTGAAAGCTCCCTTGCTCTTGATCAGCACTGTCCCCAAAAGACTGAAAATCCCAAAGTTAAACCCATTCTCCCCTCTGAGGGTGGGACTCATCTGACCGAAGCACATCTCCTCCTCGCCCCCTTCACAACCGGTGGAGTCCAGCTTCTCCAACTCTTCTCACCTTACCTAAAGCAGATATCTGAAATGGGCAGGATACCTCCTTGTAAGTATCTTTTTCTCTCCACAAACTATTAAAAGCGAGGCCACGGATACGATTGTCTGAAGTATAGGCGTCAAACATGAAATATATCTCACCCTCAGTGTCAGAAAAGCTTCTGATCTCACCAGCCATGCAAAATCATTCTAAGGAGAGCATCAGGGAATGTTATTTCAGGCCTGTTTCCTTCAAATATTTCACAGGAGCGCATAATGGTTTCTTGCAAAAAATATAAAATAAAAAAAAAAAAAAAAAAAAAGCAGCATTTTTTACCAAAAAGTATCTCAGAAGAAATCCCCTGATACAAAGCAGGATTAAGCTATACTAGTCTGCACATTTATTCCCTACTCTGTAAAACAAATAATTTACTACACTGGACACATTCTTTGCCTGGAGCTTTCCATTCATAAGGTTTAAGATGACTCGATGAAAAGCAATACTAAAAGCACTACCATTTATCCCTATACTCCTTGCACAAATTCCCTCTCAGCCCTGAGAAATGCGGGCAAATAGCCACAATGGTTTCAGATCCACTACAGAAAAAATCATCAAGTCAAAGCCTTCTGGAGCAAGAGAAATTGAAGTGAATGCGTACAGCAGCATTACCCATTACAGCTATCAGTCATTCGGACAGAGGCTGTTGACATAAAACCAGGACATGTTGGCTCAGTCATTTGAGGGACAGAATTGAACATACTCCTGTTTCTCCACACACTACCCAAAAGAGAAAGAAAAGGCCCCAAAATACTGCACAGCTGCACTGGCTGGGGTGAACTCAGTGAGGGGTAAGCCAAGCTCTCTTGCTCCTCTGTGTGGCTCTCTAATGTATCAAAAGCAGCATGGACACAGCATGACTGTTTAAGCAAGTCAAACTGGGTGAAGCACATTTATTAAACTGCAAGTAGACACCTAAATTCACAAAAAAGTGGAGCCTCCTCTTTCACATTTCTTTTTAGTTATGTGAAGCATCCTCTCTCGCTTCCCACTGTTACCCACACCCAGGTAAACCAGTTGTTGCAAACCCCTGTCCCAGTCCTTTATGTTAGCTGTTTAATGAACGTGAGTGTCTTAACGCCAGCTGATGAATGCTGTCCTGTCTACTTTCCACTGGGAAAGGCAGAGAAACAATCACTGTTAATGATGTCCATGATTAATTCTACAACAGCAAGAAAAGAAAGATGAGGCCAAGGCCTTTCTAATAAGATGATGAAAATGGGACATGACAAAAGGCCCAAAATGGACACATATTCTGCGCCTGACATTGGGCATGTGAATCCCAGCTAGGGCACTGTGCTGAGCGCCACGTGCCCCCACTGGAGGCAGCCCTTGTCCCCGGGATGTGTCCTCTTCAGACACATGCTTTTCATTTTCCAAACACAAAAAATGACAAGGTTTTCATTATGTCAGTTACCCAAATGTATTATTGCTCCATCACAAGGGGCTCCAATGGTTTCTCAGTTTAAGCCTTTTAAAAGGAAAATATATCACAAGGGCTTAGAAATTAACCTCTTCGTACCTCCAAAAATTTCAAGTCCATATTAGACATACATTGTCATTCCTATGGCTCCCCAAAAGGCTATTTTTTTCAAAACTGTTACAATGAAGCTTTTCTTCACCATCAAGCACACAATTTTTGCTTTCACTGCAGTGACATAGGTGTTTTCTCTGGATGAAAACTGAAATAAAACCTCTTGTGTGCAGTAGTGTATGTTTATTACGATTAACCAAACTAAAATTAAATTAAATTACAATAAATTACTCAAATTAAGTTACAGATAAAGAGCTTCATGGTGTACAGTTTTATAGTGAGGAAAAGCCATTCAAAGTCTAGTCCTCTTTAGAGACTTGAAAAAAATATTAAGAGAAGGAAAACTGACTTTCTTTTACTGAACAGATTACACGAGCGTCTATCTTGCCTCAGTGAAAAGTACACTGCTAGCACAAAATCATGATTGAAGCAAATTTTATTCCTCAATCAAAAACATTTGAATGTAATACTGGGCTCTAAGAATAACCAAGAATGACAAAACTCAAAATGCATGCTGTTTTGCTGAACCAGACTGACTTGAAGATTTCTTTTAGAGCAAATGAGCAAAAAGAAGCCATTGGGACAACAGTGATTTGTGGTGTCTGAGAACAGAGTCTCGAACACTGGATGTGAAGTCTGAAGAGAATCTCTGAAGGCTTTGCATCACACTGCCTTCATGTTTTTATATTTTAACTGGGATGAGCATTAGGAAGAAAATACTTCTGGCAAACAGAAGGGAATGACCAAGCATCTGTTGTGTCCTGAATGAGCAAAGAACTGAAGTTCACTTTCATCTTTAAGCAGAGTAACTTGTTGATGCCCATAAGTCCTCCACTGAAGCCGGACCTTCCTTGCACACAGCTAAGGCAGATCTATCCAATCTACATCTAATTCCACGTAGAGACGAAAAAAAGAGTTCTTAAAAGAATTTTAAAATATATTTTCTTCTGAGAACTAGGCACAAAGTTTTTTACTGAACTACAAAAGACCAGGTGCTGAATTGAATATGGAGTCCCTTCTCCCTTTAAAGGCCGCTGGATTAGCCCTTCATGCATCACTGCAAACTTTTGGTTGAAATTCATCAGTAAGGCAAAGCAGGCAGGTCTGCTGCCAATGTGTAGCAGCCCTCCATTTGTCACTGGGTCCAGAAATGAATAAAGCCAATGGCAAATCTTTAATTTAAGAAGGAAAAAAAAAAAGCATCAATGCACCGGGTTTTCTCTAAAAGCATTCAAATTTTAGGAATGATTTAGAAGTGGAAATGTGAGGGGAAGGAAGGGAATCAGCTTTCAAAGCAGTTTTATGTAAATAAAAGCTGGGCATAGCTGTGGAATCTGAGATGTGAATTCCAGCAAGAATAAGAGTTGAAACACAAAAAATGAATTCTCAAAGATGAAAAGTCAGCTCAGTTTAACATACATACACAGATTTCAATACAGGATTTTTAAAAACAAAGGAACGTATCACATGAATATGAAACGGTCTCCTCTTTGTGATTGCAACCATTATTTGTTAAATTAGAAGTAGTGACACTTGGACATTTTCTCACTGAAATGTCTTCCATTGGAAAACTGATCCATAGAAACCTAAATTTTTCATGGGAACAAACAGATCTGCCTTGGCAGGAAAGGTTTTCCCTGCTACACATGGAATTACAGACCAGAACGGTCCAAAGCTCAGTGTCATGGTGCCCAGGAAAAGCCAGCCTGTTCTCTGCATGATCCAAAGAAACCAGGCTTAAATCCCAGTGTGCCTGAGCCTAAGTGGGACTTCTGACCACTACAGTGCTGGACACTATGGGAAAGGGTTTGTGCTCCACTTAGCATGAATAGCTAAGTATCTACTGAAGCAGGGAATTGAATGTGGGGCTTCTACGCTGCCAATGAACTCACTGGCCATCAGAATATAGTTTCTATCTAATTCTCTCTTGTTGCACCTGCTGTTTTGTGATAATTAGACATTCAGGGAGACAGTGTGAATGTGCACGGTATTTTGATATTTACTGTATCGGGAAGCTTTACACTAACGCTCATTTATCACAGCAATGTCTTGAGAAAATATCTGAAGGCAGTGAAGTATTATCTCCCTCCAGACAGATGAGTTAGTAACTACTGTCACATAAAACATTCATTCTCAGCATGAGCTTAGGCGAGACAGTTGTAGACCCAGACTTGACGTACTCAAAGGAGACACAGCCAGACACAGAACCCTGTCCCATCCAGCAACCACGCTGCCTTTTTGTCTTACATTGACAGCGTTGATCACAATAGGATGATGTTATGTGTAGATATATGTAGATATGAAGGCACATAAAACCCAGAGCATAGAAAAACTCAAAGCATATAAAGCCTTGACTAGTCAAACATAGGTAGTAGAAGACGAGCAATAAGAAAAAATGTTTATGAACCGGCAAACTCTCTTGTATATTTTCCTAATTACTACAGGGAAATTGAATGCCATTACTCTGAAGAATCAATCTGCCTTTTCCTTAACATGCAGTTAAATAATTTCTTGCCACTGAAACAAGTACGACTGAGTGATAGCTTGCAGCACTTAATAACACTAGAAGAATAAGCTTCTTCAGAGTGATACAGGATACCACTCTGTGTGGAAAAATTTAAAATTATCAGCCAAATAATCCCATGGCTTTATTATACTGTATTCCCATTGTAAGCATCTCTACTTCTGCTGAGGAAAAATAGATGGCAATGTTATTGAAAAATAAATTATTTTTATGTACTCATTTTTCAGTGCATTGTGTTAGCTGAAGTACAAAAAATAGTATGAACCTGTGTTCCATGTTCTGCTCTGGTAGGCAGCCACTTTCCCAATATTTTACAAATGTGTAAGGCAAAACAGATTATTTTTTTCCCCTTTAACCAGAAAGATTCTGCTTGAGTATACTTGTCACAAACATTACCAAATACTGTTTGGCTATTTTTACAGGCTTCGTTTAAAATAATAATAGAAAATGAAATTAAAAAAAAAAGATCTTGCTTGAAGATTACTGAAGTACTACAAGGGAATTGCTGTTTCTCCAGGTTGCCAGATTCAGATTCCTGTCCTTAAGAATGTCTTCAGGTAGGTGCTACCCCAAAAACATGAAGTATGTTCCCAGCATCCAAGATATTAATGCTAAGGAGCAGCCCCAGGTGTAAGGCAGCGCATACCCCATTTGAACCACTTTCCTCTTGCCAGTGAAACACAAGTAACTCCCTGTTGAATATGAATGTCCACTGAGTTGACTTAAATCTTCAGATGATTCAATCTGGACCTTTTTTTTCTGATTTCTTCAGAAATCTGTGATAATGTATTGTGCAGGAAGAAAATGCAGAACTTACATTTAAAGTGAAGTTGTATCACGTGCTGCATTATCCACTAGGCCAGGTATTAAAATGTTGGTTAAGTGGGTTTTTGCATGGAGCACTGACGTACTTTGTGATAAGCTGCAGAAGATAAAATTTTGACCAAAAGGCAGTAAACCAGCCAACTCCATTGACTTGCAATATTTATATTAGGTGCGGAGATATGTTTTATAACTATACACTGAGTGTCACTAAAGACTTTAAAAAATATAATCACTGACTACAATAGTGGGAATGGGAAGATCCTACAAGGAAATACAAACGCTTACCTCTTGATAGCACATTGCTGTAAAAGCAACTGTGTACTCTGCCAAGGTCGTGTCATTCACCAAGTTTTTCACCTCTTCATCAAATGCAGAGTTAGTAATTCCTCGCCTGTGAAATTCGCTAAGCATCCTGGTAATGAAGCTGTTCCGTTCCTGGCACTTTCGGGTGAGGCAAGCCAGCTTAGCCTATGCGGCACAAACACATATATATTGATTTTACTCCCTGTTGAGACTGCAAGATTATATTTTGTATCTTATTTGCAATTTCATGCATTTTTACCCAAAGCTATAGATTACATTCTTATGTTTCTAGGCCATTAGGTGCCTCTGCACCCTGCAAGAGCAATACGTGTGCACAGGTAAACTGGAAAGAGAGGTTTCTTTTCCATGCACGAGGTCAGCCTTTTGACAGGCTGAAGAGTACCCATAGCAATAACGTCAGCAAGCCCTTGCCTAAAGCCCAGTAGCCAACAGCTAAGTCAGGGACAGGTGCAGAAGGCAGAAGCCTGTACAAGGCACAGAAGCCTGTAAGCAACGGGATACACCTCCGTGTAGGTCCTGCATCGGCTTTCAGGAAAATACAGTACCTTCAACGGAGCTAGCGTCAACTTCGCTTCAGACTTCCTCTTCTGAAGTTCTTTTTCCTGAAAGGTTGAAAAAAATGCTGCATGAATTTATTCAAGAGTCATTTTCAAATACTGTAGCATTGTTTTTCTATTTGTTTTAGACCTGACTTCTGAGGCGTACACTTTGCTTATTTGTGTGACCCTGTATCACAACATGAAGCAGTGTAAGGAGTTGGTTGTACATGGATCGGCCCTGACACACAAACACTGCCCTACCAGCATTAATGTTGGTCTTACGTATTCCAAATGCTTTTGGATATTTTTAGATGGAGCCCTATATCAATGAGGTTATTTCATCAAAGCAGCATCACATTAAAGACTTGGTATCCTTCATTATGCAGTCATACTCCCATTTGCTCTGTGAATCTTCCAAAATATTCTTTTAAGGAAAAGTTTTCCCTCTTCTTATCTATATTATGTTGTAAGAATGCAAGAAACAAGGAGGGATTTTCTAAATGTGTATTCCACGGCAGGCTCTGAAAGGTGAACATGAACAACCTTCTACCCTGATACCATCGATGCATGCCCTCTATCAGGAGGTGAGCCAGATTACCTAGTCTGTACCTTATGATTAAAACTTTTATTATTCATGGAAAACTTGCTTTCTGATTATGCAGAAAAAATTAAAATTAAATTATGCAGCATCCTGACAGGTAAAATCCCTTTCTATTACAAATCAGTATCGTATTATTTGGCAATAAAGTACAGATTCCTTTGCATTTATTTTGCTTGACAGTTTGTATTTCTGTAAAGCCTATAGTAAATATATTATGTGCATGAAAAAAAAAAGTCTCCCTTTATGAGAATTCAGTTATGCTGAAAGAGGTCACATGGTCCTCAGCTAATAAATTGTGGGCTTGGGCAGGAACATAGTAGATAGGACAGGATAGACATGTCTTTACATTGCACCAGCACTGAGGTAACAAAGAAGAAGCTGGCAATAGGTCCCTGCACTGGTGACATTCAACTCTTGATGAGGCATGGAGCAAAACAATTTGCAAACGCAACTGAACAATTAGGAGTCGCCCATTTATATGGATAGCACATCCCCCCCCGTACTCACCTACCATCTGATAAGCACCATCCATCACTACAGACACCAGACACTACAAACAATTTCATTTTACCATGACTATTCTGCTAAGAGACATCTAATCAATGCCTGAGAGAAGCCACTAACCCTCTGTACAGGACTGGTTTAAACCAAAATCACAGCACATGACAAAGCTAGGGAAAAAAACCCCAAAACAAACAAAACCAACAACAAACAAACAAACACCCCCCCCAAACTGTAGAACAGGTGGATTTACCATGGAGAAAGTAGGATGAAACTTGCAGCAGTAGGGAGAAGAAAATAATCTCTTGTATTTCAGAGGAAAGACAGAGGAGAAGCATGTTCTACACACTGTATCACAGTATGAAGAATATAATTGAGAAAATGCCATTTACCAGCTGTGTCAGAGTATGATGGGCAATTCCAATTTGGCTCACCTTGTAACTATCATCCTTTTTGAAAAATAGTTTCCAAAGAAATAGGAGACAAAACTTAAGGGAAAAAAGTCCTAGCAGGAATTTGTTTTTGCCTGAGTTCAGCAGTTCTAGTCACACGGACAGCCGTAGCTTTGCTGCCATGCTACAAGGTGGTCGTTCTGCAGATGTTAATTCCTGTACCTGCCCTGGTTTGCCAGGTGAAATAGAATGCACAAGTGTAAAACTGCTCATGTAACTGTACTTGGGTATACATGGGGGCTGTCACCAGAATAACTATGTCAGTTAATAAAAATATAAACCACACACCCACCTGAAAATGTGTTAATGAAACTCTTAATGTGTAACCCTAGCAGCTGGATCAAAAACGTTAGAAAAAACTTTACCAAATTTTTATCACTAGCTCTCTGTGTTTCCTAATCTGATATAGTGCAACAAGAGAGTTGGGAATGTTAAAAATCCTGACAATTTAAGCCAAGGAGGTGGCTCTGTAAAGAATTTCAGCACCATTTTGCTTGCATTAGGCTATGAGGATCATAGCAGAGACTGGCGGCAACTTTTGCTATAGTCTGTCATCTTTCCATAGCATTGACCAGCCAGTTTACATAATTTCCTTATTTCTCTGAAGTCAGGGTTACTTTTATATACCTGCAAACCATTTAATTATAGGATCATTTAGGTTGGAAAAGACCTTTAAGATTGTCAAGTGCAACCATTATCCTCAGACTTGTACCCTGGAAAGAAGACTATTTTAATTCTTTCCTTTGAGAAGAAAGAGGCAGAATCTGAAGGCTAAACTCAGATTTGTCCACCCACTTAAACACACAGAAAACAGTTTTATCATACCTTTTCACAGAGCTGAGCCTGAAGGAGTTCCGCTTCATACTGCAAGTCATGAAACTGATTTTGTAATGCAGCCTGATCCCTGGCCTGGGCTTTCAAGGTCAGCACTTGCTGCTGTAACCTCTTACAGGCTATTTTATTGTCCTCTATTTCCTGGCCATCTTTCACAGTGTACACAGGCTAGGGAGCAAATACACAGATTTTCAAATTAGATTTATAAAATAATGAAAATATTCTCAATCATGTTTTAGAGCACAAAACTTCTAGATCAATATATGTACCTACCTTGTATGTCAAAAAAAAAAAGCTGATATAAAACATATGAGTTCAAATGTTCACAAACATATAGCACTAATATCTTGCATTAATCTTAAAATTGTTTATGAGCAAGGAGTTCTTCATCCCCTGTGATAGCAGGTGCAGGACTGGGATTTCACAATGCTCCTTCAAGGTAAGTATTGTGTTATAATCATTTCAAATCTGGGGAAACTGGGGCACAGAAGCTTAAGTGACCAACCTATAGTCATGCTGTGAGTCAGAATAGAACTCAAAATTCCCCAGTCTCCTGCTCCAACTGCTATATAATGCGTCCCTTCTTTTTCCACATATATTTATCTCAGAGAGCAAATTCCACTCTCCCAGTTATATTTTTGTTTTGGAAGATTATTAATAAAACTAATCAGATTTTAAGTACAAATTCCAAAAATATTTAAAAAGAAAATATTTATTACATGAAAATGCAGTAATAGTGGCACAGAACAAGTGGCAGGAGTACCTTCTGAATTTAACACCTCCTCCCCCACTCCCCAATTTTGTTTTCAATTTTATGCACTTAGATTGAAAGGATTAATGAGAGCTTTAGATTGATGGTCAGCATCGTAAGGTCAGGTACTAGAAGTGATATTATCAGATTAAGCACACGGTCTAAGAATAAGGGAAATCTGAGGGTGAAGGAAGTCTTGTGAAAAACCTTTATGCTGTTATGAACTTATATCAAAAAATATTGAGTTGATACACACAGCTGCTCAAGATTTCTGATAACATAAGCAAGTCTAAAAAGATTAAAAATTTCAGTGATTAAGCTAAAAAATCTAGTCAGACCTATGATACACTGCGGTAAAACTATATAACCTTCTGACAAACCATGCAGTAAGATGGTTTGATTTTAAAGGTTATTATCGATACAGCCAAAAGAAGAGCTAATAGTCGGCTGTGATTCACAGCAACACAATTTAATTACCCCTCACTTTCTGACAGCCTTTCCAACTTTGACACCCTTGGTGACTACAGCCTACTAAAGGCACCATTTCATAGAAAACAGCAAGCTGAAGCAATAGATCATGTTGCTCTGGCTGCAACACATCACTGCAACACACATAAAACCAGAAATATGACATTTTCATACTGCTCTTCCTAATGAAGCAAATCCTCTATGCACAGCATTCAAGCAAGCTGTGCATGCTTTGTACCAAACTTTTTGGCTCCCTCTTGCGTTAAGAGAAAAGAACAATAGCAGCTCTTGAACACGTCAGGATTGATTAGACCAGGGTTGCAGTGATAAAAACCTGAGGATGACTCTGAGACATGGTATTTTCCTCGTCTTCTTCTTTCCCCCCACAAAAACTGTGTTAAATAAAAAATGGAAACACTCCCTTACTGAAGATGCTTACTGGAAAAAGAGGTGGGGAAATAAAAATTGCTTGAAGGTTAGAGGCAGAGAGAAGTTCTTTCTTTCCTTTTGCATTTTGCTGACCTGCTAGCAGTTTTCTGTAGTTTGAAAGCACAAATGAGGCATACGAGGTTTATTTGTGATCACTCTGTCAGATGTCTCAGATAACAGTAACCATGGGTTGTGTAGTCAAGCTCCAGAAGGATGAAGGACCCAGCAGCTGGGACTGGGAAATAACCAAAGCATGGCATTTAACACACTGCGTTCTTATAAAACCTGGCAAGATCTCTAGTCTTTGGAGCCTAAACATTAAAAATAAAAATAAATTCTTCCTCTTCTTGTGTGCACTGTGCTTGTCTGAAAATTCAATGAGAAAATGAGAGGGAATATCACTTTTTTGGCTGCAGATCATGATGGGAGTCAGTGGTTCAACAGGGAAGCCTGGCACCCTATTTACTGTGTGCATTTCATCCAAAATTTTTGTATTCATTTTCAAAGCTGTAAATAGTACCCTACTCCCTTCCTGCTCACCCACATATTTCTCCTAACTCCTGCTACAGCATCACAGTTGATGCCACCTCAAAATCCTAGAAAATTTCCCCAAATACTCTTACGCTAAATGGTGTTTCCCCTGAGAGCAACACCACTGAAACATAGAGTCCTAGCAGTAATCTTGGAGTAAATCATCTTAGCTCTCTTTTATTTTCAGTGTATAATATCATGACAGCCTTTTGGAGTCTCAGCTGAGAACTAGGATCCCTTGGCATCAGAGGCTGTAGAACATATGCACAAAGTCCTAAAAGACATGCTCAAAACATATCATATCTCAAAGACCTCCCAACCTCTAGGCTTCTAGGTCCAGAGTGCTCACATCTTCACTTCTTTCAAGCATCACAGACAGAGGTCTTCCAGAAAATGAAGTTTAGAACAGGAAAAAGCATAAATTATTGCAATTTACTGTATCATACTGTATTAATAACTTTGTGGGATGAAAACCACTTTTGGACAAGGGTGGCAACTACCTGAAAATAAGAACAGGATCATCAGTCTACAAAACTGCCTTCAGGAAGAAAAATTATGAAGAAAAACACGGTAATCATGATAATCATTGTGCCAAAAAGTCTTATTTTTTTTTAATCTAGAAAAACTTAGGTCATATTTTAACAATTTCACACAAACCCACTATTGACAGCTTCATTTACATTAGAAAGTTTATTTTAAAAGAGAATTATTGAAACAAAGTCACAACCTTTGTTAAAATACATCTACTGTATTTTCTGCCAATAAAATCAACATCCTTTGGTTAAGACATAATGGACTTAAGTCACGCAGATAATTAGTTGCACCACCAAATTGTGTAACTGAAGGATAAACCCAGTTCTGTGATGCACATGTACTGCATCTTTGACCCTGGAATGAGACACATGTGTATTCAAGAATTTGACATTAACCCTACAACAAGTAATTACATTGGATGAAGAAGTCAGATCCAAATGAAACAACACTGCAATATTGCGTAAATGTATAATAATATACGCTAACATGAAATGTTAACATGATTAATAAGCAGTAACATGAAAAGTTTAGTTATTGGAGGGATGTAAAAGTGGGGGTTTTTTTCAGAAGAAAGGCTGACCTGCACTTTTTTCAGTGTACAAATATTCTGTCAAAGCTGACAAATTTCATTCCCATGTGAGTCATAGAAATAATAAACATCTTAATTCAGTGACCAGTAAAATAAGCAATAATTGCCCCAGACTGTCCCCAAACAAACGGGTTAAAGCTTCATTCCCAAAAATATCCCAAAAGCTTAAGTGTTAGCTTAAACAAAACACAATGATACACTTCTGTTAGTTTTGGGAGTTTCTGCTTCTTACTTGAAATTGATTTCATTGTTTTAAGATATTACATCCCCAATACATTATAATGATATGAAAAATCCGTGCTTCATTTTCAATTAACGGTCAGAATTCAGTTGTCTAAACATCAGCACATAGTGCCATGTAGGGTGTACATATGAAGTAACTGCATAGGACTCGCAAGTGGCCAACTACACCCTCAGCCAGGACGCCCGAAGGCACTTAAATGGGATAAAGAGTGACATTTAGGCAACTGAACTGAGCCCAGATTCTTTACATCTTCCAGAATATGTTTTTATTTTCTTCCAAAGCCATATCTATCTAACTTGTACAAACTAAATTTGAAAATATTGTAAGTTGCCACAAAATTGCTTTTCCAGCTGATAAAAGTTGCATGTTTCTTCTTCACGGTTTCCCTATCAAGGAGGACAGAAATAATTTCAAGGCTGGCTGAAAAGTCTTTATGAAAGCTGCTTCCAGGAGATAATTCAATAATTTAAAAGCTTTCCACAAAACACTTCTTTTTGGTGGAAAATGTAAAAACTTTATCAAGACACAGATCTACCTGAAAATTCAAAAAAGTTTCATTTACAGCAAACCCAGAATTTCTGTGATATAGAAACATTCCAATGAGGATTTCTCTCCCCCATGTGACAGAAAGATTTCCCGGATTTTAGGGATACACACTTGAGCTCCACGTATCAATTACAGACTTTGATCCACATCACCTGCTCACTTGCAATGTAAGTTTCTCCATAAAATGTCCAGCATCATGTAATGTTGTCTATGCATATCTAGTACTCGGGGCTACAAGGCACAAAGGCCAAATACTGGAAATACTGGAGACTTCTCCAACTGTAGAGCAGGAGAGGCAGAGGGGACTGAAGGGAAACACCTTTCATTAAGGTCACCTGAAAATCCAGGCCTCAGAAAATTACCCTGGCTAGAGAGAGCAGGATGAGAGAGCAGGACAAGAGTCCTCCTAAAAAACTGAGGTGTCTATAATGCCCATGTAGAGCCCAGACTTTGGACTATTCTGTAGACAGATGGTGTACCTTGTATAATACTCACTTTCAAGTTTATAGCTCCAGTGGCTCTAGGTGCCCTATACTTGCTTCAAATCTATTGCCAATAACAATAATGGGTGTCTCTGCATGCAAAATATTCCCCTCAAAGGAACATGCTTTCCTCCATTCTATTTACATACATACCATTAATTTGCAGTGCTGCTTTCCAAGCATTTTGTCCCCAACCTCTTGTTTAAGATGGTGTAATTCTGAGAGAGTTTGTGTCAAACGAGTTTTGATTTCTTCGTATCTTGTTTCAGCAAATCCAAGTTCTATGTACCATTTCTGAGCCTAACAGGAAGAATAAAAATGCAAAATTACTGAGTATAATTAGTCTAGCAGTGGTAGCATTTCTCAAGACCAGCTTACAATCATGGACTTGAGTCTGATCTCCACATCACAAGCCTTAAATTGTTGTAAATTGATTAAAATAAATGGAATTACACAATACACTATAATCTTCTTATAAGAAATGAGTAAGACTTTAAAGTAAGTCCTGTAGAAACATCCCTAACTAGAGCTATGCAGAAAAATAGATTAATTTTTAAACTGCTTTCTAAATTTGAAGGTATCTTGAATGAATGTGTTGAATGCAGTCACAATTTCAGAATTTTCTTTGAAAGCTCTCAGAGCAAATGGAAAGTAAGGTTTTATCAGCTACAGGAAAAAAAATCTTCCTGAGAAATATCAAAAATGAAAAATGCAAAGGTGGGAAAAAAAACCTCCCCACCTTTGTATTTCTTCTAGGATGCATTTTCTCCACGTACACACATAAACTGTAAGGTTGTTTTTTTAAAAAAAAAAAAGAAAACCACAAAAAAACACTCAGTAGATCAGCTGGTTGCCCAACAGCAAGCTCCTCCCCTCATCTGAGAGATCATTGCTTCTCCCTTCTGAAAGCAAAGGCTTCACGTTCTTTTAAGTAAACTGGGGAAGGTGTTGTAACACACAGCTTCCTTGTAACACATAAAAGGTTAAAAGTATCTAAGTTAATCATAAAAATAAATAAAAATCAAATGATCTCTTCATATTCCAATTACAAGGTCAGAAGTCCTTACCTAACCATCCAACACTTATCCAAATCTATTCCTTCATTCCAGTGGCCTCACCTGAAATCTGGGAAGCCTTGTAAAGCAGCTGTCAAAGGACAACCATTTTGTACACCCACCATGTGCAATCCTACTGCTCTTTTACATGCTCAACACACTTCCTGCCAGTGGTTTTCCCACAAGAAGTCTGAGCAATGCCTGTTATTGCATGAAACAGCCCCATAAATATACACTTGCCAAAAAAGAAATACTTCTGCTTTGATAAGCATCGAGTGGAGATTCTTCAATAAAAAATAGAAATGTGAAAGCTAATGCATTCAGAAAGGCACAACACTGAAAGCTTCCTTGGCTGGTATTAAAATCTGGATGCAGATTTCCTTTATGCAGGCACAGAACTAGCCATCCAAACAAGTTTCCACATAAGTGGTGTTGGACTTCTTGTGTTTACAATATAGATGTCAAGAGGAGGGGCAGTCTGCGTGCTTTGCACCATCACTGGGCATAGAAAGACCCCTCGACAGTGTCAGATTTTATATCATTTTGCCTCTCATTCAAAAACTGCTTTCAATGAAGGTTTGCCATAGTCCTCTGGGCTTCTACTGCCTTCTACTCCTCCTCACTCCTAGTGAGGGGGAGGGAAGCAGCTGGCCCAGGGATGGCCACAGCAGATAGTTTGCTCTGGGTGTCTTTATTAAGCACTCAGCTTCTGTCAAAGCATGCTGGGGGAATGCAGCTTCACTTGAAGTTCTGGCCAACCATGAATGGCTGTGCAACTCGTCACTTGAAAGATCAAAGAGGGACATTTTGCTTCTGCAGATCAGATACTTCCCTGTTTTGTGTTAAATCCTGGCAGAAAGAAGAACAGCCAGGTAAGAAAACAAGCAAGACAACAAATTTGCTCCTCAGAATTACATCAGAGTAGGTGGTTACCTCTTTTCTTGATTTTTGTAATTCCTTTTGCTGTATTTTTAGTTCCTCTTTCGCCTTTTTGACTTGCTCTTTCATCACACTGTAGCTTTCAAAGATGCTGCCCTGGGTACACAACAGAAAGACATGACTCCTCTCATGCATACAAAATGGCATACACATTTTTTTACAGAACAATACACGGTTTCCTTTTATCTGAATTACTAAAAACATTTGCATAAAATCAAGATAGTAGCAATAAATCTTTCCCTGATGATTATTCTCAACTGAAGTAATAATTCTGCTTTCACAAGAACATGATAATCTCCATAGAAATTCACTGTGGTGTAAGATTTGTGACTGCAGAGGAAAAACATGGACAAGAAATCCACTAAAGATTCTGTCTTTAGGCATATGTTTCATAAAAATCAAAACAGGAAAAAAATAAACTCTATCAGAATAAAAGTTAGTAAGTTAACATGTCCATACTTTTCAGTAAGACATGTTTCACAGCCCTGAATACTTCACCATTGTAACAGAAGTTTGTGGAAATTAATTTGCTCTACCAGAAGCTTTTACTCTTGCAAGAAGATAAATAATTTTAAAAATGCCTGAACAATGCACTCCTTCAAATAATATTTTTAACTTTGTAGCTTGCTGTATCTCGCACTGGTGAGGCCACACCTTGAATACTGTGTTCAGTTTTGGGCCCCTCACCATAAGAAAGATGTTGCATTGCTGGAACATGTCCAGAGGAGAGCAACAAAGCTGGTGAGGGGTCTGGAGCACAAGGCTGATGAGGAGCGGCTGAGGGAACTGGGGTTGTTTAGTCTGGAGAAGAGGAGGCTGAGGGGACACCTTATTGCCCTCTACAACTGCCTGACAGGAGGCTGTAGCGAGGTGGGGGTCGGCCTCTTCTCCCTGGTAATGGGTGATAGGATGAGGGGAAATGGTCTGAAGTTGCACCAGGGCAGGTTTAGATTGGACATTAGGAAAAATTTTTTCAATGAAAGGGTTGTCAGGCTCTGGAATGGGCTGCCCAGGGAGGTGGTCGAGTCCCCACCTCTAGAGGTATTTAAAAGACGGGTAGACAAGGTGCTTAGGGACATGGTTTAGTGGTGGGATGGCAGGGTTAGGTTAATGGTTGGACTTGATGATCTTCAAGGTCTTTTCCAACCTAAACAATTCTATGATTCTATGATCACTTTAAAATTCTCTAATACAACATTCAGAAAAAACTCTGGTACTTTGCCTTCTATTTCAAAGTTAACTTTAACACCTCAGATCTCCAGCACATGGTCATTACAACATTTTCTATGTTACAAAGCTCATTTAGCTTTGTCGTCCAAATGACATTTATGTCTCCCCCTTTCTTTAGAAGATCCTGCTTGGTAACATTCCTCATTGTTATTATTTACCTCTTTTCCAGGGAAATAGTTTGAGGGGTCTATAACCAGAACTCCTTCTTCTTCAGTCTGAGTTACACTACATGCTGTTTCAACTTTCTTTGGCTTAAGACTATGTTGTTGACTTTCTTCTTTTAGTTTTACTATCTTTCCCCTTGCTCCCAAACGTTTCTCTTTTCTCAGGTCTTCATAGGTAAAACCGAAAGAAGACAGAAATTCTTTCAATTTGCTATTTTCTAAAATAAAGTTTGCATTGGCTTTCTGAAATTCATCAAGCTGTACTGAAGTTTCTTTCTTGATTCTGTCCATCTCTCTTTTCAGCACACATTTTTCCTCCTGTAAATCAGAAATAGTTTGATAACAGCTGGTTTTGCACTCTTGAAGTTCTGAAACCAAGGTACTGTATTTGTCTTGTTCACGCTTTACCTCGGCCAAACATCCCAATAAAGTTTCCTTTTCACCTTCTAAAAGAGATATTCTTTGTAAATTTCCCTCTTTCTCTTGTATTAGTTCATTATATTTTGCTACATAGTTCTCCTTGTCTTGTAATAATTTAGCTATTTCTTTGAAGCATCTACTTCTTTCTTCTTTCAGGTCAGAAAGCAGCTGGAAATATCTCGTTTTCCTTCCATCCAGGGATAAAACACTCCGGGGCAGTTTATTTGATGCAATTGTCAATGCGTTGTTTTCAGAATTCTTATTTTTCTCTCCAACACATGAAAGGTTCTTAGAGAAGGTTTCAACAAAAAATGCTCCTGTGCTCATGGTGTTTTCTTCTGGTAAGTCATTATAACATCTACCAGCAACTTCTTTCTCATTAAGTAAGTTTTGGAATGAAAAAATGTTAACTTCATCTACTGCTAAAATGTATTGAAAATATGCATCCATCTCCTCTTCCAGTGCACACATCATCTGAGCATATCTCTCATTCTCCTGTTGTAATATACTGACATTTTTTGAGTAATTTTCATTCTCTTGCATCAGTAGAAATATCCTCTCAGAACACACAGTCACCACTTTTTCCAGTGCATGTATTTTCACATTATGTTCATTACCAGCTTCCAGTGGTGACAGATGACAAAAACACTCATAAAAATTGTTCCCTGGCAGGAACAGTTTGCTTAAGCACACAGCCCTCTCCTGCACAGGAGATGATGTGTTTAGCAGATACCTGTCTTCCTCTGACAAAAAAAAATTCTGAGATGCATATTGCATGTTTTCAGCAGCTATTTCTTGACATGAGAAGTTCTTCTCGTTTGGCTTACACAGTTTCAGGGTCTGGTCTTTCTTTTTTTTCAGGCCAATATTGCTGGAAGGGTTTGTTTGGTGAGGTGGTTTCTGAGGTTGCTCTCCTATCGCCTCCATTTTGATTATGTTTTCTCCATTATATACCCTATTCACATCAGAGGTGCAGATTTCTAAGAGGTTTCTTTTTTTCTGCATTGGTTGAAGGTTCCCTTCAAAATGCTTCTTTAAGTCTTTAAAATCAACAGATAAATTTTGGATATTCTGTGGGCTACCCAGTCTGTCTTTGGCTTCCATTCCTTGCTTCCCAGGCCTGATCAATTCAGTTTTATTTAAAACTTCAGAACTTTCCTCAGGAACACAGGTCACCTGCTGTGGTTGGGCTTTCTCATGCTGTATTTCTTCTCCTTTAGCTCTCCCTCTAAAGATTTGATGATACTTTCCATCATCAACAACTTTATCCAGGCATTCATTTTCACTTAGGCTTTTTGGCAGAATTTGCTTGTTTTCCCAACGTTTTTCCATGCTGTATTTTTCTAGAGATGATGTGATAATTTCAGTTACAGTGCAAGGCCTTTTTCCATAAAGAAGTACAGAAGCTTTGTCAGAAAATCCTCCTTCTGCAACAAAGCAGAGGCCATCAAAGCAAAGAGTGGTATTTGCCTCACATAAATCCAAACTCCTCACTTTCTTTACAGAGGTGACAGCTGATATGTGGTAGCTTTCAGGTTCTAACAAGGTAAGTTGGGGCTTCTTCCTCATCAAAGCTTCAACCACAGAAACAGGGAACATCTTTGCTGGTAGATTTATAGCTTGTTCCTTCAAGAGAGAAAAGTTTTCTTCATCTTTGGTTTCCTTACTTGTCTCATCATTAGTTAAATTCTCAGAGCAAGAAGGAAGCAGTCTTGCTCCACAATAACTTGGGGTACATCTGAACAAAGTGAAACCATCTTCTAGAGTACCTGCCCTCTTCATTCCAAGGGTGACCTGGTAATAGCAGAAGAGAAATGTTTCAAACTGAAAAATATAAGCTAAGATATATTGTTCCGTGTTGATAACCATAATGTATTTTTCACTTCATCCATAAAATACTTGATTACAGACAGATGAGAAAAAATATTTCCATACAAAGAGTTTGTAAATTATTTAAAATTTGCAACAAAAGTAAATAATTTTCTTAGTGCACACATGTATTCATCTTGAATAATATCTTTAGTAGCTATGATTTAAAGCTACTTTTATATTCATCTTTAGATACACCAACTTTTCGTTTTATCACAAAAGTCACAGACTCAATGTGCTCAAAGACAGCAAGAATAGTGGTGACTTTTCTTCTCACCTGCTCAATCTCAGCTAGACCAGCAACTTCTGCATAGGCATTGGAATTGTGTTGCAAAACTGGTAGAAGTTCTTCTGGTAGCTCCTCCATCTGCTTTAGCCCATCACAGCTATATCCTGGTGTTTCTGTTATGGTAAAGCACTGGACAAGTGTAATGCCAGACCCAAACAGTTACATGAAAAACAAACCCAAAAACATCTGACCAGATGTTTTGAACAGAAAAGTATTTTAGTGAGAGCATGCTCAAAAGTTCCTTCTCTACCAGAAGCACACATCACCAATGATGCAGAGATAAGCAGGACATTAAACAAGAAAGCAAACTTCTTAAGAAAACATAAATATTAAGCTTTAAAATAAGGTATATCTGGGGTCCTCCCCAGTTCTCAAAGCCTTTAAAAATGGAAAACATATTTCATGATGGTGGGTAGACAAAAACTTACCGGTTAAACTTATGGGATAAAATTATTCAGTGCAGGTATACCTTTTCATATACTGAAATTTGCTATAAAATTTCCATTAAATTATGTTGGAAGAATTTACCTGATAAAATTTGGCAAGAACAGAGCTTCCACATTGTCTGATCTAAAAAGCAAATCTGACTGCTGCACGGCATTCTCAAACACTATACTTCAGCCAGGACATGGGAAGTATCCCCTAATTCTTCACCTCTGTAGCTTCTTGAAAGTTTTGGGGTTTCTTGAGAAAGCTCCTATCTAAATGCTAGTATCATACCGGCAAACAGTTACTGCTTCACTTTCCCAAGATACAGTTTCCAGATTAGAAGGTTTTCAGAAGGTCTTACACCTTCCAAGGCATGCACACCACATGAATGAAATCATCTTTATTTTATTGCACAGAAATGAAAGCAATAATTACAGTTTGTTTTCATACCAGACTCTTTAGCACGTAGCAGCACAACTGGAGTTTGAGTAGCTTTGCTTCTGAGTGAATCCAGGACTGCTCCCCATTTCCAATTTTGAATGTCATCCTGGATTTGTTCTCCATTCTTAATGGGAAAAGGAGGAGGAAAAGCAGAAAACAGGTCATAAACATACAGTGTTTGTGCTATGAAAAACAGGCACATAAATTTCCTTTGCTATTTTACATTCAAAAGACCCACTATTTCCTTATAATTGCTATTATTTTGTACAATTTTCTCATTCCAACATTTTCTAGTAAATGTCATGGTTTTAAACTTCCCTATAATGTGTTCTTCATACTTTACAAAGAGTTAAGCAAGAAAATCTGAGTAATAAGCATGCAGTATGTCAGATCACAGGTGGAACACTATCAGAACAGAGAATAAATTATATGCTTATGTACAAAGAGAAAAGAAAGTCCAACCAAGTAGGGAATGAGACTAATAGTTCAGTGCCCAGCTACAACGATAACTGTTCCTAGGTTAGAAGAACTCAAAGTTTCTACTGATTGCCCTGAATAAAATTTTCTTTTCCATTGATAATTTAATTGTAAATTTCACATCCTGTTCTTGACATTTATCTTGACTCTGTGATTGAATTTGGAAATTGTGACAACAATTTCTGGTCCAAAGCAGATACCCTTATTTCTTGATACACAGCAGGTCACATTTCGTATGCAACGTGCTCATTTTTAGTGAACAGAAGACTCGGGTCCGATTTTCTCAACAAAACGCGTAATCGAGGTGGTAGCCAAAACAGCTACAGCACAGAAAACAAGCCAACACAGCCACTTTTGTCTTCCCGTACTGCTCTGCATCAAATGCCGGCAGAAAACTTGGTCCCTTTGGGCTGAGTTGCAGCTTTAAAACTACATATAGATGGGAAAGGCAATGACTTCAAAGTCTTCGGTCTATAGTGAGTCAGAAAATGCCACTTGATTTTCCACATGATCACTAGTGAGAATAACTTGGATTTCAACCCAAGTCAGCTGGCACACTATAGTGCTCTGTTATGAGATCTTGACTGGGTGCCATAACTTAAGTGGAAACTACAACACTTCCAAGAGTTCTTCCTTCATTTTCTCAGTAATATTGGAGCTAACATTAATTCCTTGAAACACACACATTATTTTCCTGCAAGTTTGCCTTTATTTCTTCCCAGATATCTTCTCTTTATTGATATGTGGTTCTGTCAAAAGAAAGTTACACAAAATGATGTAAAAGATACAATGCTTGGATACAATGCTCTTTCACTGAAAAATTGTATACAAGCAGCTTTCCCGAAAAGTAACAGCATGAAAATCTTTCCTGTATTGCACACAATTTCTCTTTTTTACAGCTGTTGATGGAGTATGATGAGCTGAAATAGGACTTCTCTTTCAACTATTTTGGCTTGAATACTACAAGATCAAGGTAATGAGACTAGGAAATTCTATTTTAATAGGTGCTAGTAAAACAAAAGCCCTCTTCAGTTTTATGGTACAACACCAGAGGTCTCCCTCCTCCTTTTATCATAGATACTGATTTTTTTCCCCTGCTATTTCAAGTCATTTTCTACTAGAAGAATCCAAGTGAATTAGTAGCAGTACCAAGAGGAAAAGACAACCAGAAATGCAGAAGGCACAAGATTTGATGCTGCTGATGGATTTAAGGAACGTTAAACACAGCATTTAAGGAATGCAACCTACTGTGCAGCAGACCAAAGTACACTAGCTTAACACAAATGATGGCCTGCTCATTTATACCAAAGACTGGGTAATGGAGACTCAGTAACCTCCTATGACAACACAGGTGTAAATTAGTACTTAGAAAAGAAATGGTAAGAAAACCTTGTGTAGAGGAAAAAATAACCTTTTATTAAGGTACAGCATAGAATGAAAGAGATTTGGTCCTGTTTTTTGAAGACTCTTTGGATTAGTCTCAGGCAATTAGTTGATATATCTTGCTTTCACACCTTCAAATAACTCAACTTTTTTTTCTCCTTTTCTCAGTTTTCTCAAACCAAATATAATTCTCCACTACTTCTTCCCTGGCTCTGACATCCTCCCTCCTGATTTTAGTTGGGCAGTCCACTCGTAGCGCACATGGTGGTTGTACCTGTTTACAACTCAGTGCAAGTCCCTCTAGAATATCTTAAAATATTTTCAAACCTTATTCTTCATTCCCAAGAAAAAGTGAACTCACTAGTTAAAGTGACTATAGCAGTGGTTCAGGTATAAAAATAAGGAACAGCAGTCAGTCCTTCTGCCACTTCGGGGCAGCTATGGAGACACATGCGGTGAGGCACAGTTTCAGACCTTCCACAAAGGGCACCCATGTGCTGCCAGTTACTGCAGGATGACCTTACCACTCTTTCTCACACAGGCAACCTCCTGGACCTCACTTCTTTGGGACTGTAGAGCCACTAAGGGTACAAAATCACCAGGTCTGCAAAGGTGCATTCAACTACCATTCACCTCTCTTATGAGGACAGGCTGAGGGAGTTGGGCTTGTTCAGCCTGGAGAAGAGAAGGCTGCGGGGAGACCTGATTACGGCCTTTCAGTATCTAAAGGGGGCCTATAGGAAAGATGGGGAAAATCTTTTTAGTAGGGCCAGCTGTGACAGGACAAGGGGTAATGGTTTTAAACTAAACCAGGGTAGGTTTAGACTGGATATAAGGAAGAAATTCTTTACAATGAGGGTGGTAAAACACTGGAACAGGTTGCCCAGAGAGGTGGTGGAGGCCCCATCCCTGGGAACATTCAAGGACAGGTTGGATGGGGCTCTGAGCAACCTGATCTAGTTAGTGGTGTCCCTGCTCACTGCAGGGGGGTTGGACTAGATGACCTCTAGGGGTCCCTTCCAACCCAAAACATTCTATGATTCTATGATTCTATGATTCTATGTTAAAACTTTGCCTTTATTTCTTCTAGCTTTTACAGAGAAAAGATCCCTTCTACCTTCTCCCAGTTCTGAAAGTACTCACAGTCTGATTGTCCTCCTATACTAAAGGGTTGGGTTTTTTCATGCCCATTACCTCTTGGTTAACTGAAGTTAAAATCAGGAGAGTTCTTGGGATATTGGGTCACAATTTGAATAGAGCATTTGAGTGTGAGGCTTAGCTGATTTCACTTTATTTAATAAATCCCCAGAATAAAAATACCCTCCACCTCAGTGCATAAAGAATAAAACTTTGTTTGAGTCCTCTCTGTGAAAAGAATTTTTCTTTGTCAGCAAAATGAATTGGCAGAAGCTAAATTACAGCATATGCAGAGCTTTCCCATGCAATGCTGGAGTGAAGTGCTTGAAGCAAACAAGTCCTATTCAGTGTATTCAGGGCATATCACAATGCTACGGAGCTGCAAACTATTGAATATCTCAACTCACTCCCAGTCATGAATGCTGCATCCATCTTCCCTTGTTTACCATTATCCAGAAAAATCTCCTAGACAAGATTTATTGTCAGCTGTGCTTTTTTCTTCAGCATTTGGGCATGAATAACATGTGAAAACTCAGCCAACCGTATGTGTACTCCTCCACTGAATGGTGTCCACGAGACAGAGGTCTCAGAAGTTCTTCTGGGCTCTACTTCTAGTGCAAACTGAGACCTTTTGCCTTGGGCACGTCACTTAAAAACTTAAGGAAACAAGATTTGTGAAGTGCCCTCAATGTGCACCTAATAAAAGCACTGATGCGATCAAGCTCCAACTACTGATTCCAGAGAGTGTGAATTAGACACTCTGAAGTACTAATGCTTCAACACAAATAAACGAAAAAAATGCAGGAAGAAAAAAGCCTCACACTTGCATCTCGATTGCACATCTAATGACAAGTGTAATCCAGGGTGATATAAAGATAGAAGTTAATCATATTTTGCCTTATTTTTACTTACCAAGTCAATACTGTTGTCTCCGTTTGCCAATCTTGTAGGTCGTGCATCCTTTTCTTTCTTTTTTTTCAACTTCACCCTACCTTGATCTTTTAAAGCCCTGTTTTCATCCAAAAGTTCTTCCATTTCTTCCTGTACATTGATTTCAGATAATTTCAGTCTATAAACATGATGGCAAGATTCTTCCAATTTTCTTCTGAGAAAGGCTTCAGTGTCCTGAGAGCACTGGAGTTCAGTCATCAGGTCTGCCTGTTCTCTCCTGTTGTCCTCCTCTTTTTCCCTTAAGAACTTCAGATTTTTCTGAAAAGTCTCGAGGTGGCTTTTCATGTTGTGCTCCACATTTTCAATGTAAGTTTTCAATTCCATTGCTTCCATGTCGGGGTGTTTATAGCTCTGAGTCCCACTGAATGCTGATTCCAGCTTCTGCTGGAGATACTGCACCATTCCCTGTTCTAACTCAGATGTCAAAAGAACAATATGGGCACTAAGATCTAGGACTTGCTTTTCCAGCCTGGATACCTCACCCCGAAGGTAACATTCCCTTTCTCTCAGCACTGCTGTCTGTTGTCTCTGCCTTTGTTTGTAGTGCTCAAAATACTCTGACTGGCGCTTTAATTCATCTTCTTTTGTCTTCAGCTGCTCCTGAAGCCAAAGTAATTTTTCTTTTTGCTTCTTCTCTGACTTTTTTTGGTTTTCAACCTACAATTTCAGTGAGTTGTATGGTTAATGTCTTAATACTAAATCTCCTCTTCCCTTACAATTTTTCTTAATTTTGCAATAAATCTGCCCTTGTTTTCTGAAAACTGAGAAATTACATACATAGCAATTACTTAAAGCCAGTAAAATCCTGTATTTAGAGAAAACCTGACCTAGTATTTTGTCATTTCAGCCATCGCTGATGCATCTTAGCAGGAAACAAACAAAACACACATTCACTCATATCTACTACTACATAAAATACATGAAGTTTTTAAACACTCCCTTTTGCATATTTTACAGCATACATTAAATCAAAAGAAACCCTTGGACTGGAATTCATATAACCAGCTCTGAACTAGAGAGTAACACATCATTAATACTGACAGTAGCATAGCACTGAGATGCTACAGCCAGAGAAGCTGTGGTTTCATTACAGAAAACATAAAATGCACTTTTCAGAGCCCAAGTTTTGCCCTTTGCCCTTTGCCATACCTGTCATCTGTCAGCTCTTTTTATGAACCCCATGGAAAAGGAGGAAGGAACAGATGCCTTTTGAATCAGCTTGAGAAAGACTTTGGTATTTTCATTTGCATCAAAGCGTGTTTGAACACAGAGACATACAGAGGTGAAAGATGTCAGTGAAAGACAGAGGAGACTTTCAGGATTCACATGCTGCCCTTCTTCTGAGCAGAGCAAGAGCCACCAGTATCACAGTGCCATCGTGGCAACTTTGAAGACAGACTGAAGGCACAGAGACATTACTGTATTTCTTCAAGGACTTCCTTCAGTCAGTCTTTTTGATCTCCAGCATTTTCCTGTCCGAGGGGTTCACCAGCAAGGAAAGGACAGGACAGGAGGAATGTTAGGTTGAAATGTTGTGCGAAGTCACGCAAGTGTGGGATAATAGTTTGGTTAACTGTTGCTGGGAATATATGTATGGCTAAGCTTCCCAAGTCTTCAAAAATACATTTCACTTTTAAATAAAAAAGCGAAGACTATTGTTCATTCTTTTGAGTCGTCCTGCATGGTACTAGTGTCCTGTCAGATTATTCAACTTTGACTTAAAACGCTGAGACAATGAAAGTTTATCTTGTGATAAACAGAATCAAAAGGTATCGTTTCCCTGTAGACTGTCCCTGAATAACTTTCATTCCTTCAATATTTTCATGGATCCATCCTATGAGCTGTGCAGACTTGGTAAAAATGCCCATTGCATGTGTTACCAGCCAACAGCCAACCTTTTGGATACAAAACATTTACGTGAAGAAGTACTAACGGGAGAACTGAAGGCTTTCCACTGCAGAGCTGACAATTTCCCACCAGACACAGGGAGAGGGAGTTGTGAGGGCATGAAATAGCCAGTGGGGCCTTCTTGGCAAGGAGGGAGCAGCTCAGCTTGCTCCAGTGAAGGGCACTCTGCAGAAGAGGGCTCGGATCGCAAGTGGTGACCCATACGACAGTGCATCACGGGGAAGAAGGTAAGACCCAAACCACCTGGGAAAGCGGGAAGAGGACACAAAGCTAAGCAGGAAGCTTAAAGCATATGCAAGAGCAGGCGGGGCCCAGCTTGAAAATGCATGAGCAATTCAAGAGTCAGACGACAGGCTGAGCAGCTGCATTTCGTACAGAAAACAGGCTGGGTTAGCTGTGGTGTGCTGTTGTATTGCATTGGTAGGGAATCAAAAAAATGCTTTATTATGGGGCTAGAAAGTTAAAGTCTGACCTAGGGAGAAGGAATCCGCTGAGTGGGTTTTGGGGAGAAAGAAGTGAGTGGGAGCGTATATCTCAAAGATTAAGGGTCCAAATGAGAGGAATAATGGCAGTGCTGTCAAAAACATTAGAGAAATAGAAAGTGGGGCAAAAAAGACCAAAAAGTGCATCTGATTCCTCTGGTTGTAGAAAAAGGGAAAGGTTGAGATGATTTAATGCTTAGAAACAGAGACGTCACTGGAGGTGAGATTGACTTATAAATTATTACCACAAAGGAGAAGCTAAACTAGGTCATTTGAAACAATATCCTCCTCACCAAGTTGATCAGGTCCTCCTGAATGCCTCGCAGTTTCCCTTTAACACGAACATCTGCATTTTCAATCTGGTGCAACTTCATATTTAGTTTATCCATTGTCACAAGAAGTGTTTTGTGTGACAGCTCCAGCTCTTTCATCCTGTGATAGTGAGAATGGAGATCTGTGCTAAGTAAATACCACACAATACAGTTCCAGATGGATAAGCAGTCATCAGCAATGCATCAATTTCTCTTTATTTTTCCATTTTTCTCCCAACAATAAAATAGTAACAAATCGTTGATCTCTAATAATAAACACTTTATTCTTAACAAGTCTACTGGGGTTTGCACATTACACTGGAGACTCTCAAAACTGTTAAAGGCAACGTCTATGTTCCTTCTCTCTCTCGCTAGCTTAATATGAAAACCATAAGCAAACACATTTACAAGATTAATGTTCACTGAAGCTTGGCATGCTATATGAAGTAACAACTTACCATAAAGACAGCCACAACACTTTGGTCTCTATATGTATCTGACCATAGGACTTTGCTAGGTTCAGGTTCAGGGTTAGCAAATCCAAATTTTATATGATGGTAAATGCTTCCCATCGAAATTAAGATTACAGGTAACCTATAAGCAACAATGTGTTTTACTGACCAAAGGGAAAAACATGTTACTTGTAACATTCCTCACAGTGGATACTGCAACCTATAATGGCTAACTGTATTGACTTTGTCCACAAAGTTGGATTTTTGACAAAATATAGTTTTGCTTTGCCTGTTGCTAGTAAAATAGTAGTAGTGTTAGGTGATGTGATGTGGTGTGATGTGAAGGGGTTCCTCTACACAGCAGGAATACCGAAGATAAGATAATCTTACGAGAGCAATCTTCATGTTTTCCTTAAAGATTTCCTTCCCTTTTCAGCCTACACGTAAAAATTTTCTCCATGCTTTAAACAGTTGTGAATTCCAAAACATCCTTTTCTTGTTAAAGAAATTGTTTTTCTGAATCTCTCCTCTCCTGCGGCAGGTACTAAAGGCTCCTCTTCTCTCATTTCAGAGATGCACACGTTACCCCTGTGCCCCTCAGGACTGTGCTGTACCGTATCTTCTTCCTTGAATTTCTTCGTTCAACCTTCAGCAGTCTTCCACTTGGCTCCCCTGCTCATTTCTATCTTCTAGCTTTGTCTTCCTGCCCCTACCTGCCAAAGTTTCCTGCTACCTCCATCCCAGCATGACAACACTACCTTTGTTCAAAAATCTCACATAAAAACATATTTCTGAAGCAACAGGGTTAAGATAGAAAACACATCATTAAGTAAGTACCTATTTGTGTATCAAAGTGAACCTGACGAGGTCCTCCCCACCGTAGGCACTGCATAATCTAACACTGGTATCAAAGGAAACTGGGCCACATCAGGCCAAAACTTGGCCCTGGCTAGTTACAGCTACTCACTCTGCTTTGCTCTTTTTTCCCAGCAGTTCTGCCTTCCACATCATTCCTCATCTCATCTGTCTGATCTTCAGCCACAAGAACTTCAGGCACAGGATTGCTTTTCTCCCTACTGGCTAGCTAAGATCCCTGAAAATGGGCTTCCTATATCCCAGCCAAGTTTCAGCTGGCCATTTGCTCTCCTTGAACAGTTCTCTCATATTTCCTCTGTTTTGGTTGTAAATAAAGTTCTTCCCATCTTCCCCTCCCTGAAATCTTTGTTAAAATAGGCCTATTCCTATGAAAGCTTCTATTTCAAAAAAGTTTCATTATTATTTTGACAAAAAGCCCATTATTAAAACATTTCTGGCCAAATCCCTTGATGAATCAAAACAATTTAAGAAATTATACAAATAATTATTTTGAATGCCATTTATATTTTCTACCCTTTTAAATATTTGGCTTTGTTTAGAACAGTGCAGTTGCTGACTATCAAAAACTTGATCTTATTATTCCAGTCAGCTGCATAATTAATGCTTAATGGAGCCTTTAGTTACTGTAATGATTAGCATTAACATACTAAACTAGATGAAGCTTTCTGAAACAAGGAACTTTTTTTTGCAACACAGAATTCCAAATTAACTCTTAAATTGAAAGGGGTATATTTTACAAGCAGAATTTACACCTTGTGAATATTTAAGAATGAAACACCCGTCTGTTTATTTACTATGAGATTTTACATGATGCTGTAAATCCAGTTCAGGTAATAAAAATAAGAACTTAAACATAGCATTTCTATTCTGACAGCTACACAAAATACTTATACATGCATCTTATCGGGCACCCTAAAGCCACATAAAGTCTTTCTTTTTGCTAGTTTTACATGTATCATTTGCCAGCCAGTACATGGGGCAGAGGGAAGAGTACATTTGTCACATCACATTAATTCTGAATGCAAAACCCCCTTTTATTTACCTATTTCTTAGGACAGTATCTGACTCCACGTAGTCCTCTACAACACCTTTCAGTTTTTGCTCCGACTTTTCCAGCTCTTCTATTCTGAGGTTCAAATTCTCTTCTCCAGCACTGTTTACATGTTCATCGGGTATGCTTGCATCTTCTGATTCCTGGAAAATCCAGGAAGTATCAATTTTAACATTGAAATTCAGAATATCAAATCCTTCATTACTGGGCATTTTAATACAGTAACAAAATTCTTGTTCTCTCCCAGATGAAGGATCCATGATGAAAAAAAAAGCCAAATTATTGGGTTCTCAATGTGCGGCAGTTTAAGCATGCAATAAAAGAGCCTAAGTCTCTGATGATCAAATGAACAGTCCTTCTCAATTCTGAACACATTTATTATTTATGAGAAAGTCTCATTTCATTAGCCACAGAGTAATTCACCGTGTATGAAAGGAGCTGCAGTTCACAACATGAGATCCCCATAAAGGATTAAATTAGACTAAATTATGAAGGAATTAGGCATCAAAGTTTTGAAAAGAAGATAATTTTCTACTAAATAGACGAGTTCACAAAATTGAGTATGTTTATCACAAAAAAATTTTACTTATTTCAGATAAAGGTATGATATTTTTATTGTTTCAAGACATAAGATTAAAAAAGGATATTTCTTATTCAAAAGGCAATCTATGACTATTTTAGAGAAACATTCAGTATATTTAACTGGTATTTTGGAATTCTGCATCCAGTATTTTACTTAAGAGTCTACTTCACCTCTGACAGGTTATAAAACCATGCCTAAAAGGAATTTTTAAAATTGGGAAGGCAAGCTAAGCTTGGTTCTTTTCCTTTGCCTCTTTTAGCAATAGCTCTTACAGTTCTTCAGCCTACAGTTCACCTTCAGTTACAGAAACTCTCCTCGGTTAGTCCTACAACTGGCATCGGTGAAATGCCTTTGCTTTTGCTACATTTGTATTGATTTGGAATTGGATCTGTAATTGGAATTCAACCACTGAATTTGGACCTATTCTCCAGCAATTAATGCAATTCCTTTTTTTCTTTTTTTTCCTTTTTTTTTTTTCTTTTTGTTAACAAATGCTGAACCTAAAGGGCAAAGAAGATGAAAAAAGTATCATTTATTTTTGCCAATGAAGAGCAGAAAATATAGAAATTTGGTGAAAAAAGAATAAACAAAGAGGTCTTCTCTTATTGTCCCATGTTTTGAGATACTGAATTACTTTTTTTTTTTTTTTGGTATCACTCACTGGCCTTATGTCAGCCACACAAGGACATAGAGCTGAAAACATTCAGCCACTTAAAAGCTACAGGTATGGAAAGACAAAGTATAAATCCACATGGACAACAAAGTTTAAACCACTTTGTGATCTTCTTTAGACTTACCAAGCCCAGTCCCTTCTCAGAGACCACGTATTCCTGAGACCTGTCCACAAACATCATGGCTCTCACCTGGCCTGTATAATTTGCTAAATGGAATGGTATCTTTGATTTTTAAGTCTCTGAGACACTAATATTTCTCCGTATTTATTATTTGCAAATTTAATAGACATCCTGCTCCCTGACAATGGGCATCCCTGAACACCACTGCAAAAGGAATATATAATAACAGTGGACATTTTTACTCTGCTTATTAACAATTTACAGTGGAAGCAAAATTAATATAATTTTTATCTCTGCCCCAGTCTAGTATCCGACTCATAAACTGTAAAAAGAAAAATTCTTAGTGATATTTTTTGCAGAAGGTAGCCAACAGATAAAAATGGAGAGGAGAGACCAGGCAGGAAACAAACTGACACTTAAAATCGTTATACTGATTTATAGTTATGTATTTCTATTACATGTTTTTGTTTATAAGCGCACTTTTATTCACTGATATAATGAAAGTTAATACAATTTCTAAAGTTCTCAAACCTCACAATCCATTAGGCCTCTATGCTTCTGATGTTTCATCCTGAGAACTACTGAGTACTTCAGCATAAAACCAGGAAAGCTGTTATGATTCATATCAGAAATGAGAAACTTATTGTTTCCTTTTTCACTTGTATAGCTGGGAGAGATGATTGAAAACCTGTGTCACAGCAAGTGACAGTCAGGCCCAGCATCTTGCATGGACTGAGTATAGTCATTATACCTGTTCCCAGCTCCATAATAAATATCAATATGCGACGGAGAGTAAGACTGGAGGGTTTTCAAAACTACAAATCCTGCTAGCTCAGCACAGAACAAAAATATCTTGAATGTCATGGAAAATATCACCCAAACCAGCCAGTTGCTTTGAGAAAACTGTCACATATGAATTTCAATGTAACAAAACACATTAAAAAAAAAAAAAGAAAACAAACCTGCTCATACCTTTTCTGCTTTGTAAGAAGACCATCTCCTGTCTCTGCAGTGCGCTTACCGTTCCAGCCCCATGCATCCCATGTTTGTGCTTATCATTTAATTTCCAAAGCAGTGATGAGCAAAACTATGTCTATGAGAAAAAAGAGTGTTCCTTTGCCAAGTGAATCACATTTTCCAACTTCTGTTCCTTCATCAGCACCTGGTTTGGTTATTCCTAGCTCTGTTTATCTCCAGTTATGGTCATTCTCTTCAAAGCAATGCCAAAATTCTTCCTTTTGCAGTGAAGACCTCATTTTTCCACATGCTGTCATCACACCACTAAAAACTTTAACTAAACCATGAAAAATCTGTACTTGAAAACACATTCTCTAAATGCTTGTTCCTTTTGAACAACATATTGTGAGCAACACATTCTTTTGGGGATTGAGTTTCCAAACTTCTGCGTGATCCTTGTTTCCAATTTAAATTGTGCTTGGTACCAGGAAACAGGGTTATTCAGACCCTCGCACGAGCCAGGTTGCGGCATCTGACTGAGTTAATCTTGTGGAGTGCCTCAGCTCCTTCAGCAGGTAAATGACCTTGCCTGGTGATTCTTTGTGAAGAGGACATCTCTGGTCTTACTTCAGAGCCTAAAAATTATCCGAGAAAACTGGCTTCTTTCGAGGCTGATTCCTGCACCACCAACAGTGAGGTATTCAGTTGCTGTGACAAATCTTTTGCTCAGCTTTCTTTGTGCTGCCTTGATTGTTCTTTGCCTTATGTTATTTTTTTCAATCATAATTTCCAAATTTCCAAATTTCCACTTTATCTGATGTACTATCGTAACCATCTTATTCCACTCATGTTGGAGTTCAGTGTGTCCATGGGAGCAGACTTGTTTCTCTGTAGCTTTTTGTGTAGCCCTTTTAACACCAAGATGATTTTCAAGAAAATATGAGGGAGGAGAAAGTTATCTTTCAATATTGTGCTCTTAATATTTTCAGCTTGCCACAGCATTCCAGAAATAATTAAAATTATCTATTTCTTCATATAGCCTTTCCAGCTCCGAAACAATGATTTGCTTTTCCCTCTCTGAAAGAAAAGCTTAACCTCTTTGAATTTTCTAACCATTCTCCATCTTAAACAAGCCTTTTCAACTTTCATTTTTTCAGTCTGTGCTTCGCCCAAAATTTTTCTTGCAGTTCAGGGGGTCAATGTCCTTGACTGTTTATCTACCTCTGCTGGTTGAGGTTGTGCCATTTTTGCTTCCTAGTAGCTAATGTCAAGATTTTTTTTTTATTTCACCTGGGGAGGATGCCATGATTTCCAAATATTTATTTCCAACTATTTCTCTGCTTATCACATGCGTCTACAAACCCGTTTCTTCCAGCCCCTCTTTGTTCTTAAAGAGATAACTGAGCACAATGCATCATACATTCTCTTTTCCTGACCTCTCAGGCCACCTCTGGATCTTCCATGCTTCCAGTGCTATCTTTACAAGTTATTGCCTTAATTTTCAAGAAACATTCAAAGAATAATTTCTCCCACACAGTTCTTACCCACTGCAAAGTTTTCTTATTCAATCTACCATCTTGCCTGTCTCCAAAACCCATCTCTTCTCCATTTGTGGATTTCCAGCTTATGAATTTAATATGAATTTTACCACCACGAGCTTGTAAATCTCTGTTTGTTTCCAACTTTGAACAGTTTTTTTCCTGTCAGCTATTTACTATAGAGAACTTATTGTCAAACACTCTGCTTTTTTATAGAGATATTAAAAAGGAGATTCTGTGTTTCCTGGGTGAAATGCAAACCACGTTTGTTGAAAGCATGCAGTATGGAGACAAAGATCTCAGTACTGTAAGAAAACCATTTGGTAGATAACAGTTCACATAGCAGCCAGTAATTGCACTTGTATTTTTTCCAGTGTTTGGTTGGAGTGAAAGTGTAAATTCTGATAAGATTTTTTTCAGTGTTTATGATGTGCTGGTCCTTATTTGATTATCAAATCATTCCAGCAAGCCATACCTTTAAAAAAATCTCTAATTTTCAATTTAAATATTTTGCAGCTTCAAGTATTATGTGAACTGTTTTATGAAAAATAATGCACCAATTTAAAGCTGCTCAATAAATATTTTCTATATTTTTGCACGTGGACTCAGCTGTTCACTCCATGGGTCCTTTTAATAGCCTGTATACAAAACAAAACAGAAAACAAAAACAACAAAGAAAGAAAAAGTCTGCTGAGTTTTAGATAGATAACATTAATTTAGAAATAAGTGTTGGCATCCAGCCCTAATTCACAGACACCACAATCTCTAAGTGTTTTATATTAGCTTCAAAATAACAAGAATCGAAATTGCTATCAGTAACCACCTGGTTTACCTTGAAATAATGAACAGTGTTTGAGTCCAACTACAGTTATGTCTCTTAAAATAGGTTTTGCTGTGTTACATTAATCAGAGTCAGATTCACCTCTGGCAAGATGAGTTGAAGGCAATTGCCCTCCACACGAGCACTGCAATATGATGTGCACTCCTTTAACTACTTAAGTAGTTGCTGTTAACAGGAAGAATAGCAGGTTGATTCAGCACAATGTATTTTCTGGAGACTAATTATACTTGTGATTTTTTTTTTTTCTTTTTTTTTTTTTTCCAGAGAGGAACCATAATAGCATCAGCTGTATTAGCACAGAAGCCTATAGATCAGGTCTAAGCCTTGAAATAATACAAATTTTTGAAAAAACAGTATTTGAAAATAGCTTAAATGGAATTTTAAAAATGCTGCTGATCTCACTAAGTTCATACAGTCTTTATAAAGTGTCTCTAAACTTGGCCAGTATACTTTTCACAGTATTTAAAAACAAATATGTTCATCCAGACGTTAGCACTGCTGACCAGGACTAGAGTGAAAAAGCTGGATGAAACTCAAAGACACAGTTTGGTGACTCCTTTAATATTACTCTTTCAAACTTACATTAAGCAAAATAGCATCTGTCCTTTCCTATCTCCATAGAACAGAAAATTCAACTCGACAAAATAAAGCAAATTTCAAAAGGAATGCTCAAAATGCTGTAAAAATATTGCTCAATTTCCACTAATTTTTAGCACCCATCTAGCAACCAAACGAAAGCTACCGCACTCGTAACAAATCAAAAATACCCTTGGATCACATTCCACCCATCTGCACCTGCCATCATTATATCGCAAAACATAAACAATATGCAACAATTCTAGTAATGAAAGACCAGAGCCAGTTCCCAAGAGCATCAACAGAAAGGCGATATCTGAACGTACTGGGAGCTGAAAAAAAGCCCCAAAAGAGCCCATGATAATGCAGGCCTGATTTTTCAAAAGTACTTGTGTTCTGGGCAGAAGAAAATACTGTTTCAAGCTTAATGTAAGGTAAATATAATAGCTTTTGTGGGCAACTATTGTCATCATGTTCATCATACAGTATTTGATAGCAGCTTCAAAGAGGTTGATTAACCACATCTCCTACTATAAGGAGATTCCATGAACATAATTCATAACAGATGCCAAAGAAGAAAAAACTTGGAAAAATTGTAAAGGTGAAAACATTGTGTATTTTCAGTTTAAAACCAAACCAAAGCAAAACAACAACAGCAACAACAAAAAGACTATGTAAATATTCAATAGTTTTAAAACATAGCTTAATCCTCTAACAGGTTGTTGAGTTACCATCCTTACTGAAAGGGAGTGCAACTTGCATTGCCCCAGGGAAGAGGGCTAGGACTGATTTTCTAAATCGTATTTCCCTGTTGTTCTGTGTGAAAGGTGAGCACTGCCGCTACACTCCTGCTGAAGAAATTCACTCTGTCTTTTGCATTGAGCTGAAAGGAGCAGGACACTGTGGAAAGGATAGTGGGAATGATAGTAGTGTCTCAAGGGAGACATGGAGGTTTCTTATCCTTGCCCTTTCCATGTTGCATGGGCACATGGAGGGTCAGTCACAGTGCAAACTTCACATCAGCTCATAAACGGGAATAAGCATGCACAAGAAGGACATGGAACTGTTGGAGCGGGTCCAGAGGAGGGCTACTAAAATGATCCGAGGGCTGGAGCACCTCTCTTATGAGGACAGGCTGAGAGAGTTGGTCTTGTTCAGCCTGGAGAAGAGAAGGCTGCGGGGAGACCTGATTACGGCCTTTCAGTATCTAAAGGGGGCCTATAGGAAAGATGGGGAAAATCTTTTTAGTAGGGCCAGCTGTGACAGGACAAGGGGTAATGGTTTTAAACTGAAGCAGGGTAGGTTTAGACTGGATATAAGGAGGAAATTCTTTACAACGAGGGTGGTGAAACACTGGAACGGGTTGCCCAGAGAGGTGGTGGAGGCCCCATCCCTGGGAACATTCAAGGCCAGGTTGGAAGGGGCTCTAAGCAACCTGATCTAGTTAGTGGTGTCCCTGCTCACTGCAGGGGGGTTAGACTAGATGACCTCTAGGGGTCCCTTCCAACCCAAAACATTCTATGATTCTATGATTCTGTGAATAAAAGTTTATTATTTCCTATGCTATTTCACGGCTTCAAGGATCTTGGGAAAGTAAAACGAACTCCTTTTTTGCATGGGTGGTGAGGCTTACAGGGCATTTCAGAAAACAAAACTGAAAACCAAACAGTGTTGGCCACCTGTATGACAGAAGGCAGGATCCTACAGCAATACCTGAACTTTAGACAAAATGTACCTGCTCTGCAGAATTGAAAAGCACCTACAGCAGTTAGGGCAGTCAGCCTCTTAGAATGCTAATACATTTCTTGTTGAAAACTCCATGACCTTCTGCAGAAGTCTAGGAGGTAACTGAAGGCATCCAAGTCAGATTTTATAGGTGACTCTTCCGCTCTGTGCAAGCAAAACCAGTATACCCTCCCCCAAGGTTTCAGGGTCTTATGAAGACAATTCTCAAAACATGGCAAAATCTAAGAGTTAAAAATTGAGTACCAAGAAATATAAAGAATACCAACCACACGTCTTGGCTCAGTTGTGTCATCAAGGCCACAGAATGAATGCTAGTGAAAAAAACAAAAAAAGGAACAAAAACTATAACATAAGATCAAAAGAAAATGAGGAAAAAAGAAAAGAAAAAAGATGTAAGATATGTAATATGAAATCCAATGACATTACAGCAGTTAGTCTTACATCAATATTAATTGAGTTGATCTGAAAGAGAGATACAGTATACCAATCCGACTCTAAAAAGGTGTAACAGGGTATAAAATTCAGTATTTGAGGACAGCTTTAAAAATTGTAACATTTGTGGATTATGTAACTTCAGAAATAATAGGTTCAGGTCTGCAACTCAGTTAAGCAAGTACTTATAATCATACACCTGAGAGCTTTCCTGAACCAAGACTTACCAAGCCAAGGGCACAAGCTAAATGCAACTTAAATGGTAGAATCAGTTATGAGAAAAGCATGATGTGTTTAAACAGCACTTGCTCCTCATGTATCAGCTTGCAGAATAAAACTGAGATTTTACATTATTCTTTTGTATAGCTTTGGAAGCAGGGCATTTTGCCGAAGAATCTATAGGGTAAAAACACCGTCATCCTTATGTTCTGATTTTACAGAATTGTACATGAAACTTAAAAATTGAATCCATTCCTAAGGGAAAATAAAAAGCCATACTCGTGACACGGTAACTATAAGTGCTGCATTGCCCTTAGCTACAACCCGCAATGAGGCTCAGCTATAAATACTGCCCTTCCTTCAGAAGCATAAAACTTTTCTCCCCAAGAAACTACGGTGCGCAGTATCAGCAGCATGTAGATGCCAGTCTGCACCCACTGACATATTAAACCTTCAGAAGAAGAAAGAAGTATATCATTCATGGATTCTCAATCTGCCTTCAGGCAGTCAAATTCAGAATGAGATTAAATCCCAAGGAAAAAAATTCAAATGCAATACAGACAGAAGGAAGCCCTCCACCCATGCAGGAGCTGAAGGATAACGGGAAATAAGGAAGCTTTTTTGAGGTCTCCTGCTAATGTAGCATTAAGGCAAAGAGAACATTAATAATTTTACCTCCTTATCAGCTTTCTGCTAAGCTTGTGATTAAGCTGTTTCTTTTCTGATAGTTTTCCTATCCATTGCACTGACAAACCAGCACAGATAATGCTAACTTCCATTTTCAAAATAGGCAGTCTATCTAAAGCAGTGCCTACTCTGTAAACTGTAATGACAATGATTAAAGGCTTACACCTTGGCAATCGCAACGTCTAGAGATGTTGATGGTTTAGAATAGGTGCATACACCCTAATATTTGCAGTAATTATCGTATAGGGATATCACCTATCCCTCAAGGTTCCTCTACCTTGAGTTAACTGTAGTATCTTAGATATCACTGGCTGCTAGGCAGGAACATCTTCAGCTATAGCAGTCATCCAGGGCAGAAGAGAGCAAAGGCAGCTAAAGAGCCCTTTAAGGGGTGGATACTGCTTATGTTTCTCTGCTGGTGGGAACAGAGACCACTGCCTCCCCGATGGATGTAGACAGACTAGCCCCAGCCAGGGGGGAGTGGGGCTGATGTAAAGTGACAGCAACAGCAGACAGCCCAGCTCCTCACAGCTCCTCTCCTGGCTCTGCCACACGCCCAGCTGGATATCATGGTTCAAAAAGTGCAGGACAAGGTACTGCAGGGGGGGGACAACTACTTTGAGAGCAGAAGGGGCCAAGGAAGCTGCTGAGGGAATTGGAGTAGCTGCTAGAAGTGCTTTACGCCCAGAGAGTGACACCGGGGGGGATGCCACACCCTGAGAGCAGAGGAAGGGACGGTGAGATTAGTGAAGGGTGAAGAAGAAACCTTCCCACATCCAGCGTACTGCTCCTCAGAGCCTCTCTCAGTCCTGCACACCCCACTGACCTCTTCCAGCTCCCATTCAGAGTCCTCCAAGAGCCTTCCTTTTGCTCTTTTATCCCATTCCAATTCCAAAAGAAAGAAAAACAAAAATGACTGTAAACTCCCCTAACTGCTCCATTCAGCCCAGCAGCAGGTTTGTACCGATACGTACTGGAGAAAACCAACCTGAGATGATGTGACTCATCTTGGGATCTAGGCACTGGTTTAGCAAAATCAGCATGATTAAAACACTTTGCTAGAGCTTAAAGAAAGCCCTGTTGTCAGCCTATGCCCTGCAGAACAGCCTAAACTCCAGAGGCCTGGGAAACACTTGAGCCCACGATCCAGGAACCTTGTGCCATCTCTCACTTGGGACCACAGTGACCCAAATACATTTGCTGTCTTAAGTCTCAATCTGATCTTCAAAAGAGAGGAAAAATTGGATCTGGGATATTAATTTGAAACTTGTTTCTATCTTAAAGCAAGACTTTTTTTTTTCAGTGTTTGCCACACACACCTCATTAACTTCTTTTTCATTTTCAGTATTTGCAAGTTTTGCAAAGCAGTGTTTTCTGAAGAACGGGGCTGAGCTAACCACTTCTGTCAAACAGAGACAAATCTTTATGTTGTTTCTTGATCTAAACCACAGCAAATTCTCCCCCTCCTAGTCTAGTGTCTTTCCAGACCCCTTGATTCCTTTCTGTACTTGACAGAAAACCTGGATAGCAAATAATTTTGAGCATATTAGGGACTGAGCTTCATTTCATGCAGCAATAACTTGAACTCAAATTTTATCTTTCTTGTTTTAAAATAGATTTCATTATATTAGGTAAAGTATTATTAATGTCAATGTAACAGAGAAAAATAAATTACTGTGGAAAAAAATCCATTAGCATTGCCCAGGCATTTATTTACCTTTTCCTCAATTTCTTTGAGTTGCCTCTTTTGAAGTTCTATTTTATCTTCTAGTTCTCGAATTCGCTGGAACAGAAAAAGTCAAAACAGAAATTATTATACCTAATCTGAAAAGTATATTTAAAGAAGATAAGAAATAAATTAAAAACTAAGAGAACAAATGCCCATTATTAATATAACAATTCTTTTACAGTTATATTAGGCAGGTTCATGGCAGGATTGCTCCACACTTCCCTGAAACCATGGCATTGTAAACAAGCTGCACATATAGAACATTATGTTTATTACCAGGAAGCCTAATCATCACCACTCATTAATCATAATCTTAACATATACACACAGGCAATTCCAATTAGCACCAAAATTCTCAGAAGTACAACGCTTCTTTCTCTGGAACTGCTGGAAGTTTTTCTACATACCTAGACAGCCAGCAGATGACAATACTACATTTCATTTTATCTCTCTATTTTCATTTCCTATTAAAAATATCTATGTTCCTGGCATAGTCATGCTATACCAGAAAGCCAGAGCGCACAGGTTTTCAGACCATCACCAAGACACTATCCAGAGATTCATCTCCATCCTATTACCAGAGCCACCTCCCACCAGAGTCAGAGGGAATGTCCCCTTCAGCGTAGCTCACTGTATTTTTAAGGATTTTCCTTGTTCAGTTCCACAAAGGTTCTCCAAAAATAGGACTGTTGTTGGACCCACACATGCTATTTTACTTCTGTCCCCTTGTTTCCTTTCTATAAGTAATGCTTCTTTTCTTTTTTCCCCCCCTGAGTTTCTACATCAAGAAGATGCATTTTATTACACTTTCGGTATATTGTACTTGTTACAGATAAAGTAGGCTAATAAATATTTTTCCTTATAGGCAGAAACCTGGAATCTCCTACTAACAGCCACTGGGAATCAAGGAATAACTTTATACTACCACTTTTTTCAGGATTAACTACCTGACTTTTGCCTGGCCTACAGTAGTTAAGGTTATTAACAGTTCCTGAATTTTGAAAGAGAAATCATCATCTAGTCTGATTTCTGTGTGCAGGCCAATAAAATGAATGTAGCAGCTGCTGCACCACTCCCAAATTATTTTACTACTGCCAAACTGATTTGAACAATAGTATCTCTTTCAAAACAACATCCAATCATTATTTATAAACCTGTGTGATCAACCAACATCAGCAGTTGATGACCTGCATTCAGTTCAAAGACCTCAAAGAGTGGGAAGTGCCCCACACTCATGGTAGCCCAGGACAGTCCCAGCAAGGCAGCAGCTGATCCAATGGCCATTTTGTCATGTTTTTGAGAACTACAGAGTTCACTTGAACATTTCAAATCTAACCTAGAGCTACGCCAAAGATGAGGTACAGTTCACCTTGCTGAGGGCATACTGGTCTGGACACAAATATTGCAGGCAGGTCACAAGCAATAGCTTTGTTATTGTTGCTGCTGTTTTAAAAGAAAAGATTTTGTTTAAATGACTGTTTTGAATATTATGCGGTCAGAGTAAGTCAGTCAAAACCTCCACTGTATCATGCTGCGTAGCTCAGAGATTTACCCAGATAATATAAAAGCACAAACCAGATTACCCTCGTGTGACACAAGGGCACGGAGTTTTGCTGACAGTAACAAATGCCCTGAGTACAGCTGTATTAATTTCACTTTTCCTCTATTACATTTGAATTGATTTGTACTTCATCTACTCCCTGCTCAAGGCAAGTCTATCTCTCCAGCCATCATCTTCATATACTGTATGTACCAGGAATATTGCAATCACTGTAAAAAGCCGTGGCATGAGAAGCAGGCAGGTATAATCACCTCCGAGACCTCCGGTCCATCAGGTTACACGTTTGTTTCTCTCCCACTCATTTCAGCTATGCTGATTCCTACTTACAACCACATCCCAGAGCTGAGTGACAGACTTCAATGCACTGGGGGTCCTGTTACGCTCTGTATTAGAATTTGACCGTAGTGAGATAAGTGGAGAGAAGCAATGTTTTTAAATACCATTTTCACCTTCAAGATTTATCATGTAAGATATTTTTTCAATATCTGCTGAGAACTTGCCTCCAGAAAAAAAAGGAAAATAAGAAAAGCCTCACCTCAGGGTTTACAGCAAGTGTTCTTTTATAAAAGCACATGTTAATTAGGATAAGATGGCATTTTTCAGATTTGGGAATTCTGTTAATTATGTAAAAATTGAGATGTTATTACTCTCTTATGAATATTTAATCTTTTCAAAAGATTACAGCTATTCAGCTATTCTCTCCAGCTATTCAGAAGTTCTAAAAAAAAAAAAAAAAAAAGGGCTGAGGCTTCTGTTTTCTAATTCCCACCCATAACCCATCATAATTGTTAAACTTTGTGAGAAAAAAGATAGAGAATAGTTTCAAGGTGACAAAATATACACTTTCCTAAAAATCAGTTTAGATACAAAGACAACCTAGCCATTAAAATGGAATACGCATAGGGTTGAATTTCTTAGCAGAGAAAATCCACAAAATAAATCCTCAAAACAACTAGATTTATGCCAGTAAGGCAGACATATACAGGGTGGGTATAGTCCATAGGGCAGATATTTACACATATACGCATCCAGACCTGCCACCTAAGGATAGTATGTTGAAGACAGGTGGCTCATGTGTCAATAGCTGGCATTGCCCTGATGTGAGTGACAACCACCGTGACAGAAGACTTATGCTGCAAATGAGTAAGATTTTGTAACCGACTTCTTTACTACAGAAATTAAGAGTTCAAGCCTAGACAGATCAGAATTTGTTCTAAAACACAACTGTAAGCTGGAATTTTCCATCAGGTATCAAAGCTTGGGGTTGTTTACTTGTAGATGTTTACTTGCTTTCCCCTGGCCGACTGTAGGGAGGATTAGCCAGGAGGATGAAGTGGGCATTACTACTCCCATCAATATCCTCTGATTGCACAGGGTCAGCACTGGAAGATAACCAGCCTAGCTCAGCTATTTATATATCCTGAAAAATCTGATTTAACTCATTTCTTTCCATTTAACTGCAGAGATGGCCTTAAAAATATATACATATATATGCAATATATTGGCAGGAAAAACCAGAATGACATCTACATACAGTATTTAATACATAAAAATAATTATTTTCCCCTATTGTACCTATCTGTGTTTACAGCATTATCTTGATCATGCAAAGAAAACAATTTCCGAAATATTACTTTAAAAATTACATGTAAGCTACATGCAATAAGCCTAGCTTTAACAAAAAATAAAGTATCTTCTAGAAGTAGCAAGACATGTTCTACTGAGAAGAAAATCACACAAAAATTACACATACTAATTAAAACCAATGGCAGGACTGCTTGAGATTCAGTATAAGCAGTTAGGTCTTTTTATTAGGTTCCTTTTATTTGCAAGAATTAGCAATCAAGAGGATGTGGACATGCTCTCAGGTTTTCAACACTTGATTAGATGGTTCCAGTGAATTCTGATTTGTTTATGTTTGCAAAAGCCTAACTGTGACAACAAATTACACAGAACTATTTTACTGTTATCAAGAAATTCTACCTACTTTCATGCTTCAGGGCATAAATTGATGATCAGTAAGCCAAGCTTTTCCTCCTATGTCATATAGAGTTATAACAGTTGCGCTGTAAAAGATGCATTCAGCTCTATCCTTGACAAGGCTCTTGGGAACTTTGCAGGGTAAATCCAGAGCATTTTCAACTGCACAAAAGACTGTGTGGGAAGTAACAAAATCTACTATATCTTGCTATCAAAACATTGAGAAGTCTTAGTTGAGAAGAAAGCCACAGGCTGTTCTTTTGTTTATTCTCATTTTTTAAAAAGGGAGGGACAGAAGACATGGATAGACAATCTAAAACCAGAACTGTTCTTATGCTTCCTTTAAAGCCCCTAGTATTGGTCACAGCCAGAGTGAGGATTAGGGACAAAGCGGAGCGGTGTTCTGCTGGGTTCTAGCAATTCCTGTGTTCCTACGGTTAATAGCTGGCCCTCGGTCACATGAGTGCACCTTTTTGGGACTGACAGGATTCATGGGAATAACACAGTGTTGTCAAATCATGGGGCCATACAAAGGAATTGCTGTAGGCAAACAAAGAGCCACAGTCCAACAAAAATAGTGCAATGAGACTGTAACCATGAAAGAGGACAAACGTTAGGGACATGGATCCTTAATGCTGTCCACCTCGACTGCATTCAAAACCAACCTGCCAAAATAATGACTACTAATCTGTCATTGATTTTATTGCAATAGCAAATAAAACCTCAGAAAACTTTAGGATGATGGAGGGGTAGATCGGTGAATACTCCATTATTACCTTCACCCGCACAGAGCTCCCCTGAGGTTTGGAAAGAGGGTTGGATAAGCATTCCATTTCAGAATGGCAGGCACCTACTTGATGAATTGTCCTTCCACTAGCAATGACGTTTGCTGCCACCTCTGAGTAAGTGCCTGCAAGCATCCAGAGAGCAGCAGGGGCTGAAAGGGCCCTCCCGCTGTATTGAGTTAACACCAGATGGCTCTGCCGGCCAAGCTACGGCTGGAACAGCAACTTCAGCTCTGGCAGGAATGAGGCTCAGCTGTGAAATCCATTTGCATATGTACAACATATGCCTTACTTACTACTTACATGCAATTTGAACAGACTTTTAAGTTCCATTATAAAATTTTTCTTAATATTAGTTACATACACATTATGTATACAAAGGTAGGTGGCACAGCTATAACCCCGATGGACGGCCTAAAAATGCTAGCAGTTAGGTAAGAGAGAACATCCAGAAAGTTCAGGCCGCTAAAGCATACATTTCCTTTGGAAGTGCAAAGACAGGCATATGACTGAAAGTCTGCTAAAGCCCCCCAAACACGGCACTACATATGACATTACTTCACTGAACAGAGCCGTGAAAAGGAAGTTTGCCACCAGTCATTTTCAAGTGTACAAATGGTAAGTTCACTGACTGCAGTGATCATATACTGCCCCTCCTCTTCAACCCAATGCTTAGAGAGCTCCCGAACACAAAGGGCTGACAAATTGCCCAAAAGTGTGAAATTAAACATTTTTCTCAGCAGAAGATTCCTAATGTGCAGAAGATCCCTCCTAAATGCTCATAACCCTCATTTTCTTTCACCTCATGATGGGAAGTTTGCCCTTCTGGGAATCGGGATACACTTCTTGAAGTGCAATTATTCGCTTAAGCAATTAATTCTCTTTGGTAAACTTGGATAGCAAGTGCCTTAGTGTGTCTCTCAGTACTGGTAGGGAAATTAAGACAAGTCAGCTCTTCCTTTCTGAAGTAGCAGAGGGCTGAGACCCCAAGATGGGACTCTACATTATTACTCCCAGCAGTTCTGACCATCCTCCAGAAGGGGAGTCTCTTAAGTTTGCATGAAGCATTGCTTTACAGATCATATGCTGCCTGAGCTGGCCTATGCAGGACCAAATTCAGGTGTCCCTGCACCTACAGCTCCATTTTCCTGACAGTTGGATAATCTGCCTAGAGATTTTTGTTTTCTAAATGCATCCAAACTCAGCAAGAGGCTAGATAACCCTAGATGCAAATTCATTATTGTCACAAATCCCTTGTACAAAGGTGTGCAAAAAAAAGGGACAATACACTTTTTAAAACTGAATTAAAGGCAATAGGTGCCTTGCAGACCATTCATATTAGAGGTCAGGTCCAATGGAATGATATTAATGCATTGCCAGTGGAGAACCAGCTAGGTACTGATTTCAAAAGGGAAATTTCTGTAATTTCTTGTATGGTCTGGCTCCTGTGGCTATACCGCAACCTCAAGGTTGCAAACCACATCTCTGGGATGTCTGCGGAACCAACGTTTAGGTGAAATGCAAGCAGCATGATGGTGGATGCGTGCCTGGAAATATTACTCTCCTTTCACTACCAGAGAAATTCCAATAACACAGGCTTAGAAAACTCAGCTTGCATTATGGAGCAAAGAAATACAGATAATGAAGCTGATATTCGAAATTATAGCATTGCGTTTCCATTACTTAACATCATTGAATGGTTTAGCCAAAACAAAAATGTTGCTCTATTAAAAAAAAAAAAAAAAGTTAATTGCATTCTCACACAGTACATGAAGTGCACGTGCCCAACTTGTGTTATAATAGCAATCCATCTACATTAGGCACCGTTCCATTAATACAGTGCCCGTTGTAAAGGAGCGCTGAAATAAATGGAAATCCTTCGGCTGAGCTCAGTGAGCCCTGGATTGCAGTCTCAGAGCTATCATTTTTCTGCTGCAGGCAATACACCAGCCCAGCAATGATTTGTCATCATTTTGAGAGTTTGTCATGGGAGGAACTTCAGGATTACAAAGAAAGAAAATTTATCTGAGGTGTAATGAAGTGCCCTACTACTATAAGATGCTAGGTCCAAATTTCCTCCACCAAGCAACCAAAACATGCATTTTTCATCATTTGTGTTTCTTTTAGGATACCTCAAATTCTGATGAGAATTGGACTGTGTCTTTCTACAGTCACGTGGTCTCTTACACACACTCTGTTTTTTTGACCTGATCTCCCAGCTACCTTTTTAGCAGCAAAAACAGATTCTGAGAATTTTGATGTTTTCTGTTTATTGGATAGTGATGCAGGCTAGATGTTTCTTCGTCCAAGCCTTTTGTCCTCCCCAATTCACTCACAGTATTACCCAGTCATTCACAGTACTGAACCAACATCTTTGATGGCTTCAAATCCTCATTTGGCTTTGCCAAATGGAGAAAATGCTAGCAGGGAAGGAACTTCTGTGACAAGTTTCATGTTCCAGATAATGTGGACCACATCATCCTTCACGTAGGTGTCAAGCTGCAGAACTTATGTTCTCTTTTCCTAGGTAAGTGTGTAAGTACAGAGCCCATCTGAATAAACATACTGTTTTACTGACAGTAACACCAAGAAGATCAATTTATCTGACTGCAAAATATGCTCCTTGCCATGCTAATATAGTTGTGAAAACACAAGAATGTACTAATCAGGGGATTTAGAAATCACCTTAATAGTTCCTGTGACACACTCTTATTGGATTTACATTCACCAGCAAATCCAAGAAAACAATTTGATAATTTTAGCACAAAGCAGACAAAGAAGGATTTGCTAAGCTGCTTAGAGCCTCAGCTCTGAAATGTTGGAAGGTTCAGGTTGATGTACGTTCACCGGATAGGCAGCATGGATGGACTATATCAGATGTGAACCCTGGTTTGAATCTTTGAAGCCACTTTGTGATCAAGAATGCATCTCACTCTGAAGCAAAATTTAGCAAGGGAAATATTTTATCAGTCTGACAAAGGGAAGAATCAATATTGTTTCATTACATCACTATTTTAAGCAGCTTCTCAACACTATTAAGACACAGGTATGTATGATCTTTAATAATGTGAACAGCATAACTATGTTACATGTATAAATTTAAACAAAGATTAATATAAACTGACTTTCCTTTGCTATTTTTCAAATCACTAAGCTGATGGATAAAATTCCTTAATGAAAATAAATATTTTATTTTCTTGTTTGTTTTTTTTAAATCTAATGCATTTTGACAGCTGTTTAAAAGCCTCTACTGTGTTTACAATATAATTTGCACAGGTAATTGCCACTTGCATTTACTCAAGATGTTGGATCTGCTACTGTAAGGGGTATGGATTCAGGAATCCAAATATTACCTTTAGTCCCGTATTCCTAGAATCTGATTTTGCATACTGGTCATAAGGAAACGAGCACGCACACTGTTACAGCATTCTCTTGAGCCATTGTTGTTGCCATCTTGTTTTACTTTGTGAATGAAAAATTAATATAAATTTCACCCAGTTGAATATGATAATAATAGATCATTTTGGACATTCTTCTCTGATTCTCACCAAGATCTTTCTTTACACAGCAGGTAAAAATTTCATTCCTTTCTGTGTTCTGCAGTCTCAACCATGATAATCCAATTAGTAGTTACTGAAGTAGGAGAATTGTTCTTGTTAATCTTTATTATGCATTTGTAGTTTCTTTATTTGCCTTCCTGAGGAGAATGAATCTTTTAGCAGATGCACTGATGCATTTCTCAGCATGAAAGTTTATAGATATTCAATGACATTGGTCTCAGTAGTAAATCAGTGAATTTTATAAATGCATTTAGCTTAAAATAACTCTTTGTTATAAGCTGATACTGAATGACTGTATGTACATGAAGGTATGGCTTAATATTTACCAGTAAACTTGATTTATTTTTTTTTATTAACACTGAGAGTCTTTTAATTTATGCTATAGTAAAACTACACCATACATTCATATCTAACAAGAATATCAACAGTCCTCTTCCTTTTCATTAGGGGAAAACAATAGCTACAGCCACATTAGACTTATATCTACACGAATGGCTTTTCTAAGTCCATGTGAGGTCAGAAGACAAAACACCTTAAAATTGACTCCTTGGCAGCCTAGACTCATTACTAGGAAAAAAAAATAAGAAAAAAAAAATCATGTAATATTTACTTAACATTAAATTTAGATTATTTTACACTCTGATATTTAGATAGCAAATCTCCACATAAGTAAATATATATATATGAATCTTCACTTCTATAACAAACTTCACAACATTTTCTGTTTTAGACTTGCCTTTCCTCAGCTCCCACTGGCCCTTCCTAAGAAACATAGGGTATTCAGGATTTCAGATGAGAAGATTGCAGCATTCAAATTTCAGATGAGAATCTTCTTGACTCTAATATTATTTTAAGGCATACAGTTGCTCTTAACTTGAGTACAACCTCAGTCACACGTTGTTTAGGACAAAGGGAGCAGACCTTTCAGATATATTTTGTAGGTATTACACCAGTCCTGCTAGCATCACTTATTCAGACAAGTAGCATCACTAAGGCAGTTAGCAAAGCAGGCATGGTTTGATCTGAAGCCTAAATTCACCAAAAACATATGTAAGGAATCACTGTAAGATAAACATATAGAAATTACTAAAATTAACTCTCATCTGCCATGCACGTCATCCGTGGGAAATTACAGAATTTTATTGTGATATTGTCATTACAGCAGCAATGATGCCTTGAAAGACTCAACATTCACTCCTGCATGACAAATCAATACCACAGGTCAACTACAATTAACCGAATCATGATGTGCTTGATGAATACAGATGGCAGTTAGGCAGCTATGATATCAGATGCCTTTAAGAGCAATTAATGAATAAAAAAATATACATTATCAACAGTCATCTATTATATGTTGAGCAGCAAGGCACAGAACATTTCTCAATTGCAAGTATTAGTAATTGCAAAAAATATCACTGGTTGCACTATGTATTCCTCTTCATGTATAGTTGCATGCAAATAGCTGGGAATGAACTTTGCTAGCACCTTAACACTTCAGCTTTAAAATAAAAACATTAAACCAGATCGTATCTATATACATTTGCATGTAAAATGATCTGAGACTCCCTCATTATTACTGTGTAAGTAACCTTAGTAGTAATACTTCTACCTACTTTCTAATACTAAATTGTGTGACAAAGCTGTGAGTTTTTGATCAAACCAGCCTCGCTGGCACAAGGTAACATGCCAGAGGAGGTGATGTCTTTAATTTGTCCTCTCTGACACAAAGAAATGTGCCAAAGTGGACAAATTTAAGTCAACACCTCCTCATGCCTGTCAATGAGGAATACTGAGCATAGCATCCTACTTCACGAGGCTTCCCAGCCAAACACTAAACCTTAATAATTCTTCTTAGGTGAAAAATAGATGTTCTATCAACCATAACAGATTACACAGCAAAGGGAAGCAGAACAACTGCTGGATTTATCCAAGCTTTACCTGAACATCCATAGTATATCAAGTGGCAAATCTCAGGTTCCTATTTCACACTCACAATTACTGTTATTAACAAATAAATTTTTTTAAATTAAGGTTTTCAGAAAAAAAACAACAATACCCCAAGTGTATATTCCAAATGGCTGAGCAAAAATGATCTTATAGATACAGTGACATCCAACCCTATGGATTTATAAACAATCTACTCTCCAGTGTGAAAAAGGTGTCCCACCTACGAGAAAGCAGGGAGAACTCATGGAGGAATGGCACCCACTATAGCTTTGTTTGACCTTAAGCAGTAAGAACTTAGCTCTTCTAGCCAGAAAAAAAAAAAAAAAATTAAGAAACTGAAGGAAATTAGTTTGGTGTTTCTCAATTTCAAGCTATATTTATATTTTGACATTTCAGGATGAGAAAAGACATCACTGCTTTTGACTTTTCCTTGGTATCCATGAAAAAAAGTGCCTGAGGCATCACATTTGAAATGAATCCTTCTCTATGGCAGTGAAATACAGAGGTCAGTTTTGAGTTATACCTGTTTTGTCCTAAAGGATTGTCCTATGCCTTCTTCTAGTAAAACATGCAAATAAAGGGGGAATTTCTGCTTTTATTACCAATGAATAATTCAACATGGTCATAGGAGTAAATGGTATAGTTTAAAGAAAAGATAGTTATATTTATAGCTATATTTCAACTATTTAGAGTTGGAATTTGGATGCCTTCAGCATTCCATAGATTTATTATATTCAGGTCTAGAACTGAAGCGATGTTTTGTTTTACTCTGTAAAACTGAGCTCCACCCAAGAATATTCTAACCCAAGTTAGAGTAAAACACCCCCACCTTACCACAGTACTACTGTGCAACTCAAGAGAAAAAAAAAGTTTCACACTTCTTGATGATACAACGAAC